>CM020442.1:3211584-3864084 GCA_009819605.1 Sterna hirundo
GGGATGAGTTGCCCTTTGGAAGGGCCTATTTCTTGCCAATGATAGCTAAAAGAACCCAACTAACTTAGATTAATAACTTTTAGATACCTAAAACTGATTAAGACGACTTTTCATGTGTTTTTAGGGTTCCTCTGACCTTCGTAGCCTTTTTTGAGGTCTGGTGTCATGCCCAACGCAAACTGCACGCCATCCAAAGTTGTCCTTGTCCCGTCCAGATGTTATTGGAGACACCACTGGGAGGAACGGCTCAGGCTCAGATGAAATAAAACTGTAAGACCTGAAGTGCTCGCCTACGAACAGAAATTGCACACAGGAACTAGACAGAAGGATAGAAAAGGCACGGAATGCAAATAAAGCTTATTAGTTGGAGAATAAAAATGTTGAAGGAGTTACCCACCTTTCCTCACAGAAAAGGAGGGGTTGAATTGAAAGCTTTTTTATTGTTTCTGTCCACCTAGATAGCTGCTGGATATTCTTATTTTATTCATTGTAATTAATATCGCAACTCTTCTATGAAAGAACAACTATTAGCTCTTTTTTTTTTTTTAAAACAAACAAACCACAGTTTGATACTAATGAAGGAGATTTACTGCTTAAAATATGAGTAAGGTAACAAGTTAAACTGCTCGAAATCTTCCTCTGGGTGTAGAATTCCTGTATTACACAGGGGCTTTAGCAGGTGAGAACCAGCACCTTTTAATTCGAGATGGCATAATCAGAACCAAAAGTTCTAATGAGTGACTGAATTCCGTTTTCTAAATTGTCACAACCACTTTGAGATGCATTTGAGTTTTTTATTTTTTTATTTTTTTTTTTCCAAAAACTGGTAGCTTCAAGGTGATGGTGGTTGTTTTTTTTATCCCTGACTCCAGATCACAGGTTGGGACTCCGTTCTGCCAAAAGGCCCATCCTCATTTCAGCACTGTTTTGATGCTTTAAAAAAAAAAAAAAAAATAGTGTTTATGGGTTTCCAATCAAAGGAAATATTAGAAGCATTTCCAAAAGAGCTCACAATATCTTCCGAGCGCATCATTTCATGGAAATATTTCCACACTGAGACAACCCCCGGTAGCATTTTGTTTGTTCTGCTCTTCCCTCGAGAACATCGTGGTCTCCCGTGTCCAAAAGGAAGATATAAAATCTGTGATATTCCCCAAAAGGAACATTTCCTGCATCCAGGAAAAAAAAAACCCAAATATTTCCCTAGCAGGTAAGTCTCCTAACGAGTAAAATTTCCTTCCATTCAGGGAGTTGTGTAGAAAATATTCCAAGTCAGTTGCCTTGTTGATTGAATGAATTTCAGATGCACTAAAGGAAAAGCGTTGCTGCGTTATGATGCAACAAAAGAAAAAATAACTATGGATATATCTTTAAAAAGAGGGGATTTGGTTTTAGTTTTGTTTTGGCTCTTTTTTTTTTTTTTTTAAATGTTTTGCACCTAAATTTTGATCTGGGAACTGAAATCTCTTGCAGGTCATCATCAGAGACCGTTGAATTGTTAACAGCTGCTAGAATTTCCGTGCCTTAATTTCGGAGCATGATCAACAGCCAAAACCAGGAAGAAACAGCCACATGTTGTGTAAGCGTGGAAGATTTTTCAGGGCTGAAACGTTCTTTTTTTTTTCTTAACTTTCCCCAGAAATCTCGCAAATTGCCTGTGTTAGTGTCAAAATGAATTGTGACGTTACATGGTCCCTGTTCAACTGGGCTTGGCTGAAAATAAAACCCAACCGAAATTTGGACAAGTGGAACTTGTCACCTCATTCTAGGAACCGATGCGATGACCTGAGTCACCCAAGACATTTTCTGGCGTAAAGAGTCACCCCCAGAAAATGATTCGGATTTGAGGATGCACCAAGAATGAAGGACGTTGAAGAAACAAAGCTGTCTAAAATGGCACTCATCTCACTCGAGGGTAACCATCTAAAATTTTGGCAGTGAATTTACATCGGTTTTGTCAGAGTTGGGCTGATGGTTGGACTCGATGATCTGAAAGGTCCCTTCCAACCTGGGCGATTCTATGATTCTGTATTGGTCCTCCGGGCTTCCTTTCTCCTCAACAGCCGCACACGTAGCCAGGATACGATGCATCCCACCAACCCCTCCGTCGCGGTTACGGATGGAGCTGAAGATGATGTGCTCAGACCAACCTCTGGAAAGCCAAATACAGGTGAGATCCGGTGCACCTGGAGAGCCTAGAAACACAGCTGGGAGCTGAAACCCTCCTTTCTGAACCCCCAGACTCTACTCTAACCATCTTGTATCCTTTCCTGAATAAATCAGCTTAGATTATTCTCTTTTTTTTTTTCCTTTTTCAGGAACATAGACACTCCTGGTTTGTCTGTGCCTTCGTTCACATAGCGTTGATATTTACAGCATTATTTAACTGACCTGCGTTAGGAATTCTTTTGTTAGATGTCCTTTTGTAATCCTTATGTTTCCTGTAAATGTAAAAGTGAGCAAGATACATCTGCCCCGCCTTGAATGTGTCCAGCAGAAACGTGTCTCAACTTTGGGAAAGTTAAGTTAAATTACACGCTTTTTCTGGAAAGGTAAAACTAACACCCAGAATTAATTTTCTAGGGGACTGAGTCTAACTCAAATTCAATTAACAGTTTCAGCCAAAAAAAAAGAAAAAAAAAATTGGGGAAAATTCCTTGGAAAATTTAAGAATACTTGTGTTTGAATACTTAAAACCAATATTCATGGCTTTCCTTTTCATCAATTGCTTAAGAATTAAACAGCCTCAGGAAAATAAACCCATAAAATATTTGTAAGAAATCCCGGAAGGAGATGCAGTATGTTATTTTAAACTCAGTGGGTTTTGCTTGTTCCAAACTAATTACGTCTTTTTGTCAAAAAAAAAAAAAAAAAAAAAAAATCTACTTATGTTTCAGCATTTCAAGATATTTTTTTTTCCCCGGTGTTCAATTTCAGCGCTGCCTCAGAAAGGTCATTATTAACTGTGCCTGAACACCTTACTCTACCGTTCACATGGGTAAATAGCAACTGTTTTACTCAAATAACGTGTTTTTCCTCAAGTGATAGATCATACAAAGTTTCTTCTATGCCTGCACTGTGATCTAGCTCTTAAACAAAATCCCACCTGAGGATTTTGCGTATGTGAAAGGAATATACAGGACGGGATTCCACACATAAAGTGTGTCTGTAAAGCTCTCTTTGGATGCCCTCCGAAGCTTTCCTTTCAGTGGACATCATCTAAGCCACTGGTTTCCCCCTCTGATATGGGGTGAGATGCTCACATTTCCACTACCTCTATCTCATAAAGGTCATAACGTGTTTGTGCGTTGCTCGCCCACCAGGACTGACTGATCCCCCGACAAATCTTACATCTACACAGCCAAACGCATGGTAACGAAATGCCTCAGGAAAACAGCACCGCACCGACCGAGTTCGTTCTCTTGGGCTTCTCCAACCGTCTGGAGGTGGAGCTACCTTTGTTTGGCCTCTTCCTACTCGTCTACGCCACCACTTTGGTGGGGAACATCGGCCTCGTTGTGCTCGTCCAGCTGAACGCCCGCCTTCATACCCCCATGTACTACTTCCTTAGCAATTTATCTTTCTTAGACCTTAGCTGCTCATCTGCCATTGCTCCCAAGCTGCTGGTGAATCTGTTAGCACAGCGGAAGACCATTTCTTTAATCGGCTGCGCGACACAGATGTTTCTCTTTGCCGCCTTCGCCGACGCCGAGTGTCTCATTTTGGCTGCGATGGCCTATGACCGCTACGTGGCCATATGCCATCCTCTTCTCTACACCGTTGCCGTGTCCCGCAGGGTCTGCACCTCCATGGTAGCCGGGGCTTATCTCAGCGGGGGTCTGACCTCGCTGGCGCACACGTCTTTCACCTTCACGTTGTCGTTCTGCGGCCCCAACGTGATCAACCATTTCTTCTGTGACATCCCCCCGCTGCTGGAGCTCTCCTGCTCCAAGACAAGCGTCAACGAGGTCCTCCTCTTCACCCTCTGCGGCTTCATACAAACCAGCACCTTCCTCACCATCGTCATCTCCTACGCCTGCATCCTCAGCACCGTCCTCCGCGTCCACGGGGCAGACAGGAGGCACAGAGCCTTCTACACGTGCACCTCCCATCTGACGGCCGTTGGGTTGTTCTACGGTTCCCTCCTCTTCACTTATTTACGGCCCAGCTCCAGCTACTCGCTGGACACCGACAAAGTCATGTCTGCCTTTTACACCGTGGTCTTTCCCATGCTGAACCCGCTGATTTACAGCCTGAGGAACAAAGAGGTGAAGGATGCCCTAAGGAGAACAGTAGAGAGAAGAGTGTTTTCTCAGTGGTTTTCCTAGAAGTGAAAAGATATAGAGTGTTTCTCGTGCAATACATAATAAAAATACAAGTGAGGGGATCCACCCGACTAAACGTAGGTGGCTTGTTAGGAATATTTACATCCGAACTCGGCTTATTTGGGAAAATGTAGTCAACTTAGAAGGTGATTCACCGCACCATAAAACAGAAGCCCAGGTCGATGGATCCCATCCCAGAAAGATCTCCGTCTCCTCACTCTCTACAGTCTGTCACAAATGTAGCAGAAATTTATATTTTTGCAGTTTACAATTATTGAGACAACTCTCAACCAAGATGTTTTAAAGAAAAGTCCAACTCAGATAACTGCTACATATGGGTGTGATTGTATGTGTTTTCCAAATTTAGCACATAATTTGGAAAACTAAAAGGTTTTGGTTTTTTTTTTTTGACTTCCCTTATTTGGCAGCCAGCTCTGCCATACCCTCTAGAGAGAGAGGAATCTCATCTGCTCATCATATAGTTTATCATATTTTTAGGACTGGACTTGTTCAGGTTTCAGCTGAACAAGTGTGTTGAAGTTCAGCTGAACAAGTTGTGTGAACAAGGGTGTTCGGCTTCTTGGGCTGGAAGATAAGAATGGAGAACAGAACAGCTCCCCTGTAATCCAGGAGGAAGTAGTTAATGATTTACTTATGCACCTGGACACGCATAAGTCTATGGGGCCGGATGGGCTTCACCCAAAGGTTCTCAGGGAGCTGGCAGGAGAGCTCACCAAGCCTCTCTCCATTATTTATCAACAATCCTGGTCAACAGGAGAGGTGCTGGATGACTGGAGGGTGGCCAATGTGATGCCCATCTACAAGAAGGGCCGGAAGGAGGATCCTGGAAACTACAGGCCTGTCAGCCTGACCTCGGTACCGGGAAAGATCATGGAGAGGATCATCTTGAGTGAGCTCTCAAGGCAAGGGAAGGGCAGCCAAGGGATCAGGGCCAGCCAGCATGGGTTTAGGAAAGGGAGGTCCTGCTTAACCAACCTGATCTCTTTCTATGACCGTGTGACCCGCTTTCTCGATGAGGGGAAGGCTGTGGACATTGTCTACCTGGACTTTGGTAAGGCCTTCGACACCGTCCCCCACGGCATTCTCCTGGAGAAACTGGAGAATCATGGCATAGACAAGTGTACCCTCCGCTGGATAAAAAACTGGCTGGATGGCCGTGCCCAGAGGGTTGTGATTAATGGAGCAAAATCTGGTTGGTGGCCGGTCATCAGTGGTGTCCCTCAGGGCTCAGTTTTGGGGCCAGTCTTGTTCAATATCTTTATCAATGATCTGGATGAGGGGATTGAGTGCACCCTCAGTAAGTTTGCGGATGACACCAAACTAGGTGGGAGTGTTGATCTGCTCGAGGGTAGGAAGGCTCTACAGAGGGACCTGGACAGGCTGGATCGATGGGCCAGGGCCAACTGTATGAGGTTTAATAAGGCCAAGTGCCGCGTCCTGCATTTCGGTCACAACAACCCCAAGCAACGCTACAGGCTTGGGGAAGAGTGGCTGGAAAGCTGCCCGGCAGAAAAGGACCTGGGGGTGCTGGTGGACGGCCAGCTTAACATGAGCCAGCAGTGTGCCCAGGTGGCCAGGAAGGCCAACAGCATTCTGGCTTGTATCAGGAACAGCATGGCCAGCAGGAGCAGGGAAGTGATGGTGCCTCTGTACTCGGCACTGGTGAGGCCTCACCTCGAGTGCTGTGTTCAGTTCTGGGCCCCGCTGTACAAGAGGGACATGGAGGTGCTGGAGCGTGTCCAGAGGAGAGCTACCAGGCTGGGGAGGGGTCTGGAGACCAGGTCATACGAGGAGAGGCTGAGGGAGCTGGGCATGTTTAGCTTGGAGAAGAGGAGGCTGAGGGGAGACCTCATTGCCCTCTACAACTACCTGAAAGGAGGCTGTAGAGAGGTGGGGGTTGGCCTCTTCTCCCAGGTGGATAATGACAGGACCAGAGGAAATGGCCTGAAGCTGCGGCAGGGCAGGTTTAGATCAGATATTAGGCAGAATTACTTTACTGAACGAGTGGTCAGGCACTGGAACAGCCTGCCCAGGGAGGGGGTTGAGTCACCATCCCTGGCGGTGTTTAAGAAACGTGTAGACATGGCTCTTCAGGGCATGCTCTAGTGCCCAAGATTATTGGTTAGTGGTGGGGTGTTGTGTGGGGGGTTGTGGGTGTGGAGTTTAGTTGGTGGGTGCTTTCTTTTTTTTTTTTTTTTTTTTTTTATGTGGTTGGACTCGATGATCTCAAAGGTCCCTTCCAACCACTAAGATTCTGTGATTCACCAGGCGTCCTTGAAGGTTTTACTACTTCCATATGTTTTTCCCTACTCTGTTTCTGCCTCTGTACCTCACGCTCGTGTCTCTCTTCTTGCAGCATAATTACTTTTTTTATTTCTGCTTAACTGCGTTACAAAATGCTTGTTGATGGTTACGGTATCAGCAGTGTCACAAAACGCATACACCGACGTCGAGATACGCTTTTGTAGCGCACTGGTGTCTGTACCCAACAGCTCACTTTGTTATTTGCCTTTTTGGAGGGTTGGAAGAGGAAAAACGTAGAGCGGTCGCACATGTGGGGAGGAGGGGACAGGACAGGGGACCCAGAACTGACCAACGGGATATTCCATCACGTCCGTATCACGCTCAGTATAAAAACTGAGAGAAAAAAGGGCTCAGCCTCTTCCTTCAACGGTGGCATCTGAGGAGGGCTCTGTCTGTTTGTCTGCCTTTGATCCCAATCCATTCTATGATCCGTGTGTTCCTGAATCCAGATCTAGAATCCAGTTCCCGTCCATCACTGAGTCTAGTCTGGAACTTTCCCAGTGCCTGCCAGCGATGTGATTATCATCCCGGGAGATAGACATGGTTTTGTTCATATGTTGTATATATTTCTTTATTTCCTTTTTATTACTTTATTAATATTTTCATTACAATAGTTTAGTTTCTTTTTAAACTCTTAAGTCTCTTTTCTCTCTCATCCCTCTCTCTCTGAAGGGGAGAAAAGGGAGCATCTGTCCTTTGTTTTAGCAGCCAGCCCTGCCCAAATCCTGACCCCTGGGCAGCGGAGCCACCTCTGTGTCCCACCAGAGGAGTGACCACGCAAACGCTTAGCCAGGCGCTTGTGAAATCCTGTCTTCTCACTTGCGGGTGGGTTCCCAATACTGGCGTGGTTTGGGCCAGGCTGGCCGATGAGAATGACAGATAGTCTCCCCCACCTCTCTCCCCAAAGAGGGGAGAGAAAGAGATGAAGAGATTTATGAGTTTAGAAAAAACCAGAAATAAACTACTTTAATGAAAACATTAATAAAATAATAATAAAGAAATACGTGCACAGATCAGGATCAAAGGCAGAGCAACAGACAAAGTCCTAATCAGGCGCCGGCCATTGAAGAAAGAGTTGACCCTTTGATCCCTCAGCTTTTATACCGAGTCTGATGCAGATGGGATGGAATACCCCGTTGGTCAGTTTTGGGTCACCTGTACTGTCCCCTCCTCTCCACATGTGCGACCGCTCCACTCTTCCTCTTCCAACCCTCCAAAAAGGCAAAGAAGAAGTAGCGAGCTGACCTTGGCTGTCACAGCAATTAGCGTAAGGAAGAGCCTCCCCGCATACCATTCCTCGGCACCATCAGGTCATATTGCCCTGAGAGCGCACCGTTTCTGCGTGATACGCTGTCAATTTCAAAGCGTTCAATTAGTTAGAAGAGGCTTAGCTTAAAAGTAAAATTCCTTCATAGAAAATTGGTCCTGTTTCACCTCAAACCAGGACAACCACTGACACACGCCACCCTCACCCCGCCATGTGCGGGCCGCATCCCCCTCACAGGGCAGCGCGGGGCCTGGTTGCCCGCGGCCCGGCTGCTGAGGGACCCTCACTGGGAGAGCTCAGCCCGGGCGCTAGCGGCTGCTGGGGCCGCCCTCGGCCCCGGCCTCCGGCGGCGGCGCGTCGGGCCTCAGCGCAGCCACCAGCCGCCATCCCCTCGAAGCGGCTCCACGGCCTACGCTTCCCGGCATGCCGCGCGGCGACGTCATCACGCCGCGACGCTGAGGCCTGATCCCCACAGCAACGCCGGGCCGGCAGCCGGCCGCACTCTGGGGTGTCGGAAAATACCCTGCAGGTCCCCGAGTGACGCTGAGGAGGGGGCTGTACGCCCCGGCCGGTCGATAGCGCCCGCCGCGCCGCGGAGGGCTCCCCACAGGCGCCAGAAGCGGTACTGGGAGGGTAAAGGACTTTAGGGACTACAACTCCCAGCATGCTCCGAGGCAGCGGCGCATGCGTCCGCCCCTCTCCCGCCCACGCAGCTCGCTGATTGGCTCAGATGGGAGCCCCTCCGCCTCCTGCGCCCCCTGCCGGCCGCGCGGCGGCAGCGCGGGCCCGGGAGCCCCCCAGCGGCCGGCTCGGCGCAGCCCGGGGCCCCGCAGGCCCCACCGGGGCCTCACCGCGGCCCCCGCCCGCCCCTCGGCCCTTCGTCTGAGCTCCTAGACGGGCCCCAGGCCTGCTCCGAGCTAGCCCGCTGCTGCCTGGAGGGAGGCCGGGTTGGTAACGGGGCCCGGTGCCGCCGGGGTGGGACGCGGCCTGGTGCCGGGGTTGTTCCCGGTTGTCCGGCCTGGCCCCTCACGCCCCTGGTCCTCATGGGTGAGGGGGTGGCTGCGGGCTGGGTGCTGGCTTCTGGTTCCTGTTGGGAGAGATTATTTGTTTAGCTTAAATAAGTGAGTTTTAATTAGAACAAATTACTCAAGGTTATAATGTGGTGTGACTTGTGCCGTTTGCCCAGCTTTACTGAGCGTGAGTAGCTCAATTTACCAAAGCCTTTAGGCCTCAGTAGAGTTAATTTTCTTAGTACTTTTCCTAGGAGGTGGTACAGTGCTTAATCTTTTAGTATAAGAAAAAAAATGTTGACAACACACTGATGTTTTGGTAGTGTTTTCCCTAAGTCTGGGACTTTTCGGTTCCCCGTGTAGATGCCCCATCCCGGGAGGGGTTCAAGGCCAGGCTGGACGGGGCTTGGAGCAACCTGGGCTGGTGGGAGGTGTCCCTGCCCAGGGCAGGGGGGTTGGAACTGGATGAGCTTTAAGGTCCCTTCTAACTCAAACCATTCTTTGGTTCTGCCAGAGAGTCTGGGTTCAAAAACCAGAAGATAAGGAGGCTCCAGCCCTCAGCAGAGTCTGCAAATCCACAAGATAAGAACAGTCAAGATAAGACTCCAAAGACTAAAAGATGTGTGAAAAGTGTGTGAGGGGTGGCTGTAGAGATCGCAGGGGTATAATTGCCCATAGATTTCTTTATTTGAGGTCCCTTCCTTTTCGGAGGCACCCAGCCTGGGCTGCCCCTGCTGCTCTACCATCCAATTAAATTACTTATTTTTATAAAATCTGACGCCTGCGGCTCTGCTGCGGGAAACCTAGGGTTGAGCCTGAAGGAGGAGGAAGCTCCTAGAGTAAGTGTGTGTGTGAGAAGTCAAAAGGAGCACCCGGCGGTTCACGGGGGTCACCTGCTGCGAAGGGACCGTGTGTATGTGGCCACCTGAGTGCTCAGTGGCTTTCTTTGGCCCTGCTGGCTAGTAGAGTATGCTTGCTTGCTGTAATGGCAAGTGGAGGTCGTGCCGAGCTGGAGGAGCTCTGGGTCGTAGCTTGAGAGCAGGGAGATGCCCCGATGTTACAGGCAGCCTTCGGCAGTCGGAGGAGGCAGAACTGTCACCCAAGATTGTCTCTGCTGAAGGAAAGAAGACTCAGATGAGTTATGACACAGTTGTACAGCTTGAGGAAGCAGAGCTAACGTATATGAAGACCAACAAAGTGGAAAGTACTTATAGGAAAATGAGCTTTCTTGCTTTATGATGACAGGATTAGGCAGGTGTGTTAGCTATGCACATGGTAATGATGCTGGAAGGCACCGCTGGCGGTTGGCAGCTTTCTGTTGTCCTTCCTCCCTCCCCCAAATTTTCTTAAATCTCTGTGTTTTGGGGGGAAGGGGTTGAAATGGGAGGAGGAGGGGTACTGGGAGTCGGGACTAAGTGTTAGCTGTTTACTGTAATCCTGGTGCTGTAAAGCAAGATGGAAAAAGTTGTAAAGGACAGCGTTCTTTGCAAGACAACTGAGCTCTGCAATTAAAGCTAAGTGCTGTAACCTTTCCCATACCCCCTGACTTGCGGTATAACGCAAGGACAATCTGCTGGTTTTCGAAGGTGAAAAAAGATGCTTTTTAAAAGTTGCCCTTGGCAAATGAGTAGCACCTTTCTTAGTTGGTCACTGCAGACGTCAGACGAAACATGCTGCCTGAAAATGAAATGCTATCTCATTCTCAAGAAGGAAGGTGAATAAAGGTCACGTGCTGGTCAGGAAGAGATTCTATCTGCTTCCCAATTCCTAGCCCTTAGGGCTCAGGTGCTTTCTGTGGGTGCTATTGCTCAATCCTGATAATCCTACATAAGAGAAAAGCAGAAACTGATAGAGACAAAAAGGTCTGTCTGATTGTGGTTGGGGGTGATGTGGAGAAAGGGGTAGAACTGTGTGGAAGAAGGCACTTCTGAAGGACTTAGTACACGAAAAGAAAGTTTCCAGTTGATCTAAAGTAATGATGGTGTCACTTTCTCTTCCCCTTCCTCAGTCTCTGGTGTTTCTTAGGCTGGATGTGGCTGTAGAAACAGGCAGACTCTCAGTCCCCTTCCTTCTTCCTTTTTAGTCTCATGAATTTCCAGCTGTGTTCCTAGCTTGTCAGCTTTGTTATTGTGTGGTTGTGTTGCTGTGATGTGACGATGGGCCAGTTTAGGCTGAAGTACTCCTTTCTCCTGTCCTGGATTCTTCTGGATCCAGCTGCTTTTCTGGCCTCTAGAGCAGAGCAAGAAGGTATTGAACCCTTTCCACCTGAGGAAGTTTGTAATTACCCAGGGTGTTACAGGCAGGACTGATGATGCAAAGGAGAAGGGTCTTCAGTAGAAAACACTGGAAGTGGATGTTCTTTCCTTTACTAAGCTGACAGCCGTGACCCACCCCGTTCATAGAATCACAGAATGATAGAATTGCCTAGGTTGAAATGTTCACATTTACGGGGAGGGAGGTAGACCCTAGTGACTCCGAAGTATATGAAAAGATGAAGAAAGCAGAGAGTAAGCACAGGCTTTTCTTAACAAGCGAGTTTCTGGGCAAATAAACTAGAGAAATGGTGGAGATCTTGTGCAGGGACTCAGGTGCTGCCCTAACTCTATGGCTCAACAGCAGGACCAGCAAATAGCACTTGTTTACTGTTTGGGCCAGTCATAATTGCTGGCAAAGTGTACCTGGGCAGTTCTGGCTCGTGGGGTATCTTTGATCCAAAATTGGTTTTTAACAGGGCCTTTTCCTTGTCTACGGATCTGCCCTGACTGATCAAAGAGGGGCGTGATAAGACCGGGAGTTAAATAAGCACAAGGTTTTATGGCAAATCCGTTTGACCCTTGCTTCTGAAAGTGAGGCACTCGGGATAATGAGTAAGCCAGGGCTGGGCAAGGACCTGGACGTGACACAGCATCTTCTCCAGGGAATCTCTGCCACAGTGAAGCTACAGGGGCAGGGAAAGAAGTAGGAATCGCCAATATCAGGCGGTCTTCGCTGCTAGTTATGCCTCGCCGTGGCTAGGGATGCAGTTGGTTACGATTTCCAGTAAAAGGCTGATAGCTTTTTTGCGTGGTCATGCTGAGCCAGTTCACGCAGCTCAACTTGGCTGACAAAGTTTCCTGGATTAAGTAACAATGCTGCAATTCTGGCTAGTTTTTCCTCCCAATCAGAAATTCTGTTTTACACGGTGATCTAAGTAACATCCACATGGTTTAGCATCTGAGCCACTCCCTCCACCATCCTGTTATTTTAGCTGATGTCAGCCTGTTGCTCAATCTGCACCTCCTGACTGGAGTCATGCTTTGTAACTCATTACAGCCACTTCCCTTTTGGGCCTGATTTAACATCTTCTGGACAAATTCTAGGTGCTATGCCTTTGCTGTTTCAGCACAAGTCCCTAACTGGGGAATGGCGATCTGTGAGCCATCTCCTCGCTGCCTCTCATCTCCACCTGCCGCCCAGCACCGAAGGTCCTACCCCTGCCACCTCGTATGCTCGGTGCCTCACTGCCGACGGAGCGTAGCACAGCCCTGCACCGCCTGACCCCTGCGACCAAGGCTGCGGCTGCCTCCTGTTTTGTTGTTGCTTTTTTTTTCTGTCTTGGCTTGCCCACTCACGCTGGGAACTTTAATTTCATTTGCGGAGGTGTTCTGGTGGGATCATGACAGCCAGCAGAAATTCAGGTGGCTTGTCTAAACAGGAAGTTACATGGACCAAATTAGGCACAGGATTTGTAGCCCATGCAGTTTTGGGAACCAACAGCTTGGCCACAGCAGGTGTGAGGAAGCACCCTCTGCTTTCAGGAAGGGTGTACACTCGCTTTCTGGCTGTGGCATTTGAAGCAATTCACTTCTGTCTCCCCCCACCTTCTGCTTCCCATTGCTCCAGAGCTTGGCCAGCACCCCTCATCCACCTCAGCATGAAGGCATAAGGTGAATGCTTGAACTGATCGAGCAACCTGCTGTCCTCCCACCCTGCGCTTGACTTTGGAGCTTGGTAGATCCATCCACTGGCCAAGCCAACCCTAGAAACTGGCCAAAACTGGTTGATTTTTCCTGTTTTCTTCTAGGTTCATGAGCTGAACTGGCCTGTGGAGACCCTGATGACCACTGAATCTAGCGTGGGGTGAGCAGGGTGGCTGGAGACAGGGAAAAGAGGACAATAAGGTGTGGGGGGGTGCGTGTCTGTGTGTGTGTGTGTGAGGAATGCAGTCTCCCCTTTTTGACAGCCTCAGGCTGTGGGAACGTTTCAGCTGCATGGCGTAGCTTTACTCCAAGCCTACTGCTGTCCTGCGGGTGGCTTTGCAATGGCTTTTAGAAGCAGCCAAGAGCATCAAACAAAAGGCAAGGAGTCCAGCCTGTGCTAAATAAGTGTGGAGCGGAAATCTTTTTTTTTTCTTGTCAGACTGGAAAGTTCCTGATTTGACTGGTTTCAGTCTTGGTCATCACTGCCTATTTAAACAGGTTTTGGGCAGTGTGGCCATGCATGACTGAGCAAGCCTACTCATAACCTAGAGCAACTGAGGGGAGGGACTGATTCCTTAGACCAGGCAAAGAATTCCTCCGGCTGTCTAAATTCTGAAATAAAACTGGCTGCTATCCTAGAAAAGTCTGAGAGCTTTGCAGACTGCCATCATTTGCTACCGCACGAGACTCATAATAACAGCTTTTAGTGGAAATATCTTTCCAGCACGCTGACCGAATACACATTAGCTGATGCCCACGGTTTAAGAGGCCAGTGGTCTGCCAGGGTTTAAGGATTCTTCCCAGTCTGTTCTGCAGAGCATCTGCCAGCACAGCACTGCTACAGTCTGAAATAGGCAGATGTGATTGCTGAGGAGTTTGTGCCCTCCCTTCTGTATCGGTGCCTCTAGCTGCCCTTCCGTGTTATCTGGCCGACTGCACGGAGCGGGTGGCCTGTTCTCTAACTGTTCTAGTGGTTGCTGAAATGTTGCTATCTGTGGGCACGGTCCAACATCTGCGGAGTTGAAGACGACGACTTCTGTATGGTCCTCATATCCAATCCTATGTATTAATATCAAGGTCAGGTCTTGCCCCAGTAGAACCTGCTGACGTATTTTCCCCATTTTATTTCTCTCTCTGTCCGGTTCCATTGCTTTTTTTTTTCCCCACAAATGCTGTGGTGGATTAAGTTTGGGAAGGGAGAACCAGGTTCTAAGGCGTTGGCTCTCCTTTTGCCCAGTTTGTTCAGCATGCGGGGCAGAAGTGGTTACGGCACCGGGAAAGCGGTAGTGGATCGTTGCCCACCATTTGCTGCTGGCTTGTGGAAGAAGCTGTGTTCAGCTCATCCAGAGGTGACTTTGCGGGGACAAATGCTCTGCACTTCAACACTAATTGGCTGCTCCACGGGTAGCACACATAGGAGCAGATCCAACTTGAGTCCCTTGATCTGCTTTTAAATATTTTAATGCTGGTGGTGAGGGGCTGGACATGGCTTAGGAGGAAATAACACCCAGCAGGAAAGGTGTGCGTGTGGAGCCTGCGGAGTTGTGGCTGCATCTCAGCTGCATAAACCCCATGGGTGTTTTCAGTGTCCCGTTACAGGAACCAGCTTTTCCCACAGACTCTCCGAAAACACCCTCTGCTTTCTACTTGCCCTCACCAACCTACGCTTCACCTCAATAGAGAAAATCCCTCCGTTTTTTCTAAGCCACTAAGACGATCTAATCTCGTCACTTCCTCTAAATAAGCCATGAAATGAGTTCCTGGAGAGACCTGCTCTACAGCAGTTGGGACGTGCCCCCCCCCCCGCATCAGCATGTCCTGCCCGAGACAGATGATGACATGGGCTGCTGCTTGTTTTTGTGGTGGAGCTGGTGCTTTATCGGGCTGGTGCATGTTCTCTAAGCTGGTGTTTTAACCGCCAGTTCCCTGTAAAAGCTTGTTTCTTCTCATCGTGCTTGAAAGAATTTGCCTGCCTGGCTAAATATAAAAGCAAACACCACCTACTCTCTATGCTATATAATGTCTGTTCAGACTCGATGATACACAAACTGTAAAAATTGCATCGTGGGGATGAGCAATAATTACAAATATGAGCATGGATTGGCAGATGGATAGCCTGGTTTATGGGACAGGGAAGCTTTGAAAGAGCTGCATGGTTTCACCTCAGGTCCGCTGTATTGCTGCCTTGCTTCCCCCCCAGGCCCTGTCTCTCGATGACCAAGTGAATTGCCACCATTTATTTCTGCTTGACGAGCCTCCGGCGCGCTGCGGCACGGTGCTGGGAGCGGCGGGGTTCCCTGTGTCACACGTGGGGCCAGGCATAGTGCCATTAGCGTGCCAGCTCCAGCGTGGGTGCCTGTCCTGCATCCTCACAAAATTAACCGATGGCCTCAGATGCCAGCCTGAGGGAGAGAAGGGACAGACATCTGTTTAAACTTCAGCTCTTTGACAGATTCCCAAATGAAACCTCCTCTTTAAAAAAGGACATTTTGCGGGTGTGTCCTACTCAGAATGAAAGCTGCCTGGTTGTTCATGAAGGCTTCAATACTTAATCAGTGCTTTGCAGGGGAATTCCTAACAGGAACGAGGTGATTTTTGGCTCTATTGAGAAAGTTCCTTATGGTTGTTGACTTGAGCTGGGTGGTTCTATTTGTAAGCGCGGTTTTTTTTCCCAGCTTTTCAGTATTTGAGGAAAAAGTTAAGTACAACAGAAATAGGGACTGAGAATGATACCCACCCTCCACCCCTTGGTTTTAAGACTTTGTAAATCCGAGAGGGGAAGAAAGTGGTATCACACCCCGAGAGGATGATGACAGCATAGTGAATGCGGTGGTTGTGGCCTGTGGTGGAATGTCAACGTTAAACTAATTGTGGCTTTTGCAACTTGGCAAATCTGTCTTATGAGAGCTACAGTATGTCCGCCTAGTGCGCAGGCTGTCACTGGGATCGGAGCTAGAGCTTTTCAGTCACAGATACTGGAGTCAGGCTTGATATTAGGTTAAATGGGGCTGATACATGCTGGTACGTTCACCAAATTCTGCTTCTGGGCATGCCGGGCAGACAGAATTATTGTATTATTAACATTGCTTTTCCTCACTCTCTTGCCTTTAAGCACATTTTTAAAAGCACGCCAAAGAAGAAGAATCTAATTAAAAGGGTATTCTGAAAAAATTAAGATTAACTGAAATCTCCTGGGGCAGTTTGTTTAGACTGACTGTGTGCAAAAATGTTCCAGAGAGAGAAAAAAAAACCGTAACACAATTTAGAAAATTTTTGTCTGTCTAAAATGGGTTTTGTGTTACTTGTCTACAAAATCCCGTAGTAGACTGTTAGAGATTATTTTGTCTTTGGGACTTCTTTCCTGTATCAGAACAGCTTAGTGTTCAGTTGTCTCCAAAGCAAATTTCCTAGAGTAACTTCAAATATCCTTTGTCTTTCTGTCCGAGGACTGTTTTTCCAGGAACTAGCAGTTCTGCGTAACCCAGCTATTTGCACTTGGTGCCATCAGCACCCAGTGAAAACCTGGCTTTCCCAGATGTAGAAATTTGGGCATTTAAATAAATGACTGAAAAATTTGCACAATGTTTTGCCCAAGGAGCTAGAGGAGGAGTTTGCAGTTAATCGCGATTCCATTTTTAGGATATTTTACGGAAGAAGTGGAGCCCAGATGTTTTCCGTAAACGGCTTTCAAAACTCACAGTTGAGATCAGTGTCAAATTTCCAGACACATGATCAGCCTTGGAGCCAAGTTTAGGGTTGCTTTTGTGTTTACATAAAGTCTATGAGCTGAATTACACTGAAGTTTTCAGCTGGAATGGAAGTTCTCCATAACAAATATTTGACTGGATGCACAGTTTATCTTATTTACAGGACTTTGAGCTTTGAAAAAAAGGTTACTGTATTTTTGTTGACATAAAATTTGAGGCATATTCAGCTCTCTCGCTCACTAGATTTGGAACAGTTGTTGCTTTTTAACTCAGATTTGTTATTATTCTAACCAGCGTGGCAAAAAGCAAGCATTTTAAAGCTAGAGAGGAACCGTTTCTACAGATGATAAATGAAACATTGTGTATTCCTGAATATTGGGGCTTGTCCAACTACAGTGAGCTCTGTGCTCACACCAGGGGAGCCCTCTCGTTGAAGGTCTAGCTGGATGCCAAAGTCACATGCGTAGTTTTTGCTCAGGAACTGTATCAGCAAAAATCTGCCTTCTGTTTTTACAAGCTCAGAATTTGCTTTGTGCAAATATTGTCCAGTATCTGTTTAAAAGTCGAGTTTTCGGTCCACTGTAAGATCACTACCATCATTTGGAAAGATGATGCACAAGAAGGGCACAGGTCAGTCAGCATGACTGATATTAAAGTGGTTGTAAAAGTCATGGAAACTTTCCCTTTTTTTTAATAGGGTAGCCTAGGCTTTACCCTATGCAAAGTCTTTGCCAGTGTCAAATGCCCTTGCTGCATTTCGGTCACAACAACCCCAAGCAACGCTACAGGCTTGGGGAAGAGTGGCTGGAAAGCTGCCCCGCAGAAAAGGACCTGGGGGTGCTGGTGGATGGCCAGCTTAACATGAGCCAGCAGTGTGCCCAGGTGGCCAAGAAGGCCAACAGCATTCTGGCTTGTATCAGGAATAGTGTGGCCAGCAGGAGTAGGGAAGTGATGGTGCCTCTGTCCTCGGCACTGGTGAGGCCTCACCTCGAGTGCTGTGTTCAGTTCTGGGCCCCGCTGTCCAAGAGGGACATTGAGGTGCTGGAGCGTGTCCAGAGGAGAGCTACCAGGCTGGTGAGGGGTCTGGAGACCAGGTCATATGAGGAGAGGCTGAGGGAGCTGGGCATGTTTAGCTTGGAGAAGAGGAGGCTGAGGGGAGACCTCATTGCCCTCTACAACTACCTGAAAGGAGGGTGTAGAGAGGTGGGGGTTGGCCCCTTCTCCCAGGTGGATAATGACAGGACCAGAGGAAATGGCCTGAAGCTGCGGCAGGGGAGGTTTAGATTAGATATTACGAAGAATTACTTTACTGAATGAGTGGTCAGGCACTGGAACAGCCTGCCCAGGGAGGGGGTTGAGTCACCATCCCTAGAGGTGTTTAAGGAACGTCTGGATGTGGCACTTCAGGGCATGCTCTAGTGGCAGAGTCTGTAGGTTGTTTGGTTGGACTCGATGATCTCAAAGGTCCTTTCCAACCATGAAGATTCTATGATTCTATGGTGCTACACATGGCCCTGTCAGCACAAACTTGCTGTAAGCATGTGTCATGCCCTCTTAAAAACCCCCTGCGGACTCCCAAACTAACAACTAATTACTTTTGGACTCCTTTTTCCTCAGACAGATGGACAGATGTGTCCATGTGCGTACACGCACACACGGTGTGTGCCAGGATACCGAGGTGTGTGCAGAGTCTCGGTGGATTTTTCTGCATCTAGGTCCACCAGTTCTCTGACTTACTCATCTTTTGTATATTTATGGAAACATTCACCAAAGCAGCTCTGATTGATTTTGCATACTTAAATTGCCCTCTCCAGCTGTCATATGAGGAAGCTCAGCATTACTGTCCCCCTGAACTGGCTGAAGTTCGGCTCTGTGCTCTCTGTAGAACAACTGAGCTGTAAACAACAAGAGAGCTTGGGCCATTGTTTCTGATGGGATCTTTTCCAAGGGTAAACAGAAATTGTCTTCAACAATTTGAAGCTTGTGTAGGCAGACAATACATTGACTTTTGCCTCCGGGCAGCATGAAGCATGCCTCTACTTCAGACCAAAAGCAGCTGAGAACTGACCTGAATTCAAAGTAACGCTGGGCACACACTGCTGAGAGGGTGGATCAGTCCCTGGGCAGCTGTTGGTATATAAAAGGGTACTGAAAGAAGTAATTTGGATTATCAGACTCTTTTTTCCCCCCCTGCATACACCAACATCTTTAATCTATTGGATTTGAATGAGAAAGGCCAGGATTCCCCCTCTCATTCAAATATTTTAATGAATAACGCTCAGGCACGCTTCTGAAAATAATACAATAGAAAATAGCGTGCGAAGCATTGTCAGGTGCGAAAAATGAGTTTACAATTACTGAATGTGAATGTCATTTGATGGGAAGCCCAGCCTAAGTATGGCAATGCTTTTAGCAGGCTTCTTCCCAAGAATGCTTGTAAATGCATTCTTCAGGAAGAAAGGCACAAGATAAAAGAAGGCTTAACCCAAGCCATAGGAAAACAGTATGTAATTAGAAACAGTACGGAGTCAAAATTAAACCATAATGTGACAATAGTTCGAGAGTCGGTTGCACAATCCACAGAAAAGGTCCGGGTATAGCTAGACCTAAGCTCTTGTAAGACCGGGGTGCTGAACACTCGTCTTGTTGGTCACCGAAGTATCGTGACACGTGGCTGTACAACCCAGCATGTCCTGTTCTGGCCACGTAAATCTGCTGTCATCAGAGACAATTGCGCGTTGTGCAACTTGCAGTTGATCTAGAAAGCAGCGTGTAGGACTTCCCTAATCTTACTGACATTGAACCGTGGGTGGCACAGGCTGTCCAAGCTAGAGAGGAAGTATTCCTATTATTGATGGACTTTTTTGCTCAATCGCTTACAAACTATGCTGTTGTACAGTGAAACAATGTAATGAGGACTGGAAAAAATAAACAGCAAGAGCTTGCCATCTATAAGCTGCTGGGCAACTTTCTTCTCATAGTTCCAGGTGTGCCTTTGTCAGTCACAGGTGAAAAGGTTAGGAGGAAAGAGAGCATGAAAACACGACATAAAATAAATGGTTTAGTGTTTTGTGGGTTCAAGGTTAGTCTTTCAGCAATACTAAAACATACTCTGCAATGAACTGCCAATGTAGAACGTCAGCTTATACGCGAGTCTGTGCTTCAGGAGGACGCTCCTAACTTTTGGCAAGCCCCTTCAGCCTAACACAAGGTTTGTTTGAGGTACGTGCAAGCTGGTGAAAGAAAATACTACAGTACCAGAACAGCAATGCAAGTCTGCCCAGCAGTTACGACTTTTTTTTTCTTTTTTTTTTTTTTTTTTTACATAAGCATTTGTGTGGGAGGGGAACATGAGATTTCAAATGTACCTGGCAGCCTGCTGAAGCGGTGGGTATGACCCGCATTAACTTATAGATCTTAATTACTTCTGATGGTTAACTGTCACGAGCAACAGAAAACAGTAAAATAAAGGAAGCCAGGCGTTCAGAGCGCCTCGAAAAGTGCCGTTGTGCTGACGCAGGCCTCGTGCTGCCCTTTGCAGACAGAGACCTATGCAGTCACACACGGGAAACTGCGCATTGCCGGGAAGGTTCAAAGACCGAATAAAACTTTGTAGAAAAGAACCGGTTCGAGGAAAATTGATTTAATCTGAGTTTACAGGCTCAGTAACTTGTAATATTTCTGATGAATTTCAACGTTAACATTGCATTAGTAAAAGCCAAGATTTTTGGGAACCCGATATCACGGGGTGATCTCAGTTTAAGAAGGATGTTTCCAGCCTTCAAGGCTGCACAAATAATCTGCTTAGAATTGCAGAAACCAGAAAGTAAAAGAATCCAGCGTTCTTTGAAAATAAACGAGCGCACAAACAGAATGCCCACGGTAATCGTTTCGTTATCAGAAGGCTGTTTTTTTTCTGTTTGACCTTTGATTTCTCCATTACTTGTTTACTATTTGGCATTATGTTTGAACTGACTGTCTTTGAACTTGGTCACAAGGGCACACTGCTGGAAACGTTAAGTTTCCTTTAGGAAGCTTGGAAAACTTAAGGCATGGCGCCTTTACTCATCGCCGGTGCTAACGTCTAGCGTGCTTCCTTCCCCAGGCCACCGGCGGCGCCTCTTGCTACCTTTGAAGCGCAATGGCACCATTGGGCTGCGTTTGTCCGCTCGGCTTTGGCTGGCTCATGGGGATAACCAAGGATTTTCACCTTTATTTAACTCTTCCTTGCATTTCGAAGGGCATTTTTGCGGCAGTACCCAGAGCAGGGCCTGCTGCCTACAGGCCGCCGTCGCTCTGAGGGGGCGCGCGCGAGCCCCGCCCACCGTGGGAGAAGGCGGGGGGGGGCCGAGGCACGCGCCGGTGGGGGAGGTGCTGAGTCACGCTGGGCCAGCAGAAGCGCGGCGGGAGGCCCCGCCCCCCCCAGCGCGCGGCGGGAAGGGGCGGAGCCGGGCGCGGTGACGCTGCGGAGGGATAAAAGGGGCGGCGCGGGGCGGGAGTGGGTCAGAGCGCGTCGGCGAGGCAGAGCGGAGCGGGTTCCTGCGTCAACAGTGCTTGGACGGAACCGGCTGCGCTCGGGCCCGCCGCCCCCACCGCTGCTACACACACGCATTCACAGCCGTCGAGCCCACCGACTCACCACCGTAAGGCAGAGCCATGGCAGCGCCTCCTTCCCAAGTGCGCCAGAACTACCACCAGGACTGCGAAGCCGCCATCAACCGCCAGATCAACCTGGAGCTCTACGCCTCCTACGTGTACCTCAGCATGGTGAGCGGAGGACACCCCCCCCCCCCCCCCCCCCCGCCTTCGATCTGCTCGAAGGCTTGTCCGCTGTGGGGCCTGTATGCGGGGATAGGCGTGGGGCCTGCTAGTGGCGAAGGGGGGGCGCTTCGGGCCTACCCGGGAGCGCTGGTGTTCTACGGGCAAGGGGGGTTAGGCCAGCCTCGGGGGGTGGAGGAGGCGGGCCCACCCGGTGCGGCCTCTCCCCTGAGAGGGATCCGGGCCCGCCCTCTGTATGGGCCCTGCCGGGGAAGGAGTGTCGCACCTTCTGTGTGAGGCCTGAGGCAGGGGAGGGAGGCTTGGGGCGAGGGGGGGCGTAGTTGTATGAGGGAAGCTGTGGGGCTGGCTATCCCCCTAGATTCTGGGGCGGGGTTCACTGGCGCTGCCTGCCACGGGCTCCGCACCGTCGAGCGGCCTGACCGCCTTGGGGGGGTTCCCGAGTGCCGGGCGGTGCCTACGGGCGCAGCCCCGCTCCTCCTCCTCCCCCGCCCCCCCCTCCCCTCCCCCCCCCCCGCCTTTGGGACGTTCTCGGCCTTCCCCTGGGGGTGGGGCGGCCGCTTGTTTTCTCTAGGTGTTTTCCTTTATCTGGGTGGCGAACTCCAGTTACACGTTAACCGCTCTCTGTCCGTTGCCCTTGGCGGACTCGTTATCAGCACAGCTCAGCAGCTTCCAAGCGGCTCTGCCCTTGGGGCTGGGCTGGATAGCGGGAGTTGACTAACGAAGCGATTGGCACCTTTCCTACAGGCGTTCTTGTCTCTTGAGGCAAGGTTTTTCTTTCGTAGGTTTTGAAATGAACTGGTAGGAACCCGTGGTTTCCTTGGCGCTGCACTTACATGTCTGACTTGGCACGAGGCTCCTATTTTGGCCATAGCTGAGATGGATAACTCTGGTCCAAACAGCAGCTCTGACCTCTGTGCAGCAGCCTTGGCGCTTTAGATGTGCAGTGGTAACTTGAGACTTTGTGGTGACACTGTAGTGTAGTATGTTGTGGCATTAGGTGTAGAACTTAACAGCTTGCTTCTGTGTTACTATGATGGTCTGAACCTCACCTACGAGCTGAATGTCATTATGTTGGTGGATGGTAGTGGTACACAAGCACCACTGTCTTACCTTGAAACCTCCAAGCTGCTGGTTTAAGAGTGAAGGATTCAGTAGTAGGTTGTCCGGTAAATAAGTGGCAGTGGATACAAAGCTTTCCATTGAATCCTGCCTAATGGCTCTGACCAAAGAACAAACAAGCTGTGTGATGGCTTCCAACTGCTGTTACAGTTTTGTAGGGTTTTCAAAAAAGATGACCTTGTATTTGCTGTTGAATATGTATTTTAGTTCAACTTATCTTTTTGTCTTTTAAGTGTGATACTAATTTTTTTCCAGAAGTAGAAAGTGAACTTCTTTGTCTAATCCCTGAGAAGCCAAGGGAAGCATGGGAGCTTTATTGCAGAAGTACTTAAAGTTCTTGGCCACCCTTAACTGGTGTTGCAGGTCAGAACCTTGACTTGTGATTATTGTAAACAAACTCAGGCAAACAAAGGGAGCAGGGAAGTTTTCTCCTTCTTGAAAAAGGCTTTCCAAGTCTGCTGTGTTTAAGGCATTTGAATGATGCTGAGATAAGGTATCTGTAGGGTGTGGGGTTTTTTGTATCTTCAGAAGTCAACGACAGATATTAAATATTTGTGTTCATGGTAGGGATACAGGTTAAAATTTAATCCTAGTCAGTAAAATCTAACTTGCTACTAAGGGAGGAGTTTTGCCACAATGCCTTGTTGTTGTCAGTGCTACTGCTAGCCTTAGCTTGGACTCCAGCCATCTTGAAGTAGGGCTGATAGGAGACACAGCCGAAGTCATGGTACGGACTCGGCTTTGTGTGACTGCTGGAGTAAGGCTTGGTGTTTTGAGCATATGAATTCTTCTTTTTCAGTCCTACTATTTTGATCGGGATGATGTGGCTCTGAAAAACTTTGCCAAGTATTTCCTGCATCAGTCCCACGAGGAACGTGAGCATGCTGAGAAACTGATGAAGCTACAGAATCAGAGGGGCGGACGCATCTTCTTGCAGGACATCAAGGTGAGGAGTGGAACTGTGGGTTGTCCTGTCTAATGCAGAACTGGACTTGTGGTCTGCCTCCAGGCTGGAAGGGGATGAATTTCCCTGTGGGTCCTCTCCCAGAAGGAGCAGCAGCTGACAGTAGATAAGCATACCACATTGCTGTGATCTGTGTGTGGCACTGTGCCCACAGTCTAGAGAAGTGTAGTAATTGGACAATTTGTGCTGATTGACTAATAAAAAGTACTTCCTGTGTAAGAAGAGGCTGCTTAGTCCTAGGTGGTTTGCTGTGGGGTGAGGGTAACTAGAACACAACTGGTTCATCTACCTTAAGGTAGATGGCAAGAGCCTTCTCTGTTCTCTGCACTGCTTTGTAGAGAGCTCTTGACCTGCTTGCCAGGGAATAAGAAGTCTCAAGTTTCCGATTGCTTGTTATGGCTCACTGCAAGACTTCATAGCACTGTTGTCTTGAAGTCACTTTAATTAAATTATTCAGAACAGCAGAAAGTAAGCAATGTTGTAGGGACAGTTTAATGCAAGACAAGTCTTCATGGGGAAAACGGCAAACAAAGTAAGTGTACCAGACTCTATACTAGGCAGTTCTAAGCTGAAAACCAGACTTGCCTGTACTGGTGTCTCAGCTGCTTCATTTCTGAGATTGTGCCCATTGCCTATGTAGGCAGATACTTAAGCCATTAGGTTATAACAGGAGGGGGAAGCAAGTAGCTCTAGTAGCTGTCTTGCCTCAGAGAATATAACATGAGGGGAACCTAGGGGATGGGGACAGGTCTGGGCCTTGGAGCATGCATTCAGTTCTGTTCCGAGTGCCCTGTCTGTCCACCAAGTTTTTGAAGATACTTGAGTTGGTTGGACTTGATGATCTCAAAGGTCCTTTCCAACCATGAAGATTCTATGATTCTATGAATGCCTGAACTTGGTTTAAACAGGCTTTGAGACGGATCTAAAAGACTCCTTAATGGTCTATGGGTGCTTAGAGAAAATATGGTTGTGTGCTTTCCCCTTCTAGAAACCAGATCGTGATGACTGGGAGAATGGACTGACTGCAATGGAGTGTGCCCTGCACCTGGAGAAGAATGTGAACCAGTCACTGTTAGAACTGCACAAATTGGCAACTGAAAAGAATGACCCACATGTAAGTACATGCTGAAGCTGAGGATGTGGCTGTGCAATGAGGGAGCTTGTATGTATCTAATCGTGTGGGTTTAGGGTGGACTTGTGTGTCCCTGCCATTCCTAAACATGAAAAAAGGATGTGAGCTAGTGGTGTAGCTTTCCCAAAGGGAAGGGCCCAGGTGCCATCCTGTACCTTAGCCGTTTGGTAGGATTACTGCCATCTCTTTTCCAGGAGGACCAGTTATAGTGTGCTAGGGTGGCTGGGGCCCTCCTTACAGAACAATGGGTGCTTCTCTTTTTTTCAAACCCTTCTGTCGCTCTTGGGAGCAGAGGGCACTCATGTGGACAGCACTTTGAAGTGAAGGAATGTATTGAGCTCTATGAAGAAGGCTTATTTCTGTGAGAGATCAGTTCTTCAAACCAATGGATGCCTGTAAGGCTGCCATAAAACTTTGACAGTCACTCCTTTAGAACGCTAAAAGCCCTGACACTTCAGAAGACAGTATCTGAAAACACAGGTTTCCTCACAGATGGAAGTTACTGGCAAAGCTGGATTGAGGCTTCTTAGTATCAGGAAGAGAACAGCAGCTGTCTGAATCAAAGTACTCTTGGAAGTGTCCTGCATGAGTTAAAGGGATTTCTTTTAAAAGAAAAAAAGCATAACTGGACCATTCTACGGGTGTAGATGCTCATGCTCATAAACTGAAGTGCCATGCAGAAGGGCTTTCTAAATCTGTTCAGAAACTTCCCTATTGCTCTCTAGTGACAAACAGGGGAGGCTTTTTGAGCTGATACTGCACTGCAGGGTTCTGGAGCGAGTGTGTCCAGATAAGCCTGCCTCCCTCTGGTCTTGTTCCGGCATTGCTGAGGCAAAGCTAAAGTCTTCTTCCTCTTGGGCATCTTCTGCAGCTTTAAGACTGTCATTCTGTATCCTCTCCTTTTCCTAGAGAGGATTGGTAGGATTTCAGATGCTACTTCGACAGGATAAGCTGTGTCTGGGCCTAAATGTAAACTCTTTTGTCTCCCTTTCAGTTGTGTGACTTCATTGAGACTCATTACCTGGATGAACAGGTGAAAGCCATCAAAGAGCTGGGTGACCATGTGACCAACCTGCGGAAGATGGGGGCGCCAAAATATGGGATGGCAGAGTACCTCTTTGACAAGCACACCCTCGGGGAAAGTGACAATGAGAGCTGAAGTCTTGCCAGGAGCCACCCTGTGGGTTTCAGTGGGACTCCTACTTTACTGTCCAGCCATGCATGCATCTTCAGCTATCTAGATAAACAGTTCTCATACTCTGTACCAAATATCACCCCTACTTTCTCTTGTGTTTTGTGTATTGCCCTCCATCCAATAAAGTGACTTGGTTCAATTTGGCTTTTTCTGTTTCTCTCATGAGCGAGAGGCTTGCACTTGCAGGATTGTGCTCCATAGTATCTCTTGTGGCAGCCCTCTGAAGTTGGGCATGCTAAAAGGATCAGGTTGTACTTGCTTAGTATTTTTATAAAAATAACTTTTTTTCCCCAAGCCAGTGGTATCTACTGCAGGAGTCGCTCAGTGACTAAAGTTGTGTTTTAAATGTTGACCACCAAAGTTGTTGCTGTAATGAATGTGCATGGAAAGGAAGGCTTGAGTATCTGAGTGGTCCCTGTGGATTTAGATGAGGCTATTAAAGGGAGGGTTAGCACCTCAGTAGACATCATGCCTGTCTAACGAATGGCACCACACTTCCGTATGGAGAAAATGTACTGTGAATCAAGGCTTCAGAGCTGTGTGCTGTAATGAGGCTGGACTGAAACAGCAGAGCAGCAGGAACTGCCTCAAGGGTGCTATATCAGGAGTTGCAGTGGGTGGTGGTCCCAGGTCTGGCAGCGGTACTCGGCAGGCAGAGAGTTGTTGTGAAGGCATTGGAAGGAATGTGGGAGGTAGACTTAAGTTTGTCATGTGCCTCCTGTGATACAGGAGACTTGCAGCTGTTTCTGAAGATAGAAGAAGTAGGAAAACTGTGGTTTCTCTAAATTCCTATTGTTGCATGGAAACTAAAATGAGGAAGCAAAACAGGTGGTCCCAGACTTCAGCCTTGCTTTTATTAGGGAAGACAGTAAAAACTCATAGCTCTACAGTGTCTGCTACCATCCAGGTGACTTCTCTCTGATCACTGTCAAATCAGTGGCAAGTGCGATGTGGAAGCAATGTGCTGGGCAAATACCATTGGCCGTGGCCACCTGTTCTAGTAGACACTTGCCCTGCCTTATTCCCTTACTTTTTCCAGTACTGGAAAACACTAGCTAGACACGGTTTCAAGAAGCACTGTAGGCCTGCGTCACAAATGATGTGACTTGCTTCTGTCCCTTACTTTTCCTGGAGTATCTTAGTAGTGCAAGTCCTGCCTGAGACTTCTAATGGGTCGTGTGACAAATGTTAACGTAAAGCTCAAGTTCCAATTCTTGCTGTGATGAGGAGGGGGGAGGTATCCTTATTAACTACGTTCCCCTTCTGTTTTATGCTACACCTGCACTCCAGGTTCTTCAGGCTGGTACCTGCTGAGATACTGCTCTGCTGTTAGGTGCCTGCAATGCCTAATACTCCAAGTCTTGTTTGTTCTTTTGCTAAAAACGAGAGGAGAAAAAAAAAAAAGGGGATGTTTTTTGTTTGGTTTGTTATTGTTGCAACACTGAAGTTGTACCTGCTGCTGTACCCGAGGCCAGTAGCAGTGTGTCACTAGGGCTGCCTTTAGCCTAGGCTGGGCTGCGTGGTCCAGCAGTAGGAGGTTTGGCCACACTGTCCTTCTGTTCGGGTGGGTGCCAGCGTGGCCAGGTGCACAGATACTGCAATATCACTAATATGGCAGGTATCTCAACAGAATGGTGTGTACCTCTCTTGTCTCCTCTAGCTGTACTGATCTATCTGCTCTTCGCATGTGCTTTCGCTGGTCTCCAGGATGACCTCCATCAGCCCCACGTAGTCTCCTTCAGCTAGAGAGATGCCAGAGTCATTAGGGGATGGACTCTCCGCTCGTCTTGGCTCTTTTGTAGGAGGAGTATTTGTGCTTCCGTTTCCAGTATCTCTCACAGTCCTGGAAACCTCTGCTGGATGCTGGTCTGGAGCGCTGGCAGCATCTTCTAAACTTAGGCTGCGAGCATCAGGGCCCAGGTTGCCCATGTGGGATCTCTCTAGCACTGGAGATGTTACAGGAGTGAATGAGAAGCAGAGGGAGGCGCTGCCTCCGGGGGTTTTGTTACTGGGGGTGTGAAAGGCACTTGAATGCTCCGAATTGGGGGTGGCTGATGCTGTGTTCTCCAGGGTTAGCCAGGTTGGGTGGGAAGCTTTCAAGCTCTTCAGATTCTTGAAGCTGCCCTGCTTCTCGTAGCCTGGGGACTCTGCCAGGAAGGGGAATTTCGGGCTGTCTGATGCTGTAGACTGTGCTCCTGGACTCCCTGTGGTGGCAGCTTCTGTGCTTTTACTGTTAGAGTTGCTCTTCTCTTCTTCTACTGTTAAACACAGCGAGTCAGGACCTTTGCTCCGTTCTGTGGGCCAGATAAATGTTTCCTTTGCACCTGAGCCAAGGGAGCTCTGGCTTTTGTACATGTCACTGACCCTGGATGGTGAGGCATTGACAATGACATCCCTAAGAGAAGTTGAGCATGCAGCAATACTGGAGAGTGCAGGAGGCTTCTTGCGGCCTTGGCGTCTAGAAGGGAAGATCATGGGGATAGAGCTGATTGGTGTCTGTGGAGCACTGTAGAAACCAGGTCTCTCATAAAATGGGGTTGACATGAAGGCGTCAAACTCCCTTAGTTTTCTGTCTTCGCTGTCCCACTGCTCCTGTGAGCTGGAGTCTCCCCTTGGCTGATTGATGCTGCAAGGGCTTCCAGACTTGCCCATGTCTTGGTAAGTATAATTGGAGAAGGGGGATGCGGGGTCTCCTCGCCTGCGCAGCAGGTTCATCCGGGAAGAGGACCTGGAGAAGCTCGGTGACTGGACGCCGAGGAGGCGGCCCAGGTGTCCCAGTAACGGTGTGGAGTGGTTTGCCTCCTCATTCTCTTTAATTTGCTCCAGGGGCTGGAACTCCATCTCCTCTTTCTGCATGCTGGGGAAAGGCAAAATGGGCTGTTAGGTGGTCACAAAAGAAGGTGGTTTCTGGTGGAGGGGCTGCCAGCGACAAGCTTCTCACTTCCTGTATTACCATTAGATACGTGTTAGGTGCTCCACCATATGGATGCTCATAGTGGAGGGGAGGGGAGCAGAGGGGCAGAGGTATCCTTTTCCGTGTGTGGTGTTGGGTATTATCTTTGGATCAGCCTAGAAGTATCTTGGAGCAAGATTTCACAAACTATGGAGAAAGGTGTTACTGCTCATTCTTATCTTCAAATATAATATCCTGCACAAGACCTGATCCAAGGTGTAAACGTGGACTGTTCTGACACCCTGTGGCTGCACTCACCTGATATCAAAAGTTGAGCCAAGGAATGATGGGCGCTTGTACTCAGCGGTGGCTGCAGTGTAGGGTGGCTGGGGATCAGGCTCGTTCCAGTAGAGGTCCTTCTCCAGGATGGGTAAATCCTGATGCATCTCATCCACTGCCATAAGGGAGACCTGCAGCGGACAGCAGAAATGTCACACGGGATGAGCAGCGATACGTGTGGACAAAGGAATGCAGGGCAGGAGGAAACGATGTAGCACAGAAGAGAGGCAAGTGGCAGAGTTTGCTGTGTGGTTTCCTGGCACTTGGGTTGTTTTTCACACGGAGAGATTTGATTAATTGGAAGGACAGTGATGCTGAAGGAGACAGGAAAGCAATATGCTCGCTAGGACAGAAGGGCTCAGTGTTAGCAAAGGCAGGAGGTGGGGAGTTACTGCATGGAAGAAAGCAGAGGAGGCAGTTTCAGATACAGACACAGGGTGGAAAAAGCTCGGGAGAGGCAGGAATGATGTGTCGAGGGTACAGAACAAAGTCTGGATCCATCACGTGTGCCAGAGCATGGACTAAAGCTGCAATTGGTCTCTGTGTGCAGGATACGCCAAATGCCCTGCCTTCCATGGTGTGTGGGGGTCTTCCTGGCACAGGCCTTGCGGCACATTTTTTCTGGAGCCTCGGATGTCTCCTTGGCTACTGAGGGGGAACATTGAGCTGGCCACCTTCACCCTTATATTTGTTGGGAAACCTGATGTTCTCCTGCTTTCCTAGCCACCTCCCCTCTGGAGATCCTTGCTAAACCCTCAGGCGCGGTCCTGCCTCGGTGCTCTTCTGCAGGTCAGGTTCATCTGGAGGATCCTGCCTTCACTTTACCTGCAGGTTCCTGTCGATGAGCCAGTTGGTTTCAAAGTCGTCATCGTCCTCCCCAAAAGGGTTGATGAGTTGCTCGGCCACCTGCATGTGGAGAGCAACACAGCAAGGGTCATCATAGTCATACCTGCCCCTTTCCCTGCAGGGAGAAGGCCTGTGGGGCAGAGTTAAGCATGGTGTCCCCTCAATTCAGAGCAATGCTCTTCCTCCCAAGAAAAGGTAGATTAAAAATGGAGGCTTGCCAGTGCCTTGGAGATGTTGGTGCACGCAGGTGAGCCCCTTGCTCACATAGCCCTCCTGCAACTGCAGACCACCACTGCAGGTAAAGCATAGTCTCTCTTTTTCCCCAAACTAGTCAGGACCAAAGTTTAGGGGAAGCGGAGCTGGTCTCCACGGTGAGACACTCAGAGAAGGTCTTGGCAATACCCTCAGCCCCTGTTGGCTCCCTTTTTGTCTGCCAGCACCTGGCATGTTGCCCATAGACCAAAGAACACAGCTGGGTCCCTGGTGAGCACATGCTGGAAAAAAACCTTGGCTGGGTCAGATTCCAGCTCCAGACATATTTTTTTGGACTTACCTTTAACCAGCCAGCATAGAAGAAGAACTGCAAAAATGTAAAGACGGGCACAAAGAGATCTAGTTCATGGCCGGGATATGCTTTTTCCGGATCCAGGAACTGCCGCCCAATCAGACAGGCCAGGAAGAAGCTGTAAACAGCCACGGTCACCACCTGGGAAAGATGCCAGGGGACACATCAGAGGAGCTTGAGTTCCCTGCTTGCTTTCCCAGCATCTCTCTCCCCTTCCACCCCACACATCTCCCAAAGAGCAGCAAGCTGCTGCAGAGCTGCTGGCTCTGTAGCCTTTTGAAAGCCTTGGATTCAGTTATGACAGGCTTCTCCTCTGCTTTTTGCAGGAAGATGCACTTCCACTGCAGAAAGCTTTAAATATGCCCTTTAGCTGTTAAGTGCACGGTATTTCGTTCCATGCTGTCCCTGGAATGACATCTCTGTAGGTGTCACAGAAAGATAGTGGCAGAAGAAAGCATGTGACATCCTGGATTTAAAAGCTTAAACGACTGACACGTGGCTGCGTGCTTGTTCTGCTGCTGCAGGAAGGGGTGCTGTGAGCTCTTTTCGTTCTTGCCCTTGCCTCTCCTGAAAGCTGTTTCCATCCCCTGGCCACTTCCAAGGCAGGGAGGGGAACCTGCTGCCAGCTCTGAACTAGCTCCTTCCTTCCCGGTCCTCGCGCTGGGCTTTTTTTTTATATTTGCCTGCTTCCTTTCCCAGATTTCAGGCTATGGTGAGCGTTGTGCTTTTCTCTGTAATCATGGGACTGAAAACTTCCCCTTTTCAAATTAAAAGCAGCTGAGGCTCTTCCGGGATCTCTTGACGCAACAAGCAAGGCGGGGGGCGGGGGGGGTGGATCCAAACCAAACACCCAGCATCACAAGACTCTCCAGCTAGCCACGCAGTTCCTTGTCAACAGCGCAGGGCTGTTCCATGATGGGCAGGACAGAGAGTGCCTGGAACAACAAACTTTGCATTGTGGATGGGCACCTATAAGAACAAATGGGTCATGGACTGCGGAGGGGGTAAAAGACATGCTATGATACTGCTTTTGCTCCCAGTCCCTGCAGGAATATAGTTTCCCAACGTGTTCCCCATTAACCTTCAGCGCTGCGTGGATGGAAGCAGTTCCTCTTTCACGGCGGAGTGCATTAGTGTTATCTGAGCAGCTGGATTGTATGAGGCAAAAGGAGCAGGGTTGGTGCCGAAGCGTCTGTCTGCGTTGGCATTGAGAGAGCTGTTAAACAGCTGAGGACGGACACACGGCTCTCTCTTACACACGTGGCACAGCTCCACCGGAGCTGCCCTGCCGGAGCAGCTTTGCTGGCAGACAGATACTCGGGCTCTGCTGAGTAGGAAGAAACTGCTTCAGGGATGTGCTCCCTGCAGGGAGTGGATCCGTGTTTATCGGTGTTTTCCGTATACCTGTGTGGCTCGCATCACGGTTAGTTATCCCCGGGCAATGTGTGTTTCGGTAGAGGTGGCTGTGTCTGAGTTATGGAAGTGGGGATGAGGTGTCCAAGGGTACCTCACATCGGCATGGTCCGTGTGTGGGTCAGGTATGGGTGTAAATGGGGGTGTCCCTTCTAGCATGGATCACTGCGTGCAGGCAGGCAGCGGAGCAGTGGGTGGGGGGGATCCCTTCTCACCTGAGTGTAGACCAGGGGGATGCTGATCCAGTCGTACCCGTAGAGTCGCCCGCACTGGCTGCGCAAGGTGTTGAGCTCCTGCAGTGGGGAAAAGGAATGGTCTGTCAGCCATTTGTGTCGTATCCTTCATTGCTCCAGCCCATTCCCTCCTGCCCACAGCTCCTCTGGAAGCGGGGGAGCTCAGCCAGGACTCCTGCTCCCTCGGTGCCCAGCCTCACCCCAGCAGACCACCAGCAGGGTCTCACGCTTGCCCTGGAGGAACTTCTTGCTGCCTGGATGTCTCCGTCTGAGCTCAAGATCCCTTCCTAGCTCACTTCATAGCAGTGTTTTGCGCCTCACAAAAAGAGCAGCCAACAGGTTAGTCAAGGAATGTCTCAGGAGCATCCCTTTCTCTCTCCTGACTATCTAGTGAGTCTAGATAAATAGCCCAGAGGGAGATCTCTTTTTCCGGGCAGATGAATCTCACTCCAGGCAACAGAAACAACGTGACTTTCTCTCCGCATGAATGCCAGGAAGGATGAGCTGCTCTGGACCTTTTTTCTCTGCAGCTGGGCAGGGATTGTTGCCAGGTCTTGCCTGTGGCGCATGGCCTGCTTCCCAGGACTATCTAAGGGTTTTCAATAGTGAAGTTTTCTACAGCGATCTTGGTTGTTGTTTTGACCTCTCCTGGTCTCTTGCAGATACAAGCTTCCTTGTGCTTCCTTGCGGCTTTCCATCTGAATCCTAGAGACCTCCACTGGCCACTCCGGAGTGCGTGAAGGCTGGAGGAAGGTTGATCAAGGACCTGCTACATGCGAGTGTGCCATTACCACACCTAGATGTGAGTCCCCTGTTTCCTCCCAGTCCCCCATTTGAGGAAGATGGCAGTTTCCCCCTGCCTCTAATATTTGTGACAGTGCTACCATGTCTGTAGGCCATGAAAAGCTCTGTTCCGTCATGAGCTGGAGAGCGGCAGTGGGGTTATTTCCCATCAAAGTTAATGTAATATCCCCAGGGACAAGCTTGGCTCACTGTCCTACCTCACCATTCCTCTTCCTTGCCTGACCCCTGGAAATCCCTGTAGTTCCACCCAGAGGACTGGACGAGGATCTCAAACAGTTGCCTATTGCCTCGATCACTCACATTCAGGATGCCTTGGAGTAACACGCTGTCCCGGATCCTCCCCTCGTTCCTTGCCTTCACAGCCAGGTTGGAGAACCACACGCACGGGATCCAAAACTTGTTGTGGGGGGAATTCAAGCTCTCAAACTTCTTGTGCTCTTCGGGTGTCATGAGGCCTGGGTGGAAAAGAGTTAGATGGGAGAGGGATGGCCATAGAGGGCAGAAAGAAATTGATCTGGTCTGAAATTAAAATATCTAAATCTCAGGTGGTCACCTTCGCTCTCCTTAAAAATCCCAGGAAAGACTCAGGCAGTCAGCCTTTGGGAGTCACATAAAAGGAGGACAAGTCTTCTTGTTAAAACTTCGAGTTACAGAAGCGTGAGAGGCAGGCTTTGTCTCATTTCACAGCATATCTGACCTGATCACAGTCAGCAGGGAGACAAAATACTGCTGAGGATGCAGTTGCCTGGTCTAAGTAGACATTTGTTGAGAATGGGATAACTCGTGTCCTAGAAGTGCCTATTTCTCTCTGCATTGCAAAGGGAACCCAATTGACTAGGGCAGGTGCAGACATCTCCATTTGGGCAGGCTGGGAAGTGTTGTGCCTTGAGGAGCATATTCGGAGAGGATTCAGGGAGCCCAGCAGTTAAAAGTCAGAGGTCGGAGGCTCTGATTCCCACCTGCCCAGTGGAAAACTGTTGCCCTGAGGGCGGACAAACATACCACTTGGCAGGGTCTGCTCTGCTGTAGATGTGTGTATAGGGTCATTTACTACAGAGAGTTCTTCTCTTCCCATGGGCACTTTCAGTTCAGGGCGAGCAGCTCCCAGGGAAGTCGCTGCACCACAGTTACCCTAATCTGATCAGCCAGGGCTGCCCCGTGACCTGCAGCGTACCTGCGTTCACAAACTGGATATTGACACTCTCCTGACGTAAAAAATTTGGGCAGAGACCCATCATCTTTCAAACATGCCTTCCAGACAGTAGCAGAAATCAGCATGCTGAGAGAGAGAAACGGTTGATTATTTCAGAAGAGCAGAGCTTGAGGGCATTTCGGGGGCATGAGCGGATGCTTAGCACCCTCTGTAGACATCAGCTGAGCACATTGCAGCAGTCTGGAGGTCATGAGGCCCTTTCCAAAGCTCTTTGCCCCAAAACCAGTAGCAAGGTGCTGCTGTCTGCTGCGTGCCAGAGCTGTGCAGAAGGGCGTACCAGTACTGACCTGCCCTCACGACGTGTTCCATGCTGGGAAAGCGCTTGTAGACAGCCGTGCTGACTGAGCGCAGGATCAGCACGCTGCACAGGTTGCTGTAGCGCATGAGGGTGCGTCGCAGGAGCCGCCCGTACTCATCCTCCCCATCCACGTTGCAGGAGACCAAGTTCATGATGCGGTCAGGCCATGGGATGCTCTCGTACTGAGCCCACCAGCGGGACACCACCAGAGCCACGTAGAAACCTAGAGGTGAGCTGAGCAAATTAGCCGTCCTAAAGAAGTGGGAGATGTAAACGCTCATGTGTAGGATGTCTGGTACTGCTCATAAGGGGATGGGTGCAGGCACGCCCGGAGGGCAATTCAGATCTCCATGTTAGAGTGTGGGTTTGTCTTGGTTTGAGGTTTCACAGTTTATTTGGTGCTACTTGGTGCCTGCCCTCCTGGCAGAACCCAGAACATGCTAGTTCTGTGTGCTGGGGGCGTATCTTACAGCTGCAAGATGGAATGATGTATTCTGAGTTTTACAAAGGCAGAGGGAGGGATCTGCTCAGCAAAATCTTGCCTGCCTGCAGAGCTTTATCAAACCAGAGAGAAGAAATGCTGTCCCTTTCCCCTCCCTGTGTGTTCCCAGACAGAGCTCCTTACCCAGCACAAAGGACACGGGGATTAGCTCAGCATAGCTGTTGCAGTAGAGCGCCAGCTTCTCAAACATCAGCCTTTGGCTCTCGCTCAGGATCAGCCTAAAAGGGAGAAACAGAAGCCTCAGCCTCAGAGGAGAGTCTGTGCCTCGTTGCGCCTGTGGGGATAGGAATCCGGCAAGGGAAGCCAAGGGTGGACGCTGCCACGCTGCGAGTCTGGGGATGATGTGAGTGAACGGCCCCCACAAGCCTGGGACATCAGCCCACCTCCCCGAAACACCCTGCTGAGCAGTCCAAAGGAGCCAGAAGTGGTCACTGACAGAGAGCGTGGTAAGTGATGCAGTCTGATGTCAGGGACTACCCCTATTTTTCTCACTCGGGACAGTGCCATGTGGTATCAAGGGACTGATACTGAGCTTGAATGTGCACCACAGTTCACTTAACATCCTGCAAAATGTCCGTCCAAGCTCTCCTCTTACGCGAGTTCCTGCCTCTGTCTTAGAGCTGCTTCCCTGCCTCTGTGCAGCATCTCTGATCCGAACCAGCTAGGGGAGCAACCTGTCTTTCCTCACCAAAACCAGTCCAGCCTTAGACTACAGTTGCCTTATTACAGATTTGTGGTCCCAGAGCTAACGTCTGCTCTCAAAAATGTACCCCAGGTATTGCCTGTTGTGTACCAAGGGAAACTCTCTCCTAAAGCTCCCCACTGTGGGACATCTCCAGTACTAGTTCAGTCTTGGTCTCCACTGATCTACACGCTATTATTCTGTAGGTCGTCATCAACTGCAACTCTTAATCCGAGGGAAGAGAAACTGTGTTACTTCCCAGACAGAAAGAGGAGATTTATCTGCTGCTAAGCCATATTGGAGCAGTGAGGAAGGACCTTTCCGTTCCTCCTGTCAACAGAGGCTGGTGGGTGGCCGGCCAGCCCCTCTTCACCAGGATCACTGTCCCAATCCTGTGTTGCTCAGTTGTCCTGCTCCAGGACAGGCTGAGAGCGAGGGGCTGCGTTAGTGTCGGGGTGTAAGGATACTTACCTGTAGACAAGACTGATGGTGAAGTAGAGAGAGATGAAAATAAGGAACTCGGAGTACAGAAGTTTGTAGATACTTCCTTTCCATTGGAGCAGGAGCTGTGAGAAGGTGCCTAGGCGGGCGTCAGCCACCCGGTTGGTGTATGTCACTGTCATCACGGATCCTAGTGGAGACACAAAATGAGCAGCTGTTGAAGCTGCCAGCAAGCTTGCACAGAGGGAGGAGACAGAGAGAACTCAAGTGTCCTGGCAAGCAAGCAGGATGGAAGGAAGGAAGAGAGAAAGAAACAATGAGTTCAGATCAAAAGACAGGTAAGATGAAGTCAGTGACACGGAGAACCAGGAGGAAATTCATGGTAGGCAATGAATTTGATGAGCTTGCCATCTTTTTCCTCTCTTTGAGCTGCGTGTGAGCTGGTTACAATGACAGAGAATATATTTTCTGGTGGAGCCCTTGGTTTCTAGTGTTTGATTATCAGCATTCAAGTGGGGCTGGCTGGTCAGAGCGGACAGAGCCCACGTGCCACTCCCGTCCACAAGGCAGTTGGTTAAGGTTAATTCTCGGGGTCACAAACTCCGAAGTTGCTTACTGTATTTTATTTTTTTTCTTGTAGTATTTGCTTCAAATACGTTGTTTCTGTAAATTTGCTTGTCTTCCTGGAATACTGCCAGGGAAAAAAAAAAAAAAAACAAAAACACCAAACAAAAAAAGACCCAAACCCAAAGGAAAGCAAAAACCCAGAAAGGGGAGATTTCTTGGTAGTGATCCAGATCAAGGTACCCCTGGAGATCTGACAGTTTTTGTAGCACTTGCCCAACAAGTATAGCGGTCTTTAAATTCAGGCTGGGGGCCATATCTGGACTGTGCTGGTCCTAGTCCCGCAGGCAGAACAGCCCTCCCTGTTAAAGAGCTGAGGGACGGAGTTTGGCCAGGCTCACAGAACGCAAATTCCAACAACTCCACCTCCCCTCTCCTTCAACCATACGTTGCACAATAAATCACGCTGGATGAAAAAAGGCATTCAGGCTCACGAAATGCTTCCCGATCATGCAGCATCCCCATTGCACTTCTTCTAGTCTAACCCTGGATAAATAATTCTTTATCATCAATTAGTAATCAGACTCGCATTCATATAAACCTAAATTTGTTTAAAAAAGCAAAACCAGCGTAATCCATGCCAGGCAGATAGGTCAACGATCCCTTGGTTCATAAATAATTATCCAACGTGAGAACTATCGGTGTTTCTAAATCAAAACATGCTACCAGGATGTTGCACAGACATTGCTATCTAACAGAGGCAATAATGTTAATAGCGATGGGGCCTTAGGCTCTTCCCTGAACAACGGAGACAAAGAAGCACTTCAAGGGACAAATCAGACCTTACTGCTCTGTAGCAGCAGCTGAAGGCGGGTTAGTTTGTGTCCATGCTCCTCACTGAAACATCTCAGTGAAAGATCTACAGTTTAGGTGGGGACAACTCCGGTCTCGGTGAGCCGGTGCTGTGAAGAAAACCAGCAAACTCTCTTTTGTTGGCTACTTCAACCAAATTGCATGTTTGTCCTGGCTTTGGCTTTTCATTGCTGCTCTTCCTTTGGGTTTCCCTGTGATAATTCTCCCTGGGTCCCCTCTCCCAGGTTGTATCGGAGGAGCAGAGCTGGCACCTGCCCTGCCAAGGGCCCCCCCGCTGCACAAACGCGCCTTTCACTAGAGCCTCGTCGACATTCGTGGACTTCCCATGTGTATTTCTGGCCAGCGCGCAGGACTCAAAAGAGTGGTTTTTAACTGCGCTGGGGACCGCACACACATGGGCTGTGCAGATGAGAGATGTATGCAAACGCCCAGAAATTTGTTGGGGGCTGCTTACAGAAAGCTCTCTGTTTTCTCTCCGCTTTGGGTCTTGAAAGCGCTCAGGGAGACTCTTCGTTGCGTAATTCAAATACAGATTCACTTTTTACCAAACATGGAAAGCTTCAGCTCTTGTCCATGTAAATAATGGATGTCACCCACCTCTATGCAGTTCTGCCGGGGCACGGGATATGGAGCTTTTCCCAGTGCTTTTTCCTCCGTCCCTGAATGGTTAAGGCACTTGCCTGCCAGCCTGCGGGACTTCCCCAGGATGTCACTCGGCAGCTGGCACGCTCAAAGTACCGGTTGGGGTTGAGGTAGGTGGTGGGAGGTGACTCACCACAGCACCAGCACGGGCACAGCAGATCCGATATGGGAGGAAGAGGCATCCCCTGTGCCGTACCCCCAGGGAGCTGCTGCCTGCCACTGCCTGCCTCCGCCTGCCTGATCCATCCGGACTAACCATCGCACCCGGAGCTTGACTGACACTAATCAGACTGTGGGAGTCCACAGCAACCAAGATCCCTCAACAGCAAGCCTGCGTCAGGTTGCGTTACCCACCGTGCGAGACGGCAAACAGACACGAGCAGCTATGGCAAAGAAGATGGAGAGCAAGCAGGTAGAGCGGACAGACGGAGCGAGAGGAGGTCACGGAGAGGAAGGAAGACAGATCTTTGAAGGAATCGATCTGCTCTTGGGAGGACTACATACTTACAGTCATGGGCTCCTGAGCTGCGCTGGAGGCTGTGGAGGTTTGGTCCCGCACGTGTCCTTGCTGGGTCCTTTGTGGCCCACGCCACGGCCCGCCTCCTCGTGCCCCCTTGGCTCATGGGGGGATTGAACCTGACAGACACGGTGCGCTAAGGAGCCTGAAACCCACTTGGGAGCCGCAGCCGGTCACTTGATGCCGTAATCCTTCCTCATTACAAAAGAGACTCTGTTGTCTTTTGCCCCGTTCCCTTCTAATCTTCTGAGTAAGCCCTGCGTGTTTATAGAGGCGGCCGGAGGAGGGGGAGGCAGGGCTGGCTGCTCCGCAGCTGCTGCTGCTGCTAACTCCTGGCACAGCCATGGTGGCTGCCAGAAGAGAGGCATTTTTCCTCTAATTCTTTCCTGTTTGGTCCCTTTCTCTGTGTCACAATCTTACAGGAGCCCCAGGAGATTAAGTAGGGCTGGAATTTTCCACAAAGGCTAGAAAATGTGTCACCCCTGGGGGCTGCACAGCCCTCCCTTCCCTGGGGAAGCTCCAGTGAAACACCTGGCCCATGCTCTGCCTGGCTCTCGGAAGATGTTTCTCTCTAACTCCTCACTGTCTCTGCTGTCCCTGGATGAGTTTGCCATCTCTTCCAGATGTGGCTTGGATGCTGGGGACTTCCACCCTGCCGCTGGCTCCCCAAGGCTCTTTCCATGTCTTCGCTTTCTTTTCCACTTGCTTCTCCAGCAGCACTCGGGGGCTGTCACTGCTCTTTCTTGCATGCCATCCTGGGAAACACAGCTCCTTTTCTTTGTTGTCAAGCCTCCACCAAGCCAGAGAACTCCTTGCCTCTGTCTCTCCAGGGTCCTCAGTCCCTTTTCTGCTCCAAGCTGACTCTCACAATTGCGACCATCTGCCTCTTCCACCATCTCCTGCAATCTCTCCCAGCAAGTCTTTAAGACGTTCCCCTTTCCGTGAGCCTCTGAATCAAGATCCTTTCTTACCAAATTAGCCTTGCTGTGGCATGCAGCCTTCACTGTCAGAAGGCTCCTGGGCACTAACCATGTGCCCGTAGGCACGGGACTTTGCAGCTCTTCGGGAGGAGCTCCATGTCTTTCCATCTCCTTTCTGCTCACTGCTTTAGGAAGTTGTCTCTGTTGCCCAAGGTAATAGCATCTGCCCCTTAAACACCAATATTTCCTCCGGTCAGCTCTTGCCGAGTTGCTACAACATTCCGTGTCCTGGAGACAAGGAGCTGCTCTGAGCCTTAAGCCAAGCCATGGCCCTGTCTCACCACCTGGGCCCAACTTCATAAGCACGCTCTGACCCTCCTGACCTCCATCGTTTAGCCAGCTGTGGGGCGTTGTGGAGGGGGAGCACAGGTCTGGTCCCTCAGGTGAGGGCAGCTGGAGACCCAGGCTCCTCGGTGAGCCTCTGGGGGGTTGCCGTGTTTGTGTTTTTTCGCAGGTCCTTACAGCAAGCAGGCAGCAAAGTCTCCAGTGAAATTAAATGAAGAACTAGTTCTTGTAATAACTTACTTTCTCTTGTGCTGATCTATGTGTCTGTGTCTTTGACACTTGTTTAGCATCAATTTGTCCAAACTGTAGGTTTCTCCTTTCTGTGTGGCTGAGCCTAGACAAGGGAAGGGTATTGTTTCACGGCTTCTCGGAAGCAGGTGCTGCCTGGTCCCTGTCTAATGTGGGGTTTCTGGTGCATTCCTGGGAACTGCTGTCAATAGTGGGGAGACCATAGTTTAAAACACGGGACTCGGTGCCAGCATCTGAGATTTTTATTCTGGTGTAGGCTCTGGTGTGTTGGATTACCTCTAGTCTGGATTCCTTTTGGACTAAAATGGAGGGAACAACCCTTGCTTCTTCTGCTTGCCACCAAAGCCACAGAGATCTGACTTCTGCTAGTCTCCGTGCGGAAGCTGCTCTGTATTGGATCACGATATGCAGAAGGGCATGGGCACACATCTGGTGGGAGTAAGTTACCACATCTGGGAGGCTGCCACACTGGGTGTTAGGAGAACAGGTATAATTGCCGGGGGAAGAGATGGACCTGGAGCACTTGGCCTTACCAGGGTCCTCCCTGCATGAACACTCGGCATCCCTGGGTGCGCTGCAGCTCCCTGGCCATGGAGCCCCCTGCCAGGGGTGACTTGCTCTGGGTGGGTGGGCGGGCAATGGAGAAGAGAACAGGCAGCACGATGCTTCTGCAGTCTGAGATACAGACCTGGCAGGAGAAGCAGGGGCACGTGGAGGGCCACTGGGAGACCCTTACATTCAAGGTGTGGAACTAGATAAGGGCTCTTATCAGTGGCCAGAAGCTAGTGAGTACGGGGTTGCCTCACTGGCCCAACCACAGCGAACTCATCGCACTGACTGAAGGAGCACGTAGCTTTGTGCCTGCTGTTACGAGGAGCACCTGCCAGCTCAATGGGAAAGAGAAGCATCCGCCAGGACCGAAACACCTTGGCTGTCCTCCCTTTCTGAAGCCTTGCCCTGGGCGAGCAGCGAGGCAGCGGTGCTGGTTCAGACCCTGGGGTGGCTGCTCTTGTGTGAGTGGCATCTGTCTGGGACGGGAGGTGGGATGCCCTGGTTTTTCGGAGGCTCTGGGCTGAGGTGTACTCAACTGTGTGTGGTATCTCCTCTGTTATGGGGCTGGGCGCTCTGTGAGGTCCCTGAAACTTTGCTCCTAGGTGGCGGCTGCTCCTGGTGAGGATCACAGTGTTGGGACAGGGTCCTCAAGTGATTCAGGATCATGACAATGCCTCGAAACACCAAAGAGCTCTGTGTATGGGGTTAAGAGCTGAGAGAGCACAGGGATGGACTCTCTTTGAAGGCAAGGGAGTCCACACAAGGGCCCTGCTCCACGGTTTGGTTCTCCCCTTTGGGGTGGTATCCAGAGAGAAAGAATTAGTGGACAGGCAGGCTGAGACAGTTCTTGAGGGTCTCGGTGCCTGAATTCTCATCCCCATATGTGGCAGGGGGACAAAAATGGTTCGGGTGAGACATTTACTGGAGCTTTTCAGGCCCCTGGAGACAAACACGAAACAGCAAAACCTCGAGTGTCCTGCTCTTTGTGGGAGGGATGTGCTGGCATCTGGGGGACTCTGCTGCCCTCCTCTGAGAGTAGCTCAGCTGGCAGCTCATGTGGTTCCAAGCTGCTGTTAGGACAGCATCAAAAATTTGTGGAATTTAATATGAAAGTAAATAACTCAGGGTCTACCAGTGTGGCAGCGCTGCTTGGATCCCTTTTCGCATCCCCTGCGGCCTCCGTCCTTGCAGGCCTTGAGGAAGACGCTGGTCTGAAAGCCTTGCACAGAAGCAGAGGAGGGCGCAAGGAGGTGCTGACATCCGTCCTCGGTCTCACAGCCCTGGAATCATTCTGATTTTCTCCATTTTACAGATACGGAGATTGAGTTACTGTGATGGGAAGGGAATCACTGCTTTGGGGAGCCCGAAGGGCCGCTCTCGGTGCTGAGTTAGCTGCAGCTGTCTGGGAGAGGCACGGTGCCCTCCTTGCTGGCTCCCAGAGAATAACAAGAGCTTTTCTCAGAAGGACGCCGTGGGTCCCAAAGCTTGGAGAAATCCCTTTCCCTTCTCCAGTTTCGGTGCTGAGATAGACACAGAGGCAGCTGGCATCATGGACTCGATGATCCCAAGGGTCTTTTCCAACCTAAATGATTCTATGATTCTATGATCAGGGCTGTCTCTCAAACTGACGTTTTTCCCTGGAATCTGATGTAATTTAAAAAAAAAAAAAAAAAAAAAAGAAAAAAGTGGAAAGTACTCCAGAGGGGGTGCTCTTTTGCACAGACAGGATTTACTCCGAGGTTTGAGCTGGCCGTGAATGTTTGAAGAGGACGCGGTGACGCTCGGTGCTTTTGTGAGGACCCCCAGACTTCTTCCCCTTATGTTGCAGGATTCATCACTCATTCAGCACCGTCCTGGGGGGGCCCGGAGAGCTGGGGGCGCACTAAGGGAGGGTGCTGCCTGCCCCCCGCGTAGCCCTCCAGCTTTTTCTTTCCTCGCGGACTATGTGCCCTTCTGACATAGGGAGGGATAACTTTCTGCGCTAGTGGAAGAAGCCACGTCCCTGCCAGCTCTACTGCTTTTTACAAGCGTCTTTGTGTTTTGTTTTTTTTTCCAGCTCTGTGGCAAATCGTGAGCCATCTGGTAACACTGGGCTCCCTTCTCCTGTGAGGCGGAGTTGGCATGTGTGTGTATAAGCAGCCATTTGGGATGGCACGGACCGAGCTGCAGGATGCCTGGGAATGCCGGCCAAACATCTCAGTAGGCAGACGGACGGACTGCACTGGACTTTTTTTTTTGCCATCGCCCCCCAACACATCTAGATATGTCTTTGCCCAGGAGAGATCAGCAGTATGTAAGCATGACATTCCTCTATTGCTTTGAGGTTTCTGTATCTCCCTGCAATCCTGAGTGTCAATCTCTGCCTGACCTTCTGCATCTTCACTTTCAGGAGCCCGGAGGGTGACATATCTCTCCCTCTCCCTCTGATGTTGCGTAGTTCAGTTTGTAGAGACATGAAAAGAAGGGAAGCGTCCTTAGCGAGGTCCCCCTTTTCTTGCCTTAGGCACCGTGGTGGGGATTAGGTTCCAAGGGGAGGACCACGTGTTGGTCACTTCTAGGGACTGCCTGGTGCCTCCTTGAGCAGATGTTGCGGGGATGCAGGACTGAGAAATTTCTGGTTGGATAAACAGTGACCAAATCAGCCAAGAGAAAGGAAGACCTTCCTCAAAAGCTCAGGGACGGTCCTCTTTTCCGTCTGAGTTTCCCAGCTGCTCTTCTTCCTTTTCCATCTGGTGTCTCTTCCCCTGGGTTCAGGCTGAAGCCTTCCTTCAAAGGATGCTGCGGAGCGGGAGGTCGCTCTCTGTCAGCTCTCTGCAGCTGAGAACCAGCAGGAACAGCAGCATCTCTGGTGGGTCGGGTCTCTGCTCCGTGCCACGGCGTGACTGCTCGTAGCAGCATCTGTCTGGGCAATACAGCCCTGCTGCTCCAGCAGGCTGACCCCCCCCCGGCTCTCCTGGCTCTCAGTCAGGAGATAAGCGTTACGCTTTTCTAGTCTTTTCACACCAGAATGGAGGTTGCACTTTGTTGGGTGATCAAGGCAGATCCCCGCCATGAAATTGGAGATCTTAGATCCAGAGATCCCAGAGGATCCTCGCTGAAGCCCTTCCAGCCAGTTGAGCAAATATGCTGCACAGCTGGCCGAGACAGGCAAGAGGGAGGGGAGGGAGTGGGTGGATGAAGCCTGGAATTTTAGGCCATTTGTTTTCATTCTCATTTTCCTGGCAATAACATCCGGTCTGGGTTTGCTGGGCCTGGGGTGTAGTCCTGCTTTCCAAGCTCTAAAATAATCCCTGTTCCTCCTTCCCTTCCCAGCCTGGGTCTGGTTTTTTTGTTTTTTTTTTTTTTTTTCTTTTTTTTTTTAATTGTAGTAGGAACTGAATCCATGAGCAGACAGGGCAGCCCAGAGGAGGCTTGAGTCCTCTCCCACAACTGGGCAGCATCTGTGCTGGGCAGGGTCTCCTAGCTGAGAGCTGCTTGTGCTCTGCAGGGTGGTCTTGTACCTTGTTTGAACCAAACTCTGGATTTCGAGTCCTGCTCTTCATTTATGCCCCATTCAGAGGAAGATGTGCGCACTCTGGGAGGGAATGTGAAGGATATGATGATGTGGAGGCAGAGCTTGTTGTCTAGAGGAGGTAATCAGGACCACCAGAAACAGGCCCTACCAGATGGGAGTCTCTGCTTTGCCCTGGTGGTTCCCCAGTTTCTCAGGCCATGTGCGCTAGTGTCTGCCTCCACGTAGCCTGGGCTGAGAGGAGGTCACCGAGGAATGGTGTGGAGGGACTCCAGAAGTGACGGGGGTCTGCTCGGGGCACTGGAGGAGGTGTTCAGGCTGGAGATGCGGAGCTGGGTCAGAGGACCCAACGGGGTGCCACCAGCGTAACCCTGCATCTGAGAAACCCAGAGGAAGGACTGGGGCGGGGGGGGGGGGGGGTCCTTTCCTTTGTGAACGAGCTGTGGGGAACAAGGGACGTGACTCTCAAGAAGACACAGAAAGCACTAGCAAGATGTTTCTTTGCCTGGAGGAAATGGGAGGATGAGAAACAAGAGGTGAAGAGTCAGGGAGGTCAGCAGTTTGGCAAAGTGGATCTTCAGGAGGGATGTGAGAGGAGTCGGGGCGAGTGAGTGAGACGGAGCAGAGGCAGTGGTCGTGGGGAAGATACGGGGGAAAACAGGGTGACTTGAAAATGCCTGTGGCAGTAGGGAGGTACCATGTCAGGGCCTTCACAACAGGTATGTGCCTTGCTGGGGGACTTGCAGGAGGCAAAGTTGATTTTATGGCACTTTATTGCCCAGAGGTCAGCGATTTTTTCAGCTTCCATTAAATGTGATGGGAAATAACGTGGGAGAGAGCAAGGTACTTCCCTGGTGTGAGACGAGGGTGCTGGGTTAGAGCTTCCAACTGCACTGAGACTTTAAGGTCATCTGGTGGTTTGTTGTCAATTTAAACCAGAGGTGGGAGCTGGGTCTGTGTCTCTCCAGGTGCTGGGTTGGACACCCTGGGACGCGTCACAGTGCTGCCTGGGGGACAGCCTTGTGCAGAGGCCACGGAGAAGGCAGCAGCTTTTCCTGCCTCAAGGCAGCTTGCATGATAGTCCTCAGCTCGGGAGCGATGCGTGCTGAATTTTGCTCTGCTGGACCAGCCCACTCATCTGGTCATGGAGAAGTCTCAGGGTCTCTCCAGGCTTCCTCAATAGCTTTGGGGCTGGGGGTAAAGGGGAGCACACACCACCCCCACCTTGCGACCCGTTATTTTTGCAAGGGACAGGGATTCAGCATCCCCAACACATCCTCTCTTAATGCTTCCCGTCCGCATTATCAGTTCTCTTTCTTCCTGCTTTTGTTGGATCCTGGAAATTTTACCTTTCTAATCTGAGGACCCTCCGTCCCTGCCAGCCAGGCCTTGGGAGTTAATAATTACAAAGACTAATTACTTCTGGTGCTGGCTTGCAAAGCTGAAGATCTTTCCCCTCCTCCCAAAAGTTCTCTGAGGATAACAAAGGTTACAGCCATCGGCAGAAATCTCACAGACACTGAGACTTCAGAGCATGGGGTCGGCCTGTGGTCACCGTGGATCCTGGCCATGAGACAGGGCAGGGCTGTAGATGACATGGACACCCGGGAGAAGCTGGGACAGGGAATTGCTCACCGTGTAGTACCTACAGTGACACTCTGCGATGGATACAAGGATCACCATGTCTAACTTGCCTGCCTTTGGCGTTGTGTCTGGCTGTGAGGCAGAGGATGGGGCAGCTGAGACCAGGGGAGAAGCTGCCGCTGCGTGCGAAGGCTCGGAGGGGATACCACCGCCTGGAGGAAAGCTCAGGGCAACGGCAAGGTAGGACGCAGTGGGAAACGTGGGGGAAGGACGGACCTGGAAAACACACTCTGTCACCAAAATTGCAGCACTGTCAGTCCAGGGGTGGTTGTGGGATCCGCTGTGGGCCTGGGGTAACAGCAGGAGTGGTTTTGTCCCCGCGGGTGGACAACATGCCCTGGGGACAGGGACAACGTGCTGTGCATTCCCTGGAGCAATTTCTGGGGAGCTGGGAACCCCACAGTGCTGTGTGTGGCAGTTGTCTCTCTGCCTGGACGTAATGCCCCAATGAGATAGTGAAGTTTCTAGAACCGTAGCTCCGCTGGATTTTGGTGTGGAGTAGATCGGTCATTTCCAAATGCCCCAGGTGATTCCTGGGCCTGACGCTTTTTGCCCCTCAGAGTAGAGTAAGCAAGGAAAAAGCTTTCAGGATAAGGACACCCTGGACAAAGGGGCTTCTCCCTGCACAGATGATACAGGGGGAGGAGAATGGGTGGAAAGAGAACGGAGTGTTCCCACTGCTTTGCAGAGAGGATGTAAATCAGTGCGGCCACATGACGGCTGTGATCTACTGGGAGCGCTGCCCCGCTCCCCCAGCCTCCTGGAGGCAGCGAGTGCGAGGATGAGCTAGCTGAAAATCGGAGCCACAGCATCCAAAGTCCAAAGCTCAGTGACAACAAGACCAACTCATCTCACTCGTGGAAGGGTACGGAAACCCAAGTGCTTTCCCTGAATGCCAAGTTTAAAAATCCTGGTCCAGTCCCACTGTTGCCCACGACTGTCAAGAACAGTCATTGCTCCCCCCAGCCAGGTTTCCCCCATTCTTTCATGGTCTTTTATATTATCGGTTCTTTACATCTGTTATGGTTTGAGGAACCCACAACAACTTATCGTCATTTAGACAATTATTCTCTCACACAGTGATCCCTCCCGACCTGGGAAGGGGAATCGGGGAAAAAACAAGAAGACCCGAGGGTTGAAATATAAACAGATTTAATAGAATAAGACTAGATAATTAACAATACTGAAGAACCAATATTGATCCCGACAGCAATATGAAATACACACGGACTATACACAGCCCATTCTATCACAGGAATCTGTGGACTCCCGGCAGGGACAGCAAATGTGGGACACGGGGAGCACTGCGGCTTTGGGAGGAAGGGAAGGGCTCAGGGCTCCGGCACCGGGGCGAGGAGTGCTCAGGATGGCAGCCAGCACGGGAGAGAGAGAGAGAAATTCTCATCAAACTTTCTAATTTATAACGAATGTGACATTCCTGGTCTGAAATAACCCTGTTGGCAGCTTGGGGCAAGTGCCCGGGTCTCGCTCCTCCTCATCCCCGCACCTGGGGAGCTCGAAAACGCTGAGACCTTGAAACCCCCATACCGTGGCTGGCTGTAAAGTAAATATTTTCACCAATTCAGACACTAGGGTCTTGTAAAAATGCACTTTTCCCCCAGTGTTAGAAGAGTACAATTACTGAAAGAGAAGCTCAGACCAGGACAACATCCCCGGCACGAGGCCCAAATCAGGACAGAAGTTCTGAGGTTTGTGTTTCTAATGTCTCTCCCCTGGACCTTTCGTAAGGGCTTGCAGACTCCTCCACGGACTCACAGGTCTGGAAACACCCCTGGTTTGATTGCTGAGAGGGGGAGAGCGCTGTGATTTCCACTCGGGCAGCCGCCGCCCTAAGGAAAACACAAAGCACCGTCGGGATCGATAAAACCATCACGCTGAAGGGGACGTCGGGACGCCGGGCCCAGCGCAGCACCGCCCGCCGGAGCGCCTCCGGTCCACCACCACCCGTCCCCCCCCGTCCCCAAAGGCCGCAATGCCGCCCAGGGTCCGGGCCGGGCTCCACAACCCGGGACTCGACGGCGGCGGGGCCTCGGGGCGGCTCCCGGTCCGCGCCGCCATCCCGCTCCCCGCCGGGCCCCGGCCGGGCGGCAGCGCGCAGGCGCGCCCCCTAGCGCGCGAGCGGCGCCGGTGTCACGTGGTGCCCCCCGCCGGCGGCGGGAGCCCGTCCCTCAGGCGGTGCCGCAGCACCGGGTACGGCTCCGGCTCCGGGCATGGGGGTGGCGGCGGGCGCTCCTCCGCCTCCTCCCTGAGCAGCGGCGGCGGCGGCAGCGGGACCCAGCTATGCGGCGGGGGTAGGTCCGGGAGCCCGGCCCCGGCGGCTTGGCGGGGTGAGGCTGCGGGCGGTGAGGCGGGGGCCGGGACGCGGGGCCTGGCCGGTGGCGGGGGAAGGCGGCCGGGCCTGCGGCGTGCGGCGGCCGGACCTACCCCGCTCGGAGCGGGCAGGGAGGGGAGTCGACGGCGGGTCCCTGAGCCTCGCCGTCCCGGGGTGCTGGGACAAGGGCCGGGAGAAGCCGGGCTGAGTTTCCCCTCGGAGTTCCATTGGGTTTGCTCGTTTCCCCTCGGAATGAGTTCCATTGGGTTTGCTCGTTTTGCTGTTAACACCTCGCGCCCTTGCGGCCGAAAATCTGACGGGTCAGCCCGGTCTCAAGGCTCTGCAGGGGGGTGTTTGTCCGTGCAGTCGTATGGAAGTCAAGTAGAGAGACAGAATAAGGAGGTGCCGTACCAGTGACCCGCGGACATAAGGACGCAGTGGGTGATTGAGACAAATACAAGGAACACAAATTGTTCATTATGCTGCGATAGAACAGACCATATGCTTTGCAGAAGCTTTTGAGAGCTGGCGGAGTGGTGAGCGGGCTGTGGACCGATGCCGCTTCGTGGCGGTGCAGAACGGCGGCGGTCAGGCTTCTCTGTCCTGGTCAGGATGGAAAAGTCGGGTCCTTTTCGCAAGCCTGAGGGTAAGAGTTTAACCTGGAGAGACCCACAGGCTGCTTGCATGGGAAATAACCCTGTCGGATCAGCTCTGCAGGAAACATGTGGGGCCCGCTGGAAAAAGTGCAGATCCTGCACATTTTTTTGCTTTTTCTACAGAATCCAACTTTAGAAGGTTATGGGGTGTTGGTTTTGGGTTGGTTGGTTTTGGTTTTTTTTTTTTTTTTTGTGTAAGTTTGCAGTTCTTGTGTCAGTGTGGGACCTTTAGGATATGATGCATTTTTCTGAGAAAGATAGCCAAGATAGCCACCAGTCAGACCGGCGAGAGCGAGAGAGCGGGAGTGTACGTGGTGGTCCTTGGGTCTCTGGGGGGTGCATTTCAAAGCCCCAGCTGGTCACTGCAGATGGGCAGAGGCAAGCAAAGCCAAGGTTTTCATAGGGATTCTGTTTGCACGGTGTGGAGAGTGTGCTATCCTGTCGTAGAAGATGGGATGATTTTTCAGGATAGGTTTTTAGATCCCTTGGCATTACAGAGTGTGGGTGAGACTATTTCATTCCTCCGTGTCCTCCAGTTTTCTTCCATAGCGTGTGGAAATACACTGGAATACCTGTCTCCCAAGACAAACAACTTTCGTCTGAGAACTTGAGACTTATAAAGAAACAGCGTTGGTTTCTTTATTTCTGTTATGCATGGGTTAGATTGGCTGTCTTAGTTCGATGGACTGTTGAAATGTTCCTTTTCCTTGCTGCTTCTTTATTTTTTTTACTAGCTGCTTAGGTTTAAATCTAGTTCTTTTTCTGTGCTCTGTTTTTCCTCCCGGTCACAGAAGCTGGAGGTGCTTGGACTGGCTGGGGCCAGTCGGGTGTGTTTCCTCTCTAATGCAGGAGAACCTGGGGACACGTGTTCTCTGTGACTTACCCTGTCTAATCTCAAAAGTCCACAGCAGAGAGGGCTTCCACTATGCCACCTGAGAAATGGTTTAACTGTTGAACAGACTTCTCTGTTTGGCATGCTTCCCCTGCTCTGTGGCACATCCATTGCAGAGAACCTCCCCTGATCTCTGGGATGAATTGGTCTCATTACGTCCCAACCTTCCTGTAATGGATTTCATTCTTTCCTTTGGGTCATTCTCTTCCTCGATCCCTCCCCTGCTTTAGTGTTTGGAGCCTTTGGAGACCTCTTCATCCTGTTAGCAATGGCACTGTTCAGGTGAGTGATCCGTGTTAGGTCATCTTTACCTTTCTAAACGATTTTATTTCTTCCGTGCAGTTTTGCCTTTCCTCTGATTAACCGAATGTGCCAACACAGCAGCCTAACTGGATGGAGCAGGCATTGCACGCTCCGAACACCATGTAGTTTGCACTACTGTGCTTTCTTGCACCTCAAACTGTAGAAGACTGCCCGGTCTGGGAGTTCCCGTTGGTCGTGGCTCGTTCAGTCGGGCGTATCCCTCCATGTTTGTGCGTATTTCTTTTTATCAAGCAGCCCCAGCATGCTGAATAGCTCAAGATGAATTATCTTTGCTTGGCGGCACTGTCTGTCCTTTTTCCTCTGGCCAAAACTAATGTTTATTTTCTTGCCCTTTCCCCAACGCACCCTTTTATCTTATTTTCCACACTTCCAAATTTAGTAGTATCACCAGGATGAGCCTCCTTTTCTAGATCTTCCCAGTGGATGTTCAGTAAAACCAGGTGACGTCAACGGGACACCAGTTCATATCTATCCTTTCCTACCTTCTTAGCACTGCTGTGTGACCATCCTTCTGGTGCTTTCACTTGTTCTTGCTCAACAGAGAGGCCAGAAAAATCTGTGATACCGACTGCCTGTCCTCCTCCCCCAGTTCTGTAGTCAAAATGCTGTCTAGTTGGCATGGCGTGGCGATGATCTTGTGCTCTTCATCTTCCAAGGGTTCAGAGAGTTTTCCATGTGTGCTTTACCACATGCTTTCCTGTGGTACCTGAGCTGAAGTAGCTGGTAGGTCCTGCTTCTTTTCTGCTTTGGAAGGTGACTGCGGACAGCTGTTGCTCATGGACAGCTTTGGGGGGGCAGAAAGGGAGCAATTTGGGTAGAAAAGGTGGTAGCACCACACTGTTGCCAGTTGGCATAGCCAAGGAGAAAAAGGCCTGTCAATAGTTGGCCTCATGGTTTGACTGCCTTTTGTGTTTGAGTGGGATGAAGGAGAACAAGGAAGGCTCTTTTGAGGTGCACGTGGCTGAGGAGATAAGCCCAGTACAGAGCTGGAGTCAGAGCAAGGGGAAAGAGTGTGGCTTGGCTGGAATACAGGAGGTAGGGCAGATGCAGAAGAGGAAAATACAGAGATTAGAAAAAGGGAAGAAGAGAAAGTGAACCTAACCAAAAGCAGGTGATAGCTTCTCTGCAGGAGAAGGTGGTGGTCAAGAAGCAGTAGCCAGAAAGAGCGTGTCGGAGGAGAGATTGGTGCTGTGCATGGAAGAGGGTAGTGCCACAGCTCATCTGAGGGTTGTGACCCAGAGATAACTGGCAGCAGGTTCATCTGTCGTGCGGTGTGTGCTGGACATGATAGAAAGCTTCCATGTGTGCAACGCTTGATTGCGCTCCGGCTGACTTCAAATGGCAAGTGACCACATTAGGACACTTCAATGCATGAAGAAGGGGTGATGCATGTGCTCTGGGCAACACTATGATGGTAGTACCCTGTCATGCAGGTACTTAAGCCTACGTTTTCCTCTTGTGAGACCCCAGCAGCTGCAAATCCTACTAAATTCATCAGCCTCTTGCAAGGTCTCTGTTACTCTGTGGACAAAGTCCTGCTGAGCACTGGGGAACAGTGTCCTGGGTGACTCTTCTGGTTCTCTCTTTCTAGTGCATCTCTACTTGGCACTGAAATTAAAAAATAGGTCTTCATCTCAGCTAAATGGAAATACACTGTTTTAGACAGCTCTGTGGAGAACTTTGGTGGGAAACAGGTAGGTTAAAAACAGACTCTCCCCTTCGGAAGCAAGGGCTGGGGGGAGAGGAAGGCTGGGTTTGCAGCAGAGGGGATTAAGGTCTGTGTATTGCTAGGGAATGGAAGAGCTGTACTCACTTTTTCTTGCTCATCCTTCAGTTGGGGAAGCAGTGTCTCTGAATTTAGGTCTACTGGGTGTATACCAGAGTTTAAACGAGCCAGCTGCAATCTCTTTCTGTCTGAAAGCAGATGAGAACAGGATTCCTGGAGCAGCTGTCTTTAGTTCTCCTGCTTTATACTGAGTTAATACTATCTGTGACGTGCTGGTTGAGAAGGGTAAAACAGGAGTTACTAATAGCATTGCTTTGCCACTAAATTTTGAGTGTTCAGAATTACCTGTGAGGGAGTACTTGCTGTTGAGAAACCAGCCCTTCCTAAAAGGAGCGCAGGCTGGGCATCTCAAACTAGACTTGGTGTGATTCTTAAAGATCTCAGGACGGGAGTGGAGATTTCCCCCAAAGTCTGTATTTTAGACCGTCTTCTCCATTTCTGCTGGTCTGGAAGCAATCCATGCTAAAAGGGTGAAGCACTTCAATAAGGAGGCAGTGCCTGCATGCAGGGTAAAGGAACTGGTGCTGCTGGGCCCAAAGCAGGTCCTTTAAGCCAGTCCTGCCCTTTTTGTCCACCATCACCCTCCCTGCCTCACTGCAGTGCCTGTGAGAGGCTGGAGGTGGACGTGTTGCAAGTGTTAGAGGAAGGCTGTGAATCGTCCCCACTTAAAGTTTCACTGTGCTGGTACCCCACAGCCAGGCCAATTTTGAGGAAGACAGCCAGAAGCAACCCGCTGTAGGACACTGGAAGACACTAATGCCATCCAAAGGCAGCAAGGAGGAGCCAGAGACTGGATGCCAGGATGCTGGAGGTGTGGATGAGACCCAGTCCACTGAGCAGCTCAACGTGTCACGTCTACGCAGCTCTTCAGTGGAGATCCGTGAAAAAGGGTCTGAATTCCTGAAGGAAGAGCTACACAAAGCACAAAAGGTGAGGCCCAGAGTTTGTAAGAACACCCGAGGATCGTGGCATAGATTTGGGCAGTTGGGGTTTTCCTAGAGGCGGTGCTGGAGGGAGCAAGGTCTGGATGTGGCTGTGTCGCAGTCTGAAGCAGGCAGAAGAGGAGTGAGATTGAACTCAGGTGGCCATAAAATGCTTTGGAGCAGGACATCAGTTGCTAGGTTGACCCAAAACCTCCATGCCAATATCCAAATTAGTCCTGGAAACTTGCTGCAGTAAGCAGTGCTTACTATGGAGCCTCCTTGCTAATGGCAAATGAGCAATTCCAGCCTGAAAAGCCTGCTACAATTTCTGAACGGACACCTTTGGTGACATGGAGTGTGGTACGGAGTAGTACGGAGTTTAGTGACAGGAGTCTTGGGCCAGGGATCCGTGCCATGGTGGGGAGGAAAAGTTGTGGTTGACAGGTTGGGGCAGGCAGGTGTCAGCGCTGCTGGGGCCAGCTACGAGCTCATGCGTCCCTTTCCATTTCCTCAACAGGAGCTGAAGCTGAAGGACAAAGAATGTGAGAGATTGTCAAAAGTCAGAGAACAACTGGAGCAGGAACTAGAGGAGTTAACAGCTAGCCTATTTGAGGTACCACCCTCTTCCTTTTCCCATCATTTTTTAAGCTAAGCTTACATCCGACTCCTTTAAGACAGGCTTTCCCTGAACTTCCAGCCGTCTCCTCCCACAGCTTCCTCCTTTCCCCTGTTGTTCTTTCCCACTTTGAGAAGCAGTGCTGCAGGCAGAGCCTCAGAGCAGGGGCTCGTACCTGCTTCTGGGGAGCATTTGCACGCATTTCTTTCTCCTTCTAGTAGCTGTGGGGTGGCATAAAGAGCACAGTAGTTATGGGTCTGTACAGCTGGTAGTAAAAACAAATGTGGGGATGCCTGGAGCTGGAGCTAAGCATAGCTCCCTGTCCCTCTCCCATGCCTGCTCTGCAGTCTGGACAGCAGCTGCTGTGTAATAGAGATGATTCCCTGCCTCCTGTCAGCGCTTGCTTGGGGTGGGAACAAGCTGGATGTCCTCATATACTCTGCTCCAGTGAGTGTTCAGAAGGCCTGTTGGTTGGTGGTTTGTTTTTTGGTTGTGTTGTTTTTTGTTTTGGGTTTGTTTTTTTTTTTGGCAATGTGATTCTTGCCAAGCTCTATCCTGGCAAAATCCTGCTTACCAGCAGCTCTAATGTCTGGATCTGACTGGGCAGTGAAGAAAGCCGGAGCCCATCTGTACCTTTGAAACACAGGCTGATGCTGAGTGTGAGAGCCAAGAGAGCATCCCCCTCCTGGAGATTTGGCTGCCTGGGCTCAGGGTGAATTTAGAGATAATGTAGCTGAGGGCTGTCCCCTTCCTTTGATGGCCTCAGACAGTGCTGTGGGGAGGCCCCAGCTGAGACTCTCACTGCTCCCCTCTTCCTGTGGGAGGTGCTTTTAAGCTGCCCTCTACCATTTGTCCCCCACCTGAGCTACAGCTCCTGCTATGTTGCAGCCATGCGCAGAGCGGTGAGGGCTGGCTGCTCCGCACGGGAAGTGGGAGCAAAGTGCAATAACAAGTCAGGCAAGAGCAGTGACCTCATCATCCAGGAGCCAAGATGTGGAGCAGTGAGTCTGGATCAAGATCTGTGCCACAGACAGCAGTCAGGGTCAGAAAACAGTCCAGTGGTCAACCAGCAAGTCTGCTGTGACAGCGCAGGCCTGAGGTCAAGTCAGGAAGCCAAGCTAGTAAGTCTGAGTCAAGGTCAAAGTCACAGAGGTATTGGATGGGGCGCAGACACAGCTGCTACACCGTTGTGATGTAGCACAGGTGGGTGCTAGTGTGAAAGCCTCAGCTTTAAAGCAATTCCCAAGGGCAGGGAAGGGCAGGCCCTTGCTTCTAGCTTTGTTCACAGCAGCCCATATCAGTGAAAGAGATGACCTTGGACTCAGCCAGCTAAACTCTTTCATTTAGCCAACGACACTCCTAGAAGGGGCGTGCACTCCAGGCTCCGGCACTGAGAGCCTTCTCTGGGAAATTCTGGGGGAAGGCTCTCCACAGCTGACACGGTAAAACCCTTAGATGTGTCAGAGATGTCTGTCCCCCTGCTTGCTTGCCCTGAGCATGCGATATGGCAGAGCTTTGGCCTGCCCTGGTGACTTTATGAGTTGGGGCTGCAACAGGCAGACTAAAATTCTCTCTGGTCCAGGAAGCGCACAAGATGGTGAGAGAAGCAAACACTAAACAGGCGGCGTCGGAGAAACAGCTGAGGGAGGCACGGGGGAAGGTGAGAACCGCATTCTGTGTGACTTGATCTCTCTGCTAGGTTGGTGCCATCCCTGCCCAGCCTGGCCATGGTGCTGTTTGTTGGCTGGAGGAGAGTAAAGTGCCTGCAGCTCAGTCTCTCTGAGGTGCTGCATTTACTCTGTTCCCTCTCCAGCAGATAATGAGAGGGGGAAAAAGGCATCCTTGCAGTCTGCTGCTGATCCAGCTCCCCTTTGAGAAATGGATGCCAGAGGAACCATGGAGAAGTGATATGCTGTTTAATTGCCACAGCTGTGGGGGTGGTTAGAGCAGGGAGCTGGGGAATTGGAATTTCCCGACAAGGCTGCACCACAGGGCTGCTCAACTGGTTCCTTCTTGAGGAGAGAGACATTTCTTCTGGATTTTTGGGTCTAAAAAGAGCCTGAAGCAAAATGTGCTCAGATTGAGGAGCAGAGGGATGGGTTCCTGGATAGCTGCTGATTAACCTTGTTTAAAATTCTGGGTGATGGCGGGTGTTTGGGAGAATGGGGAGAAGGCTTTGTGACTGGGCCTGTAGCTGGCTCCCTATGGCTTTAGTGTTTGGTGGGGTGCAGCAAGCTCGAGCTCAGCAGGTGCTGAAGGTGCTTTGTCTCCTCAGATCGACATGCTGCAGGCAGAGGTAACAGCTCTGAAGACGCTGGTGATCACATCCACACCTTCCTCTCCGAACCGGGAGCTGCACCCTCAGCTCCAGAGCCCTTCTAAAGCTGTCTTCAGGAAGGGCCATGGCCGAAACAAGAGCACCAGCAGCGCAATGGTCTCAGCTGCCAGCCAGAATGTGACTCCAGAGCCAGTCAGTCATGAGCGCAAAGAGGTGGGTGAGGGCCATTCACTGCATTGGCCTTGGGGCCACCGCTGTCACTGTGCTCAGAGAGCTGTGCAGCTTCTCACGTGGGCTTCCTGGGGAGCTCTGCGGTTTCAGTGTTGGAAGAAGCTGTCCGTGCAGTAATGTGCCTTGTTCCCTAAATTTGTGCTGAGGCAGGCTCTGGAGGGTTTCCATTTGTGAAGATTTCCCCTTCTGGGAAGCGTGTTCAAGGTTGCGTCAGGACAACTGCTAGAGGAAGCAGTTGAGGGATCCCTGGAGGCCATGGACAGATCCAGGAGTTACCAGTGCTGAGAGTGGATGTGTCAGGAGTTGCTGAGGAGAAGCCAGTTGTTCTGCTGCATCGTAGTAGATGAGTCCATTACCTGCTCTGCCGTGATTTGCTGTTGTTTCTTCTCTCTACCTAGTTTGGACTGGACATCAGGACACCTCCTTCAGCTTGTAGTCTCTGTCACTTGTTCTGTGTTCTTGGACATGTGCTCTTCTTTGCAAAGTATATATTTAATTACATTTAGTTCCTTCCTCACTGGAAGGAATGTGCAGAGAAGCATACTGAGCATTTGTGAATGTCTTTCAGACAAACCCTATTTAATTCCCTTCTGTGATCCTTTGATAGTCCCCCACCTGCTGAGACCATGGGTGTAAGTAAAGCTTCTTCCTGCTAGCAGAACCTTTTTGTCTGGGAACTTTCCACTAGCCAGACATGTACACAGCTGTCCTGGGGAGCAAAAAAGAGGCAGGTCAGGAAGAATGAAAATCAGTGAGAATGCAGTGGGGGGACATATGTCCCTAGTGGATTTTTTGGGAGCTGTGGCCTCTGTAATGAAGAATTATTGAGGGAACATGAAGGCACCTGGTCACTTGGCTTGTGTGAGAATGTATGTACAAGAGCCACTTGTGAAATTAATACTCTCACCAAACAGGACTCTGCTGGCAACACGGGTTACCTCTGCTTTTGGCAGTGGATTCAATTAATGTCCTCTTGTTGCTAGGGTTTGGATGAAATGCTTCAGGCAACATTGGCTATAGCCATTGTCCCAAGACCGCAATAGCAACGAGAGGTGAAGATCTTTAACTCTGTTCACAGGCAGAGAGGAACAAAGGCTATGGCAGAAAGAAAGCCAAAGGAAAAAATCAGCTCAGTAACTGTGAAAGCCTGATGCACTGGCTTCTCTTGGTCAAACAGGGAAGAGTCCAGATACACTGGAAGATGGGGTCAAATAGTCAGCTAGAAGCTGCTTTGAGGGCCAGGAAGAAAAAGTTTTTACTCTTTTTAAGGTCCTGTGACCTCTCCCAATACTAACAGTTCCTCCAGTCAGAACAAAGGAGCTCCAAACTTAGAGCCCAGTTTGGTGAACTGCTGTCTACTCTGTAGCAGTTGCCCTCTGCCTACAGTAAGCAGAGAGAACTTTTGCCTGTTGGGGAGTTCATTTTGCTGTTCTTGGCTCAGTGTCAGCAAAGCTTGTGTTGACGATCTATAGAGAAATGCTAGTTCTTATAAGTGACTTGCTTGTTAAATATTTGGACCTGTCGATTTCTTTGAATGGGTAACTTCCACATGGTGCAGATATCCTGGGGCTTAAAATCCCAGGGCTACAGCTTCCAAAGTGACAAGTAATTTTATATATCAAGGGTGGGGTGGTTTTTTGTTAACTTCTTAATTTCCGTCTCTCAGATTCCTTAAGTGGCCTACGTGAGAGGTGATAAAAGGGAACTTGTCAGAGAGTTGGTGCTTGGTGCTCTGTGGAAAAAAAAAATGTGGCCCATCTTAAGTTGAGCCTAAAAATGACAGAATTTTTGTTCCCTTTTTGCACCTCAAGCTGAAGTCAATGGGTGGGGCTTGTGGCCCTGTGATGTCTTGAGCAGCACTCTTGGTTCCCTGGAAGGGAGGACTTGAGCCTTTCTTTGTATCTTCTGTTTTGTCTCAGGTTTTTTACCTCCCTTTCTTGCCTGTCTCTCTAAACCTTTTCCTTCACTGTCTGTCTCTCCCTCTGCCCTCAAAGTCTGGGTTACCCGCTCTCCTCTCTCTGCTCCTTTGTATCATCCCTGGGAAGGCTATCCACATCACCTATGAACCAGGCTGGCAGGCCTTGGGGGCAGATGCTTCCTCATCCTTGCGGCAGGTAACCTTTCTGGACAGCATCGGGGAGGGGTGGGACCCATCTGCCTCTCACACTTCCAGCCTTTCAGTTCTAGCTTCCTTGTATGCTAAGATCCATTTTTTTTTGTTTTGTTGGGGTTTTTTTCATTGGTTTGTTTTTCCATCTTGTTGCTCTGAAGCTGTCTCCTGGTAGCAGGTGCACAGTATCCATAGAATACAGCGGGTGTGCTAGAACCCAGACCTTTTTCAGCTTTCTTCACTCGTGTTCTTTGTGTTGCTCAGCAGGGTTTCTTTAGTTTTGCTTTTCCTTTTCGGCAGCTTTGCTGGCCTTTTAAGGAGGTCCCCTGTCAGTCAGGTTGGTGGTTTTGCTAATGGTCCATCTGGGGTTTAAATGCCAGGTCCCAGAGAATCTCCAGAACTGAAGTATTTTCAGCCAGACAGAGATGGAGGGAGCGACCTTCCTGTTGGCTCAGGGAACGGCAGCAAGCTCTCTCCTGGATCACTCGCTGCTGAGGAGCGATAATGCTTGCGGGCCCACCTGTAAAAGGCAATGAGCAGATGTTAGAATTGGTAAAGCTATTCCTAGTCTTTGAGTTCCCTTTGAGAGACCTCCTTTCCTACACTCAGCTTGCGTCAGCCAGCCTGCGTGGCTGCCCAGTGTTCCCATTACTTCTGTGACTCCCCAAACACCAGAGTTCTGGGCTTGGAGTGGTCTTTAAAGGAGTGGCATACCCTGTGAGCTCATACTTGGGCTCACTAAATGTAGTCCTGCTGACAGCTGTTTATTAATAGTATTTGTAGCAATGCTTTCCTTACAGAAGGATTCTGCCTCCTGGGTGCCATCGCCACTCTGCTTTGCCATTCAGCTGCTCTTGTCATTCCTGCCATGGGCTGAGTGGGCACTTGGTCTGTTCACTGGTGGTGTGGTGGCTTTCCTGCAGCAGCCTTCCTCCTGTCCTGGAGGAAGATCAGATAGAGAGCTGCCTGCAGGTTTCTGGCAGAATAAGCCCAGCATGGCTGTGTCAGTCTGGCACAGAATGAAAGATCCTTGGAGCAAGCCACCTTCCCTCGGACATTTCTGTGATGTCTGAGCCTTTCTAGATGCCAAAGCAGATGTTTCATAGTTAGGTTACCTGCATAGTAATAGACACCTTCTGATATGGTATGTCTCCCTCCACCCACCTTCCCTCTTCTTGTTCCTCTTGGACACTTGGTGCAGGTCGACTCCATTTTATTTGCTGAGTTCCAGGCCTGGAAGGAATCTCCAACTTTGGATAAATCCTGCTCCTTCCTGGACAGAATTTATCGCGAAGATGTAGGACCTTGTCTGGACTTCACAAAGCAGGAGGTGAGTGCTGGAGAAGGAGGACAAAACCCGTGCAGTCTGGCAGCACCAAAGCTGCAGCTTTATGGAGGTGACCTTTGCACATTCATGTCTGCACTCGCTTCTCTTTGCCGCAGCTGTCGGAGCTGGTGCGAGTGGCTGTGGAGCAGAATACACTCACCATTGAGCCAGTTGCTTCCCAGACGCTGCCTGTGGTGAAGGTGTCAGCAGAAGAGTGTGGTGGGCCAAAGTAAGGAACCGTGCTTATGTTCTCCTTTCTACTGGTCTTTTTGTACCACCTAGTGGAGTTTGGCTGGGCCTTGCTCAGTCAGCTGAGTTGAAGAATTCAAAGGACTCAGCTGAGTGTTCTCCTAGCCTATGGCCAGTGGTAGTTCAGCTCAACTCTGTACATGAGAAGGGGAATCATCTCAGTTCAACTGATGTGCTGTAGTTGGCTGTTTTGAGGGATAACCTCATGATGTGTTACTGCCCTTGGCTTGGAAGAGGTTTGTTTGTTTTGGTTGTTTTGTTTTTTTTTCCTTAAGGTAGCAACTTGTTTAATGTTCTCTGAAGGTGTGTTTATGCATAACCTAGGGTAAAAGGATTAAGTCAGAGCCGCGTTATCTCATGTTCTTGCATGTTGTGAGGTTGGAGCTCACCTTGTGCTCCTGACCTTGCTGGTGCACCAGGTGGGTTTGAGCCTAGGTCAGAAGAGATCTCCTCTTGCCACATATCATCTTCCCCACCTGATGCTGTCAACTTACCATCAGAATTGGCACTGCAGCTGCTCCAGAGCTTGTGTGACTGCATCTGATGTGGCAAGCAACTTGAGATTGCCTCAAAAAAGAGGTGCGCTAGCAAGGGTGACGTGATATTCCAGATGAAGATAGGGGATTTTATTTAGCTACTTACTGAATTTAAGTTCAGTCAGGGCTTGTTCTCTTCATTTTTCCTTCCCTGGCCTTCAGGCAGAGCACCTTCTGTGTTCCTGTAACAGTAAATGCTGCTTGCATGCGGGTTTCCTACCACTCTTCTGTGTTTTCTGTCGCCTCTCGGCAAATTGTTCCACGAGTATGTCAGGCCTGTTCCAAGAACAACCCATCCTGTGTTTATCCTTATCGGTTTCCTTTTGATTTTTTTTTTTTTTTGTGTCTTCACAGTGGGTTCCGGTCACAAATTGTAACGTAAGTGTTTATTTTTTTAGTCAGTGATCAAAGATCTCTAATCCATTAACAAGTTACTAACTTAGTGTAATTTAGCAGCTTTGAGGCTAGAGCTGAACTAAGCTAACTTTTTAACCCTGTTTAATTTCCACCCAGACAAGATGGTAAGGAATCTTGCTGTTGGCAGTAAAGGACCCGAAAGGAATTTACTCTTGCTTCCCAGGTGCAAACCACTGATTTTTATGGCAACTTTGGACACGCTGTGGACCAAAAAGGAGAAAGCTGGGGACCTTGCTGGGACCTACCAGTCTGTACCTTGCTGTACAGACCTCAGTGCAGCAGTTTGAGGAGTTTAGACAGGCAGGGAGCGCGTTGGCCACTATGTGACACTGCCTATATAACACCAGAGCGAAATGCTGCCCAGGAGGTGCTGAGGACAACTGGCTTTCATGGTGCCATGTCTGGCAAAGTGCCTTGGTAGAGTGCTGACGGACGGGTGTCCAAATGCTGTGGTTTAGGTTACTTCTAGCTACAGTTGTGATAGCTGGGGTTACACCAAGTGGTATCAACCAAGCCAAGAGTGACCAGCAGGAGTCTCTTTTTATCCAGTACGTTGCAAAGCTCAAATTTAGCACCTCTTAAAAGTGTCTCGTTTACAAAGGTGTTGGTCATCCTGCACCTTCTGAGGATTTGATCCCCGTAAGTTGAATTAATATTTGGGCAATGATTACTTCTCATTGCATCTGAAAACTTACAGCCCACGCTTCCACTCCTGGCTAATATTTGCCTTGATAGCAGTGGAAAGCAAGCACAGAGACATGCTCAGAAGCTCTCTGAAGCATCTGCTCCCGTGTGTTGTCATCTTCCATGGCCCACAGAGCGACTTTTTGCAGCTGGGGAGTGATATCCCTCTTTCTACCATGAAGGCTTTAAGTCTCCAGGGAATGTGGTGATGAGTATGCAGCGGAAAACTCTGCTTTACTGCTTTAAGTGGTGATGAAGGAAAGGCAACTGGCTGGTGCTGGGAACCATTCGTCTTGCAAATAACGGAAGGAAATAGCAAGAAAATAGAGGCCTGCTGCACCCTTGCTGATTGTGTCTTTTGGTGGTCTCCTTGAGACAGCTGAGCTGTCTTGACTATTTTCTTCACTCGGTCTGGAATCTCCTTACAGTTGTGAAGCCAAGCTTCTTCCCTGTCTGCACAAGGGATTGGCTTGTTCTTAGGAACTGCAAGCCTTATCCAAAGCCCCCTGAAGTCAGTACAAAGTCACTCCATGTGGCTTCAACTGGAGTAGCTTCGAATCGGGCCCAAATTAATTAATAGGAGCCTAGCATAAAGGCTGCAGTGTGGCTTATTTTGAGTTCTTGGCATGAGCAAATGCTGCTCAAATGCTGGATTTACCTGTTTTGAGACGAGGTTTGGTCCCCAACCAGCATGTTTGCATCCCATCAGGAAAGCTGATAGACCTGAGCAGAACTTCTTCAGCAAAAGCTTTGCCTGGAACATGGAGAAGATGCGTAGAGACCAGATGACATTTGTTGTACTCTGCTCCAGCCTCACGTCTTTAATATTTTCTGTGGTTTTGTCTTGGGCTGTCTGCCAGGGAAAGGGTACGGCCTTGGTTTGCTTGGGCATGGAATAATTCATGGTTCCAGATATTTAGCCTAAGGTCTCCTAAACTTGCCATTTATGGAATCTTTCAAGGAGCAAAAGGCTCATAGCAGCCAAGGTTTTTTTCTACTTCACGCTGATCTTACGCAGGGTCTGGCTTCTGAGCTCCCACTTCCATCTCTTGGGGATAGTGTTGAGGCTGTTGAATTGCTGTGCTCTGCTGTGCTACTTGATTGCTGAAGGCTGAAGTGTTTTTTTCTTTGTCTGCAGGAAATGTGCTCTGAGTGGCCTCCCCAGGACCTGCAAGCACCGCATCATGCTGGGGGATTCTGGGAATTACTACTACATTTCACCATCCTGCAGGGCCAGGGTGAGTCTTCCACCTTCCCAGGGTGCCTCGACCCTCCAAAATTGTCCCAAGCCCTGAGATGGAGGAGCTCTTGGGTCAGCCCTCAAACAAACCTGCAGGGCTTGAGTTTGATCCTGAAGTCGAGCTGGCTCTTGGTCTGTGTCTAGGGTGGAGGCCTCCAGCCCTGCCTCAGGCTCCAGTGCTCTGCCTTACGTTCCTTCAGGCAACCTGTCTTCAGTGTGCTCGCTTCTCATGGTTTGCTTCAGTACAGGGCTTTGATTGTTTTGCTTTATTATTATTTTTTTAATTCTCCTTTGTAAAACACAGTAATTTTCTGCTCTTTAAATGCTGGCTCTTGTTACTGTTCCGGTACAGATCAGTGACTCAAATGGTTATGAGAACAAGCTGTCCTTTCTTTGGAGGGAAGGGAGAAGGTGAATGATTTGTTAATGTTGCTGTTGGGGCCCTGATTCAACAGAGCATTTTAGAAGTTTATGCTTTCCTGAGTTACATATCAGAAGAGCTGATCCTGCAACATGTGACTCTTTCTGAGACAAAAAGTTGGTTTTGTGCATGGACTTAAGTTGACTAATTTTTGTTGCTCGCACCAAAGTACTCTGTGTCATGAACACCTTTTACCTCCCTGCATACGTGCTTTCTGCATAAATCTTTAACACCAAAAACTTCCATTCCGTTGGAGAATAGTGTTCTTTGAAGGAAGATCACAGACTTTGCTGCCATATTAAGTAGTGATTGCTTATGTCTCAAATCTGCGGTAGACTGGCATTCTTCCACAGTGTGTCTCATGGATATAGTATCTTGGGGTGGGATTGCAGATGCCCAGAATTTTTATTTATTTATTTTTAACCAGCTTGCTTCCCATCTCTTTTTATCTGGTGGTATGTGGTACTATTTCTCAGGTGCTGATCACTTGGAGCTCTCCTGCTGGGTGCTGTGCAAGCCTCTTGACAGAAAAAGCAGTTCTGTAGCTGACCCTTTTTCTTTTTTTCCCCTTTCTCCCTCAGATCACAGCGGTGTGCAACTTTTTCACATACATTCGCTACATCCAGCAGGGCTTGGTGAGGCAGGACGGTAAGAGGGGATAGAAGGTGGGCTGCGGTGGGGATGCCTTCTGTGGGCCATTGGGAGGAATTAAGAGGTCCTATTCAGCGTGACAGGAATGGGGCCGTCTGGGGGGACCCTGAACTCCCTCTGTCTTTGAGAAACAGTTAAATGACAGAAGAAAGGCATGAGCGGGAGGAATTGATGTACCTATTCCTTGCTCATCAGCTTGTTGGGACCTTTGCCTTGGGTTGGAGCTGGTAAGGGGTGACCTTGTGGGCCTGTCCTCTGCTTCACTCGCTTTGGGGATGAGCCTGGCTGGGCTGAACTGAGAGCAGAACAGAACATGAGGTGGTGTCCAGTTTTGTCTTGCGTACTGATTTTTGGTGTGTATTTCTTTCCTTCTCTTCCCTGCACCCGTTTTGCTTTGCAGTGGAGCTGATGTACTGGGAGGTGATGCGGCTCCGGAGGGAGATGTCTCTGGCCAAACTTGGGTTTTATCCCAGTGAGATGTAAGCAGAGGCCTGAGCATGGAAGGAAAGTGATGCTGTAGGAACGGCTTGTCAAACAGATGAATGCAGTGCCTCTCCTGCAGTGGGCCTTACTCCCTCCCTACCCTCCCTCTGCCTGAAGCTGATCAAGGAGCAAGAAGCACAAGTTCCACCTTCAGCTGTCCCACTTCTCCAACTGTGACTGGAATGCAGCTTCCAAGCTACCTCCTCAGAGCCGGGCTGGCCCTGGCTGCTTTGGGGTGGCCGTCTACAGACTGTCCTCTATGGAGTCTCCTATATGCAGTGTATATCCATTTTTTTTTAAAAAAAAAATCTTTTGTTTTTATATGCAGTCTGCTTTGGCATAGTCTGAGGCCAGGCCTGTGCAAGGCAGGAGTCCTGGACCTTCTTCGTAAGCAAGTCTTTCGGGACAGATGCTGGCTGTCTGTCCATCTGTTCCACTTCTCCTTTGGAGTGGAGGGTGCTGTGCCCAGCCGTACGCCTAGGTCCTGCTGACCACTTGCTCCTCTGACGGCCCTGTAAATGCCAGCAGCACACAATAATCTTATGGAGAGCCATGAACAGCCTGTTTCCAAGTACTTCCTTGCTCCTTTTAAAGGAGCCTGCAAGAGAAGCTTTCTGCCAGCTGAGTCACAAAGAGGGATTTGTTTCTGGTTTTAGCTTGCGATTTGGCACTGGGTAATCCAGGCTGGGGGAACAGCCAGAGCAGAGGCCAGAGCTGTGCACCTGGGGCCTTCAGCAGAAGAAAGCGAGCAGGGAAATTGTGTAACTCACAGCTGGCCGCAGCTTGGCTGCAGGATGTTTTCTCCTGGTCTAAAGAATCTGCTGCTGTTGTCACAGGCCGATGTGGACCGTGATGTGTGGTGCCCTGTGACAATCCTTGGTGCAGAAGTCATCCACGGTGCTCTTAGATACAAACCTCACCCACAGACATGCCTTTGAGCTGTTCCTGCTCTGAGGGAGCTTCGGGCAGGACTGTTCCCACTGTTTAGATAGAAACCATGGTCCCAGGCTGAATTCTTTGTCTCCTGAAGAAACCGTGGTCCCAGGCTGAATTCTTTATGTCTCCTGAAGGATCATGCCCAGGCTGGGCACAGCCTTGAGGCCCTGAGATTTCCTCCCAGTATTACATCAGACCTAGAGATGCATGTCCGCTGGGAAACCCAGCTTCTCCTGGACTCCCATCCCCAATAAGGAAATTTGAGACCTCTTTGTGTGCACCTGTGAGGGACGAGGCTCCTGTATGTCTCAAAATGTGCTGGGAAAGGAGTTGCTAAAGCTGTTGGAAGGTGGAGGCCCACTATAGCTTGAGCTCGGGTCCAGGCTTGTCTGTACGGAACTATGCAAAAGCCATGACAGTGTTTTGTAGCCAATTTAGCCTTTTTTTCAGTGACTCTGGAATCAGCTCAGCCACGACCCACCCTAGGTTTTTCATCTCATGTGGCACTTCTGCACTCTTGACTGGCATGTTGCCTTGCTGTCATCGTAACTCCTCTCTTAGCAAGTTGGTGCCCGGAACCAGATCGTCATCGTCAGCTCCAAGAAGTTTCATTCCCTTCTGGGAGATGCTACAGTAGGAACTCTGTATTGTCAGTGGAAGAAAACTAACTGAGCTGCTGTGGATTTGTCCGGGGGTTGGGGGGGACGGGGGAGGAGGAATAGATGGAGAAGGCAAAAGTTTGGCTTGGAACCTAACACAAGGACAGCTTCACAGCAGATCCGAGAAAACCTTCCTGTAGAAGACCCCCATAAGCACAAGCTTTCCAGTCACTGAGCACACTCACAGTATGCTGCGAGTTGCTCCTCAGGGGACTCCTTTCCTTATAGCTAAAGTGGCATACGATATTGTTTGCCAAGGGTTAGTAGGTATTTGAAACATGAGTTGTCATCCCCAGAGCTGGGAGAACGTGTACCTATGGGAGAACAAGTACACCCTGGCTAGATGAGTACGTACATCTCCTGCTCTTCACCAAAGGAATATGTTTCAAACGTGGAGTAAAAGCCTGGAAAATGCATCTTTGGGCGAGAGCCCAGCTGGGTCTTGAGCTAGCGATAAACCTGCACCTCTTTGGTGCCTGCAGGCTTGCGGCAATTTGACATCAGCTTTTTCCAGAGGAAGATATAGAAATGTCTGTCCCCAGCTGCAGATTTCAGCTCAGGTAAATTCTCTCCCTGGCAGTTTCTCCTTATAGCTGTTCCCCCCTCACCTTTTGATATCTACATGTCATCCTGTGCCATTAGCTGCTACATTGCACAACAGACGTGGCTGCGTTGCAGCACTGGGAATGAGATGATCTCTCTATGTAGGAGATGTTTTGGTTTGTGGGATTTCCGCCCCCTCGCCCTCAGTGTCACTTTGTAAAGCACTTTGAGATGAAAGGAATTGGGGAAATGCGTTGTATGAGGTTGTCGTATGTTTAAAACAAAGCAGAGAGGACAATTTGTAAATTAGTATGAAGTCACTCCGTTAACAGCGGGATGGTTGCACCCTGCTCTTTATTAAAGGAAAATAAACATTTGCTATTAACCTCTTTAAAGGTCTGATTGCAGTTCTAGGGTTGGGTTGGTTGGGGCGTGTGTGCTCAGTAGCCAAGAGAAAAATCAAGTTTGGCTGGCATTGTGCTCTGTGCTTCCCTTGCCGTTGTGTGTCCTGAGGGACTGGGGTTTTAACGCTTTTCTTCATCAGTCTGCCCCTCCTGTAGCTGGCTGCTCCCTGGCTGCACCGGCGACTAAGTGACAGCGTTTCGATAGCAAACAGTTTTATCGCAGGTATTTCGTGGGACAGGCCAGGCCTATGTGGATCTTGCTCGAGGCTGAGCTTTCTTCCAGCTCGGCTGTGGTCTGGTTCAGTTTACTGCCGTGAAGCATTGCGTGGGATATGCTGGCTATCCCAAAGGCTGGTTAATTCCAGGATTTGCTTCCTTTTCCCTTGCAGAGCTGAGCTGCCTCCTGCTTTTCCTATCAGCAGGTGGACGCAGAACTGTGGTGGGAACCTTTCAGAAGCTGCCATTACCGATGATCCCTTAGTGGTGTAGAGTGAATGTTTCTCTTCTCTGGAGACTTTTGGGCCATGGACTCTTCTTTGGCAGGTCTTCCCTTGGCTGCGGGGGCCTGGGGCTTCGGCCGCAAAGGCGGGAGCTGGCAAGCATGAGTTGTAGCAGCGCTGGGGACTGAACTTGCTCCTGCTGTTCAGTTAGTTCATGCTGCTTTTAGATGCAAGTTGACTTGAAAAAGGCCGCCTTTTCTTATCAAAAGGTAGATCCAGCTCCTGCGGGCCCTTGTCCTTTATTTCTGGAGAAGGGGGACTGTGGCTGGGTTCCCCTGGCCCCAGCCCACATGCAGCTCTCCGTGCCACAACAGAGGCAAGTGCAAGTGAGAGATGTCAGCTGGTTGAGGGCACAGCGTGTGTCTGCCCGGCAGCAGCTCTCAGGCTCTTCAGGTTGGGAAGTTGGGTCGCTCTGGTTTCACTAAAATCCTTTGCTCTCCTCCTGCATTTAGCTGTGGACGTTAACATGGAAGATCTCTTACTGTCATCTCTTGGTGATGGCAGTGGAGGGAAGAAGCAAAACATCAAAGGCCTTTGGGAAATGAAACAGAGGTACAGCCAGGGCAGAAAACAGCGTAAGACCTCATGGTGGCAGTGGCTGTGGGACCTGGGGCTTCTCTTTACGGTAAAGGTAAACTTGCGTGAGGATGAGGAAGACTGGCCCCGGGGAACCTTGCGTCCCTGGGTGAGGCAGGGTGAGTGCGCAGTGCTGAGGTTCTCCCCAGCGTGGGGTAACGGAGCACTGAACCCCCATAAGCTTCCTCTGGATTCGTGCTTGATGCGAGGGTGGGCAGGCCTTCACCGCTTTTCCTGTTCACATGCCATCCTGAGACCCAGTCACTGGTGCTTGCGATGACAGCATGGTAGAAACATCACCATGACCTTCTCCACACTGTGTTTAAAGCCAGGAACTGGGCTCTTTTGTCCTCCCTACTCAAGAGTGCCCTGAAACACTCCTAGCCAGGCCCCCAAATCTCTCTGTCATCCTTTTCCCTTTCATTCCTGTCTAAACGTGGGCATTATTGCCTTCCACTGGTGGGATGAGCGGCCCCTCTGTGCTGCTCTTCAGGTCGGTGAGGGTGCATAAAGTTTTCGCTGTCTGGATTCGCACTCGTTGGCATCTGGCATCACGGGCGGGAGAGAGAAGGACGCTGGAGGCAGCTCCATTTCAACAAGTGCCCAGAGGAAGGGGCTGCCACCTCTGGGATGTGGAGAACCCCAGCAGATATCAGCGATGCTTACCCAAAGGTCATGTGTTTTTTCCTTAAATGATGTTAGCACTTTCTCAAGTGCTCCATTTTATAGGACAAGTTGTCTGGGCATGGAGAAGGAAACCAACTGGCGATCACAAAGCAGAGCTGGTGGTGTCTGCCTGTCCTTCTGCCCTCCATGCCAGTGCTGGAGTAGAGCAGCGGTGTGAGCGGAGGGGAGCTGCCAAGAGAGCCAGAACAAATTCCCCTGGGTGGATGGGGGCTTCCAGGAGGAGATGGCAGAGCCATAAGCCGATATGATGGAGTAATTAGACGGGTTGTCCTCTTCCTGCCAAACTCAAAGCTCCGTCTGCATATCCCTTCCCTGGTGGGTCTGGAGTGAGCTGTTGTCTGTGCTCCGATAACTGTAAAGTTGCTCGGCGTTTTTTGGCTCCTGAGCTGTCCTGTGTTAAGCAGCTAAATTTTGAATCGAGAGTTGTCTCTAGAGTGGGATATCAATTTTTATTTTATTTATTTTTAGGATCTTACAGAGTCTGCATTAAAAAGTAACACAAGGGAGAGTAGTCTCCTCTCTTTCTCCGGAGGTTTGGTCCTACCCTGTGCAGCACAGTCAGGCAGCCACGAGAGGGCACAGGCAGACCAGGCAGGGACTGTCGACCCTGCGAGAATGGAGCATCTTCTCCAGGTCCTCGCTTCGGCTCCTGCCTCCGAAGGCAGCAGAGCTGCTGACCTCTTCTGCAGCCTCTTCTCAGGTGTATTTCTAAAGCCTTCGTCCGATGCTGGCAATGAGAATTGGTGTTAGATGGGTGCCTTCTCCTTAGGCAACTGGAGAGTAAGTCCATCGTAAGGAAAGGAAGGAACTGGATTTCTTTAAGGGATTCTTGGTTAAGCCTGAGGAACGTTGCAAAGCAATGGGGATGGCCAGGTGAGAGACTGTGACTGTTTTGCTGTCTGGGTCTTTAGTGTAACGTCCTCACTAGAGTCAGTAGGGATTGCTGTTCAGAAACTTTGCTGTGGCTGGGAGCTGAGCCGTGAGGTTGGCTTCTAAGCTTCTGTGGTCTGAGAAGACATCAGCCCTGTTCCTTGTCCCCATCTGCCCACCTCTTCCACCAGAGCTTTCCTGCTGTTTTCCCTTTCAGCAATAAACCACAGTCCAGTTGCCAGACCCTCTCCAGGTCCTTTGAACAGAGTGTCTGGGTCCTCTTGTACGTGCTGCTGTGTAAATAGAATTTCTCCTTGTGCCCATTTGCCCCACAATGTAGGGCCTGCTAGCCTGTCCTGGGCTAAAAAAGAGCTTCAAAGGGATGGTAGTTAAAACATCTGCTTTGGTAGGTATGTTTGACTTGCTTGAAGGACAAAGAGCAAAACCATTGGAGACGATTTTGTTTTCCTTCCTCTTCCCCTTCTAAATCCTTTTTTCCTCCCATAAAGCATAAAGGTTGTTTTATATCATGTTTGGATATCCCTGTCCATAAATCAGCCTTTGTGCATTCCCCCTGGGAATCTCATGGTCTGTAAGCAGAAAAGCATGTGTGTGTGGACCTCAGTCTCTTCTTGGAGCTTATGAGGGAGAGGACAAGTGGGAGCTGACTGCCTGTTTGCCCTGGACATGCCCTGCTAACAGTAGGACCAAGAAGGGTGTGCTGTGAAGGAACAGTGGTCCTCAGTCATTCCTGTGATAATTCATGCAGAGGCTTGGCCAACTTGAGTAATGATGTTTTTGGTAGTCTGTAGATATATGGATGTATTGGGCCAAATATACTGTGGCTTGATAGTACGTCCTTTTTCCCACCAGCATCTTCATCAGCAGCCTCTGATCACGGAATCACGGAATCTTCAGAGTTGGAAGGGACCTCTAGAGATCATCTAGTCCAACTCCCCAGCTAAAGCAGGATTGCCCAGAGCACATCCCTCAGGACTGCATCCAGGCGGGTCTTGAAAATCTCCAGAGAAGGGGACTCCACACCCTCCCTGGGCAGCCTGTTCCAGTGCTCTGTCACCCTCACCGTAAAGAAGTTTTTCCGCGTGTTTGAACGGAACTTCCTGTGTTCTAACTTGTGCCCATTGCCCCTTGTCCTGTCACTGGGAACCATTGAGAAGAGCCTGGCTCCATCCTCCTTCAACCCACCCTTTAGATACTTGTAAACATTAATCAGGTCCCCCCTCAACCTTCTCTTCTCCAGGCTAGAGTGTCCCAGCTCTCTCAGCCTTTCCTCATAAGGGAGATGCTCCAATCCCATAATCATCTTAGTTGCCTTTCGCTGGACTCGCTCCAGCAGTTCCCTGTCCCTCTTGAACTGGGGAGCCCAAAACTGGACACAGTATTCCAGTTGTGGCCTCACCAGTGCAGAGTAGAGGGAGAGAATGGCCTCCTTCGACCTACTGGCCACACTCTTCCCTATGTTAGGCAGATGTTTGTTAGGATTGTCAATAACCAAATTTGCAGCATTTTGTTATGATACCAAAACACAAATAGTCTGGCAGTTAGAGCAAAAGGGACCAGAGATATTCCTGTGGGTTTTTTTTTTCCTGCATCAGTTCTAGTGTAGGTTATCCTGGGTGGTATCAGTTCAGCCACCCATCTTGGAGCTTCACTTTCCCCATCTGTCCAACTGGGAGACGATTAGTTTCCACCATGAGGTGGATATTTGGGCCATACCATTTAGGACAGCTTCTATCTAGAGCTCTGGTAGGAGTGATAAGGGCTGGGGGGGGGATGTATGCCTGGTATATTTGGTCTGCCTGTGTTTGGGGCTCAGACCATTTGTGCATGTCTTCACGGTTGGAAGGGATAAGGGTCTGCAGATCTCGAATGAGGCATCTTAACCTGGACTGCAAAGGAGCTTGGGTTTGGAAGAGAAAAGGGATATTTTCTAGCTCCAACGGAGGTTAGTGTCGTGCACAATGAAGTGCTTTTAGGTACTTAGATGTTACTATATGTTTAAGTGCAGAATCTAGGAGACTTTGAATGGCAAGAAGAGAAAAACCAGGATAAGGGACCTAGAGATTTGGTTGCTCATGGCAGTTCCCCGGATCTGCTGGTCCTGTCTTTTACCCTGCCTTCAAGGTTTGCGTAGGGCTGTAAATCAGGCTGTCTTTGCACAATTGGTCAGGCTGTCCCCACAGGCACACGGAGATGAATGTTTCCAGGAACCAACAAATGAAAGATTTTTTTTGTTTGTTTGTTTGTTTGCTTCAGGTGCAGACAAGGAGAAAGGAGAAGAGGGTAAGCAGATGGCCTCAAAAAAGTCAGCTATTTCAAAGCTTTCGTGATGACTGGTAACCTTCCTTCATGACAAATGTATCAAACCAGTGAGGATTACTGCAGAATAGGCAGCACTGTATCAGCTGTGAGGAAATTCCAGTCATTTCGGACATTCGGGGAGTGTGGCCCTGCCAGGAAGAAGTCGGTGTCCTGACACAGCTTTAAATGTGCATGTGGCACTGAGGGCTGGGGCTGGTCGGCTCTGTCAGGGCAACACGTTCCTTATAGGAGCAATCCCTGTGGTGCCACTGATGCTGGAAGCCAGGAGGTCAGTTTTGCTATTTATCATGTCAATATCCCCGTATTTGCGTGAGGGTTGTTGGACGGAGCTGAAAGGAACTGAAAGGTTGACTTTAGCCAACCTGTTAAGGCAGGTGGACTTTGTGCTGGTTTACATGACGTTCACAGGGTTGTCAGAAGCCAGAACAGGCCCCCAGTGGGGAAATTCCCGTTTGCAAGAGATAAATTGGACAGCAAGATGCCTTCTAGCCTTGCTTGCTCTGTGGCTGTAATGCTTCATATTTTGTTCAGCAGTGAAATAGAATCATTTAAGTTGGAAAAAGGACCTTTAAGATCATAGAATGATAGAACGTGTTGGGTTGGAAGGGACCTTTAAAGGTCATCTAGTCCAACCCCCCTGCAGGGAACAGGGACATCTTTAACCAGATCAGGTTGCTCAGAGCCTCATCCAGCCTGGCCTTGAATGTCTCTAGGGACGGGGCCTCCACGCCCTCTCTGGGCAACCTGTTCTGAAGGTCATCAAGTCCAACCGTAAACCTAACACCGCCAAGTCCACCGCTAAACCGTGTCCCTAAATGCCACATCTACACATCTGAAATACCTCCAGGGATGGTGACTCAACAGCTTCCCTGGGCAGGCTGGTCCAGGGCTTGATAACCAATGCTGTGCCTGTTGCTGGTGGGGCTAGGTCAAGCAGAAGGCTGAACTGTGCCATTATCTACTTTGTGGTGAGGTCAATCGGACAGGGCTCAAGTGGCCAGTGAGGTCCCTTCCAGAAGGGCTGATGTGTGCCACAGGGAACTGTGGTAAAGGAGCTGCAAAGCCTGTGCGCCACAGAGCTTGGCTGAGAAGCAAAGGATCTTCAGCCTCAAGCAGATGTCCAGAGAGACCAACCCCTCTTCAAGTAATAGTATATTCTGTGGGTCAAGTAATAGTATGTTCTGTGGGTCCCTCCGACAGAGGGGATCTGGGCACACAGGGTGGCAGAAGGCACTGAGGTGAACAGGGAAAGCTTTAAATAGGATATCTAGTGGGCAGTGTTGGGAGGCAAGAGAGGGAACGTGAAAGGAGATGAAGTCGGAGAGAAGCAGCAAGGCATATCCCCTTTGGAGGGGAACTTGTGCTGGGTCACTGGTGTGGTGGGAGGTGGTGGGAGCTCACAGGAGCTTGGTGTGATTTCAGTGGTGAGACGGCAGGTATGCAGTGCACAGCCTGGAGAAGAGAGAAGTGAAAGAGCTCCTTTGGAGGTGGATTAGAAGGGAAAGAGAATGTAGAGAAAGCGAGACTAGGTCTAGTTGTGGGCTGGATGTGAGGGGAAGAAGGGCAAATCTGCCTTGGCTCGGGAGATGTGATAGCACTACCTAGTATGACGGAGCAGAGAGACAGCAGGGAAAGTCATAGAATCATAGGGTTGGAAGGGACCTCTGGAGATCATCTAGTCCAACCCCCTGCCAGAGCAGGGTCACCCAGAGCAGGTGGCACAGGAACGCGTCCAGGCGGGGTTTGGAATGTCTCCAGAGACGGAGACTCCACCACCTCCCTGGGCAGCCTGGGCCAGGGCTCTGCCACCCTTAAGGTAAAGAAGTTCCTTCTCATGTTTAGGTGGAAGTCTGGGAAGGTAAAGGTAGTTCTTAGTTTTCTTTGGTCAGGTTAGAACTCAAAATGGTTCCCCTTGTAGGAGAAGATAACAGACTGGATTAGCTGAACAGGAAAATTGAGTCATTGGTACGTGTCTGTTTACTTAAAAGTAACTTCCGTGATGGAAAAGCGGTTCACAGCAATTATGCAGGAATAGTTGTAAGCCTCAAAGCAGCTCCCTGTGGGGGTGTCCCGGGGAGGGGAGCTGTGAAAAGGAAGAAAGAGAAGTTGGAGGGGTTCCCTAGAAAGCTTTGCAGTGAAACCTCTAGCACTCGTTCATGTGCTACTTAGAGCGCTTTCAGTGATATTCACGTGGGCACACAGAACCTCATGAGCTTTTTAATTCAATGTACAATACCAGTGATTTCCTTAATGTTCCCCATTTGTGCTTCCACTTGAGTTCTGGGACTGCAGGTTTTCCTCTGGCAGACGTAGACGTGGTGTTGGCTCAAGGACGGCTCTTTGCCCTTAATTCCCCTGGCTCATGGTGCTAATTCTGCTCTGTTAATCACCTTAGAGTCAATTTAAGATGCCTCATGCCAACGGGCATGGATGTCAGCTGTGACTGAAAGAGGCCTTTGCTCTTTCTGCATCGGAATTGCAGCTGGGGCTGGGAGAGGTGACTTGTCCTTTGCCTTTGCTGACCTTCCTCAGGACATCTGCTGAATGCCAGCAGACAAAGATGGTAAGAAATGAAGCGTTAAACTGAATACAGTGAGCCTGACAAATAATGTTTCGGGGGGAACTGCAGCAGTGTCTAGTGGTCCCATGAGTGGACGGCAAAAATGCTTTTGGGCAGGTGAAGCGTTGGGACCACCCGAAAAACCTGACAGCTCTGGCTTGCCTTAAGCCTAAAGACTCTTCTATGCCAGGAACACTAACAGAAGGGACGTGAGGACCAAATCTTGTTCATTTGGCACTGAAATGACATGCACGTGCCTGAGAGAAGACCTCTTGTTTAACCACCAGTTTAGGTTGTCTTTGCAGCCCCCCGTTGCATATCCATGGGTTTAGTGATACTTCACTTCTGGTTTGCAAAGGGACTCCTGGTGGGACAACTAATTTAGACAAATAAGACGCTACAACAAGCTCCTTAAAATCCTCAGTGACTCTGTGAAGACTTGGGAGTTTCCCTGTGGCTCACAGCCCTCCAGATATTTGGGCTTGGGCTGGTGTTACTGGGTCCATGATGGGATACAAGTTACCTCCTTCGCAGCAGATGGTTCAATAGAGACCTTGAAAATTGCCCTTTTCTGTTTAGAGGTGGTTACAGAGACGTTGCGGAAAGGAAATTGCTTCTTAATCGCTCTCCCCCATTTTGTGTGTGATTCATTTGTTTGATTTGGGTTGGAAGGGACCTTTGAAGACCATCTAGTTCCTGACCTGCCCAAGGTGAGAGACAGAGTCTCATGCTGCAACATTCAAGCCCAGACATTTTGTTATTAGGCAGGCTGTTGATTTTTTTGCAGGGACGTGAGAGGAGTCGTGATGCCGCAATGCTGCTGCGACAAACACTGTAGCTTTAAAGTCATCCTGACGGCGCCTTGCCCTCTAGTGAGGTTGGACTGCATCTCAGTCACATACCTTTACCAAACCAGATGTTTAATTTCAGCGCTTTGTGAGCTTCAGCGTGATCAGGAGACAAGAATGAGCAAGGGATTGGAACTGGTATTGGCACCAGGACCTCCATTTATTTTCACGCTTAATTTCCACCACCCCCAGGTGACGGTGAAGAATTGGCTGTGCTGCTTAGGTCCATCTGGGGTCATGAGTGTGGCCTAAAGCAATTACTGCAAAGGGCCATTTCCGACTCAGAGTGGTTGATCTGGAGTTGCTTATGGGACCAGGCAGAAGGAGGAACCGGCTCCAGCTGAGGAACCACCAGCATCTTCTGCAGATTCAGTAACCAAATTTTCAGTTTTTATCAGGTATCTGTAAGCAACGATTTTTAAATTTTTTTTTAAAACATATTTTTTCTGGACTAATTCTAATGGTAGTATCAGTCTAATTATCCTGCGAAGCATGGGTTTTTTTGGTCTCGGCTGACACTTTTACGTGTTCATGGGCAATGACTGCCCAAATCACTCCTAGATCTCTTCACACAGGTGCTTTCCAGATCTGTGATGTTGTTTGGCACAGAAGGGACCTGAAACCATTTCCGAAGCTGCTCCATAGACGTCTGGTAGAAGGGCAGCGAAATGGCAACAGACGAGGGCGGACGTGAAACCCGTGAAGACTCCCAGTGACGTAGGTTGATGTGGGCTGGACCCAGAGACTGTCTTTTTAATTAGACCCATGCACACGGGCTCTGGTTTTGTGCTGGTCACTACGAAAATAAGGGGGAAAAAATCACAGAAGAGAAAGTGCAATATGGTTCCTATGTTTTATATAAAATGGGTCATTGCTTAATGCAACGGGGCGCAGATCTGAGCGTAAGATAATCGAAGTCAATTAAATTAATCAGACAAGTAAACCAGCCCCACCCATTTCAACTAGGATGTGTGCAATCGCGAGCAATTACTGCGATTAATCTTTGCGTTGTCATATACAAATTCAGCACCTGGCCATGGAAGTTGCGTAGCTGTCTAATTGTGCCAAGGACGATGCTTCAGGCAAGGGTGGCGCTTCTGCGTGAGCGTCCTTCTCGTTGACCTCTTTCCCACTCCTTTCCTGAGAATCTCGGATTTCTGCTGAGCCTCCCCTTGGCTTCTTTGGCTTGACCCCGGTAGCCTGTGGTTGAGATCCAAATAGTTGTCTGGAGCGGGTGGTAGAGCTCTGGTACAAGAAATGAGGGTTTTTAGGAAAACAGTCGTCATTCACACCAGCGGAGCTCCTCACATTTGCGACCAAGCAACCTCCGCGGGGGGGTTAGGTGGCACCTTTATTTATAACACAGCTTGGTGGCTTGGGTGGAGTCCCCAGGTATAGGTACAGCCTAAGAATAATAATGGCTTTGTCTCAGGACCAGCACTATGTGGAGGTGTAGCAGGATATTGTCATTCCTGTCGGCATCCTGAGTACTGGATACCCTTAGCTTTTGATCGCTCACAATTAAAAAAAACCCTTTTTTGGGGTGGGTTTTTTTTTTTTTTTTTTTTTTTTTTTGCTCTTGGGTTTTCTGCTTCTCACCAAACATCTGGAACCGGATACACACGCTGTCTCTCTGTCTAATTCTGCAGCGGGCTGATGGACAGTTTGTCTCCCTGGGGTGCTAGGAAAGGCATTTTGATTCAGAGCAAAGCTGTAATCCAGGATTGTCCCGTGACGAGGGAAAGCTTTGAACCTAATGCCTGACTGGCAGGACTCAGCGACAGACGGGAACTGGATTCCAGATCTGGATGGTGCCCAATGTGGGGCTCAAACCCACAACTCTCCCCAAGTCTGGAAAAAAACACTGAAGGTAAAAAGTTGGAACATCTTAATTTTATGGTTCAATTTCATGGATCTGTCAACACACAGCACTTAGCACCCTGAAAGTCAATTTATCAGCAATAGCCCATAAATCACAACTCGCAATCATCAAACTCGCACCATGGTATTTCAGGAACCAACCGCCACTTTCCACGTACGTCGTGAGCTGGCCTGCAGACCATAGGATGGGATTCTGTTTTCCATCTTGCTGGTCGCAGCTGGGTGTTTGTGGTTTGGTTTTGCTGGAATGCATCGTAGTAGCTGTTTTCCCGTGCCAACAGGCTTTCCCTCTCTGTTCCCATTTCCAGTAGTTAATTGGCCTGTTCAGCACCAGTATTTCTAACGCTGGTTCTTAGCGCAGGGCTGAATGTTCTTCTGTGAGGAGCCGGAGTGAATTTATCCAAAAAAAAAAAAAAAAAACCCACCTCATTTCAAGAAATGCACGGTTTGATAACACGCTGCTCACAGAGCGATTTATGTGTTTGTTAATAGAACTGATAGTAATATATTTATAGCTCTCTCTTTATAATACAGCTAGATATGTAATATATGTAATAGTTCTAATAGTATAGCTATATATCATATAGTTCTAATAGTATAGCTATATATCATATGTATATAGCTGTGTACTATAGCTATAGTAATAATTGGAACGACATTTTGCTTTGTATTTATAGGGAAAAGAGAAGTATATGGTAAATATATTGAAGCTGTTCTTCTGGATCTGTGAACTTTTGGACTACTGTCAACTGTATTTTCCTATAAACCCACATCGAAATGGATGTCTCCCGCGTAACCTTTATTCAGAATTATGGAACACTGTTTTAAAATGGAATCTTTTTGTGTGACTCACACTCTTACCTTAAGCACGCTGCTGTTGCTCAAAGAAAGAAGGTGAATTCAGACAATTCCTGGACGAGTCCATAATCCATGTAGAAAAGATTATTTTGTAGAAAAGATAAATGACTTACACTGCAACCTCAGCAGCGTATTTATATTCAGACTCAGTAGATTTCTCACTCTGAAATGGGAAATAAATGAGCTTATCCTGTAGCTCTTAGCGGATTAATTATTTTCATGTTTCTTCTAGTCAGTGTTTAGAAAACAAAGTCCACACCCGTCCTAATTCTGTCAGCAAACGAAACGTGAAAATAATCACTTCTGTACACAAACGAGACCTTTTCATAATTACCTCCTCCTCCCTGTCTCATTCATTAGCAAGAGGCTGCGCAGCATCATAAACGTCATGCTGCTTGAAAGGCTTCTTGCCACCTTTCTGAAAGGACTCTGGAATGTCTTGCTCCTTTTTTTTTTTTTCTTTTTTTTTTCTTTTTCTCCCTCTCTTCTCCCTCTTTTTTGCTTTTTTGGCAATAGTGTAGTCAGAATTCTGCAACGTTATTCCTTGTGTGTCTTGCTTGCCCTTCCTGGCTAAGCTCCTGGCTTGGTGACTCCCTCCAGCTGAGTCACTGGATTCCTGCGGTGGCTGGGGATGGTGGTGCTTCTAAAAACACAGACTTTCAGTAAAAAGTGACTTCGGCTTGTTAACCAACTGATGTGGCTGGGGGTCGTGGAAAGATCTGAACGTCTTCCTGAAGAAGAACATCTTGATTCAGACCTTAGGGTGCTTGAACGGTGACATTTCCAGGCCGCTGGAAGCGTTGTGCAGTGTTTCTTGCCACCACCGTGCTACGCAAAGGAAAACCGCGGTGACAGGACGGTGTTAGGGTTGCCACGGGGAAGTGATTCACCTCCCGGCTTGCTTTATAATTCTGCAATTCCACCTTTACTCCCTTAATGCTATTTATAACGTGGTTTTCAAACAAATGATGATTCTCTGTCTGGAAATGTGAATGAAATATTTGCCTTACAAGAGACCAGCAACTTCACCTAAACCCTGTTCTGTAGAAACCGCAGAACAGGCAGGAGAGGGGGACAGTATAAGTAGGATGCGCTATGGAAATGTTTCTGTATTATATTTGAGGAATTCAGACAGATACATATATATTTGAGGAGAGGCTGAGGGAGCTGGGCATGTTTAGCTTGGAGAAGAGGAGGCTGAGGGGAGACCTCATTGCCCTCTACAACTCCCTGAAAGGAGGGTGTAGAGAGGTGGGGGTTGGCCTCTTCTCCCAGGTGGATAATGACAGGACCAGAGGAAATGGCCTGAAGCTGCGGCAGGGCAGGTTTAGATTAGATATCAGGAAGAATTACTTTACTGAACGAGTGGTCAGGCCCTGGACCAGCCTGCCCAGGGAGGGGGTTGAGTCACCATCCCTGGAGGTGTTTAAGGAACGTCTGGATGTGGCACTTCAGGGCACGCTCTAGTGGCAGAGATCGTAGGAGTTGTGTTTGTTGGTTTGGTGTTTTTTTGGTTTTGGGGTTTTTTTATTTTGTGTGTGTATGGTTGGACTCGATGATCTCAAAGGTCCTTTCCAACCATGGAGATTCTATGATTCTATGGTTTTTTTCCAAGCTGCTCCCCCCCTCCCCCCCGCCCCACCCCCCCAAAGATGTGACAATATAACATAACCACAGCACAAACGCTGAACGAAAATTGAGTTTCTTCAGAGGCTGGATTTGTCATTGGCTTTTCTAAGCAGAACTTAAGAAACCTATCGCAAGGAGGGAACTATGTGACAAGGTACTTTCTTGCAGTATCTGGGTAAAAACTGTATGTACGAGCACCACGGACACATTTCTTATCATGTCGATGCCACACACTAGGTATGTTGTAAAACATCTGGTTTCCCAAGACATCTGGAAGTGGGCCATTGCAGAGTAAGTAAAATAGATTTTTTCTATTTTTTTTTTTTTTTTAAAAAAGCAATATTGTTCATGGATGAAGACTTCTTTATAGACCTTGCCAATCATAAATCTCTATCTTTTAGGCCATTAAGTAGCTTAAAATAGAGTTGGAACCGATGAGCTCGATGCCTGGCATATGAATATTTAACGTAAGGATATTAGGCGCATTTTATGTTGATTTCATGCCTTGGATTCCTTGCTATCCTTGCTATTCTTGCTATTCCGTGCTAAGTTCAAGGGAGGAAGGGAATTGAAAAGGCGTAATTTCAGTTAGCCCATGGAAAGTTTAGTTTGTCACAACTTGAAGTCAGATAAATTAAAAAAAGAAAAAACAAAAAGGCAACCACTTGTACTGCTGGGTCCACAGGGACCTGAAGGATGGGCTGAACTTCGGATAAGCTGAGCCTAAGCTTGTGGGAGGTAAAACTCGGAAAACTGCCTAGTTTGCCCCATTTCAACTAACGCCTGTGCATTCCCAGCAGAGGGAGAAGCCCTGTGTAAAAGCAGAGCGGGTTTTGGCGTGGCTGTGAGATGTGGCTGGAGGGTCGGCGTCTTAATCCAGAACGTGAACCCAGAACTATCACGTCCTTGCTCCCCTTCAAGCCTTGTTGCCTGGGGATGCTCAGGGGTTCTGGGAATGGTTGTGCTTTCCCAGGCAAGAAAGCCATGGCAATATATCAATTTGGAACGGTTTGTTTTCATGTAAGAGCTCCCTGTGTTTGTACACAGGGGAATGTGTTTATTCTAGGATCAAATAAAAGTCCTAATAATGGGGCAAGGTAAGGTCATTTTCTGTTTTGAGTTCTATGACTTCTCATAGAGAGCTTTCTGTGCGGAATGAGTTTACCTATGAAGCAATTAATGTGTACTCTGGAAAACTGTGCTATTGATTTAAGGTAACAGATAAGCACAGACTGGCCTTTCCCGGACTATCGTTTTGTCTCCTGACCCAGGACAGCCTATGCGCTTCCTACTCACAGCCTCTGTCCCCCGTTGCGTGCTCCTCTATCTGGTGATATGGTTCAAATGGGTTTATTTGCAAGAACTAACACTCTCACAGTTCTGTTAAAGCCGGCTGATGGTGTTGACCTGAAGCCCACTGATGGTGTTGACCTGAAGCCCACTGATGGTGTTGACCTGAAGCCGGCTGAAACATTGGATCAAGTTGTCGGTTAGCAAAGCTGCAAGCCACTTACCATACCTCTGGATGATAAGCCATTAATGAGCAGAAAATTGAGTTTGAGACAAATTCTAAGGAGTTTTCGCATGAGTTTTGCTCTTAGCTGCCTCCCCAAGTGGCCTGGAGACTGAATTTGAATGGCCGGGCAAATCCTTTTGCGGGAAGATCTCCTTTTCTTTGGTGCTTGCTCCCAAGACGAGGGTAAGCAGCGCCACCGCTCCTGGGCTTTGTGAAGGGTGATAAAAAAATCTATCTATGCTGTAAAAGTCAATACTATAAAGGTAATTTCACTAATTTCGCCCTGTGAAGTGGAAAAAGGACTTTCCACAATCACTACCTAACAGCTCCCCTATAAAAAAAAAAAAACCATAGGAAAAACAAAGGAAGCCATAATCAACAAATCTGATCCCAAATCCTTTTCTAGAGCTTGCTTCGCCAATGGTGTTCTAGTTCTTGGTCTAGGATCTGATTTTGAACTGGTGAGAACAGCAATTACAAGACTAAAGCTGAAATTCAGACGTGAATCGCCCCTTTATGCCAAACCCTACCCTGACCCTTTAAGAATTCTGAATTTGAACGTGTGTTCTCGGTCTCAGAGCCAGACCTGGATGGCGACGTTCACGCCCTAGAAATGTCCTGGGTAGCTTAGTTGGCTTCTCCGTGCTACCTGCCAGTGGGTTTGCGTTGCAGAAGGCGCCCCAAGAGGAAAGAGGTTCTTTGAGCGCTGCAGTGACTCTGGATGCGGCTGGAAAAAACACACAAAGCATTTTTATGGTCAGCAAAATGTTACGATTTTATTGAGTGGTTGAATACACAAGAAGGAAAAAAAAAAAAAATTGTTCTTTTTGTGTTACTGAAATATTTTTTTAAAAGAGTGAAATAATCAGGAGCTGTCCTATGAGGAATGTGGTTTTGATGTTTCAACAACTCCTAGAAAACATTTGCAATGTTAGGGCTCTGTTAGGAAAAGCATCTACTAGAAGAGGCCACGGCCAGGACACGGCAGCTTGTTACAGACAGAAAAGGACGTCTTTGCCCTAATGAAGACCTAAAATCCAGCCAGTGTGATCAGCCCCTGTAGCAAGGAGTGATGGTGCCTGGAGATGTGTCCTGATGAGGCTCCGCTGCTGCGCTGAGCCTCCCAAGCCCTATTCCAGTAAGGAGTTGGGATTCTTAAGACTCCTCAAATCCGTGCTTAAAGGAAAAAATCTCAGTGCAAATCCCCTCATTCCCATCGTGCCTCTGCCTGGAGACATGGGACTAGGTTTCACGATAGTTCACAAAGCTGGCACCGACCCACGGCCTTCGGCGGAGTTCGTTTTTGTCACTGAAGGTCTAGGCTACAGCTTTAAGCTGCTTGAGCCGGAGCGCAGGAGAAGCACGAGCTTTGCAGGGGACCGAAACGCACAATCGAGGGGCACCGTGTGTGTCACCCCTGGACTGTCCCTGCTCTCAGGGCAAGATCCAGCTCCCCCCGAGGTGCCCGGTGATGTTGCCAGCCTCTGCCGTCTCCTTTCAGCCTGTGCTCTGCCCTTTCTTGCCTCCTGCCCCCAGCATAAGCTGTTGTCCGGGCAGATACTGGCGATGAATGGGAGAATACGGGGCACCCGATTTCAATTTGCTTTTTCTTCGCTCTTCCACCCCCTCGGTATTTTTTCTCCCACTCCGTCATGCATCTCCCCCCGCAGCCTGTTCCTTTCCCACATTTCTCCCGTCTCTGTACTTCTCCTCCCAAAACACGTGTCCCCCTCTCTCCTGCCCAGAGGCTTCTCTTGCCTTCGCTGCACTTGCTCCAGTTAATGCCTTTCTCTGCCGACTGTCTTTGACCATCCTGGTCCTCCAGCTTCCCCAGTCCCCGCTAACAAGCGACTGTAGAGGAGCAAAGCCAGTCCTTTCCTGCCGATTGTTTTATTATCTGCCCTAAAACAAACTCTGTGCTTCCAACTCGTGGCCTCTCTCTCCGCTGCCAAGTGCTCACGTAGCCGGTAATGTGGTTTAGCTGGGTTAAACAAACCTTGGCAGGCTCCCAGTCTGTTTTGCAGACTTTTGTGTGTGTGTTTGTGTCTCATTACAGCGCGAATGAATGACCTTTATCAAGAGAGCAAGTGAGCGAGATTTCATCTCGTTATTTTCAGAGAAACTAGTTGGTTACGGCCCTCGGAAAGCTGGGCAAAGCTCCACTTCAATTTCTGTTTGAAGCATTTTCATGGCTAATTGTAACCTGGAAGGGACGCTCATCGGTGATTGCTGCTTTTTGCCCAGGTTGGAGAAAAAGCCAAGCAAGGTCACATGAACTTTATATCCACCTACGCTTGCAGTTTTACTGAAACTTCTGGAGCATCTCCTAATTTCACTTTGGTGCTACTTAAAATTATAACAAAGCAGATTGCTCCAGACTTCCAGGACTCTTTGTTGAGGGATCTGTTTGACCTGCTCCAGTGAAAGGATGGAGAACTTCTACATGAAGGCACCTACGAATCAGCTTGAATTCCAAGACTGGGATGGTTTTGGAGGGAGGCGAAGAAACATACATGAGCCAGAGAGGCTTTGCCTGAAAAAATAACCAGCATCTTACGTTTTCACCAGACAAACTTTTTTCGCGCAGGTAAGTACAACGAATATGAAAAATACACGGCTGGTTACAAAAGGTTGGTGACCTGTTCTTTGCAGAACAGACATTTTTCTCTTGCAACAGCAAAGACTACGCATGACACTTGGAAATCGGTTCTGACCATAACATCGCACAGTTTTTTATTATCTGGATTTGAGCAACTGAACATTTTTCATGAAAAGAGAATTTGTCGAAGAGTCTGAAAGAAGCAAGTAGCCGGGGAAGAGTTAGTATCAAGGTCTCTCCTGGTCCCCCCCTTTCTTCCCTTTGGTATCTTGGGGCAAAACTTGCCCGTTTGCCTAAGAGCTGGCCTTTTCTTCTGCAGGTCGTTGCAGCGTGGTTGTTCTCCTCGAATGATTCCAATTCTTTCCGCCGTCGTCAGTAGGAGCTGCTGTCTCCTAGGCACTGTTAGGCCAGGCTGTTGTGTTGGCAGTACTTTGAGTTTTTAGCGGAAAAACAGTCCTTCCAGTAGACTGGTCAGTGGCAAAAAGGCAGGCAAGCTGCTAAAGCAGGATTCTTTACCCAGGCTGAGCTATCGGCTGCCTGCGGTTGCTCTAGTTGTTAAAAACCACTTTCCCAAGAAGAAAGGTAAGAGAGAGAAGAGGGGACAGCACTCAGGAGGAAGAGGCATCTGTACTGAGAAAAATTTGCTCTGGAAATAAGAACTGGAGGGGTGAAAAAATATGAACTGCCCGAAAAACAAGCTGACTATTTAAAAGATTGCATCGCTGACGCTGCTGTGTGCTTGTGGTCATCCTCGCTGGAGCCCAGGCAGGGAGATACATTCAAAGAGTCAGAAAGAGATGCAGATATTAAGGCAGTCTTTACAATGTTAGCCACAACCCCAGGCTAGCTAGCCCGTTACTACCTGTCTGGGAAATTACAGCTTCCGGAAGGACGTTCTTGTTTGCGCTATTAGAAATCAACTGTAAGAATTTCTCAAAAATCTGTTTGAGCTTCAGACACCCCGGAGCTGGTCGCTTTTAGTTCTAACCATTCATAGCGCCGTTCGGGTATTGCCAGCTTAGGGGCGAGCATGAACGCCAAAATAAGCACTTTTTAAAACTGATGTATTACTAGCTAGGTTAAGTTGCAGCCCTGCCTATGGTTTTTCCCATCTGTAAGCAAAGAAATAATCTCGTCTTACTCTCCGAAGAGGGGGGTGGGAATACATCATTTATTTTTTTAAGTCCTGGAGTTGTCTTTGTCCACAAAGAACCTTTGCTGATTTTGTGGGACGCTGATAGCATTCGAGGGTTTGATAGAGAGGATCCAGTGTCAGAGCTGAGCAAAATAACGAGGCGTGCAAAGTCATTGCCTAATAACGAGCATCCCTGTCGGGTTTTTTGAGACTTGAGTTTTTTGTTGGAACTGGCGACTACTTTTGAAACCACGGCCCTTTATCATAAACTAAAGAGTATGTCGCTCCCGTGTTACAAGTGAATCTAAAGCCCTTGATTTATTTGGGATCAGGTTGCCTGTTAGAAAAGCACCTGGAAGCTGTTCAGCCATATCTCCTGATCCATGGGTCGTGGTAATTAGGTGCTGGGCAGAAAATAGAGTGTTAGACAACTTGGAAGAGGGTTCTCCAGGAGGTTTCTGATCACCAGCACAGCCTGGTCGGTTCTGTTTTCAGCTGCCTCCCCGAAGGACCTGGGAGCCAGGTCGAGCGGTTGGGCAGCTCCTTCTCCTTGGGCGGGGAGAACTTCTTTTCTTTGCTGATTGTTCCCAAGAGAAGGGTAGGCAGCGCCATTGCTCCTGGCCTCCGACAAGCAGGAGGGGGCTGGTTTCTGCCGGGCGTGCGCAGGCAGGCGGAGCCGCGGGTTTTTGCAGCCCGCTGCCCAACTGCTCCGCTGAAAAGAGCGTTTGTGGTTACACGGGAGCACCCCGGAGCAATGAGTTAAGTTTTGCTGATGTGACTTACTTTGGTCTTTTGTGTAAGTTACTGGCAACCACAACGCTGTGCCGGATCTGTTGCTCGTTAAAGAGAAAACAGACCCTCTCCCAAAGGAGGCGTTTTGTTGTTTAAGCCCAAAGGTCTTCCACGGACCCCTGGAAATAGGGGCTGGTTCCGAAAATACAGCTCTATCAACCCTGCTGAGAGGTGGTTAGGTGTTAGTTGTGCGGGGTCGGTATCACAGCGTTTACCAAAGAGATGCTACGATTAGAGAAAGAAAGGAAGGAGGGAGAGGAAGGAGGGAGCCCACGGCAACCAGGATCTGGGCAGGGTTGGAAGCTCCGTCGGGGTACGGCAGGAGCTGGTCCCTATGGGATGCGATTCCCGCAGGCGCTGACGGGCGTCACAGCCCGCCTGAGCTCCCTGTTGGGATGGGGATCATGGACCACCTTGTTTTTTCCCGTGATAACGAAATGAAACTCTGTGCTGAGCTCCTCTGCTACACAAATATGGGAAAAGGGAAAAAGGCATAAGCTGACTGGGGTGTCCTTGGATTGCAAATACTCACTGAAGCCTAATGAGTCTTAAGTGTCTGTGACCCAGGGGCTTGTGTGGTTTAGGTGGAATTAGAATGAATCTTCTGAAGAGAAGGTCAAGGTCGGATATTAACGCCCCTTTTTTTAAACATTCCTTCTCTCCGTCCTCTCCCAACCTTCTGTTTTGTGCCGTACAAATGCACAAACGCTTCATCCTCTGAAGCGCGTTTAAAATCCGGATTAAAGAGGTTGCCCGAGCCCCTACCAGCAGCGGTTCACAAGACAGGAGACTCCCCTCCACCCGTGCACGTAGATACAGACTGAAATCTGAGAGTAAAAAGACACACGCGTGATTTCCCCCCCCGCCCCCGCGCACCCCCCCATCCCTCCCTGTCACTCACACCTCCCCATTAAGATTCGTGTTCACTTATGGAGGTAAGCGTCCAGCCATAGATCTCCAGATTTCTTTAGGGACCTGTGGAAAGAAAATGAGGAGAAGTTTGTTCGGCATGCGAATCTTCCCTGGGTTGCTTTTGTCCTACGAAGCAGCTTGTTACTGAATTTGAATATTGATCCTTAGGGCATCCGATATCCTTTGCCCGTGCAGCAGATACAGCAAGAAGAGCTACTTCTTTTGCTCTTTAGACCCCCAAAGTGATCAGTTTGAGACTCGGTGTGGAAGAACTTCACCCGATGCCCAGTGTGTTATCCGTGGTCCCTCTGGCCCTGAATAAACAGCAGGGAGGCATTGCCTGGGCTCGCCGCCTTGCACCTCTGAAGGAGTTCACCCCCCCCGGGAATTCTCACGCGGGATTTCCCACCTGCATCAGCTCCGCAAGCATTACGTGACGGGTCTGAGCTGGTCGGTTCCCAGAAGCCCTCCGACGAACGGAATGCGGTTCGGAAGCTGGGAGTGTGGTTTTATATGGTTTATAGGAGGTGATCCTTCTATGGGGAGGGCAAGAAATTGCCGAGATGGTTTCTGAGTACTTGTGTAGGGACGTGGGCACCGCGTGGTGGGACGCTGGGCATCACCCCCCCCACGCCCCGGGTCTCAGGGTGGCGTGCCTTTCCCTGTGCTAACTGGATGAGAGCTTTTGAACCAGTTTGCAGCCCTTCTGCATGGTGGGGCCAACCTGCTTTCATTTGCGTTGGCTGAGAACGGTTCGAGAGTGGTGATCCTGGGGCCGCAGAATACTTTCTCCCGTTCCCTGTCATGAATTATTCCCCTTGGAGTAACCGAGACAGAAACTTTAGCACAGAGGCTGCCTGACAAGGGCTATTAGACTGGTCTGCGACGATGCCTGTAGGGAACGGCCCTTTGCTGCTGGCAGGGCTCAAATGGGAGGCAGCCTGGGCTGCAACCTGACCCGTTCCCCTTTGATTCATCTCACTTTGCAGGCTGAAGACATGCTGCCAGCTCCCGAAAACAAGAATCGCCAGCTGGCAGAATCACATTTTTAAAAGGTGTTATTAAATAGAGCATCTTAAAAAGGTATTATAATATTATCATACATTTTTTTATAAGAAAGGTCCCTGTTAGATCAGGTTAGTACCCATCTAAATGCTCCCTAAGCACCGTGATAGCACGGCTCTGGTTGCAGAAGCTGCTCTAGGGGATAGCTATTTCTTTCCCCCCGTGATGGAGTGAAGCAGCTTCCCATCTGTTGTCACCCGGCGTTAGTCCGCTTTTCTTTGTCATAGCGTCATTTCTGCTGTGGGCCAACACTTCTGCAGGTGTTCCTTGGACTACGATACGAAGATTATTAACGCAGTGACACCAGATTACACCATATCGAGATGGTATTTCTGGAGGGTCTACAGTGTCCTGAATTCTCCGTGCTAGAAGACATAGGATGTTCGTGTCACAATGAATTGCAAGCTGCGGATGGTGCTAAAAGGACCTTACCCAACGATGTCTACGAACGCTTTTCCAAGAGGCTTCTCTTCATATGGGACTCCGTACTTGGCACATAATGACTTCACCAAAGGTTTCACCTTCCAGAAATTGTGCCGTGGCATTGTTGGAAACAGGCTGGAATAGAGAAAGAGAAAACAAACCTGAGAAAACTCTAGAGACTAACCCCCAGGGATGGGCATCTCTGTCTGCCTCCTCAGAGGGGCTAATTATTAATGCCTTCTCCCCAAGCTGCGCAAGCAGGCGAAAGAAAGAGAGGCACCGAGTGGTATCCGTGATTTACGGTCCTCTGTTTCAAGAAGGCTTGTGAAAACCGAATGCATTGATTTCCCACCTCTGGAAGCTCACGGAACAGCGAAGCAGGTAAAGGGTAATTTGGGATCCCTTTGCCCTGTGCTGTTCAATGGAGATTTTTTTCCGAATTTCACTTCCAAACCAGTCAGCTTTACCCTAAATGCCATTTCTTCTACGTTTTGCGTTGTCATGGGCAACAGACTGCCCGTGTGGCCCTGGACCCTGGTACCCAGCAGCGCGCACAGCCCCAACCCGGCTTTCCCAGGCTATAAAACACTGAGGTGCTTTTAATCACGGAGAGGAGATTTGTGAAATGGATAATCAAATTCAAGTAGTTGGCTTTAGGATATGAGTCCGTCGCCATTGTAACTGGTAGATAGATGCTGCTGACTCCTAATAAAACCCCAAATTAAAATCATGAGAGTGAAAGCTGAAGTATTGGGTAGCAAGAGAGAAAGATGCTGTGCTGTAGTAGAAGCAGACTATGACCCCCAGTAGCCTGGATTCTCTTTCCTTGGCATACGATGGTGCTCCAAAGGTCCTGCCCCATCCCGCACCCGCGCCGTTAGCAGACTTTCCCTCCCCTCAGGCCCAGTGTTGTGACAACCTGGTAAGGGCCAAATGATCCCGGCTCCGTACTCACTGGTGCTCGATCTGAAAATTCAGGTGCCCGGTGAACCAGTCGTTGAAAAAGGACTGCTCGATATTGCAGGTGGCTGCCAACTGTAACGGCAAGAAAGCAGCTGTGAAGATTAGTGAATTCACCTTAAAATCAGAACCAGGCTCGTCTTTGCCTGTGGCGGGGGCTGGTACCTGTCTTGCTGCACAACTGAGCTGAGGTAGCTGGTTGGAGCAAGGGGGGGCTTTAATCCTCCCTCGGGGCTTGCTGTCAACCGCTGTGCTGACCGTGTCTCCACGGGCTCGACCGGTGGTCAAGGGGACAATACGAGGGGGCAGTTTGTGGATATTTCGTGACAAGTCACGTTATCAGTCCACGTACAGACTCCTGAAGCTCAGCAAAGCTCAGCCTCTCTTGGTATGACAGTACCAAGGTGGAAAAGAGGGAAGGAAAAATGGATGGACGCAGAAAGCCCGCTTTCCCCATCCCACCTGGTTATTGCCCGGTTTGCCTTAAGAGCGAGGTCTAAATATTCGGCAAATATTTCTTAGCCACTCTTGCTATTAATGACTGTAAAATGAGGTAGCCTTTCTTAAAATCCTCTTACACCCTGAACTAGCTAAGCTGTGATTTCTACATGGTACCCACAGGAGACGGACTCTGCTCACCGCCCCCCCCCCCCCCCGGGAAAGAGACTTACCTCTCTCCCCCTGTCGGACACGCGTTTTCTCTGTCTCTCCCTCCCACCCGCTCTCTCTCTCTCTTATAATCCCCCCTCCTGCCCCCCCCCCCCAAATCTCTCGCTCTCAAAACCTCTCTCTGCCTACAAACTCCAGTCTCGTTACCCTCTGGGTCTGAAACAGGACTGGGGCCACCGTAAATAAGGGACGCCCTTTCAGCGGGGTGCGTTTGTCTGCCCAGGCATTAAAAAGATGCAGGAAAGCAGCTGGTTTTCATTTCAGTCCTTATTGCTGAAACATAAACTTTAGAAATTTATTAAGCTCTCTTTCCAGGTTTGATTTTAATTGGGGCTCTTCTTTTTCTCGTATGTATGTGCCAACATACGGCGCACAGGAAAGCCAGATAATATTTCCTGAACCTGATGCTGCCTCAAATCTGAAGGAACCTTTTGATTGTCAAATTAATTACAGACGTTTGGATTTCCGTGTCTTGACTCGGCATTACTGGCTCTGGGGAGAATATCTTCATGGGAGGGCTCACGGAGAGACACCATACACCACCAGTACCGGGGGATAGTGGCATCCTGTCCGCTTTTTAATTTCTAATTGGGTTTGGGGTGAGTAGGGGTATTCTTTCCCCTGCCGGTTACCTGAGAGCTAAGCCAGTCTCTGTGCTTCTCGCAGTCGATTTCCATTGGAATGTGATTCATCTGGGTGACCCACACAAACCAGTGACTCTCCAGAAACCTTCGAAAGGAAATGGGCAAAAAGGGTGACAATTGATATTGCAGGTCGGGAGATCGGGTAAAGAGAGTGGGGTTTACGGGGAGCAGCCCGAGACGCAACCCGTCAGGAAGGTATTTCTCTGAGGTGTTGAAGCAGGTACCTCTCTTTCTATGGAAACCAGTGATGAATTTCCCTTTCCCTCTTTATACCTTTGGGAATAACGCAATTATGATTAAATACAAGCAGGACATCCTGCTGGGCTCTCCCTCTCCCTCTCCCTCACAAGTGGATTGATCTCTTGTGCTACTTTTGCAGTTTGGTAAATAAAGGCGAGCCAACTCCTTGGGGAAAAAGAAAAAACCAAACCAAACAAACAAAAAAGCCGTGATTTAGAAATTCCCAGAACCGTTTTCACCTTTCCCCTCGCTTGCTGGATATACATTAATTTCAAACGCCGCCTGCCCATTTGTGTTAGCTTGCTTTGCGATTTTGCTGACTTCGGATTTTGCCCTTTCTCCTTCCACTTTCAGCTTAATCAGAATCTGGAAGTTTTGGAAATAACCAGTTGGTTTGTCTTTTTAAGTTTTTTTTCAGCTCGATTTCAGACCGAAAATGTTGGCTGGGCACTCACACGGACATATGTCTTTCGAATGTCCTCTTTTTTCCTTAGGCCCAAAGTGTTTTGAAACTATGAAAACTGAAGTCAGAAACAGCGACATTAAATTTCGTGGAGGCAAAAGTTCTAATATTGTAAAGGGTTTTGTACCTCTGGTGCCTTTTCTTTTTACTCAAGAAATTAATTGGGTTTTTTTTCCAGAAAATGTTTTTCACGGTAATGAAAAGTTTTCCTAAAACTAATGCTGACTGTGGGACTAACTGCCGTCCTCTGGTACTAGCCGGTGTTCAGGCCACACAGTCTCCCACACTGGGAGAAGTGGTGAGCATTTCACTTACTGGGAAGCACGGACAGTGCTCAGGAGGGCTCATGAATTACCTTCCCAGTCAGCTGGGAAGAGGGTGGCCTGAGACACTCTGGAAGGGTCCGGCTTTGACCAAAATGGAAAAAAAATGCATAAACGTGTTGGGATTGGGCAGCGTGTGAGAACGGGGAATGAGGAAAGGAAGGAGAATCCTGGCTGGACCATCACAAGGGCAGGGGAAGATGCTGAGGACCAGAACCAGCTCTGCTGGGGGGAGGTAGGGCTGGGAGATGATACGAGGAGAGTGAAGCAGCGAGAACAGCCAAGGTAACAGAAGTGAGGTCAATGACTGCGGAGAACCTAAATAGGGAAGGCCGGTGGGGCACAGCAGAGCTAAGACTTGATTTGTCTGGCCCTGGAGGGAGGGGAGAGCAATGAGGATGCCCGTTATCTCCTACCTGACAAAAGTGAGGAGAAACAGGGATCCCAGAACGCCATAGAATGGGATGTATGTGATGAAGTAGCGCATGTAGTAGCTGATGGCCCAGGCTAGGTCCTAGGGGAAGAGAGAAGACATTAGGCATCGCTTTGCCTATCTCATATAACGTGTCCTTGCTGATAATGTTAGGGATGGCGGACAACTAATACAGCGATCCCTGCCACCCTCCCTCTGCCAGCTCTCTTGCAGAGGTGACTGACCTCCCTCCCTACTCAAGTGTGATTTCTTACGAGCCAACCGGACCCCGTAAAGACCGAGGGAACGTTTCACTCACCGCCCAGAACCTGCGCCTGATCATGGTCGAGATGATTTGGATTTGGAAATACACGGGGATGAGCAGAGGTGGGAAGACTGCAAAGCAAAGGGAAACGTTTTGGCCATCGGAGGAGTGGAAAGGCGTGCGAGATGAGAGTGAGACGGTGATTTAGGGCTGGGTCTAGGGAAAGTCTGCCGAGCGCTGGTGCGGGAGGTGAGGTGCTGGTGATGGGGGGTGGTTGCCTTTCTGTGAAGAAAGGACGCTCTGCTTCGCACCCATCATCTTGACTTATCAAAGAGCATTGCCTGGCAACGTGCACGTTTTCCATGGAGCCTCTCACGCAGAGGTTATTTCCCGGTCTCAGGTGTTTGCCTTGCTTTAGGCGACCATGCTGGCCATGTTCAAGATGCTTGGATATCACCAAGAATACACTGAACTGATTTTTGGGACCTGCACAGGGGATGGCGGTCCTGAAGAAGGGAAGGATGGGTGGAGACTTAAGGAGTCCCAGTAGGGGCTGGAAAGGTCAACTGGCATTCAGGGAAAAAGGAAGAGCGTGGGGCAGATACTCACTGAGGAAGAAGTACTCGTGCTGGTGGTTGTAAGGCAGGTACTTCAGCTTCTTCTTGCCGTACTGCAGGACACGGAGGAGAAAGCTCAGGCGTGGATTATGACACTCGCACGTAAGAGAAGATTCTCTGCAATACTTCTTTATTTATCGACCGGGGAGTTTTGACTGAATTCCCACACCAGTAAAGGTACAAAGTGTTTTGGTATGGTTAAATATCTCCGTAATTGTGCTACATGTAAATTCCTTTTTAAAGTCTTCTGGCTTGATATTCAGATATTCTTTTTTCTTGAGAGCCTGATGGCATTTTAATGTGTTTTTCCACCTTCTGCCATGCCTGTGGCTGTGCTAATTGCTGCTATCGTCTCCATCGTTACCAATACAAGGGCGATAGGCACGGCAGAACCACGGAATGGTTTTAAACCCAGTTATCAGGCACAAGATTTTCCAATGGCTGGTACCCACACATTTAAGAGCGTGATATCGATTTACATCTTCTAGATAATGGCTTTTTTATACCCCAAGAGAAGGCTTTCATTTTAGTCATATATAAGAGCCCTTCTGCCTCTTGAAAATCCTGTGTGTGCAAGACGTTCTCTATACATGTCCGTGTACCAGTATGTACATCCCCTACATGTGTCTGGAGTTACTTTCTCAATGGTATAAAAGCTGGCTGAGAAACCATTAACTTTTTAATGTTGTATCCCCCTGTGTTTTACTTGCTGCAGATGTTTGTTTGTTTTCTTTGGTTTGTTTATTTGCCTTTATAACTAGAAATCCCTGTTCCATTGTAAAACAGAGCAAGGATGGTACGTGGTTTATGTCCTTCGTGTGGGTTTTTATACAATAGGCAGTAAATATTTTGGCTCTAGAAGGGCAGATTGAATTAAAATCCCTTAACATAGCCTGTTATTTCATGTGCAGCATGACAATACATATTTAATGTAAGAAAGTATTGCTTATGGAAGCATGGCAAAGGCTCCAGTGGAGAGGACCTTGTACAGGTTGTCTGGAGGACAACTGGACTAACTAGTATTGGAAGATATTTTCTGTGGAAATGGAAGACCAGTTTAGGAATGGTCTTGATGAAGGACCAAGGAACACCATATCTTCCCCTCGTGTTGGTATTTCAAGCCAGCAGGATGAAGTTGTCTTTAACAGCTTTCTACTTTCTTTCCAGTCTCATCTTCATTGCTTTTTCCTAAGCTATCCCAAAACCCTTTGTCCTGTGGTCAATATAACAAATGGATAGGGAATTGTACAGTCAATCTTGCTCTTCAGCCCAAGGTTTGCGAGGGTGTGAGAGCCAAACTCCTCTTAGACAACACAGATGAAATCCCTGGATGTCGCATTTCTTTTTTTAGCATTCCTGGAAGTCTTGACTGCGTAAGTCTATCTGCCAATACTAGCCAGCTCCTGGTATTAACGCAAGCATTCTCTGAAGCCCCTTAGGACAATGGTTTTCCATGTTTAACCCACTTTGCCTTACCTCAACAGGCTGTGTATCTCCGAGGACAAAAACATGCAGCATGTTCACATCTGGGTCCTTCTTGAATATGTTGGGCTTGGCGTGGTGTTGGAAGTGACGATGGTTCCACCAGTTTGCAGAGGCGCCCTGGGCAGATACAAGAACAAGGAGTTCATCCATGGGAAACTACTCTAATGGTAGGATTACCCATTCGTTTATACACACTAAACCAGTGCAACTCTGATTGTGGCCAAACTGTTATTTGCTTTTGAAATAGCAAGAAGATCATCCAGTCCAACCGTTAAGCTAACCTAACGCTACCAAGTCCACCACTAAACCCCCTTCCTGCCTTACTGATTATTATGCTGGTTTCCCTCTATTGCCTGTGAGGAGCCAGACAAGACAAAGTGGCTTTGGGAGAATGGGCAAAGCTGTGTCCCACCCCCGATAAGTTCCTACTGCAGGTGGATGCCGAAATGCCTGGACTGCACTGGGCTTTGCCCAGGATAGAAGTTCTGAAGGCATCGTGAACGGATGGGAAGTACCAGGATGGGACGTTTGAAAAATACTATACTTTAGTATGAAGGAGGTGGAGGGCCTGGCAAAAATACGATGTTAAAATAGGGTTTTGGGCAACTTAATAAGCTTTGTCCCCATGCTATAAATTGGTGCGGTTCCACTGAAGCTTGTGGAACCACTGTGTTCTCTAACAGCTGTGGTTACGCTCTCTTATCTCTTCCGCGCAACAGCTCCGTGTGCAGTGGTCACCAGCGTCTCCTCTGTGCATCGACTCGCTGTGGAAAGGCTTAGAGCTGCTTAGAGTTTCCTACTTTGACGTTGTCAAAGTGACTGCAGCGGTTTCCACAGTGCCCTGGGGCCATAACGTCCTTTACCTTCAGGTGTCCAATGACAAACTTGTGGACGATGTGGTTCCAGGAAGACTTTTTAAAGACAGAGAGGTGTCCAAAATCGTGTTGCAGCCACCCTGCCTGGGCCTGGGATGAAGGGAAATCAAGTAGTTAGGAAGCTGTTTGAAACCAGAGTTAAGCACAAAAGGAAATGGAGATTGAAGGCAAGTTGTGAGTGAGAGGAAGGGAGGGAATTAATTGAAGTGAGAAGGTGAAGATCTCTGTTTTCATTCTGGAGGGGAACACAGAATCAGTCAGGCTGGAAAAGACCCTTGAGATCTTCAAGTCCAACCATAAACCCAACACTACCAAGTCAACCACCACGTGGAAGGAAAGGCCAAAGAGGTGAGACAAACGTGTGAGCCTCAGCAGAGGGTAGTGGCAGGTATATTGTGAATATTTTTCCCTGATGTGAATGTTTTGCACTTGTAATTAATCTAATATGACAAGTTCAGTGCACACTGGCCTTCTCCTGAGTGATTTGTGTAGCCAGTATGCTCTGCGCCTGCTGCTTCTCACCTGGGAAGTTGTAAGGATGCAGGCGAGGATGAGAGTTGTGATCCAGCCAGTGCCGAGGTATGACACCATGAACCAAGCCAAAACTTCCATTGCAATAATATGGCCCAAATAAAGAGAGAAGAACAAAGGACTTGCTCTGAACAAGTTCATGTCCTCTGCTGTCTTCCTCAGCGTCCGGAAATCCTCCACCAGCCGGGCCTGCAAAATAGAAATGCAACACACGGTTTCCAGCTTGTGAGTAAGTCTGAGTGTGTCTGGGGAAGGAAAAGCAATTTCTGTACTAAGGACCCCGGCTGTTTCTTGCATTGGTTGGTTATTCCAGAAGTAAGGAAGGACCTGCCTCCATGTTCACCCTGTATTCTGGCTTTTCATAGCACTTCCCTATGAATAAACACCCTGGCTGCTCTGAGCCCGTGTCCTGACCTTTTGCGCCTTGAGCCAGGAGAGTAATTCAACCTCGTTGCTGTGAACCAGCAGCATCACCTCGCTCTGCTGAGAGTTCCATCAGCTGATGACTCTCGTCTGAATGAGCTTTACAAGTATGAAAGGGGCGGCTGGAGAAGGAGAGCGTTCAGTCCTGTTACTTATGCATAGTTCCGGAGCTCTGATGGTGAGCGCCCAATATCAGAGCACCCGTCGTCTATTTAATACGTGGGTCAGCTACGGTGCAACCATTCATGAAGAGCGCTCCCGGGTTAATGCGGGTGAGCACCGTCTCCTCTATTGTGAGCGATACAGATATATCATAATCATGGCCAGTCACAAACAACGGGACGGGATTGAGTTTCGTGGCAAGAGCCAGTCACGCCATGCACCGTGCCTGAATAATGAATGAACGGACTGTCTGGGAGTGATACAGAGCTGCCCTGAGGATGCCGAGTGGATGGAAAAGGTACTTGCTGGGTTGCTGCTCCTTGAAAACGGCCACCGAAGTGAGACGTCTGGTTCACCTCACCCATAGGTGCCTACTGCTGGTGCCATGCGATAGCTTTGCTGATACCGGGTTTCCAGTTTGGGTCTCAAAGAGGTGTTTCCCTGAAAGTTAATTTGTCAAAGGGAGCTGGGGAGCAAACAGTGAAAGAGATTCAAGTCTTTTTGAGGTGGTGAGCCACTTGTTTGGAAGTCTTTTCGGACCACTTTGCCTACTCTTCTCCTTCCCCCATAACAGGCAAGTGGTGACATGTGTTTGAGAGCTTGGTCACCAGAGAAGGAATAGCAGAAGGGACACCAGTCACAAGCAAGAGCTGGTGCACATTTCGCAGTCCACATGTCCCAGTTCCCATTTCCCTTCAGGATGGGATCAGTCCAGCCTGGGCACCTGGAATGGGCTGCTAAAAATGGGATATGATTATCAGAGATAGATCTGTTGGTGGCTTGGTGGGAAAGGAAAGGCTCTACAGCCGGTCTGAATGTGCCACCTCCCCCCTACACCCATTTTAATCTATACTGGGATGTGCACGTTGCTGTATGGAGGTGTTCGGATAACACTGAGTCTTCTCCCTCTCCGGAGCTGCCTGTAGTGAAGAGACCTTTATAATCTGCCCACCTCTGACCTGGAGGACATGCCACGAGGAAAGAAATGGTGGAACATACCCATCATAAACCCCAGCTCAGAAACAAATACTCACGTTTTTATCTCGGTCCTGGCTGGGTTCCCCCGGAGCAAGCTCTCCAATGAGTAACGGCTTGAGAAACTTTTGCACCAAGGTGGGGTTGATGTGGAAGGCCTGGAATGCGTCCTGGAGTGGAAATAGGAGTAATTGTGTGAGATTCGGGAGCAAGCTGTTGCTTTCTACTCATTGTGTCATTCCTGCCCGTCTCCAGCACCGTCCTTCTCTGCAGCCGTCCCCACCATGTTACTGTGGCAGACGGATTCCAGACTTCCACCTCTCTGGCCGGTGTTCAGAGGCCGAGGAACTTGCTCATCTAGCAGGAAGCGAATGGTGAGAATCTGGGACGCTATCGAGACACATGGTGAAAGTCACCTCGAGAAATTTTTTTCTAAGCAACTAAATACCTAAATCCTGTTAATTCGCTTAGAAGGTAGGCAGAGGAATTTGTGCAAATCCCCAGCAGGATATAAATACCCTTGGAAAGTCTGCTGCCTGGAGGGAATTCAAGAGAGGGGGTGACTGTGCTGACTGCACCTGGACAGGACTGCAGATACAAAAAGTATTACGGGATGTTTGGGCCAGCTGGGGCCACCTTTCTTACGTATTTTCAAGACTACTTCTAATACGGAAGGACAATGCCTTGTTTGCAGAGTCTTTTTGATCCTGGCATTCATGAGTTTGCCTGGCTCTTCTTTTTCTGTACTCCTTCCCTTTCCACATGTTTTTGTCTGCCCGTGTCCTACAGGTGCCAGATGGGAGCGTGTATTTGATGCACTTGCCGCTAGGAGCGAGACCTTGCCCACCCTCCCTTTCACGTGTCCTGGCTTGAATTTTAATGCCAAAGACAGTGGTCGGGAGAGGAAGTTGACCAAGATCAGAAACCCTTACTCTGTCCTTGCCCTTTTCTTACTGCACAGAACTGGAGTTAACTCTAGAAATTCACCTAGGAGAGGTGTGATGATGTAGTTCCACGAAGTGCTAAGACCGGTACAGGGAAAAAAAAAAGTCAAAAATAGAAGTCAGGAGTACCGCGCTTCAGCCTTTCCACCTTTGTCCCATTGCCTAACAACAGTAAGGACCAAGTAAAATCTCACTTCTGGCTCTAAGCAGAAAGGGCAGGCTGGAAAGTGCTCGCTGTGTCCAGCTGACCCTCCTGGGAGCTGACCTCCGTCAAAAGCCTACGTCTGGCGTTCAGAAATACCAGCCGACAACCCGGGTCCCAAAGTCCACCAAAATCAATAGAAACTTTCACCCAATTCCAAGACTTTAGATTGAGCTTCGAGATAATGCCCTGACCGTAGAAGTTTTGCTGTGGGAGGCACAGGAGGAGGGAGGGTGAAAGCTGATCTGAGCCGTTCAACCTGCGGTTAAAGAAACGATACGTGAGAAGTCAGAGATGCAGCGTTGCGGGGCCGGGGGGAGAGAAGAGCTACCTACAGGTGCAGGAGAGAATTAAAACTCTGTGGAATGATTTACAGATTATAAAAGCCATAAAATGCCAGAGTCTAGGGGGGGAGAAGGAAGGGGGGGTTGGGGAGGGAAGTCAGTTCAATGGGGGAGGCAAACCCAAACTGCCAGAAATGAAATGGCAAAAGCACCGGAATTTCCTAGTTAGGCTCAGCTCCGCTCTCATGCCGGTACCCAGGTGCCCAAACTTGCCCCCTTTTGTAACCAGTTTCAGGGACAAAGTGATCTCTGCCGCCACAGGGAGCACTTTGGATCAACTTGCCGGCGTCCACCCATGAAGAGTGCATCACTGGCAGAACTTATCCCAGCGGGAGCGAGAGCGGTGCTTTTCGACTGCGTCGGGTTAAGCCACCGGTCTTACTTTATCGGTGCCGAAATGAAGATAAAACTCTCGGGCCAGCAGACCGCTGCGGGCGGTTTGGAGTTTCCCATGCAAAGCAATACTTCTCCTGAATATCACCAGCTTCCTCCTCGGAGGAATTTGATTTGCTTTACCGTAACTTCGGCACACTTCACCCTCTCTGGTCTTACCCTCGCAGCCCGTCTGAGGTCAAAAACTACGGTCCTCTCCCTTCTACGCGGGGAACGATGCACCGAAGGACTGACTCGCCCGAGGTTAGCGTTGGAGGGCTGTAGCAGGACTGGTAGCCTTAAGCCTTTTTTACCAGCGCTCCAGTTATTTGTAGCGTTTTTTTCCACTCTTGGACCCAGGAATGTGTCACTGAACTGTTGGGTCTGGTTGCTGGTTTCCTTCCCTGGGACAATTTGCAGATGGTGTAAAAGAGGGAGGGGGGGGAAGCAGAAAAAGCAGGGAAGTGAAGAGCTGACCGTACCTGCTGCGAGGTTTTGCAATTTCAGGGAAGAAAAAGGGGAAGAGGAGGAAAGAGGGAGATGGTTAACACCTAACAAGCATTAAAGAATGTTGACTCAATATTATTTAAGCCAATAGGGGAAAAAAAAAAGCGTTTGGAGATCTGACCGGGTACTGCCTGATCCAAGCAGGAGAGAGAGTAGCATCTCCTGAATGCTTTTACCATTATGAGACAGAAAGCTACAGTGGCGGAAGCATTGCTTTTTGATTAGCTATATCATAAAATTGTAGAATGGTTTGGGTGGGAAGGGACCTTAAAGCCCACCCAGCGCCACCCCCTGCCCTGGGCAGGGACACCTCCCGCTAGACCAGGTTGCTCCAAGCCCCGTCCAACCTGGCCTTGAACACTTCCATATCTCATGCATCTCTACTAATAGGTCCCAAAAGTGAGATACTGCCTGAATTTTGGAATTATTCTCAGTTCTGTACTAGAGGGGATAAAAAGCAAAAGGCAAAACATAGTTTCTGGGAAGTGCCATGTGGTATTTACACCCGACCTCCCAACTTTGTGGCCTACTGGCCAAATAAGCTGAAGTGTCTTATGGGAAGTGGGGAATTATCCCAGCTGCTTTTGGTGAAAAAAGCTTTGTATTATTGAGGTGCGAATTGTACCTGAGCATCTGAAGCGCTTCGCGCTGTCAGTACAAGGATGTTTTTTCACATCCTCGAACATCTCTGAAACAGAGCGACCGCAGGGTGCGTTTTCTGAAGGCAACTGTGCGTGGTGTGATACCAGAACAGGTTGTCCCAGACTAGGATGCTGTCTCGGCATGTTAAAGCATGGCCTAAAATGAATCAATGCTCAGTGTCATTAGTATCCGTAGGGGAAACTCATGCGTAAGCCAGCCTGGGCACTCCTAACCTGACCGGCGTGAGTTGAGCGTGCCGAACATCAGAGTCATGGAAGCTTCTCGCTTAGGTGTCTTGTGAGCATCCTGAGATGAATTAGCTCAAGCTTCACCAAGCGGGGTCTCTTTAGGGGTGGCCCGCCGTAGATGTGGAGTTCAGTGAGCGTGTCAGCGGGCGGCTTGTGGAAGATGGATACACAGTGATCCTCTAGAGAACCGGTCCACGATAAATGGACGAGATGCTGAGGTTCCTCTGGCGCGTGTTTGCGGGACTGGAGGTCCTAACTCCAGGTGGTGCTAAGGAGAATCTGGGAAAGGTGGAAGCCACGTACAAACCAGGAATGTGAACACGTTAAACTGAATTTTTATCACTGCCCGTTCCTTCTCCTAAACTCTTCCAGTTGTGATATCTTGCGACACAGAACGAAACTTGTTAGTTAAGCCTTGACAGGGTCGGGGCCAAGGCTTTCTCACCCTGAATGAGAGAGATTTTTTTTTTTTTTTTTTTGACAGCAAACTGTTAATTCCCCACAGGGAAGGTGGAAACCAGCTGTTAATTCTGATTTAGCGCTCGGAGTGGTGGTGAACAATTTCAGAGCGTTCTTAAGACCGTGGAGCTTTCATGGAACGGGCCTGAGTTCAGTGGGTGGGGAGGTGGGAGGAGGACCAGGAGCAGAATCACAAACCTGCGGTTCAGTCTCCCTGGTAAGGATTTGAGACAAATGCAACAGCAGAAGCTTTTTGCTTTCCAGGGGAGATATTGGCGTTAAATTCTTGGGGATAGGAGGCAAACTCCTCCGGATTCAGCAGGCCTGTGCAGCTGAAAGTAAAACCTGGCCCATCTTTTTGAGGGAGAAAGCTATTAATTCAGGGGATTTATTGGAAGGGGATGGGTACACCAAAACGCATCTCAGCGCCTCAAGGAAAAAGCATGGAAAACAACCACAGAGACGGACGGAAAGCGTTAGTAATTCCTGACAATTAATTCTGCCACAAACACACACACAGGGAGCCTCCCCCCTCCTTGCTGAGGTGTTAAGAGCCGTGGGAGGCGAACAGTCAACATTACGGATTCGTCTCTCCTGCCCTCCCCGTACGGTATTTGGGAAAGCTCTGAGGCAGCTTAAACTTTATTAATTATGGGTTAATGCCCCGGGGAGAGAACATGCTCTCGGGATGCACTTCTGAAGGAGGCGGCTTTGAGGGAAACTGCAGACAACAATCTCGGAGGCAATTTGTTCCTTTTTAAAGGTGTTTGTTTGTTTAGGGGTTTTGGTTTGTTGGGGTTTTTTGGGGTATTGGGTTTTTCTTTAAAGTTGCTGAAACGTGAGAGGTAGCTGAACCCAGCTATGAAGTGCGGGAGCAGCTGGAGCAGCAGCAAATGGTTTAGGGTTGGTTTTTTTTTTCTCGTTTGCTGTAGAAACCTGTAACTAAATTCCCTAGAGAATTCTCTCCTGGGGAAAAAAAAAAAAAAAAAAAAAGCTAAAAAGCTCCTTGTTTTAAAGCCTGGAGCTCACCCTCCTCACAGAAGCGACTTTGAAGCAGAGACCGGCCTCTCGTTAACCCTTTTCTAGGACTCCGCAGTGTCACAAGCTACACGCTGGAGAAGGGGAAGATTTGGGACACTTTGCTCCCGAATTCGGAGCTCCGGGCACGGCACAAACGAGAGACAAAGACAAAACAAGCAGGATTTAAGCGGAACCCAGCAATCTCTACCGGACCCATCTTCCAGAGGCTGGGAACGGCCATGGCTCAACGGAGTTGGTGGCCAAGGAAGTCGCATCCATTTGGACCAAGATTTTTTTTTTTTTCGCTTCTAAAAGCAGGGAAAAGAGAGCGAACGGAGGGGGGAAGAGAGCTGCCCAAGAGCTGGCTCACTTCTCAGCGAGCCACCGGGAAGGCGGGGGGGACCTGTCTGCGGTGGCCGGTGGGGAAGGTTGCGGGGGGGGGGGTGGTGGGGGGGGTGGTCCTTACCGTGGCATCTTCGCCGGCGCAGTGGCTGATGACTCGCTGACCCCCCGGGTGCCTGTTCGCCCACTTGGTGACATTGTACACCTTGCGCTCTATCACCAGCCACTTGTCCGTCCTCAGGTTGTGCTTTTGGATCTCCTCCCAGGTGTAGAAGCGGATCTGCGCCTCCGGCTCCCCTCCTTGCTCGCCCCCTTTCCCCATGGGGCCACTTGCTGCTTTGTCTTCTAGCCCAAAGGCGGGGGGCGGCGGAGGTGGGGGGGGGGGGGGAGGCGGGCGGCGGGACGGGACCTTTCCCTGCGCTTCTGAGGGATGTGCCGGGGTTGGGGGGGGGGGAAGAGCTTTTCTTGCGTGATTTAACTCAGCTGATCCCCTCTTCTCTCCCTTTCCCTTCCTTCATGTCCTCCCTTCCCTTTGTCTCCCTGGCGATCCCTCCGCTCCCCTCCCTTGCTCGGAAGTGCCCCCTAGGCTGGTTTTCCCCGGACTGATGCGCTTTCTCCTCGCACATAGCCCTGTTTTGTGGGAAGCTCGGCCCCTTCCAACCCCCCCCCAGCACCCTCCTCCCCCCACCCGCCGCCAGCATCCTCCCCCCAGCACCCTCCTCCTCCTCCCCCTCCTCCTCCTCCCCCCTCCAGCATCCTCCCCCCAGCACCCTCCTCCTCCCCCCCCCCCCCAGCATCCTCCCCCCCCCCCGCAGCATCCTCCTCCCTTCCAGTCTTCTGCCCCCCCCCCCCCCCCCTCCCCGCAAGCACCCTCCTCCCCCCCCCCCCCCCCCAGCATCCTCCTCCATTCAGCCCCCGGTGAGGTTTCCAGCGGGATCACCAGAGCTCCCGCACCAATCCCGGCGCTCCCCGCCGCCCCGCCGGCCCCGGCCATTGGCCCCTCCGCGATCTTTCGAAGCCCAAAGCCGGGCCCGGCCGCCCGCTGCCCCCCCCCCCCCCCCAACACACTCCGCGGCTCCTCTGCGGGGGCGGTGGGACGGGAGGTGCGGGCACCCTCTCCTCTCCTCCCTTTCTTATTATCTTTTCCTTGGGATTTTGGCTCCTGCTTTAAAAAGCTTTCCCTCCCCCTTTTTTTTTCTTCCCCCTCTTTTTTTCCCTTTCTTTTTCCTCTCTTTTTTCCCTTTTTCCCCTTTTTTGCCCTTTTTCCTTTTTTCTCCTTTCCCTGTTTTTATTCCCCCTCTTTTTTGTTTTCCCCCATTTTTCCTTTATTTCCCCTTTTTTCTTTTTACCTTTCCCCCCCCCTTCCCCCCCTTTCCCCTTCTTTCCCTCCCTTCCCCCCCCTTCCCCCTCTTTCTCCCCCTTTCTCCCCTTTCCCCCCCCTTTTTTCTATTTTCCTTTTCCCCCTCTTTTTTCCTTTCCTTTTCCCTCTCCTTTTTTTCCTTTATTCTCTTTTTTTCCTTCCCCGCTCTTGTCTTTCCCCCTGAATCTCACTTTACTTCTTAGCAGCAGACTTAAAAAGGAGATTTTTTTTTTTTAATATATATTCTTTTTCTGCCTGAAACTAGCATTGTTTTGCTCTGTTTTGTCATGCTGAATTACCGACTCAATGGCTGTCAGACTTAACAGTTTGCTCCCGTCACTGGAGAGCTGTTTGACAGCAGGAGATCTCCTGCTTAGGGCGATGTTTTTCTGGACCGGTGGGACAGTGCCATCTTTTCTTTGCCGTGGGGCACTTTCCGTACAAAATAATCCCCGTCGTCATGTTGTGCAAGGTGTTGTGGTGCAAGGTGTTGTGGTGCAAGGGCGAAGGCAACGGCAGAGCGTGTTCGCTGCCGTCTTTCTCGTCTCTGAAGGTATCCGTGGCCGCTCTGCAGGGCAAGGCAGTTGTGACCCACAGCTTTCCTGGTGATAAGTGTCTTTTCTTGTCACCATCTTGCGCTAATAAGTGGAAGCCTTATTAATGCTTTCTGCAGAAGTTGGCTGATTCTAAGCCGATATCACATAAAATGTTCTAGGGTGCAGACAGCACTCCCTGAGTTACAGCATTCTGGTTTATGATCAAATCTCAGGGTCGGAGCAACTCTGGCTTCCAGTACCTCAGACCTTTATTCGTCTCGTCGTTCAATAGCACTGTGTCTGGAAAAGCCGGGGAAGCGACCCCCATGGTTAACCATCAACTGTTTTCGTTCCCAATGCTTATTTGCTCTCTAGCCAAGGATGGTCTCTTGTTGCTGAAGGATGAGAGACCACCTCCTGCAGGGAAAGCGAGAAGTGCCTTCACTCCTGGTGCTTATTGTCCTCTCTCCAGCCCCAGCCGTAGCTCAGAGCAGGCACAGACAAGGGCTCCCTGGTCTTGCCTGCTGCCACTTGCCAGACAAGAGAAAAAGATCTGAAAAATTCTTGCTCCTCTCCTTTTCTCTACCCGTGCTCCCTACCCGGGCCACAGGGCCGGAGAGTGGAGTGAAACAACGTACCCCACGCCTGTATCACCGAGAATCACTTTTTGCCCTAGGTTTCCTCTGTTTCTGCCTGGTCTCAGGGCTGCTCAAGGACTTCAGCCCATTAAACAGCCTTTTCCTGTGGTGCGGGGTGAGGAAAGTCAGAAATGAAAGGAATGTTTTCCTAAGACTTGCTGGTTTTATTTAGTTTGGTTCAAAATAGACCTCTGACAAGGCTAATCAGAAGCGCCAGCAAGGCACGGCGTTAAGGTGGAGACGAAGCTCGTTGCTTGTGATGAGGGGAAAGTTTTCCATGACACTTTCTGTGCCGAGTTCTTTGAATTTCAGGATTTTTAACCCTGCGTGTGTGTCTGCGTAGCATGTTGGATGCTTTAAGCTTTGTAATGCTGGGGGCGTTCCCTTTGTATCCTGCCTTTCCTCATAACCACACACCTGGAGGCTGCTGTCCTGGGGCTTTTACTGTGGTACCCAAGTGCCCTTATCCTCAGGGCCTTGCACAGATGCATTCTGATGTGTTTTTCTGGCTGATATGTCCAGTTTCTCCAAAAAATTGATTACCATGGGTAAACGAATCATCCTTTATTACCCTATTTTTTGTTTCCCTTTGCCCTGTAGCTTTGAGTGTATAAACCTTAGAGCCTAGTGGATAAAATAGTCGATGAATCATTGACATGGCCAATAACTACTGTACGTTACATGTGCGTGGACCATGCAATTCCTGCACCTCATCAAGTGCGCTCCGGTCGGTGCTAACGTCATCTCAGGCGGGAGCAATCAGTCATGAGTTTAAGTGGGTTTTTGGTGAAAACTCTCATTACTGTCGGAAAACTGCTCTGTGGACTCCCTGCCCCACTGGAGAGAGTGGCCAGAAGGCGACAATTGTCTGGATGACCGTATTGCTTTTGTTCCTGGCTGGTCGCCAGAAAGGTGGTTTTCCTTCTCTCTTTTTTTTTTTCTGTCTTTCTCTCCTTGTCTTGGTTGTGGGTTTTTTGTCTTGTTTTTATTTGGGGTTTTTTTGTTTTGTTTTGAGTTGGGTTTTCTGGTTGCTTTGGTCCCCGCTAAAATAGCTTTGAGGTCCACGTGTGCCATAAATTGTGGATTCAGCTGGAAAAAAAAAATATACTAATTGTGTATATAAGCCTGTCTCAGCTTTGCGCACCATCCTTTGCAAAATCATCCTATAAGCAAAATGAATCCGTGATGGTTTATAGGAAGAAACCTTGCCAGCAAATCATTTATCTGCAATAGGATGAGGGGAACGGTTTTTAACTGAAAGAGGGGAGATTGAGCTGAGATCTGAGGCAGAAGTTCTTGGCTGTGAGGGGGGTGAGCCCCTGGCCCAGGTTGCCCAGAGAAGCTGTGGCTGCCCCATCCCTGGAGGGGTTCAAGGCCAGGTTGGACGGGGCTTGGAGCAACCTGGGCTGGTGGGAGGTGTCCCTGCCCAGGGCAGGGGGTGGCACTGGATGGGCTTTAAGGTCCCTTCCAACCCAAACCATTCTGTGATTCTATGATCTGTTCAGTCTGGAGGGTTTGGGGCTTGGTGACGTGAAATGTTGAGCAGCCTCATTGACAGAGCGGTGCAGTAATGACTCTGTACTAATTACTGCATCCTGGAAGGGCAGCGTGCGTACAACCGCCTGATAGCGAGAGTCTACAGGGATGCGGTGTTAAAGTCGTACTTAAAGAGCTCCAAATGCAATGAAGTGAGAAATTTTATCTAAAGAAACATAAACGCTTCTAGCAGTTAAAGTTACGGACCCTTGTCGTGAACATACAGCCTTGCCTTTTTTTTTTTCCCCCTAGGTCGTCATTTCTCCACCTTTGCATTCTGTAGATCTTTTTACAAGAAAGCACAATCAAGGAAGGTGAACAGAAGGAGGCAGAGTAGGTAACACGGCAGGATATTTTTAACTTAGGTGCAATTCTGAGACACCTCTGATTTCTTTTTTCTTTGATCCTGTTGCATGATGTATCTATTGATACTCTGCTTCTCTGGTCGTAAGCGGAGTGTCTTTTTGCTCGGCATTATTTGGATTTTCAGGCTACAGGTCTGAAGCAGGGGGTCTTCTAAGCTCTGTTTGTTAAGAAATACTGTGGTGCCACCCCCACACCACAGCTTGGCTCGTGTCAGTCGCCGTGCTGCCCTGGTGGAGGAGAAAGAGGAGCGTGCTGCTTCCAGCTGCGAGATTCCGCGTGTAGAAGAAGATCCCGAGGGAAATCAGGCTGGCTGTCAAATCTACATTGGCTAGCCCTGCGGGGCAATAAACGGCTGCTTTGATTTGTTACCCCAGTGAGAGATCCATGGTTAGTGAATTTAAACTTCTGTGCTATAGGTATTTTTCCCAGTCATCTTTGCGGAACCCCTACGCAGTGGTTCATGGGCTCCCAGCAGCCCGCAGTCCTCCGTTTGAAAATCATTGCGTATAAAGATGTATTATTGTATCTCAGCTGTAATTTATAGCGTTATCTATTGGATGATGTGAATCACTTTAACGTTTCCAGTTCTGGTAGTAGTTCAGAACAAAGACCCAGCAACATCCCTTGCTCTGTTGCTTCTGCAGAGTAGAATCAGGTACAACTGCAAATGGGTCAATTCCAGTGATTTCCCTGTTAATAGCGGCTGAAGATCCCGTCCTCGAGTTTCTGTGACTGCGCCGAGAGGGACAGGAGATCTGCTTTGAGCCAGGAGGTTGTACTGTAGAGGTCCTTTGCAAACCATATTACTTTATAATTCCATACAGAAGAAGACTGCAAAGCTGAAGAACACAGAGATGCCTAAGACGACGGAGAGGGCCACTGGGCAACGCAGAGAAAGGAGTAAGAAAACATACTATAATTGATTGTTTTAGGATGCACCTCTTCAAGCTTCACTAGTGATGTTTTACTGTTAGAAAGTAGGGGGGGATCCACTGCAAAGCCGGATTTTTTTGAAAGGAAATTAATTTCCAAATTCGTGAAAAATTTTAACTTGTTCCGTGTCCTAATTGAAGGTTGTGCCCTCTCTGTCCGCAACGGGTCGAAAGCCGTGACTTCTTTTGACACGTCGAGATAAAGATACGTATTATTGGTAACTGGCAGTATTGTCTGGTGGCCAGAGTCCGCCGGGTGGCTGCTCCGCAGCAGGAATGTGTGAGTGCTGTTGAAAGTGGTGGTTATCGTGTATACAACAAGCTTTATCAATCAGTCCATGGAAGTTCATAGTGCAGATCCGATGACTTTAAGCAGTGGATAATCAACGCAGGGCTGGCTACGTACACAAACGCTGGGCTTGAATGGTATATTTGCCAGAGCAAGTCATCTCTCCGGAGAAACGAACTGGTAAGGAGGTGGGGACGCTTTGGAATCGGCTCTTGTACCTGTGACATGGACATAAACGTAAAGCCCGCACGCTGAACCTTGGTCCAATTTTGTTCAATATATTCATTAACGACCTAGATGAGGGGATAGAGTGTATCCTCAGCAAGTTTGCTGATGATACCAAACTGGGAGGGGTGGCCGACACTCCAGAGGGCCGTGCTGCCATCCAGCGTGACCTGGACAGGCTGGAGAGCTGGGCAGAGAAGAACCTCATGAGGTTCAACAAAAGCAAGTGCAAGGTCCTGCACCTGGGGAGGAAGAATGTCAGGCACCAGTATAGGTTAGGGGTGGACCTGCTGGGAAGCAGCTCTGAGGAGAAGGACCTGGGGGTCCTAGTAGACAGCAAATTATCCATGAGCCAGCAGTGTGCCCTTGTTGCCAAGAAGGCCAACGGGATCCTGGGCTGCATAGGGAAGAGTGTGGCCAGTAGGTCGAGGGAGGTCATTCTCCCCCTCTACTCGGCACTGGTGAGGCCACAACTGGAATACTGTGTCCAGTTTTGGGCTCCCCAGTTCAAGAGGGACAGGGAACTACTGGAGCGGGTCCAGCGAAGGGCAACTAAGATGATTACGGGATTGGAGCATCTCCCTTATGAGGAAAGGCTGAAAGAGCTGGGACTCTTTAGCCTGGAGAAGAGAAGGTTGAGGGGGGACCTGATTAATGTTTACAAGTATCTAAAGGGTGGGTTGAAGGAGGCTGGAGCCAGGCCCTTTTCAATGGTTCCCAGTGACAGGACGAGGGGCAACGGGCACAAGTTAGAACATAAGAAGTTCCGTTCAAACACGTGGAAAAACTTCTTTACGGTGAGGGTGACAGAGCACTGGAACAGGCTGCCCAGGGAGGGTGTGGAGTCCCCTTCTCTGGAGACTTTCAAGACCCGCCTGGATGCAGTCCTGAGGGATGTGCTCTGGGCAATCCTGCTTTAGCGGGGGAGTTGGACTAGATGATCTCTAGAGGTCCCTTCCGACTCTGAAGATTCCGTGATTCTGTGGTTCCGTGAACTCCTCGTCTGGGTGTTCCACATGGATAATTGTGTAAGAAGGTAATGATGAGTCGTTGAAAGGTGCCTATTAAAACAAAAACCAACAAATAATCCAGGGCTATCACCCCATCGTCTTCTTGCAGCACAGGCTGTAACGCTGTCAAGGCTTTCCATGGCACTTGTTCGAGGTTCTGTTTGGCTCCTGGAGCGCAAACCAGCCGCGGCAATGAGAGGAGAACAGACGCTCTTCTGTGGCCAAGTAGGTGAAAGGCTGCGTTTGTTGCCCGGTGTAGCTTTAACAGCACAAAGAGCTTGTGTAAGGGACATAAAAGCCCTGAGTTTAATTGGGCAGTCAGGAGATGGGGGGCGGGGGGGGGGGGGGGGAGCGAAAAACGTGAGAAACGGGAAAGTAAGCATGGAAAAGGGGATCTAGAGAAGCGCAAAGCGGAAGAGTTTTTATAGGGGGCATAGATAGAAGGGGTATGTCTGCTCTTCAGGGTCATATAGAAAAGTGTAAGCTGATGCGTGAGTGAAGGGCATCTTGCTGGGTTAGCGGGGAACGGGGAAAAATGAGGGCAAATTGGTAGTTCAGGTGTCTTTCTGCTGTGTCACGCATTGATTTGTTAATGTAAAAGAAAGAAACTGAGACCCTGAGAGAAGTATTTTAAAAACGTACTAGAAATCACAACTTTTGAGTTTGTTGTCCCATCCCTTGATAGAGTTTTATGTCAAAGTTGGTAAGATCAGATAAGATGGTTTTAATCTGCCTTTTAGAGAGGAATAGAGTCTCCGATAATACCTGGAGGATGTTTTTGCTAGCAGCACCCAGCACGTGGAAATGCACTGCAGCTGCGCAGTGGTCCTCATGGGTGCGGGGAATATCCTCCTTTTCCCCAGTTTAATAAGCAGGAGATCCATCCGTGGCCACCTGGTAAGGCTGGCTGGCTCCGTGGCACGTGGTGGGCAAAGGAGGCAGCAGGAGAGAGTGGTGGGCAAAGGAAGGAAGGGAGCAGCGGGAAGGACATGGAGCAGGGACGTGAAGGGGAAAGAGGAGGCAGGAACTGAGGACATTGAGAAAAAAATAGAGTGAAGGTCCAATTTAGCTGCATCGTTAGACTTTTAGCTACCTTTAGTTACTCTGCCAAGGAAAAATACACGTAAAGAGAGAAAGGACCTCAGGCTTTCCCTCCCTTTCACTAAAAGGAAAGGCTGAGGAGGTCAGAACTTGGGTTGAGATGGTGAATAATAAATTCAAACACAGTGGGGAACAGCTAAATGACATCCTGACTGGGGAAAGGGATGCTGGAGCATGGAGCCTGAGGTGAGGGAACCCAACGGTTGGGTAGGGATGCCATTGCAGCATCACTTCAATAACAAAAGTAAACATCCCTTAGGAGCAGACACAAACTCTTCCTTCTGTCTCTTCCCTGAAACAGATTTCTAGTGCTTGAGCAGCAATCAGCTAATGGCTCGGAGGAGGAAACACCCTTGGCCATCACTGTGCAGAACAGATCATAGAATCATAGAATCTTCATGGTTGGAAAGGACCTTTAAGATCATTGAGTCCAACCAACAACCTACAGACTCTGCCACTAGAGCATGCCCTGAAGTGCCACATCTAGACGTTTCTTAAACACCTCTAGGGATGGTGACTCAACCCCCTCCCTGGGCAGGCTGTTCCAGTGCCTGACCACTCGTTCAGTAAAGTAATTCTGCCTAATATCTAATCTAAACCTGCCCTGCCACAACTTCAGGCCATTTCCTCTGGTCCTGTCATTATCCACCTGGGAGAAGAGGCCAACCCCCACCTCTCTACAACATCCCTTCAGGGAGTTGTAGAGGGCAATGAGGTCTCCCCTCAGCCTCCTCTTCTCCAAGCTAAACATGCCCAGCTCCCTCAGCCTCTCCTCATATGCCCTGGTCTCCAGACCCCTCACCAGCCTGGTAGCTCTCCTCTGGACACGCTCCAGCACCTCAATGTCCCTCTTGTACAGCGGGGCCCAGAACTGAACACAGCACTCGAGGTGAGGCCTCACCAGTGCCCAGTACAGAGGCACCATCACTTCCCTGCTCCTGCTGGCCATGCTATTCCTGATACAAGCCAGGATGCTGTTGGCCTTCTTGGCCACCTGGGCACACTGCTGGCTCATGTTAAGCTGACCGTCCACCAGCACCCCCAGGTCCTTTTCTGCGGGGCAGCTTTCCAGCCACTCTTCCCCAAGCCTGTAGCGTTGCTTGGGGTTATTGTGACCGAAATGCAGGACCCGGCACTTGGCCTTGTTGAACCTCATACAGTTGGCCTTGGCCCATCGATCCAGCCTGTCCAGGTCCCTCTGTAGAGCCTTCCTACCCTCAAGCAGATCAACATTCCCACCTAGATGGGTGCATGAGGGATGACGCGGTTCTGCGTATCATCAAGAGAGATGGTTCTGCACCAGAGGAAGCTGATTCAAGCAGAAAGACACCCAAGACGCTGAAGTAACGAGCAGTAATTTACCCAAAGGTAAGCAATAACTACTGTGTATTTCACTGGGTGAAGAATGGATCCCTGGCTCGGGCTTTCAGGATGGAGTATTCTTCCCCTGAAGAAAGAAAAAACAATAATCAGTTCCATGCGTGGCTGCACCTTCTTTGAAATCTCAAAATTTACGTGTACCCACAAGGAAAACTCCATTTGCCTTCTTCAAGAGAAGGGAAAGACCTTTTTTCTTCAGGTTAATATTTAAAACTGGGATCCCAGGCTACAATAAAATATCTCAACCTCTTTTCTCTCCGGAGCTTGGGAATAGTGCTTCCGTTTTCAAAACCGTTTACACGTTGTTCTTAGGTCAATATGAAACCCTTAAGAAGACTGGCTTGTTAATAACACTGTGCTCCCAGTTCAGAGTTTCACTGTCCCTTACTAATACATCTGACTGCTGTTGTCCCCTCGTTGCCTTTTGCTCTTCTGCCAGCCACCAAGAAAGTTTTTTAAGAGCAGATACTTACACAGCGCTCTGTAAAACAGGGCTGTGGTGAAGGCTTTTAGGTATTAAAATATGAAATGAATAAATAATAATAAGAGGGTGATGGTTTCATACCAAACATAACAGTCTCTTATCCCCTTTGAAGTCCTGTTGTGTCTCCACATAACTCCTGGTAGAACCATTCTATTGCCACCCGTGTCCTCGAGATTCCTTACTGGACAAAATGTTTGCGTAAATGTATTTCTTAACTTGGATGTTTAGTTACAGGTGCCTGAAGACCGGGGATGTGGGAGTTTCAGGATGAAACGTGGGTACAGAATATGCAACGTTAAAGCGCAAGAAATCCCCCTGAAAGGTTTCCGCTGTTGATCAACATGTTGTGAGTCTCTCTGCAATTTTTTAGGCTACAAAAAGTTAAAATAAAAATCAGGAAATTACTTGCTTACGGAGTGGAAGTAACCCCGTAGAGAGGAAATACCAGAACCGATTGATTTTTAGTCTAGGAGAGACCTGTAAAACAAAAACCAATAAGTATTCTCTAAGTCAAAACCCAGACAAATTAAACTTTCAAGGCACAACACTTTAATAGTTAAGCAGAATATATACTAAAAATATTAATGCATTATCTTCAAGTCAAGGCTACATGCTTTTCAGAAGCACATGCTTTAATCAAATGCTGGTTACCGTGGCAAATAAACTATTTTCTGTTCCTCATCATATAGAGCATTAGACTATTAAAAGCCCCCTGACCTTCAGAAATCTGTGAAAAGGAAGAAACGTGAATTTCTTGGAGTCCCTGTTAAGTCTTCTTCAAATTTCCTTTGCTTGTAACTTTAATCGGAAAAATGTCAGTTGGAAAATGTAGGTTTTGATCTAATTCTTTTCAGATATTCTGCATAGTATCGGTCATTTCGCTTCCTCTGCTCTGATACGTAGCTCGTGATCGTGTGCTGCTCGAGGTGGCTAGTTAAGTTGGTGTTTTTAAAACGAAGACAAAATGCCATCAAAGATGTGTTTGATATTTTTTTACTCTGACATATCTTGAGTTGGTGACGCTTTTTGCAGTCATGGGAGAGTGGCTGAGAGCCGACGGACTTCACAAGGCAACCCACCAACAAACAAACAGAAATTCCCATTGTGCTGCCGTCGCTGGCAGGAATTTGTCATTCCGCAGTGGATCTTGGGTTGGCCGTGTGGGATTATCAGGGTCAGGGCACAAACCGGTCCGGATGCCAAGGAAGCAGAGTACATAATCCCATTTGTTTAGCAGAGAAAGCAGCAGACGTTGCACGTACCCATCAGGGCAAGAATAAGGAGAAAAAAAGCTCCGTTCTTACCTCTGCCTTGTCAGTACAGTCTCATCTGTAATAACTTGTAATTAAAAGTCCATCCTACGATGGACGATTTCGCTTTGAAACGTGAAAAACTCTAAACAATCACTGCCTTGGTCCCTCAGTTACTGATCTTAATTTTCACCTTCTGGAGGACAAAAAAATATGCTTATTTTTATCTCCGCAAACCCAGCCTTTATGGATAGTGATTCCTGGTTGCTTTTTCTGGCAAGACGCGAACTCCTCCCAAATCCCAATCTTCCTCTGCTAGTCCGCACTATCATATATTCATTCTTTGCCTCTTGGATAATTTTTGCATCTAAGTTTGAACAGTCCGTTGTTAGGGCAGAGTACTGGAGGAATTACTCCGCGCAGTTAACGTGGGCTGAAGAAAAACTGCTTATGTGCAAAGAAAAAAATAATTTTTTGTCGGTGTGAAGCGTTAGCAATTCACACAAGTAGCTCCAGGTACAATACTAGCTCATTTAATCCAAATTATTCAACTATTACAGCTCATTCCCAATAATGCAACGGTCGACAAGAATAAAGGAAATATTTTTCTAGCATCTACCCCTTTTTCTGATGTTATTTTAATCCTTCCAAGGCACCTGCCTAAGCCTGGTGCGGGAGTGGTGGTACGGTGAGCTCTCAAGAGTTCCAGGCTCTTCCCCGCGAGGAGTATGATGCTGAAATTGGTGGTTTCCTCCTGCGTTTGCTTCATCAGCGTAGGCGTTTTAATTGCACGGGCAACCAAGCCTGCATCTTGTAGATCTTCACGCGGCGATCCCCATGCACCCTGTATCCCAAGCTTTTCTTGGGCTGAACAAAAGCCCAAGGGCTGATTCTTCTTGTTAGACTTTGCCGTTTTAAACTGGTTTTTTCCAGCATGTTAGTTTTCTTTTAAAATCTCCTGTTTTCTGTGGGTTCAGCCCTCTTGTAACTCATTTTCCCCTGCTTCAAGATGGCAAAATAAAGGCTGCCGTCCTTGCAGTCCATCTCCTCTGTTTCTTTTTATTACTGCTCTGGTCACCAGCTGCCTGGGTACGTAGTAATCCCTCATCGCCCAGGTCACTTAGGTGTTTGGAAGTATGTTACAACCAAATCACGGTGGTGACATAAGGAGTTTTAATGTATTTTCTCTGTTTTTTGATGATCTCTAGTCACCTGGGATGCTAAGAATGAATTGCGGCCAGATCAGACGATTGAGTGAAAGAGCATCTCTCATCTCCCCTCGGCTTTTCGGTGATCCTCAATAGCTGAGGGAGCTGGGTCACAGCTAGCTCATGACAATAAGGAGAAATGGAGACGGCAGCAGTGGAGGTAAAACAAGGAGTCAGAACACTGAGAAGAAGAAACGCTGTCGGAAGAGGTTGGTTTTACCCAGTTCATTGTCTTCCAGCAAAGATTGACTCTTTGTTAATGCCACCGGCCGCAGCAGGATGCTCCACAGTGTGTAAGGGCAGCTGGATTTCCCTTGCAGGCTGTGTCACAAAGGCATCCTTCTTGCCTCTCCGAGACCTGCTGAGATCCTGCGTATGGCAACGGCAGGAGAACCAACCACTGCTGACAACCGGCAGCTTGTAGCAGGACACGAAAACCTCCACTGCTTGGGAGGGCGGTGATTCAAGTAGCCCCCACAATGTCTTATCTCGGGCTGAATCATCTACTGAGGGGAAAAGAAACAGAGCCACAGATTTTATATCAGAAGAAGCTTCGTAAGTAATTCCAAGGAGTGTTGTGTAATTTGCCCGGGAGAATCCGCTAATGAGGCGTGAACATCCCTTATAGCTTCTGGTCCTGCTGAAATCAGAGGAGGCATATGAGGGGGACAAGACTGCAGTTTGTCAAGCTCAGTGATGCTTTTTGGCTATTGTTCAGACCCCTTAGAACAAGTTTCCGAAGGTTTTACTTGTGTAGGAAGTTAGACTTTTTTTTTTTTTTTTTTTTAATGTGGTATATGAGTAAAAGAAAACTGACCAGTGACTCCCTGTATTCATGACGAAAAATCAACTAAAATTTAGGACAATTGTTCTTTTGTGCAGTAGATAATCAGAAAAAAATAGAAATGGAAATAATTACTGCGCCGTTGCGAGTATGATGGTTACATTTAAAAAGATGCTAAACGTAATTTATTACTGTCTTTTCTGTTTATGTGTGTGAGATGGTCAGCAGTCAACATACAAAGTAACTTAATTTCTGCTGACATCGGGAGAGAGCCTTTTCTTTCACGGACGGCGGTGCAAACGTGTAGAAGCAGGGGTGCCTTACTCAGTGCACGAGCCGCAGCATTGCTAAAGGGAGGGGAATAAAAGGCGTTCGATCCAGTGTTTTGCAGGCATAGAATTCCAAGCTAGAAAGATGGGATGTAGCAATCAGGTGATGTTCAGGACAAGAAGGGATGCAGTCTGGTGGGTCTTCGTTTCTATGGTTACCTTCAACCGGAATCGCTGTAACTAGGTCAGATCGGAAGGTGTGAGTGAAAACAAAGAAATTGGGAATCCGTAATGAGGGTTCAGAGGGAAGACTGTTGCTACTGGGGAAAGCAAGAAGGGAGCTGGATGTGGAGAGAGTACATTTTAATGTACATTTTAATGTACATTTGAAATGTATCTGTATGATGTATGAAGTCCCGCACAGAGGGATCTGTGTTTTAGCATCATTCGCTCTCCTAGCATTATTCAGCACCCTATTGTATGAAGAATCAGCCGCAGACCGCCATCAAGCAGACAGATAATGTGATATACCTGCCGTGACACCATTCCTCCCGCTGGCTGCACGTCCTGGCAGAAGCTGTAGAGACGGAAGAGCGTGAGGGATTTGCTGGCAAGGGGAAACAAACCCAAGGGGAGGGAAGATGAGGCATCCTCAGTCCAGAAATGAGGAGAAACAGGTTGTAAAAGTGGCCTGAAAAGAAGCAGCTTGGGTGTGGATTGCACTGCAGAGCCTACGCACCGTTCCTCCATTGATGTCTTGGGTCCTTGGCCTTTTCTGCTTGCTCCAAACCCAAAATCTGGTTCATGATATAATTTTCCAGGCGGTGCCTTTGGCTGGCATATAACATGGACCACCACGCCTCTGGCCTTTCCATCCAGGACCAGCCGCTTGGTTTGTCGATCCCTTTCCCACGTTTCTGACCTCCCCGGCGCAGGACTGGGCATTTGCTGGTGCTGAGCTCTGTGATGTTGGATTCAAACTTGAAAAGGGTAGATTTAGCTTAGATATTAGGAAGAAATTCTTGGCTGTGAGGGGGGTGAGCCCCTGGCCCAGGTTGCCCAGAGAAGCTGTGGCTGCCCCATCCCTGGAGGGGTTCAAGGCCAGGCTGGACGGGGCTTGGAGCAACCTGGGCTGGTGGGAGGTGTCCCTGCCCAGGGCAGGGGGTGGCACTGGGTGGGCTTTAAGGTCCCTTCCCACCCAAACCATTCTATGATTCCATGTCCTCATCAGCCTGCCCCCCCCTTTCCCACCCTCCGGCACCCCAACTGCTGCCCCCAGTTTGATACCGTCAGCAGATCTATATAAAGGTGCGTTTATCCCATTCCCCTGCTTGGAAGGTAAGGCATTTAAACAGCCCTGGCACCAGCATCGATACTTTGAGGAATGCATCTTGTAACCGGCTACTTTTTGAGGGAGCCCTCAAATATGCCCGAAATAATCCCATTTTGTGCCTACGACTGCACCAACGGGATGTCACAGCCTGTAACTTATCACGGCCGGAGATGCCAGGCACCTGCCTGTTGCGGGGGCCCCGATTTTCCTCCTTTTCAGTGATTTCCATCACCAAACCCCAGCCCGGCCGCATCCCCGGGGGACGCCGCATCCCCAGGAGCGCGGCGGCCCCTCTGCCATCGCCCCCCGCCCGGCCAGGCTTGGGGGCGGGCGCAAGGCGAGCGGGGCCCAATGGGCGTGGGGGAGTGGAGGGGAGGCGTGGCTTGGGGGCGCCGGGAGCCAATGGGAGGGCGGGGTCTCGACAGGGAGGGTGGGGAAGCAGCGCAGAGGGTCCGGCGCGGGGGCCGAGCGGGGCCGAACCGAACCGAGCGGAGCCGAACCGGGCCGAGCGGAGCCGAACCGAACCGAACCGAGCGGAGCCGAACGGAACCCAGGCATGGAGGACCCCGAGCCGGGCCGGCGGCTGCGGCGCTTCACCTGGGAGGAGATCCGAGAGCGGAGCGGGCGGGGGTCGCCGCCGCAGGAGCGCTGGCTGGTGATCGAGAGGAAGGTGTACGACATCAGCCGCTTCTGCCGCCGGCACCCGGGGGGCTCCCGGGTCATCAGCCACTACGCCGGGCAGGACGCCACGGTGAGCGGCGGCGGGGAGGTGTCGGTCCCCGGCGGTGGGAGGGGGATGCTCGGGGCAGGGACAGGCCTGTGTCCCCCCCCCACTAGGGCTGCAGGCAGCGCCAGGGGTCCCGGGGGACTGGTTTTCCGAGGTAATATTTCTGAAGGAATAGCTAAAACGTGCGGAAATAGGGTGTCCGCAGCCGGGCGTAAATCTGGGGGGAAACCCGATGATTTTTGCACACTTGCAGTAAATAAGAGGACTCCTGGTTTTACACATGTGTAGCCACGGAACAGAACTGAAGAGAAACTCAGAGGTATCGGTAGCGACGCTGGTTGCGCACAGATATACTTATTGTGAATAAGCACGAGTAAATATACGTAAGTATATATAAGCACGTGAACGAATGCATTCAGCCTCCTCTAACTTTAAAAACCCAGCACGGTGTTTCCAAGCGATGGCACTAGTGCAAAACGTCGCTGAAAGACGCGTTTCAGTCTCCAAAGAAATAGAATCGTTCACGTCTGAATGCCAACGACAGTTCCGAAGTGGAGCAAGTGATATTTGAATTGGCAGCAGGGTGTGGGGTGATTTTGGCAGTGTATTTCCTTCCTTTATCTGCTTACGCCTTTCACGAAGGAAAATGCATTTCTCCAAATATAAGTGTTTAGTCCCAAGGGCGCGTGTGGGATGTCGAAGCTACCTGTAGGGTGGACCAAGGTTCATTCCGGTCTTGTCCCTGAGCATAAAGGGTGGAACTCGGGATCTAGCGCTTTCCTTCCCTTCGTCATATGCGTATAACGCAAAGCTGACGACAGTAAGTGAATTTGCTCGTACTTCTGGAGGTCAGGATGCGCACGTGTGCATTTTCGAAGCCCGGCCGGCGTTGCGTGGTCAGAAGGGGGTCGGTCGCAGTGGCCGGCACATCGGGCTGAACACGGTCGGATGGTCAGATAAGTGCATTATTCAGGCATTATCACCCGCCTCGCTGCTGGCTGCGACCGAACTGCTGACCGCTCAGGAACCCGAGCCAAGTAAATTCCAACTTTTCTAATAGTTTTGTCCTGTAAATGGCAAGAATCGGGCTCCGCAAAAGCAGGGGGGGAAAAAAAAAAAAAAAAAGAAAAGAGTAAAGAACACTTTTAGTGCGGTGAATGCCACTGGAGTGTTCTGATTTCTAGAAGGCGAAATCAGCGGTCCCTGAACCTCCCTTTAGGATCGCGCTGCCTCCGTGGAAAGGATTGGTCTAAGCCTGTGGTACCATCCTCCTCTGATCTGCCCACATACTCCTCCCCGTTTTTTTCCCCCTCTTCCAATGAGAAAATGCAAACGTACCCTCCCCTCTCCTCTTTCCCTCCTTTATTCACCTAAGGCTGAGCAGAGAGGATGCTCCCTCTGAAGTACAAGGGGGCTGACCCCGAGCTGGCAACATCAGCTGGTTTTTTTTAACCCCTTTCTTGACGAGAGATCTTTTAAAAGGGCAATTTATTTTAAAAACGTGCAATGAGGAGCTAGTAATGATAGCGCTGAACAGTGCGGAGTGCAGGAGGCTTCCACACCGACGCACAGTGGGCAAATATTGTCTCAGATAAGGAACAGCATCCTTAGGCTGAGGGAGATCGTAAAGTACGTGTTAATTTGGACACACGGGAGAGAAATATGCAAAAGGAGGTACATGGGAGATCTCCAGTAGGAAGCAGATTTCAAACTGCCATGTGTGCTCAGGGGCTTTGTAATCTAAATATAGTGATAGAATCTATAGTGATACCAATCGTGAGTGATTTTTTTTTCACCTGGCTGCCTGGTTTCCATGGAGATTGACATTACACTTAAACGATAAAAGTAGCCGATTTCCCTAACAGGGATCTTTTGAAAGGTAAGGAGGGAAAAAAAGGCCTTTTTCCTGGGGCTCTTCGGAAACATGGAGGGGAACCAGATAGGGAACAGGGGGCAGGGAGCAAGAAAACAAAACTACTCCAGGAAGATGTGGCTTTGGGGCTTGCCAAGGAAGCACATTTGGAACAACCTGGGGCTTTTGAGAGGTTGGTGTGGGTCACCAGAAGCTGCCATCCCCTCTCTGTGTCCTGCTTGTCCCATTATTTTTCCCAGTTCGGCTAGTTGACATCTCTCCCTTCTCCCTAGTCAGCCTTTAATTTTAGGATGCGGGGGCTGAGGAAAAATAAGGTGGAAGATAAGACAAAAGAGAGACCGAGTCGTTGAGGCGATGTAACTTGAGGTTCAACAGGATATGAAATTTTCAGATACAGAAGTAAGTCGGGAGTGAGCCCATGTTTCTTGGTGACCTGTACTTAACAGCATCGAGATAGAAAACGATACAGAAAATTCAGCTTCAAATGGTCATTTATGGTGTGAAAAAAGCAGTAAGATTTGTGACAGTAAAACCTGGTTCAGCCAGCTCCCTTAGTTGGGTTGACTTGACTTGACTCAGCTTTCTGCGGAGTCCAGGATATCATGAAATGTATTTATTTTGCTGCCACCTGAACAGTCGTTTTTCTTCAGCCTGTTCCTATATCTGTATTTCAGGATCCTTTCGTAGCATTTCATCTCGACAAGACGCTAGTAAGAAAGTACATGAGCCCACTCTTGATTGGGGAACTGGCACCAGATCAGCCCAGCTTTGAGCCCAGCAAGAATGTAAGTATCGTAAAAACTTGATATTTGGGTTGAAATAGCGCTGTTTAAGTTCTCTTACTGGCAGCCAGAATTCCCTGTACATAAAGTTATAGGATCTCCTGAAATCACTGTGTTGGTTTGAAGCTTCCCCTTGACTTCATGTCGTTATTCATAGTCTTAGTGAAGATTTGTCTCCAGGAGACCCACAGTTTTTCCCTATTGCCACAGTAGCTCCTTGAGAGAGGGGGAACTGAGCTTCTCTTTGGATTTCTGAGGCTTTTCTAGACCAGCAGATACTCTTGGATCTCCCCACAGAAAAAGCTGGTCGAAGATTTCCGTGAGCTCCGTGCAACCGTCGAGAAGACGGGGCTTCTCAACCCCAACCGCACCTTTTTCATCCTGTATCTCTGCCACATCTTGCTGTTGGATGTTGCAGCCTGGCTCACCATCTGGTATTTTGGAGCATCCACAGTGACGTTCCTCTTCTCCGCAGTGCTTCTAGGCACTGTCCAGGTAAGCAGCTGGGCAAAAAGAAGCCCCAGAAACACCAAAATCCAGTCCTTTGAGACTTAGGTGCTCATTGCCCTAAGCACGGGAGAAATCTGAGCTTTGTGGACTTCCCAAAATTCTCTTTCTCCCTGGATTCCACCGAAGGGGCAAAATTACAGTGTCACAACGTGCTGCTTTGGTAGAGCAGGTTTTGCCTTGCTTTTTCCTTCCGGTAGCCTGTCAAAGCTCTCCTTATTCCCAGCCTTCTTCGTACAGTGAAAGCCGTGCTACGCTTCTCAGGTCCCTTGTGCCAGAAGTCCAAGGCAGTGCGCGGGGGCCAAGCCGCTGTGTTCCCATGGGAACTTGCCGCGAGTTAGAGGAGAGGGCAGAGCAGCTCTCAAAGCCCCGGCTATTCCTCCTGCGGCCAGATGATCCCCTTGGAATTACAAGTACTCGGAGGAGGCAGCAGCAAGCTGCTCCTTAAAGGAGACTTTGTTGCCGATTTCAGTGCAGTTTTGTAAGAGAAGAAATGCTGTTTCTCAGCTCCGTGACTTCTCTTTTTTCATGTTTTTTTTTTTTTTTTTTTTTTTTCCTTCCTCCTGAAAACGACTGTCTGGGGCTAAAAGTCATTAGGCAAAGTCTGGGCTGCGCTGCTTTGTAGTGAAAGAGAAGCGTTTGGATTGGGGCTCAGTGGTGGAAATGCTCTCGCTGTCTAGGGGTACGTTGCGAGGAGCGTGGGAGTGGGAGAAGAGAAAGCCCTTTTGGGAGGCAGAGCCTCCTGACTCTTCTTTTTTCCCCGGCAGCACTGTTGTGGTCTTGTGTTTTTTAATTCCAGGCACAGGCCGGCTGGCTCCAGCACGATTTTGGACACCTCTCCGTCTTTAGCAAGTCCAAGTGGAACCACTGGGTGCACAAGTTCGTGATCGGCCATCTGAAGGTGGGCATTCAGCGCTGAGAGGGACTGCTAGAGCCTTGCCCGCGATGCTCTGCAGTCAAAACCAGTCTCAGTGTAAGAAGAGAGCAGATGCAAGGAGCTACTGGGGAGGGAGGACTGAGGGCAGAAGACGCAACTTCTTTACGGCACTCTCTTCTCACCCCTTCCTGCAGGGAGCACCAGCCAGCTGGTGGAACCACCTCCACTTCCAACACCACGCTAAACCCAACTGCTTCCGAAAGGACCCTGACGTTAACATGCACCCCTTATTTTTTGCTTTGGGAAAAACGCTCTCTGTAGAGGTGAGACCTGGTGGAGGCTGGGAGGTTGCAGCATTACGATTCAAATTTGGAAGGCCGCAGAGAGCTCGGAGGCCGGTGACCGGTTGGGTTGGTCAGTGAGTTGTCTCCGTAATTCAGGAATTTAGAGAAGGCGCAGCTTGGCATTAACGGCCTTTGAAAGCAAGAAGGAAAAAGATCCTGGTGCGTCACTAGCTTCCATACACTTCACGTTGCAGCTGGTGTTTTAATGGTTTTTTTGCCCTAATACAATCTTGCTGTGGGTTGAAATTTTCCAAATTTATTCTGAAGGTTTAAAACAACCCACCAAAGCTGCTTCTGTAGGATGAGAAGTACCTCCGGAAAATGCTTTGAGTTCTTGCTGTTTTATATAGGGCTGCTTTGCCTTCTGGTAGGCCCTAATATTCCTTAGTAGCACTTCAATACTTCTGAGGTTTTTTGTTCTTAAAATTTCAACAGAAGTTATTTTTGCTATGTTTTAAAATGAGAATGAGATATTTATCACAAGCTCACGTTTCTCTGATGAGAGACTTGCAGCTGTACGAAGCTAAGATTGCAAGTTGTTCTCCTTACCAAGATCAGCTTTGACTAATTTTGGTGTTTTGGGAAATGAAGCAGCGGTTGGCAAGCAAGGGCTAACTGGAACGGTTACAATTACTGATCAAAGAAGGTCTTTCAGCGGTCTCAGTCTGACGGTGGGTGTCAGACTGCGTCCCATCTGGAGTCCAGACCTATTTCTGGTGCAGCTCTGAAGTTAATTGAACGGCTTTCGCATTTGCCGGTCCTTTAAAAAAATAGTTACATGAATTCATAGCGTCGCCTGGCTTAAATGCTCTGATTTGCATTGAAGTTAAGGGAGGGCTGCTGTTCGGAATTGGTTTGGACGTGTACCGGGATATAATGGAGTTCCTCAAGGAAGTCAGTGACGTGATCTGTTATGCTTATGCAGTGAACGCTGAAAAATTAGCAGTCTCAGAGGGAGGATAATCTGTTCACCCTTGTTCCTGGGGACACGGTTTAATGTCTAGATGCTCATTCCTCTGCTTTGGAGATTAATTGCAAGTAGGCGGGGAGTTCTACACACCTTTATTAATAGTACCATAGGGTTTCCTTTTTTTTTCTGAAGCGGTATTGGCCGCAAACTGTTGTTCTTAGTGCCTCGTGCGGTTCTCGTTTTAAGTGTTGTTATGCGACTGTGCCCTCTGTAGGGAAAGAGCTTCCAGCGCACGGTGCCGTTGGTGGCGCGAGGCACTACCCAGCCTTTCGTGCATCCAAGGCAGGATGAAACCTTAGCGTAGCAGCCATAGATGGAAGTTCCAGGGAAAGATGAAGCCAGTGGCGTGGTGGTAGCTGGCATGGTTTGATAGGACATCTCTTTCAAAGGTTAGGAGGTATCCAAGTACGCGTTTCTTCGAGAGCGTAGGTAGGAGCATATGCACAGATGTCTTTAGCTGTCTTCACGGCCTGAAGAATTTGCTTATTTTAACAGCTCGGCGTGCAAAAGAAGAAATTCATGCCTTATAACCACCAGCACAAGTACTTCTTCATCAGTGAGTAACCCTACACTCAACCCCTTCCTTTCCCAGTCCGTTTTTCTGGGATAAAAGGGCACACCTAATGTCTCTGCAATCTATTTCTCCGCTCCAGTCGGTCCCCCAGCTCTGGTGCCTCTTTACTTCCAGTGGTACATATTCTACTTTGTGATACAGCGGAAACAGTGGGTGGTAAGTCAGCTCCGAGGGGCCAGCGGTGACTTCTCCTTGTTTTACAGATACATTTCAGCGCAAGAAATTGCTGGGAGGAACTCTGAGCCGTGTGTCTCAGTGCGAGGGGTGCGTGGGTATACGAGCTGGGAAATAATGTCTCTGATGTTCTGCTTTAGTCCAGGGCGTGCGAGTGTCTGGAAGCGTTCCTTCTTCTGCAGAGTTGATGTTCATGCAGAACTTGTCCTTCAGGTAGCATGAGAGTCTAGTTGAAGGTGGAAGTGGCCATTCTGGCCACTCTTTGTTCTCCCAAGCCAATACAATAAAAACCTGCAGGCGCGGAAAAAGAGGAAAAGTAGCAGAAATCGAGGGAGGTTGGAGGAGGATTCAGTGCGCCCCCGTTTTGCGAAATGATGTGTTAAAAATGAAATAGCTTTCAGGTAGCCTAAACCGGAGTCCTCGCAGCTCAGTGTGAAGTGGAATAGGGGATGCGTAGTAGAATTTCAGAGTTGTTTGGCAGGGGATGGAGGAATAGCGTGGCTTTCAGAGACTTTAGAAAAAATGCAAAAAAAAAAAGATGCCTGTTCTCTGAGATGTGGGGGTCAGAGACAAGGCGTCTTGCTGTTTTTTTCTTGGCGGGGAGGTGGGACAGCCAGGAGAAAAGGAACATGAGGGGGATAAGAGGTTGCGAAAGATGTGAAGAGGAACAAAAAAGGTGAGAGGGGGGTAAACCAGAGCTCTTTATTCTTTCAATTCGCTAGGTTTTTGGTTTTCTCACTGCTTGCTTTCTCTTCAGATCCGGAGGAAAACGCGATGCTTTACAGCAGGTCCTCTCTAGTGTTTGCCCTGTGCTGGGCTCATGAGACCAGGGTGATTCCCGAGCACAGGAATGGCTGGGGAGTGGCCGTGCGTCAGATGGCTTTGTGGTGGGGCTGGGGAGGAAAAATCCATCAGTAGAAGATATTACGGGAGGTTTTAAAGGGAATACCGCATAGAGCGGACGGTAAATTTAAAAGCCAGTAATTCTTCCTCTTAATGAAGTTTTATCTGTTCCGTATACTACAGGATCTGGCCTGGATGCTGAGCTTCTACATCCGATTCTTTCTCACCTACCTACCCTTACTGGGGGTGAAGGGTATCCTGGGCCTTCATCTGTTGGTCAGGTATCGTTCCACTTATGATTCCTCCGTTTTCTTTACCCCGTTTACATCGATCCTTCGTGTCTTTTCTTCAGTCTCCTGGTTATCTTTCTCGTGGGCTCCCTGTTCTTCTGTCTCCTTATGGCTTTCAGCAAGACCGAGGTGGTTGTCTGTCAGACGTGTGTCGTTAGAAGGTGTCTGTAGGTCAGATCTGCTGATCAGATCTTTGAGGTTCATTTTTTTCCCAAGCAGCGACTGGCTTGTGTGTGTGCAAGCGCTTTGTACTGACTTGTTACCGCATCAGTGCGAGATCAGTAATGGTGCTGTGTGTGTTTATGTGCCCAGGTTTATAGAGAGTAACTGGTTTGTCTGGATTACACAAATGAATCACATCCCGATGCACATCGATTATGATAAGAATGAGGACTGGTTCTCTACCCAGGTAGGACCTTCTTTCCAGAGACCTGTGGCTTTGAAGGTGAGATGTTACAGTTCTGGGTGCATAATGCCCAAGAGGGCTGATCGCAGAAGCGATGGCAACCGAGAGGGGAAAACGTAAGCGGCGTGTCCTCACCGTGTGAGGTGAGTGATTAGTGCAAGGAAAGAAGGTGGAGCAATGGGATGGAGGCTTCAAATGCTGAGCACAGATGCCTCAAGGAAAATAACTGGAGATGCTACAATGCTCTCCAGATAGAGAGCTTTCCGCGCGTGCAGGATGAAGGTCTCTCTTGTGTGCTCTGCCTTCTTTTAGTTCTGAAGTCATTACGCAGTTTTTTAAGTGAGGGAGGTGAAATTCGTGGTTGTTATGGCTTCTCTTACTGGGGAATTCAAGTCTGTTCTCCTAAATTATGTTCCAAACAATCGTGTGCCACAGCACGGCCATCTCGTGTTGACTGGAGATAGCTCTTGGAGTTGCTGTATTCAGCCGGAAGGCACGTGGCGATTAGGAACTTGTACGTGGTTAGTGTTGTGTTTGGCACACGGAAGAGAAGTGGTATTCCTAAAACAACACTTAACACGTTACCGTTTTTTCTCTCAGCTCCAGGCAACCTGTAATGTTCATCAGTCCTTATTCAATGACTGGTTTAGTGGACATCTGAACTTCCAAATCGAGCACCAGTGAGTTGAAGATTGGCTTGGGGATGTGAGGGAATTTCAAGGAGTGTTAGTTACGCTAGGTCTGAAGAGCCGACAAGGTCCCTGTCTTTCTATCAGCTAATGCAAGAACAAAACATAATGTGGGTAAATTTTATGCTCTTTGTAATGGGGATGGAATGGGAACTCCAAGTGACGGGTCAGAAAATTTTTGGGGCACCGGTGAGCACCAACACTGCTGCAGATGTGAGTAGCATGGGGCAGGAGTGAGAATTACCAGCCTCCTGGTTAGTTCAGGTACCGACTGAAGGGACGTGAGAGGGACCGCCACGGAGCACTGATGGCACAGGCACAAGGGGAGGTTGAGGCACTCCCAGGTTTAGGCACAGAAGAGGGGCGGGAATTTTGTGGGGTGATGATAGGTGCCGTTGAATCACCGTATTCTTTTCCCACAGCCTTTTTCCTACAATGCCAAGGCACAACTACTGGAAGGTGGCCCCTTTGGTGAAGTCCCTGTGTGCCAAGCATGGCATTGAGTACCAGTGCAAGCCGTTGCTCACTGCCTTTGCGGACATAGTGCAGTATGTATCAACCCGCTGCATTCCCTAAGTGAAAGGTTTTCCAATACTTCGGAGTGAACAAGCGAGGGACGTGGGAAGGGGAGGGACGGGACGGGACAGCCAGCCTGGATCACCGGAGTTCTGTGAAGAGCTGTAGATAGCGCAGCTGACCGTGAAAGGGATCGGAAAGTTGTCCAGCCGTGGCGCTGGTTTCAGTAGCAGCAGACAGGAGGTGTCAGTAGGAACAACCTCATGGAGAGCTTCTTTTCTTCAGCTCTGAAGAACCAGGGGTCAGTAGGATGCCAGGTCTGGCGCCTCCGTCTCCGAGCATGCTCCAGGGAGAGAGGTGTTTTCATAAAGATGAGTTTGAACTGTCATTCATTCTTTTTCTGCCTTTCTTCCCCTCCTGGCCCCCCAAATATTTCTTATTCCATTGAACAGTCATGTGTCTCTCTTCTGCCACGCTTGCTCCTTTTGTTTTCATTCTAATCAAGCTGGTTGCTTTACCCTTCTGGTCTTTGTCTGATGTAGCCCCAGTGGTTTGGTGGTTCTTCACCTTTCCAAGGAGCTGTAGTCTGCTTAGCCTCTGAAGATCTCTGAGCAACCTGATCTGGTTGAAGTTGTCCCTGCTCATTGCAGGAGGGTTGGACTGCATGATCTTTAAAGGTCCCTTCCAACCCAAACCGTTCTATGATCTCCTTTGCTTACTAGAGAGGAGAATTCTTCCCACAAGGTTCTGTTCCCTGGACTTTTTGTTTCATTACCTGGTTTCTAAGGAAATGTGGTTCTCTCTTGGCAGCTCTTTGAAAGATTCGGGGGAGCTCTGGCTTGACGCCTATCTACATAAATAAGAAGCAGCAGATCCTTACGGAGGAATTCCCCACCCTTGTTGCCTCCTGTGGTGATCACCATGAAGACACTGCGCAGAGGAGAGCGAGCTGGCTAAGCCAGAGACGGGGAGGTGGCGCCGCTTAATTCCATTGATGAATGTGATTAATATGACTTTTTTTAAAAGATATGCTTCTTAATTCTTCTTGTGCTTCTTTCATTCCTCTTCTCTGGTGCTGGGTTACAGGGAAAAGCTGAATGGAGGAGGTTGTGTTCCACCAAGCTGGAGGCAGCTGTGGGACTGGGAACGCGTTCCTTTCTGTCTGCCGATACTTCGTTTGCTGAGTATGTAGGAGGGAAGGCTCTTACCTAACGTAGGCTTTTGTGAGGTGGCTCTCATGAATGTAGTAAGAAAGTTGAGCCAGTAAGAAATCGGAGAACAGTGAAATGTGGAAGGAATAAGGAATTGCGTAGGTAGAGTGTTTTCAAATACCTATATGTAGTTAACAATGGCAATAGAAGCGCCCAAACCAAGGGGAGCATGTGAGAGCCCAAACCAATCTGTGTGCGTGTGGGTGAGGCAGAGAAGGTGCAGGCAGGCGGTTCTGTAGGAATAAGCGTGAGGGAAAAGATCTAATTAGAGCCCTAACTAAGGCAGAGAAAGAGAAAAGTGGGGGGTTATCCCGCAGGCATGTGGATGGGAGAGCTCGGCATGCCTTTTTTCTGTGGGAATGCTGCCCTCCGCGTCTCTTCTCCGGTGAAGCCGCTGGGTTATTTGCCTGTTGGTTACCTCCCATGGAGTCTCTGCAAGTGGTTTCCATGGTGCCCTACTTCTGGGTGTTACTGGACCCGTTACCGAAAGTCAGAAGGGACAGAAATATGGCACGTCCGTACTGGGGATCCCTAGAAGGGTGACCAAGGAAGCAAAAGGTAATCCGTGGTCACCTGAAGCTTTACTCTTTTTGGACTGATTTATTAAGCGGAGAGAACTCATGACTTCGGGCCCGTGGAGCAGGAGGTGTTCCTGTCTGAGCTGCAGACAAGGTTAAAAGAAGTTGTGGAAGTGTTAGGGGCCGGGGTGCTGCTTTCCAATCGGCAGAAGTGAGCGGGCTGCATACCCCTGGGCAGGCATCAGCCAAGACACTGCTGGTCTCTCCCTGTTGGATCACGTGCCTTGAAAACACCCCTCCACGAGGGCACGTCCTGTGTGATTTATTGGAATGGGAATTAGCCTTACTGCCTTTCCTGGTGTCCGTTCATTTACTACACCAACGGTACGGATGCCAAACGGAATATAGCATCTGGCATAAGCACTAACGAAGACGGCTCCATCACCATGTTACCTCAGTGCCAGGTGCCTTAGTCTCCAGATGGGATGGGTTGGTTTTGAGGAAGAGCCGGTGCTTTTTCTCCTCAACATCCAAAAAGAGGGTGGCTTATGGGGGAATGGAAGAAATGCATCTTCCCAGAATGAAATTGTAATGGAAATAATAAAATAATCATTAAATCATCGATACCTATTGATAAAGACCATAAAGGAAATGGGTCTTAGTTGCTCTTCTGCCTTCTTTTTTCCTGCTCTGTTTCTTTCCCTCTTATTATTACGACTGTTGATGGAGGAAAGTCTAATAATAAAATTCCTTGTCTTACCAATTACTGCTGTCATCAGAGTAAAATATGTCTGTGCAAGGCTCTGCACTCCCTAAAACCGGCGCCTGAGCTGCTCTGGTTGCTGGATACTCGCGTTCTAGCCATGGAGATGCTATAAAAGCGCGCGTACTTCCAACGTGTTTCGAAGGAAGATTGCTACACTTCAGCTCAGTTCATGGAGCTTTGAAAGTACTTACCAGAGGGATTGTGGCCAATGAGGTAAGTAGAAGAAACACCGCGTGTAGGTCAAGTGGGCCGAAAGTGTTCAGCAATGTTGAAGTGCTCGGTGTTGCCCAGTAAGTGGCTTTTTTTTTTTTTTTTTGAATGCCAAGAGTCAGAATGTTCATCATCTGGATGTTTAATTTTCAAAATTCGAATAAATTGGAGATACCCCTGGGTTAGGATGATCTAGGAGTTAACACTTTTTAAGAGAATAATGTGTCTAAGTTCCCCTTTAGTGCCTAAGACTTTGCGGACCCTTGTGTTTTCTCTGCCACAATAAAGAGGAAACATCCACGATACGATAAACCGATGGCCTGTCTAACCAGGAAAAATAACATGTATGAACTGATTCACCGAAACGGGTCCCGAATCAAGCTAAGCAGATCTGCGTATGCTGAGTTTGCTAGAGGTTCTCCGGGCGTATGATGGCTCAAGAGGAGAAACAAGCTGTATGACGCGTCTTCGGGTTCTGTGGTTGCTCCGGGCTGTTCATAGTCTGCAGTGGCAGGTTACTCTGAGACTTCTAATACCGACATTTTACAATAATATTCAAATGCAAGTCCAAAACCCCTTTCAGGTTCTTGGAACGTGTGTTGAGATACACCTTTTTGGAACACCACCGGCCCCAAATTTGCCGTTTAGTGGAAGTCCGTTGGCTTCAGAGTTCACCCTTAAAACACGGAACCTGAATGTTGTGAAGTAGCCACAGGGTGGCAGTCGGGCATCAGAAGGGAAGGAGGACATCCGACCTCACCGGGAACTGAAGCCTGAGTGTTTAAAGGCTCTGGCCTCGCTATTATTCTAATTTTCTGTTCACTTATGGGAAGTAAAAATGAAATTAATGCACATAAAAACTTGTTCTCTCAGAAGATCCCTGCGGTGGATCAGATCATGAGGTAGGGGAGACTCGTTAATCTTCTGCTGTTGATAATCGTTCCAAGCCAAGTGACCGCCAAGATGGTAGTTCTGCATTTTGGAGTGTTGCATTCACATATTCTGTACCTGCATGCTCTTTTTCTGACACGGTTTTGGCCGGTTAGGCAATGAAGTGTTTAAATTGCACGGTATAAGGAGAGGTTTAATGAGTAGGGTAATTGTTAAAAAAATGGGCACTGTAGCAAAGCTTATTTAGGGATGAAGAGAGAGCATCTACACCCAAGGTGAAGCCTGTTAGTCTTCAGCCTCTCCATGGGATTTGGATGTTGGGAGAGGATGTAGTCCCCAAAGACGTTCAAAGGAGCACACATCCATCAGGCACTTGCGTGGGGTCTTAAAAACTGCGGTCTGAGGCTCATAAGGCTTTGGGGGTAATCCAGTTAAATGGAGTATCGTTGGACAAAGAGGTGGCCGCAGCCCGGAATAAATTACTTTTTTGAAATCAGGGAGGAACGTTCTGTGATTTTCCAGCAATGGAGTAGCTGGAATTACAAAAACGTTAGGGTGATGTTAAAACAGTTAAGGTTGACGGGGCAACGGGAAGAGGAAAACGCTGAAGTTTTCCCCTTCCCAACGCCCACTCGTTTTAACTTGTTAATGATCTGGACTCGCAATCCTTGCCCAACCCGTGTGCGTGCGCTTGGTTCCATTATCCTGAATTCCTCAAGAGGCCAACTGTGGTCTTTGTAGAATTTCCTCCATCTTTAGAAAAGAAGGAGAAATGAAGACGAATGTAGATCCATAGAGGATAGATAATGGATGCAGACAAGCCGCTTGGAACCAGGATGATTTGTTGCCTCCCACGATAGGTTCTTTTATGAGGAATATAAAGAGATTTCTTAACAGGTCAGGTGTAGAGGACTAATGTATTAATGCAACACAACTCATGAGTGGGGAAAGAAAGAGGATTACATGACACTGGAGGGGAGTTCATTGGCATGAATGTGGTTTCTGTGCGATTTATGTCTGCTACAGAGACTAAATTAAGTGTTCAGAAAATGGTGAGGAATTTCTACAAAGGAACTTTTAAAACAGCAATAAAAAATAATGTACCGGTGAGTGCTTATACGAAAGGCGGATTATGACGGTGTCCTTTAGGCAAAATAGTTTGCTTCTGCGAGAAGTAGCAGTTTCGTAGAGTTGGAGGATCAAGTGACGCAATGCTTTTTCCTTTTTATTTTTTCCCCCAGGAATATTAGCTAAAAAATATACCACGAGAAATAATGTATCATCTAACAGTGCAATGTTAATCATTGTAATGCTTGTCTAAGGACAGAAGAGTCTTTAGAAGGTCAAGTTTACGTGTGTCTGACACCTCCAGTAGATGTTCTAGGAATACTGTGGAGTATTCTCGACGTTCTAGGAATACATGGTGAAAATTGCCCTTCCATTTTGGTTGCTGGAGGCTTCGTTTCACAGGTTCTGCAACACAATGGTAGCAGATGCGTGGTGCTTGCCAGCCAGCGACAAAGGCTTTCGGCTCTTGTTGAGATGGGAAACCTGGAAAAGGTCTCGCATGGTGAATGCAAAACAGCATTTGATCCCCAGAAGCAAAGATGAGGAGGAATATCCTGATATAGAGGAAGCTGTCAGGCCGTTTCCAAAGGTCTGACCGATCCAGAGAAGTCTGCCTTGTCTCTGGCCACAAGAACTAGCTTGGCTCTTTGATTTTTGCAGATATTCCTTTGGGCTCTTGCCAGTTTGGTGATTTTTTTTAATCTATGCATACATATGTTACTTATTTTTTTGGAGGGCCAGTCCTGCACCCTTACGAAGAGTGCACGAGCAATTCAGTTTTCTAGAACAAATTCGTTTCCTTACTTGTCGCAAGTAGATTTCTTCGCTGAGACACCCACAACGAGAAACAAGGTGTCTCTGCATCCTTTGAATCATGGTCACCATGTCTTGAAGGACAGGTTATTGCTGTTAATGCATAAAAAGGAGGTCCAATGTATGTACCATTAAAAATAGAGAGAAACGTGCTTCACACAGCTCTGGTTGGTTTTAAGTGTGTTTGTAACTTGTCCGGTGCTCAAAAAGCTACTTGATAGCCGAGCAAGTGAGCAGAAGCACATAGCCTGATGCTTCCCCTGTAAAAACAGGAGGCTCCTTGCAGAGTATTTTTTTATGATTGTTCCTTCCATTTTGGAACTCTTTCTGGGTCTGTTAGAGGCTGCATTTCGTACTGTTTTGCCTCTACTGCCAATCTGGTCCTTTTCTCCCATCTCCTTCTTCCCCCTTAGACCTTTTGGGATGAACATGAGTGCTTCTAAAACAATCGTTTAGATACATAGCCAGATAGAATGATAACTTCTTCTGGCAAGAAAAGATGCAAATGTCTTAACAATTGCGTCTGAATTCCTTTCCAAGATCATCTCGCAATCAGTTATGAAAAAGAAACAAGATGAAGTAATAAACACTGGATGTTGCCCAAGTAAAAGAAAAGGCGAATGAAGATGCTGCCAATAAGTTCAGGTTATGTCTTGGTCATTTTGAGGTTCTCTTTGTTTGATTTCCTCTTATCCCCTCATCCAAGCGGAAGATCAGAAACACCTGACTTCATTTGAAACTAGAAAGCTGCAAATATTTCTGCCTTGAGCAAATATTCCAAAGAAATAGAGGAATAAATGGGGGGAAAAGGCCTGCTGGAGTCTAATTCAGATTCAAAAACAGATTCTGAGCAGCTGGTTCATGTTATCATCTATGTCTTAGAGATAACTTCTAATTCTTGAAGAAAACTCTTCTTCTGAGAGAACAACAACATCACTTTAACAAAGACAGTCACAACCTGTAAGTGCTGTGAGGCAGAACATGTCAAGGCAGGGATAGACTAGGATAGATTCCTAAACTTTGTGTCATCAGACACAAGACTGGAGGCAGAACAGGTGGAAATCTTTTTCTGAATATAAAAAAGAGAGAATTCGCAAAATTGCCAAAGTCATGTCAAAGCAATAGGAGTCATCAGGATTTGCTTCTGTCTTAGTTTGTTTAAGAGTTTTGGACTGGAGGAACTGAATCCATGGTGTACTCCAGCCTGTTGTACCCATCAATGAAGAACACATCAGAGAGAACCAGGATGATGTCTGGCCCAGGAGGAGGAGTTGTGACTTTCTGTAATATGGGAGGAAAGCAGGATTGCCTCGGCAGTGCCTCAGTCCTCAAAGGCTATCTTGGGGGTGTGTAAAATTCTTACCCGTGCTTTTGAAGAATGAATAAGGCTCAGACCATTTGCTGTAGAATTAACCGTCCTTGGGAAGTTGACAACCCGACAGACGGAGGTTCTAGTCTCAGGGTTAAAACGGGATCTAGCACGTTGCCTCCTTGATTAAAATGGGTAGTGGCTGAACTTCTCGTCATAAGACAGACCTACGTGTCCCATATATGAATCTAAAAAGCCATATACCTACGCCATGCTGCCTCAAATGCTGGGGTAGCACTGAAGCCTGAGTTTCTCCGGGGGTGAAGAGGTCTGTGCAGTCACGTTTACTGGACGCGGCAGCTACCCCAGGAGGCTACATACTTTATGGGGACCCTGGACGGAGAAAGTAGAAATAGATTGACGTTGGACAGACCCTGCTCCTGCAAAAGGGAGCACCTGATGGTCTGAAGCATGGTCACTTGATTGCCTAGACGATGCCTGTCCAATAATACATTTGATTGACCAGATATGAAAGCTCCTCGTAGCCATTCCAGGAGGCAGTGTCACACGGAGGTAGGATGCCGTATGGTTTTCAACATTTAAAGAGAATTGCACCATAGTTGTCGGAGACACATCCAGAACTATAATCAATTTGACGTTGCCTAAAAAGTCTCTCAACAGAGGAAAGCTGTAGTCACTGAGGGCTCAGGAACAAACACAAAGAAGGCTAGAAACAGGACAGGAACGGGGTGTAACTTCCGTGTATCGACTCCAAACTGGAGAGTTACAAGGTTCCTTACAAGGATTGTAGGTATTTGGCTTGAACATTTTGCTGCTGCTTGACCATTTTCCTTTATCAGCCAGACATTCACGTACAGATCTGGAGTATCCTTTGTCACTTGAAATGAGCCACTATCAAGACTAGCTTGATGCTGAAGACCTGTGAAGCCATGCAGGGATCAGATGAAAGCACTCAGCATTGGCATTTTCTTCTCTTAAATATTCTTGTAGTTTTAACAAAAAAGGGCATACGTTCTTGTTCTTGGAACCAAACTCCACCTGGAGTCTTCTTGTAGGCAACTCTTGACCAATGCTGAGCTATATGTCAGCCCTTTTAGGCATATAAACACACAGCTCACCTGCATCTGAAAACACTTCTGCATGCTTCCCTTGTTTTCAGAGAGGTGCAGCCAATTTGCCTCATTAGCCAATGGTAATTCTTACAAAAAAACCCCCAAAAATTAAAAGCAAAACAAATGCAACAGAAAAAGACGGAGCAGTTTGTACCGCTGCAGTCTGGGGTTCCTGGGTCCTGAACATGCACCACCTCTGCCCTTGCACGTTTGCCACGTACCATGGAGTATCTAGAAATGCATCCGGAACTCATTCCGTCTTTGTCTGAAGCGGTAGAGTAGCTTGTGGCTAAAAGATATGATCTGCCACCAGAGGGAAAAGAACTGGCAGGCAGGAGTCTAAGCTCCAGCTCAGCTACGCTGGACTTGAGCCTTTGCTGCTTTTATGGAAGAGCAAAGTTTGCAAACGGAAAGAAACTCATCATTACAGTCAGCTAGAGTAAGGAGCTCTGACATGAGCGTGGAGGAGTCTCGGAGTATAAAATCTTTATGGGACTTATGTCCTCCAAGTTTCTCCAGGGGAGGTTTAGGATGGATATTCGGAAAAATTTCTTCACCAAAATGGTTGTCAAGCATTGGAACAGGCTGCCCAGGGAAGTGGTGGAATCACCGTCCCTGGTGGGATTTAAAAGCCGGGCAGACGTGGTGCTGAGGGACGTGGGGGAGTGGTGGGTTTGGCAGGGTTGGGCTGATGGTTGGACTCGGAAAGGTCCCTTCCAACCTGGGCGATTCTATGATGCTAAAGCAAGTAGCAAAAGCTTCTCCAGCCATACAGGTGAAAAATATGTCTGACTTCCTTGTGGAGGGGGTAGGACGTAGAAGTTTAAGGCCGATGCACACCTCCGAGTCAAAATGCATATGTTGCCCCGCTAGGAATATACGCCGCAATACGTGTCTGAGGAAGGAAGGTGAAGGCCAGAGAATTGAATTATGGTCAAAGAGCGCGGGAGGCAAGTTGTTGCAGGATCATATGTTGCAGAAGTCGGAAGGTGGCCCAAGACCCACAGGAAGGACAGAAGGAAGGTGCTCTGTGTGTAGGCTGTGGAACCACCGTGGGTGTTTTAATCCCTGCTTATGCCACGTAGTTCCTAATTGGTGTTGCCCAAGTCACCTATTAAAAAAACTTTCAAGCACGGTCACCTTTTGTAGAGTTTTTCTTTTGTGGAGGCACAATTTCAGGGGGCCAGAGCATTCAGAAATGTGGCTGTAATCAGTGGGTGCTCTCCACCGAACACAGAAAATGCTACAAAAATGCTGACTGGTCTGAAAAAAAACAACCCCAAGTACATGACAGTGGGAAAATAAAAAGGGTTTGTTACAGGCATTTAACAATTTTAGCTCAAAACATGCTGTGCTTTATTTCTTCTTTGTAACAGTATACGTGTTGCTTGAGAGAGGGGCTTTTTAACAGCTGTTAAATTTTGAATTCCTAATTTTGCATCAGCTGAATTTAGATCTTAAAGCCACAGAACAGCCCCTGGGGTTCTGATTTCTTTGAAGCTGGAGGATGCGAAGGGTATATTTCATAGGAATTGCGGGTTAAACGGGACACACAAACCCGAAACGTACCCGGTGGTTGTTGAAGAGATTAATATCGGCCCTGTATAAAAAGAATTTGGGGTGTGTAATTACAGGTGATGTGTGTATGAGAAGGTCACATCAGAATTGCGATAGCAAACCGTGTCAAGTTTTACAGCTTTATTGTGCAGCGTTGCAGCATCTTCTCTGTAACTTAGTCAGAAATACAAGAGATTTATATAAGATAGTTCAGTGTCTTAATGCAACTTATTGTTCCGTGGGGAGTTTTAGGTGAGAAGGTTCACAGTGCTTGTTGTAGAACCTAATTTTACCCTTCATTATAATTAACATCCATCTTAGGTTTTTTTTTTATTGTTTACCCATAAAATGCCACCCAAAGCTAGGAGGGAAAGCAAAGTTTGCCACCACCCAAATGGCAGTATTTCACAGGTTTGTTTTTTTTTTTTTTTCCTCTTTTGCAAAGGATCTAGAGATAGCTTTCACAGAGGAAAAATCCCACGTGTTAGTTCAGTACTGATGCCTGGGTTAAGGAATGAAACAAAGTTTATCAAGACTTTAAATACCTGAGCAAACTCAAGGCAGTGAAGAGGAGAGGGCTTCCATTGCCAACTTGACTCAACTCGACTCTGTGCCCTACAAAAAAAAAAAAGCTTCGTTTCACTTTTGGTTTCTCTTCCCATTTCTGAACGTACATGATGTTCCTGAAAAGTGGCCCCAGCTGAGGTACAGGGTCATGCCTCATTCAGTCAGAATATACTAAAAAAAGGAAATCCCGGTCCGTTTCTCTTCCTGACTGACATGGCATCTTTTAATGTTTTTCTCAAGCAAGTAATTACTGAACTTCTTTTTTTCCCAAAAACAGTTCTTCAAAACAAAATTTTGCAGTCTGCAAAAGTTACCGTCTCTTGACAAGATTCAGGAGGTGCTTCAGAATGTTGCCTTGTCCTTAAATATGGATTCTCAATTGAAGTTTTGTCCTGGAGAGGAAATAACTTTAACAGTTTCGGTTTCCTTTGCTGTTTGGAAAGAGACATGTCATAAAAGAGAGTCTTGAATGAGGATCCCTGAAATCCGAGAAGGACCACAGGCTCTGTCTACAGGAGTGGGAGCAGGTGGACGCAGGTGAGTGGGAGCAGCTGGATGCGGGCTGAAGCCACTTTAGGGCAGAGCGTCCATGAGTCCTCCACAAAGGCAAGGTGCTGTTCCAGCACGGCTTCACACCAGCCAGGGCAGGGCAGAGAGACTCCGGTTCGGCTATACAGGTAAGTGCGGCTGTAATTGTAGGTGCTTACCTCCAAGGTCACGCTTCTCCAACTCTCTCTACTGTTGACATCTAACCCTGGAGACATGTACAACCCGTAGCTATCTGTCTGTCTTGTGTCTAAGTTCTCCTTCTGGGTGAGACTGTACAGCTCATAAAGTAGATGTTCTTCATCCAGTCCTGCCCAGGAGCCTCACTTGGTAGGTATTCTCACCGCACGGGTGACAGGCTCCACGCGAAATTTAGTTTTTGGAGAAAAGGTGGTCAAAAGAACCATAGGTGGCATCCTGTATGACAAAATTCCTCAAAACTCAGAGGACTTCTCTAGAACAAGAGATTTTCTTAGACACTAGGTGCCTCGGTGTATCGTAGTACTCGATTTTTTTCTGGACCACTCCGTGCCGTGCCAGTTTATCTCCAGTGGATTAGTGCAAGCATTTATGCAAACATTTACATGATACTGGGTAAAAATGTTGCTGCAATAACTACCAGTTCAGCAGTCACGTACCGGCCTTCTGGAAATCTGGAAAACAGTGTCAAGTGCCTTTGCAAGGAGCCTCTTAGTCACAAAAGTGGCGATGTAGAAGAGCTCTGTGCACGTGTACTACCTCCCAGGTGCATATGACATGGATTTTGGCAGGTGCGTGGGTAGATCTTGCAGAACACCAAGTATGGTGTAAATTCACGTTAACTGATTTCTCAATAGTTGCCCTGGGTGAGCACTACTGTGGCTTTCACTATCTATCTGGGCTTTTCCACGCAACTCCGAAATTTTTTTGGTGACCTGGATAACGTAGACAGAGTCAGCTTCTGTTTTCCAATTGGGAAAGGACTTGTTTGAGGCTTTTTAATGTAATGTGATACCGACGGGCGTTACAGGACCCTCTGGATGGGAGATGACGCTAAACGAATTCAGACACGAAATACCAGGCACGCTGTTAATATGGAGGACAGTTATCTTTGAGATCCCAAACTTGATTATTCTAAGTAACGACAGTGGGTTGGTGGATGCTGGCACCCACCGTGTGTGTTAACAGTGAAAGTCAGGGCTACTGACTTTGTGTGTGTGGGCAGAGACATCCCGTATTTGTTCACTCCAATACGTTCCTGTATCCTCCAGCTCCTTGTAGACCAGAGTCTAAGCCCACATTTTTGTCTACGTCTTTTCAGGCAGCTGCTATGTTTACAAGTCTGCACAGAAGACAGTAGGAAGGGTTGTTTTTTTTTTTCTTGGTAATTTCAGCCAGCTATGGTGTCACTTGGAATTTTTTTCACCTATATAAAAAAAGCCCACATACGCAGAAATTTGCAATAACCGTTGCATATTTTATTACCACCTCAAGCACTGAACATGATTTATGTAAGACTCTACACATATTCCACGCTAGAACATGTGCACGTCATTAGTGTGGACACTCTGAACTTTTATTTAGAGCAAGAGAAAGGGTTACAAAATGCAATGTGACAGCACAGTAGAAATTATTCCTCCCTTTTTTTTATCACTGCCTTCTAATGAAAGCCAATAGTCACATTTCTCTTTTACCTAGGGTGGTTCAACCGTTGCCACATGTCAGGGACTTTAAACAGTTGTTTTGAGCTTGACTGAATGATTTGCAAGATGCTACATGATTTAAAGAACTAGAATTGCATCATTTCTAGTTCCGTGTCAGCCAGAAAGACTACCCCCGCTCCACGCAGGGCTGGGGGCAAGGCAGGCGTCCCTGCTGTGTGAGATCTCAGCTGTCTCTATCCAGCTGGTTTTGGCCTTCTGTTAATTCACTGGGAAACGTGAGGAAGACAAAACCCAAGACTTTGTTTGGCCAAACCTTTGCCACTGTGTTTGCAGTCTGAGACTCGAACGGTTTGCCAAGAAAGATCATTGTGAGCTGAGAAGCTTCATGGTCACTTATAGCACAAATATCCCACTCCGTTCCAGAGTCCCTTAAGGACAAACTCTTCAAAATAAAGTTATTCTATAGAATTTAAATGGTGCTTTTCTCTCGATGCAGAGGCTTATCAGATCATCTCTGCTGTGATCAGCTCTCGCCTAGGCTTCTTGCATGCCATCTGCTCGGGAGACAGGGAACGCGGCCATAGTTTCACCTCACCCTGCTGACGTACCTTGATGAAGAACCTAGTTTTGCTTTCGTGTCATTCTGTCCTTCCTGAAATCTGCAGCTCCAGCTGAGTTTTTTTTCCAGTCCTTCTCAGAACGGGGAGCTCATCACAACAACCCCTTTTCTTTGAACCACAGTATGGGATTCGCCTGTGAAACTCACTGTCACAGGAGATAGTTGGGACCTAGAACTTGTTAGGTTCCAGGCAGGGACTGGGCATTGTTGTAGACAATATTTGTGGTTATAAACATAATATATTTATAAGCATAAATACAAAGTTTGGGTTAAGGTGGAAAACTCATTCGGGATTTAACTCAGTATTGCATTATAAAGGGATAGGATGGAAACCTAATGAGGACAGACTATACCCTATCTGCCTACTGCTCGTACCTTCCTCAAAAGCACCCAAGGTGAGTAACTTTGCATTAAAAAAAAAATAATAATACAAGGTTAAGAGGATCCTAAATCTGAAGTCGGGCAATATTTCATATAGGTGGGCTTAGTTTTTTCTGGGTCACCTGCAAAATTGGTGCGACTTCGTAGGAAATGTAGCATTGCCTTCTCTGTGCTGTTTAGCACAGCTGAGAACTCTCACCTCTTTACTGCACAGCCGATCCCCTCTGAACATCAGAGATGTTTAGACTCTGGCTCTACAAGACTAATATTTAAGTAAGGGTAATTATGTAAACAGTGCCATTAAACGTAGTTTTAGAAACTCCTGATCTACAGCCAAACTTGGTGTTAACAGCTGTTGTTGTTGTTATTATTGTAATTCTCAACACCAAAATCTTTTCATGACTGTTGTTGACTTACGAATGAACTACTTGAACAATGAGATGACTGAATGATTGGAGTACACACAGGAAACTCTGAAAGCAACTGTATGCAAAGTATTGCCGGTGTGCAAGCTAAATTAGCTAGAGAGAAAGAACGTTTTCTTGATGTGTTCTTTCTTTACTCTCATCTGGTGCGATTTTGACCAACAATGCTTTTAGTTAAGACAGACACGTGAATTTAGCCTGTCAGGGTCAACACAGAAAATTACAAAGACCAAGGACAACCCGAAGTTTGGGTAGTGACGAGACCGTTAGAGATACCTTGTGGAGCGACTGCAGACCTTGGAGCACTCCGCTGTTTTCACTATGCTAGTGTACAAGCTGGCTCGATGCCTCGAAGGCAGGAATTACAGCTGAATGAGAGAAGTCAGCAAACGCATTTCGCAGCAGCTGTTGGCTCGGCACACAAGCTCCTCTACAGCTTTGCATTTTTGGCGCCGCGTGACATGCTGAAGCTCCACCGTATGGTAAATGCAGGATTTCCTGATATTAACGACCAATTAAAGGATTACAGGATGCTGACAGTACTTCACTTTTCGAAGGAGGTTACTGAATATTTGCTGCAGAAGAGCTGCCCACAGCCTTGCTCGGGTTGCTCCGCTGGCTAACCCCCCTATCGACTCAGCAGTATGGAAGCAAGTTGACAGCTTACCTTACCCGGTTCCTAACGCTCTATGAAGGTGCTCACTTAATAGTCCTTTCTGTCATTTTGCCATCCCGTTTAACTGAATAACAGATAATCTTCCTAAGTTTTTCTATTTATGCATATTTTTATTCGGTGAAGTAGTCTACAGCTCTCATGGGTAATCAGACCTTCCAAAGGCAACTCGGAAACGACAAGAAGGAACAGGGCTTTTATTCAAGGGCGTGTCGGAGTGTCTGGCGTGAACGTGGAAGAGGAGGGAGCTATGGAAGGGTGTGTTCGGGCGAGGGGAGCCAACCAGCCCTGGAAGCACAGGGAGTGGCTCGGTGTGGGACTGTATAACGGGCAGGCGGAGATGGTTCACCCTCCGCCTGGACACAGTGCTGCAAAGCTCAGACTAGTGAACCTCAGAGCTGACTGCGCACCTGCCAGCACAGATGGCTCCACAGACCGGCTCCACTGAAAAGAAGACGCGACCTGTTTCTGCCTTTCCGCAGCTTTTCACTTGGGAAGAGATCAGAATCCACAATGGCCGTGGTCAAGGTCAGGAGCAATGGCTGGTGATTGACAGGAAGGTTTACGATGTCAGCAAGTTTTCCAAACACCACCCGGGAGGCAGCCGAGTTATTAGCCACTATGCTGGCCAAGACGCTACGGTAAGATGGAGGAGGACAGTGGAGGAAGGTGGTTCCATTGTGAGGGCAGGATGGCTTGGTGGGACTCCAGTGGAGAGTGCTTGTGGTAGTCGGCACCGTGCTTGATCAGATAACGCGGTGGACATGTCTGTGCCATCTGGAACCCTTCTGGTTGCCTTCGGGGTCAGTTACCTGCCATGCAAATTGCAAAGCTTTGTTTTGGTTCCTCACACCCTGCTGTAAACAAAGCAATACCCATGCAGGTTGTCTTCCCACCAGGCACGATCGGGCGAGCTGTCTTCCAGATGCCTGGAAAGTGTCTTTCTTGCCGCAGCGTGGAAGGGAAGAGGGTAGGAAGCAAAGTGCTCGGTGCGTGTTTTTACTTTAAAGGCTGCTCTTTCAGCGTAACGTGGATGTGATCCGTGATAAGCAACTGATAATGAAAGATAGAGCAAGGGTAGAGAGATAGGATAAAAAAGGAGGAGGTAATATTCAAGCGTAAAGGGATTTTGTGGGCAGTGAAGCAAGAGAAAGGGGTACTTAAGGAAGTGACGCTATTTTGTACAGGAAAGTGGAGGAGAAGAGAGTCTTGAGCAAAAAGGCTGTTTCAAAGGAATGGGAAAAAGAAATAAAATACCGGAAAAAATGGCTGAGAAAGCAGCAGAATGACATTTGGCTGCAGAAGAGGAGGAAAAAATCTGCAAATATTGACTATTTGAAAATAGATTTTCCAAAGGTTCCTGCAGAATTCTTTGGGTTAGGTGATTTCTCTGAAAGGTTTTCTTGCTTGTTGACAGAAATAATAATTCCATGCAGATCTTGCGGACTATTTGCTGAAAGTAGATCCTGTGTTTCTGAATAGTCAGAAACATGCACCTTAGAAACGCGATCAGGATTAGGGCATCAGCTTGTGAAGCGGTAGACCCAGATTTCATTCTTGTCACGACAAGGCTTTTTGACTTCAAGGAAGTTGCTTAGCCCAATTCCTCAGGTTTCGGTTTGTAAAATGGGATAGCGCTTCCAGACTGATAGTCCTCTTCCAGGGATTTAATCCTGACCAGAGGTGTGCAGAATTTTTTTGTGTCATAATCACCCACATTGATTTCCAGAGCCAAAACCAGCAAGTCCCCGGCTGGTCAGACACTGAGGATTTTGTTATATCTGCCCTTTTTGGAAGACAAAAGAGTATGGTCAGCCTCTGTACTTTTTTTTTTTTTCCCTGGAAAATTCACCGAGGACATGAGCTAAAGAAAAGTTTTAGTTTATCTGGAATTTCATCCTTTATTCCATAGCTTATAGTTGATTTTGAAACTGGTATTTCAAATGGTTCTTGGACAGACCCGTTTGTGTCACTAGTGTTACCCAGTGCCCCAAAATGTCAATCAGTCTCAAAACTTAGAGGGAACTGTAAGAGATACCCAGTTAGTCCTGCTGTGTATGGAGCTTCAGTTTATATTTCCTATGGCCCTGGTGTAATAAAGACAGGATTTTAAAAACATCGTCTAAGCATGGCAAAGACACACCTCATCCATCGACGTGTTTTCCTGCTCCTGGGTCCCATCCATAGGGCAGGGCTGCTGGCTGGAGCCTTCTAGGGAAGGACTGTGCTGAAACAAGCAGATGAAAGAGCATGTTTCCCTCTGCAAAGAGTTTTTCATCAAACACTTTCATGTTTATTACCAGCCTCGCCCAGGCACTTTTATGAAATCTACTTTCTTGAAACTCCTCCAGCTTCCTTGGGCCAAGCTCCAGCTGATGGCGAAGGACTACAGGAGCAACCAATGGACAAAAATCCCAAAATCTCTGGACAAAGGAAACTGGATTGTCTATTATATCAAAGACCTGGAAAAAGTAGAGGCTCAGCGCTTGGTGTTCACTCACGTACACTTTTCTTGTGTGTTTCTCAGGATGCCTTTGTAGCATTTCACAATGATAAGTCCCTGGTGAAAAAATACTTGAAATCTCTGCTGATTGGGGAGTTGGCACCGGATCAACCCAGCTTTGAGTCTAATAAAAAAGTGAGTGCCCCAGAATCCAGCTGTGGGAATGGCTTGGGGTTCTAGCATGGGAGGAGAAGGAAAATAAAAGCAGGAATACTTCCTGAAGCAGCACGCCTGACACTGTGCCGTAGGCTGGGTGGTGGGGAGGCAGCTGGCAGTAGTCGTGCATGGAAACATGCGCTGTCCCAGAATAGCTAAATCCACACCTGGGTGTAAGGAATGAGCCCCAGAACCCCAAATTCTGCTCAGTTCTTCCCACTGTGATGTCTCAGTTAACAGAGCCTTGTCAGCAACTTGTTTTCCCCGGTCAAAGCAAAGCCAAGATCTGTTGATCTCGTGCGCATTTTTGCACAGAGATCCCTCTGATAGAACATCTCCACCAATTCCATGGCTGCTTTGGGATTCCTGGGTCTGCTATGTTACATTTTCCAAGTAGACAGTGCATTAATACTCACTTTACCCACAGAAATCACTTTTAGAGGATTTTCGTGAGCTGCGCTGCACTATTGAGAAGATGGGACTTCTGAGGCCAAACTACACCTTTTTCTTCCTGATTTTCCTTCACCTCCTGGTACTGGATGCTGCATCCTGGCTCGTGGTCTGGTACTTTGGGATATCCTTCGTGCCTTTCCTGGTTGGCATGGCGTTCTTCACCATTGCTCAGGTAAACCCCTGACAGCTCTTCAACGCTGCGGACGTGTTTGGTTCTTCCAGATGGAGAGGACTGATGAAATGTTCATATTCCAGGCGTTGCTTTACTGCCTCTTCTTAGGTCCTGTCATCTGGCTGAAGACAACGAGGACGTTCCACGTCACAATTTGTGTTGCCTCCAGCAAATCTCGTTCTGCTGATAAGCTGCTCGCTAGGGTTGGTGGGGTGTGCTGGAACAGGCAGTTTCACAAGACGGGCTGAGCCGATCTAATCACTTACCCCAGCAAAAGAGGGAACATTTCATTCTCACCCCCACTTTTGGCTCCTTGTTCCTTCTCTGTGCTGTCTGATGGCTCTGGTGTTTGTTGGGTCCTCTGTGAGCCAATAGCACTCACTGGCCCCCCTGCTGGACTAGTAAACCGAATCATAGAAGGGCACAATACGCGTCAGGGTTGGCGTAGGGAAGGAGGGAATAGGACTTTGTGGCCCTTAGATGGGAGAGATTGGAGGGTGAGTGGAGGAAAAAAAGCAAGATTTTCTTAGTAGCACTGAAACCTTAGGTTTGCTCAGGCAGCCATGGAACAAGTGCAAAGTAACTCATTTTTAAAAATAATCTGTTCTATTTGCCTAATATGTGCCAAGGCAGATATTCCTCAAAGAGCGTTCTTGTATTTCCATGGGAATACGAAATGCAACGAAGCTGTGGATTTGGAAATTCCTACACTTTCTAGCAGGTTACTCGGAAATTGTATATTTGCGATGGGAGCGGAAGACTTCCATGCTGTAACAGTCAAATTAATCGTAATGATGCTTCTCTGCTTTCGCTTTAGCTGCTACAATAAAATCAATATCTGGTATTGAGCAGCTTTAATGGACAGTAGCCTGGAAGGAAGTTCTCAGCACTGAGCGTGTAAGGCAGCAGGTAGAGTTTCTTCCCCAAACCAGAAGGACGGTGCGCTCACACTATGAAGTTACAGTCTCCCAAGGCAAATTAATGCAATGCCACTGTCGTTCTGTTTCCTCAGTTACCCTTTTGTCTTCCAGATCCAGATGGGCTGGTTCCAACACGATCTGGGGCACTGCTCTGTCTTCAGGAAGCCTAAATGGAATCGAATTCTGCAGATCGTTGTGATAAATGTTCTGAAGGTAACTGCCTTATTGTGGGAATATCCTCTGGGGCAAACCTGGACTGAGCAAGGAATGGGAGTGTCCCTACATGCAGGCAATATCGCCTTTGAGAGAAGTGTAGTGCAGATGCCAATAATAGATCAATAAATAGGGATATAATTGTCGATGTTGTTCAAGTTTGAATCCCCGGTCTTTAACTTTTCCGGCAGGGGTTACCTGCCAGCTGGTGGAATCACCTGCACAACCAGCACCACGCCAAACCCAACTGCTTCCGCAAAGACCCCGACCTCAACATGCACCCTCTCCTGTTCAGCTTGGGAAAGACGCTCTCCGTGGAGGTGAGCATGGGGACGGCTGGGGAAGCAAAGATTTCAAAGACGGGAAGCTATAGAGTGAGGTAGAATCGCAACCCGGGCTGTGCCTTCCTCCAGAAACTCATGATCGTTTCCAAAGTGTTCCAAGGTTTGAGAGTCTCGTACCGACTGGTTGTTATGGTGCTCAGGCACCAGCTCCTGAGAAGCAAAGTCTTCAAATCAGTGCTTAAATTCGCTGTGTTGCTAGAAGAGCCGGGTAAGCACCTTGAAGGCAGGCCAAAGAATGAGTCAGTCCGCTTGCATTAGTGTCAGATGCTCTTAGTGATCCTGTAGATACTGACTCAGATGTTCCCTCTGGGAACATCCCTCTCCTTTTGGCTGTGGGAGCTGTTTGGCAGCTCAGTCCTTCAGGACCAGTATAGCTGCTATGCACGACACACAGGCGCAGCAAATTATTTCTTAATCACAAATGTTATGGCTTTCATAAAAAATAATAAAAAAAACAAACCATGAACTGACCCTCCCTGCAGTCTTATGATTTCTGATATCATCAGGATAGGCAAGGTCTATTTCGCTTTCTCGTTCCCTGGCAATTCTGTTTACTCCTGGGGTGATGAAACAGCCTCTTCGCTAGGTAACCGGCCTCTTCAAATAACGTCTTGCTCTCCTTTAGCTCGTAATAAGCAAAGAAATTACAGCTCTCCAAGACACGTGGAGAATTCCAGCTCTACTATCTCGGAAAGACTCCTGTAAAGAGCGTTTATGCGAAATACTTATCCATAGGAAACTGTTAGCTGCGACCAGGAAGGATTTTGTCAGTGGTCTTCTGAAAGATCTCTCATGGCGATATATTAGCGTGAGCATCTAGGGCGGGTTGGCTGCGCGAGATTGGGTTTGATGGAAGTAAAAAATGTAGAAAAAGAGTTCTCCTGTCTTCCTGCTTTTTAACAGAAAATGTCAGGCACACGGTGGATGGGAAAAACAGATTTCAGTGATTTCATTTAGTCCAGTTCATTTGTTTTGTTTCCGTTTTGATCCAATGAAGACCTCTTTGAGGAATTCTTTTTTTTTTTTTCCCTCTATAATAGGGGAGCTCCGGAAATAGTTTGCTTTTCCTCCTTATCATTTTGTACTTTGAAGAATCATAAGCACAAAATTTTGCAGGTGACGTTAAGAATCCTTTTGTGCCAATAGTGAAAAAATACACTGAGAAGCAATAAGCTTATCGTGCTTTTTGTAAATATTTCATCCCTTTGCTGTTTCATGTACTTGAAGGCAAAGTAGTTGACAAAACAAAAAGGCAGATGTCTTTATAGAGTATTTACGACTTTGATCTTGCAGAAGTTATTTTACAGTCATTTTAGGCTAGTATCCAAATGCTTATGTCATTTCTGACCGCTGGCTCAGCTGTTAATCAAAAATTTGGGATGTGTGCATCCTACCTCATCAGGTACAGAAATTCAGATGCAGTTTTCACATCAAACACATCCCGCATTCATCAACCCCCAAGTTTCCTGTCTTAGTTTTCATGTTAATGACCTGTTCCTCCCTGAGCACTGATGGCCTCGGCACTCTGCGGGCAATACGCGGAATTGGTTAGATCGGACTTCCATTTAGAAACTTTTCCTACAAAATTCAAATGACTTGTGAGCATTTTTGTGATTTTTGAGCATTTCTGCTTGAGTTTTGGAACTCCCTTTAAAAAAGCCTCTGTTTCTGACACTGGCGTAACGTTGATATCCGCATACAGAGGCTCAAGTGCAATCTGCCTCTCTCCATTGCTTTGGAACTTCAGCACCGGCTTTTCAAGAAGCGGAGTCGAATTAGAGAGATTAAGAGGTAGTTCTCGATTTGTTCATTAGCCAGGAATAAGAACTACCTTATGAAGGGCCTCGTGTCTCCAACTGGCCCATTACAATGTCTTTTCATTTTTCAGCTCGGAAAAAAGAAGAAGAAGTTCATGCCTTACAATTACCAGCATAAGTATTTCATCTGTGAGTATCCCGCCTTCCTTGCAGTGCTGTAGGAACTTCACTTAAAAATCATGACCGCACCTCCTCCCCAGAATAAAGGTTTTTAAAGATACTCCCATTGAAGTCGCAGCTTCAGGAAGCTTCCGTCACACTAAAGAAGGTTCACCTGAGGAGTGATTGCCCCTTATGTCTCTGTGAGGATTACATGATGTTAGGTACTAACTAGGGGTGCATCAAGTGTGAGGAAGAAAGGGATGGGGAAAGAAATGAAGAAGTGGTGGGATGAAAAGAGGAAGAGATTATGTGGACACATAGAAGTGTAAACGGAAGACAGCAATTTTTCTTCCACTGGAAAGAAGAGTCTTTCGTCTTACGGAGGAATAATTTGTAAGATTTACGACGCAGTTACGTTATAAATGTCTCTGTTTTCATTCTTCTCTTCAGTATTGGCCCCGCTTGCGCTCGTACCCTTCTTCCAGCTGTCTATATTCTACTTTGCGATCAAGAGGAAAAAGTGGTTGGTAAGCACTTCTTGCACTGTCTAGAAGACTTTAAAAAAATGTCACCACTCTGTGGCTGTATTAACCCTCAGCTCAGGTGATCGCGGGGTTTAAGATAGAAAAGGCTGATTCTAGGCTTGCTGCGGCAGGAATGCGGTCAGTGGCGTTCAGGAAAAATTGTTTAGAAGAGGCTTTTAAGCCTCTTAGCAGCTGAATAAAAGTTAACAGGGAACTACCGGAGGTAGACAGAGTGTGATTACAGGGCTGTTTGCTGGTCTTTAGTTACTGGGTAAAGTAAGTGCCATGGGAATATTCCGGGGATATACTCAACTTGGGGCAGAATGATGGTGTGGAGCTTACTCTTGATAAATAAGCGATAAATAAGATCAATAAACAAGAACATTTTTTTACGCTGCAGTTCAAGTAAAGGGGAGAGGAGGGAGTGGAGGCCGTTCTTCAACAAAGGCTTATTTCCATCTTTTTGTTGTTGTTGTTCTGTTTTGTTTTGTTTTGTTTACAGGACCTGTTACTGGTGGTGTCTTTCAACATCCGAGTCTGTCTCATGTATATTCCTTTAATGGGATTTAACAATTTCATGGTGTACTACTGGCTGTCCAGGTAACACACAGCATACCCAGAGCCCCCAGGACTAATATTTGTAAACAACATTGAGCTTCAATGGAAAGAAATTAAAACTAGTCATACTCACTACAATTTTCTCGGAAATAAATAATCAGACAAGAAGAAACAATATAACTTCAGGAGGGTGGTGGTGGCTGCCCAGGGACATCCGCAACTACAACTGGAGTCGTTCTCAAAAGAAACTCCACTCCAGAAGTTAGGAGGCAAAGGGATGAAATAGAAAATCCTGAACTACGTAAAAGTGCTCTTTTACTTAAAATGAGACTCAGGAAAGTGTCTCAATGGTGAGTTTGGGTGGGATTAGAGATATGATAAGTGTTCCTGTGTTTATCTGCCCAGGTACCTAGAGAGCACCTGGTTCATTTGGGTGTCGCAGATGAATCACATTCCAATGGACATTGATTATGATCGGAACAAAGACTGGGTATCTACTCAGGTGAGAATCTCCTTTCTTCCGGAAGAGTGGGTCTGCAGTTCTGAATTATAGGACAATGGCAACATTGTTCTCCTCTCAGCTTTATTTATTAATGTAAATAATTTATTTATTAATGTTAATGAGGTTCTCAAAACATTCAAAACTTTAGTTGGAAAACAGGATATCTAAATTAAAAAAAAAAAAAACCAACAACAACTATTTTTTTACTGAAAGGCTTTAACACATTTTTTCACAACAATTTCCCTTCATATTATGAAAAAGTACTGATGGAATAACAGTCAGTCTCCTTTTTAGGCCAACTAAAGAGAAGCAAAGTGGGACTGGATACCTCTATTTTTTACCCTACAGGATTACTGCAGATGAGATACATCTGACAAAATTTAGGTCTGATAAAAATGAATATGTAAATACAGCTTTACTCACATCTATACTGCCTCCAGCAATATAATCCCACCTAGTGCGTTCTAAGTATTTTTCTTTATATTAAGGGAAAAAAAAACCAGCCTGGTATTCACCTGACCAAATCTGGATGTCTACATCCGAACACCTGCTACACTCATTGGAGAGAAAGAGCCATTTCTAGAGCGTGATTCACCTTACGCTAAAGTAGACATCTAAATCAGGTCAGATGAATGGCACCATAAAAAATTCAGATTTTCTCCGTTGTTTCTAAAGCGATGAGCTCAGATGCAGATTTCAAGCTAAAGGTGTCAAAATTAGGTGAGACGAAGCGCGTGTACACAAATGTTTGCCCTCCTACTTTTGCATCTGACCCCGCTTCTACTAGTTGGAGGAGGCCAGAAGAATATTTTTTGTTTCTTTACTGGGCATCTTTTCCTTCCATCCAAGTGCAAGCTGTGACGAGAACCTCTTAAAAGAATCGCAGCTGGGGTTGTGTGCATGCCAGTGAAGAAGCTTTTCTTCCTGAGCGAAGAGCTAGCTAAATTAACCAATTTCAACAACCTGTTTAAATCTAGACTTTGTTTAATTCTTCAGGGCAATGATGGCTATAATCCCTGACACTAAATTGCCTTTTATGCTAGATTAGTGTGGGTAATGACTGCTGGAGTTCAATTACCAGACTTGCAGAAAAATAAAAGCTAAATCGTCTATTTCTTTGGTCTTTTTTCCTCCCAGCTCCATGCAACGTGCAATGTGAACCAATCTTTGTTCAACGACTGGTTCACTGGGCACTTGAACTTCCAAATTGAGCACCAGTGAGTATGACTTTGGGGAGAAGAGTGGGAATCATATGGGTCACTTAGAGAAAGGCCATGTAGTCTCACATGAAACCATCTCAGGAGACCCTTTGCTCTCCTTTTGGGGAAGGGCAAGGAAATCTTTTGAACGGAGGGAACGGAGAGTGGTGCAAGCGAAATCTTACAATAACTCTCTCTCTTGTTCAATTCTGCAGCCTTTTCCCCACAATGCCTCGACACAACTACTGGAAGGCAGCTCCTCTGGTGAAAGCCCTGTGTGATAAGCATGGCATTGAGTATAAAAGCAAGACTTTGCTGACAGCCTTTGTAGATATTTTGCAGTAAGTATCAATTAACAAGGTAGTTTTGCATTGCAGTAGCATGCAAGGGAGGGGTATAGGCAACCATTTCAAATCAATATCCATGAAGAGATCAAACCTAGAGTTTATTTAAGTTTTCCTAAAGGCACTGTCATTTTCAAAAATTTTCAAGGTTTCAAAGATTTTTTTTTCTCTTCCTTAAATCCTTTTAGTTCATTCCCAGTACTCAGACTTTGCTATGAGATGTCCATGCAGTTTTTAAACCATTTTTTCCATTTACTTCTTTTTACAGCTGAACTACAGTTTGCTTCCCATGAGGTTGATTATTGTCTCCCCAGTAAGCAATTTTTTACTTTCTGTTCCTGCAGTTCACTGAAGGATTCTGGGGAGCACTGGCTTGAAGCGTATCTGCATGGATAGAGACCAGCGACTCTCAAAGGGAACCTCTTCACCAGGCAATGGCTGCAAAGAGTCAGCACAGACCATCCGTGTGTGTGTGTCTTCTGGTATAGAAACTTGGGAGCTGGTCAAAGCTAATTTCAGTAAGAAAGTGTGGGAAAGTGGGTTAAAGAGACATTTTTTTCTTGTTCCCAGCCACGAACCTCTATTTTTCCTGCTCTCAAACTCAGCATTTAGAGCCATGAGGAGTTGGGCCTTCAAACCTGGGAGAAGCAGCTCTTGAATCAGCTTGGTCAGATTACTTCATTGGAGGTGCCAGCTCATTGCTTATGGAAAAAGTTTGAAAGGAAATTCTTCATAGAGTCATAGAATCATAAAATTGTCTGGGTTGGAAGGGACCTTTGTGGATCATCTCATCCACCCCGCCCCCTGCCCTGGGCAGGGACACCTCCCACCAGCCCAGGTTGCTCCAAGCCCCGTCCAACCTGGCCTTGAACCCCTCCAGGGATGGGGCAGCCACAGCTTCTCTGGGCAACCTGGGCCAGGGGCTCACCCCCCTCACAGCCAAGAATGTCTTCCGAATATCTAATCTAAATCTGCTTTATTTCAGTTTAAAACTGTTACCCCTCATCCTATCGCTACAAGCCATTGTAAAAAGTCTCTCCATCTTTCTTACAAGCCCTCTTTCAGTATTGAAAGGCCACAATAAGGTCTCCTTCTTGTGGAGCGGTTTTTGGCGCAGTGGATCAGTGAAAATAGGATAGGACAGAGCAAACTGCAGGAAATCCGGACACATTAGGTCAAGGGGTATCTTTAAGGGATATTCTAGATAGTTTGTAATGGCAAATAAGTTGAAAATTTACGTGTAAGAGCGAAGACCATGTGGAAGAAAAGTGGTTCTTCTCCTCTGCTGCTCGCATCCAGAACTCCATGCCCCAGCTTTCAGTGGAAAAAACACCCAAAGAAGGAGAACATGAAAGATCTTAAAGTGAGATACCGCCATGAACAACATGACCCATCTGCAACCCACTGATGAGCAACTTCCATGTATTACAAGCTACAGACAACAACAGCCTTCTTCTAGGTAACAAATGACATCAAGCCCAACACACAAAAGCAGGAGGAGTTTGGACTATTCAGTTTTTTGCCTTTTTTTTAAGAACATCTCCACTTATCTTTTTATTTATATTTTTTGTGTGTGTGTGCAGGTGCCAATAACACTGTTCTGCTTATTTCCTAATAATAGCTGACAGACGTCATTGAAAAGGATTGTGATTAAAAAAGTAGTTATTCAAAAACTGCTTTGAATGTAATTTGAAAATCCCGTCTAACTAGTACCCAGACCAATTCTGTGTTCCCAATTCCAAGGTTGGTTAGAATGGTGAGATCCACAACTATATGTCGCAGTAGTAACATTTTATAAGTATTTAAGTGATAGTACTGTCTTAACAGGAATGCAGGGATTTCACTGCATGCTCTATTCTGTAATACACGAAGACATTTTTAGATTGATGTCTTGGTGAAGGTAATATAAATATTAAGGATTCCTATATTTTTTTACTGGTGAGACTTGAAAGCTGTGCTGATTGCATCCTGAGTCCCACTGAAACCCTTTAAATACAAGACTGACACAAAACGGTACTTTCTGGTGTCAGTATCATGAATCAAACTGAGTATTTGTTGCGTTTAGTTAGCCTTCTACTCATTTGAACGTAGTAATTTATTGAGTCTGTCTTTTTGAAACCTCGTTTTAATTAAAATGTTTCCGTCTCTTTAATCGATTCAACAGTCTGCGCTGTGTGAATATTAATTTGTTTCTTTATGTGTTTCCTGAAGGTTATTAACAATTAAGCTGATTTACCTTTGTCAAACTTCAAGGGGTCAGGGTAACGCCTGGGGAGAAGTTGGCACGCCACTTCCTTTCGCACTTGCACTAATGCTCAGGTCTCTAATAGTCTGGTCTTAATGAGTATTAATTGGAAATTGCCCCATCTGTAGCACTGGTGTAGGAGGAGAATAAAATGTGCTCAGTGAAAGCTTGTCCAACAGAAAGCGTTACATGGTAGAGACTAAGATTGAAATGCAGGTTTTGTGCTTAAACAGGCTTCTGGAGACTGTCATCGTATTCGTCATGTTTTCCTGTAATGTTTCCTGAAAGACAGTATATACAATCTGGAAGAAACAAGGAAATCAGAGAGAATCCTGCTTGCTTCAGGACTTTAGACTGAGATTCTGCTAGAAGAGGTTTTTCTTATACAGGTAGACCAGAAGAGCAAAAGCAACGCGGCACGGCGTTGGTTAGGAATCGAATTCTGCTCCTGTAGATGTAGTGTGTCCTGCAGGGTAACGTAGTATGTTTTTTATTATGCAGCAATCCTATGCCCAGCTTCTTACGGTAATTCAGTGTTTAATTCTAATTGAAATAACGGGAACTAAACCCCTCGATGTTGTCCAGCTTGTATACCCAACTGTAGTTGCGTCCTCAAAGTTCCTTTGCCTTAATTCAGGGATTTAATGTAACTTCCAAGTTCGTGATTAGTCAGCCTGTCAAACAAAAATCATTGTGTCAAGGCATTACCTTTCTGAATGGTCAAAATTGCAGAGAAACCAGAGACTTTTGAGAAAAAATATAATCAAAAGCCCGACCTCTACTAAAATGCAGTTTTGGAGAAAAACCAAACCAAAACTAGTCTCCTGCGTCCGACGTTTCAGTAATATCACAGATAAGAGGGAACGTAAGAATGTGCAAATAAGGTTGAAGAGCTAGGTCATATGTCGAAGTCTTTCTGGTTTTAAGTGACCGGAGTGAAATGCAATATTCCAGAGGATTCTTAAAACTGGTATGCAAAGAGAACTAAACCGCTTATACTCCTTCTCTTCCTATTCCACATGCCAAGTCACTTCTTCAAGCCACTGTTCCCTTCATCTCTTCTCCTAGACGACTCCTTCTTCTTCTGACTACTCAGGGTCACTTCTCATAACAAGCTTCTCTCTCAAATTGGTAATGGACACTCTGAGTCTGTCTCTCTCCCTCCATCACCAAACACTTCACATTCTTGATGATGTTAAGGCTTTTTTAATAAGAAATATAGACCATCTTTTATAGTAAAAGGAGGAAGAATGTCATAAATCTGTTATTTCTTCTTCCACCTACTTTCTTGTTCTCACATTACACAACTCTAGTTTCCTTTCACTTCTCAGCTCTTCTCTCGCCCTCCTCTTGGATGATTTTATTCAGTGCCTCTTTTAACTCGTTTCCAAATGGGTTTCTATCAACCTTTTTCCCACCTTCAACTTGTGGATATTTCCTGTTTCCTCATGATTAGACAGAGTCAAGGCTTTCTACCCCATAGGTTCTCTGAACGATTGGAAGGACACTGACTTGGTGGCAGTTTGTATGGATAAGTAACATCCATGAACCTGCAGCAAATATACTTACACAGACCGAAATAGAGTAGGAAGCTTTGGGGATAAGGATAAGCTTAGCTTAACAAAGCTGCTTTCATGATGAAGGGAGACATATATGGTTACATCCCCCCTCCTAAATTTGTGTCTTTGCTTTTGTTCTTCACTCAGGCTCTAGATTTAGGGATGCAATTGGCTAAGATGGTTCGGGTGGAAGCTGACTGGAAGAATTTAGAAGTGGAAGGAACAACTCCCTTTTCTACTGATGCCTTGCTCCGCATGGCAGGACCTTGGCTTAGCCCCTGCCCTCTCTCGTCCCACCAAAGGATAAAGTGATTCCCCTGTAAGACTTGTTCCCTGATTCCTCTTGCCACTCACCCCTGCAAAAAAGTTGCTAGAGCTCTTCAGCGTTATTGCGTACGCTCTTAAATAAGTGATTGGTGGCCAACTCGTTTGTTGCTTGGCGTGAAGGAAATTACCATGTGTGTGTATATATATAATGTATATCAATTAAGAGACGGTCAATCAAAAATAGAGACGATATCTACAATGAAGTCTGATGACATAGGTGACTATATTTCACCTAAAATGCCTTTTCTTCAGGTGTTGCCTACAGCTGGCTCAGTAGGTGTGTTCTGCTATTGCTCTAAAGCTCTTTAAATGCTGAGCTGTGCGCCTGTGCATGTACAGAACTGCCTCAGTCTGAGCAATTTTCATCTTATCACCCACCTAAGGGTGGGGCATATTCGATTTTCCTGTCTGCCATATCCCCTGAAGGGTCCGATCCCATAGGCATGCTCGGAACACGCTTGACATATTGGCAGGACTGTGCTTTTCAGAGACCGTTTATGTTTGTTTTCTTTCTAAAATGGGGCTGGAAGAGGTGATCCTCCACTTTTTCATAAGAGGGCGGTTATGCAGCTGTTATGGCAGTGTAATCGCCTAGGTTCGGTTCTCTCCCTGATTCAAAAGTGATTCAAAGCCATAACGCCCACCTCTCGCCCACGTACGGACTGGGTGGTGACACGTTCTCCTCTCCTTGGAAGGTGTAGCGGAGTGCAATGAATAATTCAAGACTGGCAGAGCTGGCCTCTCATTTATGGCATTTCTTGTCTGGTTCCCAGAATATTTCTTGGGCAGGAATTCGAGCCCCATTTTAGATGCTTTCTACACCTTCGATTCAATGGCTACCGCTAATTGTGAGAGCAATTTCCATCCTTTGTAACTGCATTGATAAGAGCAATAAGGTATCTTAGCCAGCCTGGGCCCTTAAGTCGTACCACCAGGCCTAGCCTTGCTCAAACTCCACAAGGGACTAGAAAACGCTGTGCCAGGACTGAGTTGGTTGTGCAAATGTTGGTTTTCGGTATCCTTTTTGAGGAAATTGCTATCAAGGGACATGCCCTGTGCACACCCCGCAGTCTGAGGAGCACCCTGATGGGTCTCTGGTAGCAGGAAGTAGTAATTTAAAATCAAGATAGTGCTTCTCCTGTCCCCGCTTCTGCATTCATTACTGCCACCTGGAATAAAAGAGCAACGTGCTTTGAACACTAGAGGATGAATAGTTGTGTGCAGAAGTCCAGGACAAACTCGGAGTGAGAACCGGAGAGATTACTGGAGAGCCTGCAGAAGCTTGTGCAATATGAAGTGGTAACTTTTATAATGCTGTTGTAAGAGCTAGTTGGGAACATCTGTTATGGTATGTGATGTCTTCTGTTACACAAGTTAGACTTTGCAAGTACAAGTTGGAATCTGAATGGAGCCAACGTGCTAATTCCTTGGTTCTCAACGATGTGTTTGGTGCTGAACTCGCCAACTTTGCCTTGCAGCATCTTCAAGAGCCAGTAATGGGCCCTTTAATGACCTGTTGAGTTCAAGTGGCCACCTGGACATGGGGAAATAAAGTGGGGAAGAAGCCAGTGTGGTGAGTCTACGTTAACATGATACGTCATGCGACGTAGGCATTCCTTTAGGACTGGCAGTGCTATTGTATTGAAAATATATATAGGGGTGTTGCCAAATGCTCTTCCATGAGAATAGTGTAATCTCTGAGCTTAATGTGTGTAACTACAATAAGAACTAAAGATAAAGTCAGATATGGTCTCTTTAAGAGCTGTAAGTGTGGGTAGCTTTTATTTCCTCAACACTTTAATGTGAACTTAGGAAACTATCTAAATAGCGGTAGAATATAAATGGCTTTTGCCAATGAAAACCTACTTTCACCACTGGGATTTTGCACGTTGAAGAAAGCAAGAAATATTGCCAAAATGAAGGCAAAAAAAGAGGCAGTACTTGCTTTTCAGAAGGTGCCGGTATGCTTGAATTCTCTATTTTTCATACCAAGAAATACTCAGCTAGCAAAACCCTGTTCGGGAGGGAGAAATAATCAGAGATGATCTTCCCTCCTGACTGAACCGAAAAGGCTACTGACCTACAGCGGTGTTTGGGTCTTTATAAAGTCCAACCCCAGCTGCCTCTGCTCCAGAGTGGTTTTATTTGAGAAACCAAGGAGTGTTATTGAGAGGATAAGGTGCTGGAAAGACACATTCTTTCAGAATTCAGTCAGTAATCCTGTAATAACTGCAGTATAATAGAGTAATAACTACAACACAGGTAAAGGCTGGCAACTTGATAAGAAACCATCAAGCAATTCCTAACAAGTAAGAGTCTGTTCCATATTTTTAGCTTCAGGTTGATTAGCAGAACATCTCTAACTGGTAGCCTGCCGAATGAACTGCTGCTGCTTCTAGTTAGACACAGATCAATGTTTCTCAGTATAATTATCTTCTCCTCCATGGACAGGAGGTTTCCATTGTGGCAGTTTGGTATAAGAATCTGAATTATGTCACTATGCTTCAAGTATTCTTTACTGATGAGTTGTGAAGATGTTCCTCATTTGGACCCTAGGTCACTTAAGGGTATTTATAGCTTATCAGAAAGATGGTATGCTGGTTATGGCTGAGGATACATCAGGAAAAACAAGAATCAAGTGAAATAATCTTCACTGATTTTACTGGCCACTAAACTGAATCTGGTACATGTGTTCTGAAAAAAAGCATTCTCCCCTGAAGGACCCACATTCCTTCTTGGAAGTAACAATTAACACTTGAAACTACATATACATGTATGCAAAAATACATATTTTTGGAATGGTTTAGGTTCCTAGGGGATAGAATCATAGAATCGCCCAGGTTGGAAGGGACCTTTCAGATCATCTAGTGCAACCATCAACCCAACTCTGACAAACCATCACTAAACCATATCTCTAAGCCCTGTGCCCACCCGATCTAGACCTCTCCCTGCTGACTGCCCTATCCTTAAATATATTTACCACCGAAGTAATACTCACCCTATCCGTATATTTTATTGTGGGGGGTGGTTATACTTGGCATAAGCAAATATGCTTACGTTTTGTTTTTGTGATATGTTGAAACATTGGAAAATGTTTCCGATATGTTGGAAAAATTCCAGTGGAAACTAGCACGGTGATCCATACTATCTTTTTGTGCCAATTAATCAAGTTTGTTGATTCAAGGGTGTTGAAACAAGGGTGTCCACTACAGCTGTTATTCTGATCTAAGATGGGTTAGGAGCGATTCAGTCTACATGTATTATGGAAATAAAAATAAGGGCTATTTTTTAGAGCGCTATTCCTTTCCTTTTTTTTGGGTTTTGGGTTTTTTTTTTTTGTGTGTGGTTTTTTATTGCATATAATACCTCTAGAGTCCCCAGCATCAGACTGCAGTGGGAATTAATCTGAGATTTGTTTTATAAGCCCGGTTTCCGATGGCGGCCATCCCTGCATGGTGACTGCTGGCTGTCGGGTTCTCTCACACGTAGGGTCGTCTTTGCTGGTCTGTATCAGACTTGACAGGAGAGCAGCAACATCAGCAATTGCTGCCTTAAAAAACGTACGAGAAGTGTCAAGTGAGCACAAAAGAGATGTGTAAATCCTTGTGTAAGGAAAAGCAGCAATAGGAACTTTGTTTCGTACATCTTGTAGTATCAGAGGGTCGCTCAGATTCATTCCCTAAGTGCCCATCTGCGACAGCAACTTCACTCTGCTTTGGTTTAAGTATCATCTAGTGCAATAAATGTTCTATGTTTTAGAATTGCCTATTTATCACTGAACAATTCTTGTGCCAAAAAAAAATAGTGTGCTGATACAGTTTTATATCAGCATAGTATGGAGAACATTGAGTAAGAGCAAGCTAATTATGCAAATAAAGCCTATATGCTCTGCAAGAATTGCCGCATACAGAAATCTGCAGGACCTTAATTTTCACTCTGACTCATTATTCCATTTTTGTGAGCAGATCTGTGCATGGCAGTTGCAAACCATTCGGTATGTAACTGGGGTTTGCTTACATGGGCATTTCTACCCGTTTACAACCTCTTACATTCCCGTGTCACACAGACCGGCTAAAGCTTCAATCACCTGTGTCTACGGGGCTACCTGGAACAACAAATAGGTGTGAGGTGCCATAAAAGAGACCATGTTACATCAGAGCAATATTCCAGACAGCCCAGTGTCCAAAAGGTGGGTGCCTGAAGAAGGGTATAAAACCAGATTCAATAGGGATTAATTGCAATGTCTATTTTATTGTCATGTATGCACTGAATATGCAGTGATTTATCCGAGGTGGGAAGGAGAATAATAGCAGCTCCGGCCACTGAGACTGTTGCTGGCAGGGATTTAAAGGGCAGCTCTTCTCTGGAATTACTCATTCCACTCCCACTGACCTACTAGGAACCTTTGAGATCCCACCCTCATGTTAGGAGTCTCAAGTATTCATCTAACCTCCTTCTATTCCTCTTGAATTACGAAATTGCCTAAGACACTTTGGCCTTTTGCAATAGAAGTGGATTTACCAGGCTGCGGCTCCTCGTGAAGCTGAAAAAGGATTTGACTTAATTTTTTTAATATTTGTTGAAGTGGGCAGTAGAGCTACACACCTTGAGAAACAAACCCACATGAATAACATATATGAAAAAATCATCACCGCTTTGTTTCCGTGGGATTTTTCCTTCCCTTGTATTCGGAGGATGCACACTCTTAGCTATAACTCACAGTAGGAGCTTATCTAGAACAGGTAGGAGCTTACCTAGTAGGAGCTTTCCTGAAAATAGACTGCTATGCCATTAAAAAAGTGATTTCAGACTAAGATTCCCTGTATTATTCCTGTTATGTCAGGGTGAGCAGAGTCAACCCATTTTGGAATGTTGAATCTTGCTTTCTATCAGGGCCTGCCGGGATTTCTGATGCACTGTTTCGACACACCATTATTGAAGCTCCAATTTGCTGAATCAGAAACGCTTTTATCCATCGGCCACGTACATGAGCGAGCGAAGCAAAGCAGGCAAGTATTGCCCGTAAAAATACTCATTATATTAGCTTTAAATGTCAGCTGTGGGACATGAGCTAGAAGTTTGATATTGCAGCATACCAAATTTGCTCAATGTAGGGGATGATGTTGTAAGCTGCTTAACCCTGTGAATAAAGTTGCAAGCTGTGGGTGTGTGAAAATGAAAGAGAGGTTCTCAGGGTACTTTTTAATCCTATTTTATTAACTCACTTCTTCTTTTGACTGCCCTTACCAACGTTTACATAAAAAAATACCTCCGCTGAGAAGCTGTGATGTGCTGACAGCCGGTGAGATAAAACTCAGCCTTCAATCACCATATATAATTGTGTAAAGTGTAAAACATCAGTGTCAACCACGCCACCCAGCTTGGTGTCATCTGCAAATTTGCCGAGAGCGCACTCGATCCCGCTGTCCCCGTTGTTGATGAAGATTTTGAACAGTGCTGGTCCCAGTACGGACCCCTGAGGGACATCACTCAGCGCTGATCTCCATCCAGGCATTGAGCCGTTGGCCACTACTCTCTGGATACGACCATCCAACCAATTCCTCATCCACTGAGTAGTCCATCCATCAAATCCATCTCTCCCTGATTTAGAGAGAAGGACGTTGTGGGGAGCCATGTCAAAGGCCTTACAGAAGTCCAGAGAGATGACATCCGTCGCCCTTCCCTTGCTCACTAATATAGTCACTCCATCATGATTTACTCATTCCTCACTTGCAAGCCTTCTACATTACAAATTATTTAATATTTTTTTGTTTACCACTTAAGGCAAAAAGCTACTATTGACACAGGCAAGACAAAAAAACTTCAAACTGGCAGCCTGCATTGTTGTAAAAAAAAATTAAATTCATATGCATAGCTTCTTTTCCAGCTTTCTTAACACCGGCTTGTTTTGGTGGTTTTGCAACCGCATGGGTTGTCCCCACTATTTGCCTGCTGGCAGGTTTAAACTCGCAGAAGTCGTGTTCATTCGGCTTAATTAATTGTGCCCTACATTTTATTTAGGTTTATAAAATAAAACACCTACCTTTTATTTAGATTTATGAAATAAAAAGAAACATCAAAAGCTTCCAACTGAAATTTGGTTTATGCCCCTGCTTTTTAATCCTTTGAAGCACGCGGCAAGGCTGCACTCTCATGTCGTGGTCTCTAACACATGTTGCGTGAAGGATGAAAGAGGAGGGGTAGGTATGTGGACCCAAAGCAAGCCCACCGTTGAGCCTCACAGGCGCTGCATGAAGTTTGCATTTCACAGCTGTATCTATAAGTTGTTAACCTAAACCATGTACGTGAATTTTATTTACTGCGCAGGAAGACTTGTAAGCAAGGTTTTGTGCAAGTTAGTGGTCAGCAGGGACGATGTACTGTCTAACGCACACAGCACATGGCTGGGATCAGCATGGTGTTGGAAAAGGGACCTTCCGTTGCCTCTCCTTGGTTGTAGCTAAAACTCCGCCGTATTTCCTGCCCAAGCTGTCCTTCTTCGCTAGATTTCTCCCGCAACAAACCGCTTATGTCGAGAGCAAGGTCCAGGTGCTGTTTTCCGTTTTGGACAGACTTCGTGAGCAGGTAAAAAGGAGCGGTTGGAGTTTGAAGGTAGGCCACTTCTGATTAGAAGCAGTATGGGCTTTTTGTCCAGAGGATGTGAAGGCAGACGGCTGGTAGCGCTCCCCGACTTCTGTGCTCTCTGGCATGAGATGAAATTTAGCAACGCGTAACAGCATAGTAGAAAAACTACTGAGGAAACTTTTCCCTCACTCAAGTAATGTGTTCTTTGGCCTGTGATTTACAGCTTGACCATCCCTCTAAGACGTGTCCTCTCCAATGAACCAAGGGACCTGTGTTTCGTGAAAAATCTTAACTCCTTTTTGTTCCTTTAATCCTTTTAATTCCCTGCGCCATGGGCATGAGTTCCTCATTGTAAGTATTTATATTTGAAAATATTTGGTGACTAAAGGCACTGTGTTTTATTTTTAACTGATGTCCCTTTTTTTCCTGTATGGACTGTTAATTTGCACCGTTGCTACCTTTACCGGTTCAAAATCTGAATATCCCTAGATAGTTTCAGAGCTGTAAATCTGTGTAAGTTATCTTGCCACCTTCATCTCTTGCTAATAACAACTTGTGAAGGGATTTACCTCTGGGCTACTATCTGCAGTTTTGTTACTCCTGGTATTTTGCCAGTCTTCCTTCCCACTATAAGTTGATTTGGTGTAAATACTGGTGGGGTATCAAGTATGGTGCCTGGATTGAGGCAGTTGGACCGTTTCCGTGCGAGCCGTCCTTCTCTACAAAAGTCTATTGTTATTTCTTACCGCAAGTACGCCCAGCGTCTTATGTGCAGCAAGAGGAGAAGAGATCCCAGCTAATTTATTGCAAATTTATTGAAAGTAAGCCAAAAGTAACCGAGATAAAGGCAACACATCGAAGCAGTTGGCTCTTCCAGGGAGCTGTACAAGAGCCCTCTTCCCTACCCTTGTATTACGATGCCTTTCAGGCCTCGATCAGCATCGATTGCAGCCCTTTTGTGCTGTCCTCTTCATTCTAGTGGTTCTTCTCCACTCGCCTGCTTGTCACAGCAGGGGCGAGACACCCAGGGTTGGTTCTACATGCCAGGGTGGTTTCTCCTGTCTCACCAGCGTTCTTCTTGAGTGGTTGTTTCCCTCGGTCATTCTCCCTAAATCTGTGTTGGCATAACCTTTCTGTGTCCACCTCAGCGATCCCCGTAGCTCCTTTTCTCCCTGCACCTCTCCACCACCATTCTACCTGGTTCCCTCCAGCTCCAGTCCTCCTTCTGCCCCTGCTAACAGGGCCTGACCAGAGTGCGCTTGACCCTGGCATGGCCTGGTTGCCCAGTGTCAGTGTGGCTGGGCTTGGGCATGGAAATAAAAGCTTGCCTTCCATTCTTTTCTTAGCGAAAGTGTGACTTTGGAAAAATCTGTGGAATATAATTTCCTTCCCTGCTGCTTCTTCAGAATGGCAGTTCTTGTGGAGCCGAAGATTCTGGGAAAAGGAATAAGCAAGTTTTGAAATACAACCTCAGATGTTAAAAGCAAGGTTGAGGCATTGGTGCCTTGCTCATACAGACTATTTTATTGTCTTCCATGAGTGTGTCGTCACTGTTTAGTTGCATGAACCAGGGTGTGGCTTGCGTTCTTCTTGCTGTGGTGTCTGAATCTGCTGACAGCTATACAATTCCTCTTGTCTCTACAAAAAAACCTCTTAACATGTTTCCCACTGGGAGAGCTACCCTGGAGACAGGGTAAGGTTGCACGGCTTTTAAATAAAATCTATGGGAAGGCAATCGGGTGTTGTCTCTGATCATGGAATGGTTTGGGTTGGAAAGAACCTTAAAAATCACCTAGTTCAAGCCCCCTGCCATGGGCAGGGACATCTTCCACTAGATCATGTTGCTCAAAGCCCAGTCCAACCTGACGTTGAACACTTCCAATGGTGAGGCATCCACAAGACTGTTACTCATTTTTGTTCCCAGACTTTTGTTCCCTACAGACTTTGGTTTGTTAATATGAGGATTTGTTAATATGAGGATGTTAATATGAGAGCTCTACAGATGCAAAGAAAAATTAATCAGTGATCAGAAGCTTTTGTAACGCCACAACAGCAGTATCTGATCATCCCACACGTCTTTTTCACGCATTGATCTTCATAATCCTTTTGGGAGCTGGGAAAATGCCATATCCATTATAGGGAGAGAAGCGTCAACATCTGCCTCTACATGGTTTGAGTGTGCGATGAGTAATCTATTTTTATAAGAAGACTGTGGTGGAGAAGGTAACTAAGTCCAAATTTCTTGCATCACTGGACCCTTAGTGAAAGCAAATGGCCATATAGATGTGTCTATTAATACAAAGGGGAAAGATTCAGATGTACAAAAGATGAGAAAGAAATGCAAAATGACAAGTTTAAAAACAAGTTGGAGGCCTTTGAAGATGAATGTTTGCATTAGAAAGAGAAGCAGGCTCAATCTTTTCTTGGGTCTGTCTTTGTTTTGTGTCTCAAGTCTACCATGCGGTACTTCTATCATCTATTTTCTCTGTGTTTCACCATCCTTTTACAAAATTTCATTGTGATATTAATGTTGATGAAAGAGTACATGAACTTTGTGCTAACTGGTGAGCTGGCACCTGATATGCCCAGCGCTGAGCCCCCAAAAATTCTACATTTGTATTAACAAGAGCTTGTATGGTGGGACTGCCAGGAGAAGCCGAGACGACCCCCTTCTATTTACTGGCAATTGGGACTTCCCATTTACATTGCCCTATAGCTTGGGCTCACTCTCCACTGAACTCATCTCCAAGCTGAACTTGTCCTTGGGGTCATTGCACGGTAGTTTTAGCGTCATCCCCATCTGGAACTGGGAGCAAAACCTGCCTGCTCCAGGTGCCGTCTCACTCATGGGCTCACCAGAGCCAAAGCGCAGCCGTGGCAATGTGCTCCCAAAATACATTTTGATGTATTTGATGGCAAATACATCAAAATGAAAATGAAAATGCATGCCAGGCTTCCACCTTACATTTTCTTAACCCAAAAAGACAACCCTTAGTTATAGAAAAAAGAGGTCAGGGTGCCTAATAATTTCAAGACAGCTGTCCATGTGATCTCATTTTCTTTGTAGAGATAAACGTTTGATGCGTGCCTGGGAGAACGATTGCACCCCTTATAGATTTTCAGGTGTAAATTCTCAGGCCCTCCTTTGAGGAGACTATTCCTAGACTCCATGGAGACATAGTTTTCAGTGTGAAATTACCTTATTTTGGAGTGCACTCCTCTGCTACTGAATGCATTTTGCCTCAGTTCCAGAGTCAGTTTATAATTGATTGATACTGGGACAAAAAAATGAAAGGAAAGCTAGAGCAGGGACATCTTCAACTAGATCAGGTTGCTCAGAGCCCCATCCAACCTGACCTTGAATGTTTCCAGGGATGAGGCATCTGCCACCTCATAACCTCGCAATTATAAATGTCATCTCTTTCTCTCTTCTTTTTCTAAGAAAATGTCAACTATGTCAGGGCCTTGAGTACACTAACAGGTCTTAATGGCCCTGACCAGCCTCACCTGGGACCCACACCCTGACCAGGGTCCCCATGTAAGCTCAGCTCTGGGTCTTCTGTCCCTCCCTGAGCTCAGTTAGGCCTGGCCATGGACCCCATTGACCCCGACCCGTGGACCTGCTTCATCCCCACAAGCTTTTTCCTGGATTTTGGGACTTGGTTGAGCCTGGCTGCCATCCCAGGCCTGCCCTGATCAACTCCCAGGTTCTGCGAGATGGGCCTCGGCTGACATGGCCCTGCTGTCTGTGGCTGTCCCGCTCTCCATCTTGTGAGGAGCCGCCCGCCTTGGCTTCATCCTGACAGACTACTCCTGGTCTGCAGCTGTAGCTTGTACCTCGAGTGCCGTCTAGATCTTTCTGTGACTAGCCAAAGAAGCTTCCCAGAGCATTTGCAGACTTCTGAGCTGACTTGTGTCCTGCTCATTTCACCTAGAATAATAGAATATCTTGAGTAGGAAGGGTCCCATAAGGCTCATTGAGTCCCAGTCCCTGCTCCTCACAGGACTACCTAAAACTAAAACACACAACTGTTTAGTTTGAGGAAGAGGAGGCTGAGGGGAGACCTCATCACTCTCTACAACTAGTTGAAAGGACATTGTAGAGAGGTTGGTGCTGGTCTCTTCTCACAAGCAATTAGCGATAGACCAAGAGGGAATGGGTTCAAGCTGCAACAGTGTAGGTTTAGACTGGACATTAGGAAAAAATTCTTCACGGAAAGAGTGGTCAGACACTGGAATAGGCTGCCCAGGGAGGTGGTGGAGTCACCATCCCTGAATGTGTTTAAGACTCGTTTAGATGTGGTGTTGGGGGATATGGTGTAAGGGAGAACTTTGTAGAGTGGGTTTGGTGGTTGGACTCGATGATCCCAAGGGTCTTTTCCAACCTAAATGATTCTGTGATTCTATGATTCTAACTAAGAGCATCGTCCAGATGCTTCTTGAACTCTGATGGGCTTGGTGCCGTGCCCTTTTTACTTGTTGAAGTGTTAGAAGAGGTGGAAGATCCTGGCATGGTTTCCACAGGAGGATATTTATTTGCAATTCGAATAGCTCGGAGGTATAGCCTCTCTCAAGGAGAAAAATAAGAAAGGATTAGGAAAAATAATCCAAGTTTGCCTCCCTGTGGTACTGCCTCGCTGCTACACCTAGAAATGGACTACTTTTTCCTTTTCTTTGTATGAATTTCTCCCTGTTCGCTGCTGAGACAGGGACAGGTGTGTTCATAAGAGATTGCTTAGAGCATCCCTAGCAGTTCAGGACTTCAGTTGTGATTTTTGGAGACCCTTAATGCCAGCCAGAATTGTTCAGCCGGGACAAGGACAGAATGCAGTTTTGCCTGACAGCATCCAATAGTACAATGCAGTGCTCCTGCACTGAAGTCCTGTGTGCGTAACACAGAAATGTTATCCAAAGAAGTGTAATGACGATATGAAAAACTTAATATCTTTCTCCTGGATTGCTACTGTTATCATTTGTATTAGGTGCGTTTGAAAATGAAAAGGTGATGCCTACTGTAGCAGTTAATTTATAGGACACAGTTATGCAGCTGGACCTGTTCAATCAAAGCACGGTTCTGTGGGTAAAAGAACCCAAATTGCCTTGGCAAGAGGGCCTGGTGCTGTTTGAGAAAGAGCAGGAAGCCAAAAAAAAATTTAAAAATATAGCTGAAATGTAAGGACTTGCAGGGAATTATAAGGAATTAGAGGGAAAGGGCAGGAAACAGTTATGGGCTTTTCTCCTTAAGCAGCCCCCTCCCATGGACGGAAGGGAACCTCATCCTCTGGCAGTTTTATGAAAAATCTTATGCCCAGGGAGGACTGGAACAACATTCTTCGAGACTGGTGGACTTATTCACCAGCAAAGCTTCAGCTTGCTTACCGGGCACCCCTGATCTTTCGTATCCTTTCAGCAATGAGCAAAACCGTGCACAACCAAAAGTAAAAGCCACACCAGGCTACAGACTTTTAAAAATTATTTTTGAATTACACATTGTTATCACTCTTCTTAGGAAATAAGAAACTTTGCAGTCAATGGTTGTAATAAACTCTAGTAAATGAACAACAGAGAAATCTTGGACAGCCTCTGATTCCCAGACTAAGAAAGCGCAGGCTACAGAAAGCCAAATTCTATATTTTTTTGTTTAGAAAGCATGATTTTCTGAAAGCAATTAAAAAAAAAAAAGTTCTTTCAGAATTTTGCAAAAAATCTTCGATTAAAAACACTGACAGATCTCTTTCCCCAGGGGGATGGAGACGTTACAAACCCCGCAGTGGTGAGCGGGCAGACCCCAGGCTGGGTACGGTGCTGGCTGTGGCCACTCGGAAATACCAGTTTGTAAGCAGCTCGTAGAGGAGAGAAAAGATGAAAGATGAAAACACTCACATTGTTTGTGCGTTAATTGGTAACAGCAGCACATTTGGAAGCCAGGACTACATGGGACTTAAAATTCACAACTTTAAGCCAAAAACTTTATATTTAGAGCAGCCGTTCCAGCACCCGTACAAGAAGAATTGTCCACATGGAAAGTCACGGTGTGAAGTTCATAATAGTTCCTTGCTGTGTTTTTTTGCCCCCCTCTGTGTTGTGACTGCTCTGCATCTTGTGCTTTGAACCAATTTGACTCACGTGTTTTTCCACCAAATTGTGAGGGCTTGTTCATAACCACTTGCCTGCATACCTTATTTGCCTGCAAGCCCAAACAAGGCGGTTCAGGATTCTCACCTCTCATGTAATTAGTGTTGCTCTTCAACATGGTGTGGAGAAAGGAGCAAGCAACAGACGTGTTTCTCTAGCACCTTCTTTTTGACATAGCTTTGGATACTGTAAGGAGTTTGCCAGTGTCCTGGAGGACACACGTCAACTTTGAGGAAACTATTTTGGTAACCACAGAAGGTGTTCTTTGCGACCAGCTTATGGTGTCTCATCTTCTGAGTGGGAAAAACTCAGGGTCTGGATGACAGGTCAGAGGCCTTGAGCTGCCCTCTGCACGAGACTCCCCCAAAAACTCTTCTCCAAGAAATGGAGTATGGAAAAAGCTACACGGCCTCTTATAGAGGTAGCCTCTTCTTTCAATCCACCTTGCAAAAACTGGAAGGGGATTTAGTCTGACGGTAAAATCTTGATCTAAAACTGCAGTAACTAGCAAGACACAGACAAAGAATCAGCCCAGCTAAGGTGGATATTCAGTTATTCTGCCCATTTTCAAATTCAAATAAATCTACAATCAAGGATATTACTCCATTCCAACATGCGAAGTAAGTTAACAGAAGTCTAAGAGAGAGCATAACGTTTGAGTCTAAATAACAGAGCCTAGTTTCTCATAACTTTATTTTCCCTAACTGCAATTTCCAGTTGAAAGAGTTTTTTCCTTTTAATTTTTTTAACCGCTGTTAGTTTCTCTCTGTCCAAAAACAGCTGAACCCTCAGCGGAGACACCTGAACAAGCTTTCAGAACCAGCTGTCAGCTTCTATGAACTTGTAGGAACTTATTCTTGGCATGTTTTAATCAGATTTGAAATGGTGTGGAGGTCCCAGTGAGTTCAAAAGTTGTTGGCTGGGAGGAAAAGTGGGCTGAGAAACAGGTAGGTGCCCCATAAATCTAATTTTCTTGGAAAACCAAGATGTTTGTGACTTACAAACTGTGATCTACTTTTTCAAATGAAACAGGAAAGAAAAGCACAAAGAAGCCAGTCCTTTCCTTTCACGTCCAGCCGAGGCAGTGAGATCTGCTCCTTTTGGCCTGTTGGTTCCTCAGGGTGCTCCCCACTTGCTCTGTTTGAATGTCCCTTGGCAAAATGGCATTACTTTAATAATCTGTGCCACAGCCACCCTGAAGGCTCTGTCTGGATAATGAGTTAGTGCAGCAAATACAGAAGTAGCTCAGGGCATGAGCAAATAGTGTGAATTCTTGGGTGTCCATGATCATTTTCTAACCATTTTCCGCAGTCGGTCGCTATGTGTAAGCTCTGCGCCTCCAGTGGAAAAAAAGAGGTGAATAGAAATAGAAATACAGAGTGGAATCATAGAATCATAGAATGTGTTGGGTTGGAAGGGACCTTTAAAGGCCATCCAGTCCAACCCCCCTGCAGTGAGCAGGGACGTCTTCAACTAGACCAGGTTGCTCAGAGCCTCATCCAGCCTGGCCTTGAATGTCTCCAGGGATGGGGCCTCCCCACCTCTCTGGGCAGAACAGACTTGACTAGACTAGACAAGACTAGACTAGACTTAAATATAGAAATTCTGCACTTGGGTACTTAGATGAAGGTCCTGATTGAGGCGAGGAGAATGGGAAGTAAAGGGTGAGGTGACATGGGGCTGGGCCATGTTTGGGTCCATAGATACCCTAAGGTGTGACACTGGCAGGGCATCAAAGCCTGGTCCACTGGAAACAGCGGAAAACTATTGGCAACATCTCAGTGACTGCAGTAGGTGTTTGCTTTCAGGGCTGGTGTGGTAAAACTGAAATTTCTTAACCTGTTTCAAGATGGTTTAAGACTGATTTGGAAACCCGGAGATGTTCTTGTCAAAAGTGGGTCCCACTTCCTTATGCAGGATGAATGAACCTTTTCTAGAATACATCTAAAACCAGATTGTCAAACCCCAAAATTCAAGTTACAGACTTAAACTAAGAGTATAGGGCTTCTTAAAGCCTACAATTACCAGCAGTATTTTAAAAATTAAAAGAACATTTTAAGAACTTAAAAGGAAATGCATTCTTTTACCCTCCGCTACCCCTGCCCTAGTAAAACCTTCTCCCAGCACTCACCAATTTCTGAGTTGCTCTTATGCACAGAGGTCAAAGTTTCAAGCTTTTCTGAGAAAGGATAAGGCACCTTTTTCCCCTCCACTCCATGAATATAGGATTTTTTTTTTTTTACTTTTGTAACTGGTGGGAACAGAACAGTTAAGAAAAACACCCAGAACCGTGGGGTTTATGATAGACTGGCAAGTGCTGATAGCGCCACTGAAAATGCTTCCCGAAAGCAAACCCCGTAAGTCAGCGTCTTGGGATAAATACCAAGGCATTAGAAAGAGCAGAAGTTTTTCAGCTCTCTCCTGGTTAGGTTATGTCTAGGGGCAGTTTATGGAGAGAAGGGATGTGGTGCCACGGCCTAGGATTAGTCTTGCATCCTTTTGCTTTCTCCATGCAATATCCGGTGACACACTAGCAGTGGTTGGGACTGACTCCAGCAGCCTGGGCTAATGAAGCTCGTTCCTGTGCCTCAATCTGCAGCTCACAAAGCCCTTGTATCCCTCCTAGAAAAGGAAATGAAATTGCATTATGTCCCTGATATAATCCCTTTGGTTTCAAATTCATTTAATGACGTTGTTCTTAGCCTTTTTGTCCCAGGAGATCCTGCTGTAAAGAAGGTCGTATTTCAAGATCCGGATCTCCCAGGCGTAATCCCAGCTGCTGTCAAGCTTTATGTTCCGTGCCCAAAAGACGACACTTGCAGCACTGGGCCAACCAATATATTGTGGAAAGGTTTGTGCATCTGGCATCGCTGCCTCCTTAGGTTTATAATCTGTGAGCAATTAATACATAAACAACTAATAGCTACCCGGGGCTAAGATTAAACAATTAATACTCCGCTTGGATTTTCAGAAGTATCCCACAGGCATAGTCCAAGGCCTCTGTTTGTCTAATGGAGGATTAGGAGCAATTAAGGGAAGTAAAATGCAAGACATGCATGGTATCCACTAATACCCATCATGCCGGGCTGGAGTAAAACACTTAGGAAATATGTTTTTAAAATGCAATCTATTTCCTCCCAAGGAAATCCTCCAGGCAGAACTTGGTACAACTAAAGAAAATACCGTATGAGAACCTGGTGTCTATAGACAGAGAAGAAAAAGGCATTCCATTGAGTTAAGCTACGTAATCCACAAATCCAGATAAAGATCTAGGGTCTGTGCCTCCATGAGCCAGTTTCAGCTGGGAGAGGAGAGCTCTGGATCCATCAATTCAAGGATGTAGAATTGAAAAGAAACGGGCTGCGGTGCCGTGCCTGGAATGCAGTGAAGGACTCGCTGTAAACTCTGATTCACGTTACGTAGGACGTAACATCAGGTAGTCCGTGAGCCTCTCCACAAATATTTACAAAGAAGTTCACGGTGTCCCTTCTCTCCGTATGGCAGCTGTCCGGGGAATCTCAGGAACTGGGAAACGGGATACTTCAGATGCGCGTGAAAATTCACCTCAAGCCCATGTTATTTACCTCTTCTTTGTTCTTATCGGGCATCATCATTTTCCCGGTTCCTTTGTTGAGCCTGGGCAATACTTTCGCTTATCTCAGTAGCTGCTTTGCCTGCCTCAGTTGTAACATCTTTATCTTTTAAGGATGCCTTTTTTGGCTTTTTACCAAAACCTTTTCCCCTTCTGTTTCGCTTAGATATTTTTAAATTATGCGTACTCTGAATTAAACTCCCATGAACAGTTTCTCTTTGTTACCCTTTGCTGACCGTTAATTTGTAAAAGCTGAAGTAAAAATCAGCTGGGAATAGTAAATAGTTTTGCCAATAGTTTTGCCAATTTGTCTTTCAACAATACAGGTCAGCTTTAACGAAGAGTAAACAATAGTCTCCTAACAAAAATGAGCAGGCATGAAATAATCTCGTAAGCATAAGTAATCATAAATGAGGTTCTTGGACTCAGAGCAACTGAGTATCTACATCAAATAATTAGATTCTTGAGCTAACTGATATGACGACATAAGAAAAGAAAAATAAAATACTGTGCAGTTGATCCACGGAAGCAATGCAGGGATTATGCAAACAAATACAAAAGTATTTGTCATAATTCATTAATATTTTTTCTATTGACTGTTCGAGACCTGCCCTAATATGAAGATGTTTCTAATATAATAACCCTCTTAAAGGAGGTATTGCAATGCAACATTCACTTAGCTATGCTAAACTACTTAACGCCGGTTATATTGATTTATTGACTCGTATTATCTGTTCTTTGTATGTTGGACAACTACACTTCTACTATAAAGGAATTATAATTATTTTTATGGCTCCTTATCAACATGTAAGAAGCTTTCGACAGATCCTGTTTATTGTTACACATATTCAAAGGCACAGACGAGGGTCACTTGCCTGTGATTTACGCGGCATTGATTGCTTGAATTGTAGCCTTGTTTTACAACACCCAATTTGTAGTTAATAAATCCATGTAATTCCAGAGCTAGCTGCGCATCTGGGCCTGGAGACGTGAAGTATGTTGGCGTGTATCCTGTACCTATGCCATCTATGCAAATTTATGTTTCCAAATGCAATTGCAAGCCAAAGTCTCTGTTAACATGACAAATTCTGTTTGGCAAGCGAGAATGATTTGCGTGGTTTGGCAAACATCGCATTAACTTCCCCATTCTGCTTCTTTCACCTTCGCGGGGAAGCAGAAGGAAGAAGATCCGAAAAGCCAGGATGAGTTGTGATGAAATGTGGATCCAGCCACCTGAGGTGAAACTAGACAACTAGGCAACCTAGTAGGTGCTAGGCACGGGTTGTGCAAGGAACCGGTCCAGCCACAAAATATAGATCCTCCCTTCTCATCTTGACAATGGTTCCTACCTGACAGAATGAATTATATGCTCGGCTCCCCCTCGTTTCCCTCAAATAAAAGGGACTAAATTGTTCTCACAGAGTGAGTGGGTGCCTAGGATTTTGTAAGACAATTCTAAGCGTGCAAGGTGCCAATTCTCAGTTGAGATTGGCTGAATAACTTGACTGTGATTTTAATATTCTCTCTCCCCTGGGGACAATAAAGAAGAATCACGTCGACTCGCTACTAAAGGTGAGGGACGGTGACTGCGCATTGGTAATTGTAAGAGATAATTGTAGAGAGTAATTCTGCAAAAGTTTATTTTAGTTGTTTGATTTTCTATTTCAATTGCTTCTTCAGGCTTTTTCTGAAATTTGTTTCAGTCATTCAAAAAAAAAAAAAAAAAAAGAAAAGGTGGTGAAGAGAGCTGAAAGTACAATTCCTTAAAGGACTCTGTTGTTTCACTTAGGAAAGAGAAGATGGAGAGGCAAGTTGCTCACTGTCCATAACAAGTGGAAGGAATACAAAGAAAATCTGAGTAGATCTCAAGTTTCTTCGGTTTTCTTTAAATCTTAAGCTTGTGCCGCCTCCAGCAGTGACTGTTTAGAAAAAGAACCTTATCAACCCTAACACTGAAGGACTCATTAAATAGGATTCATCTTGCCTAGCTTTGCAAAGTTAAGCATCTAGTCTAAGCTAGTGTCTAGGTTCTCTTGTCAAAGAAGCGAGATAGCTATCTCTAGATGTAATTTATGCTGTCCACTTTTCTCAAATTATTATAGAGCAAGAAAAAATAAATCATTTAGATGATGCCTTTTATAAAGCTGAAGAAAAGCGAATGGATTAATTCATTGTTTCTGAACTGTACTGACGCTCACATCATCCTTTTCTGAGACAGAGAGCTGGCATGGAGCACTTTCTGTATCTGTACCACCATACAGCACAATCCTAAAATCTGGTGATGACAAAAGAGGTTAGTTTGTTAAAGGAAATAATCTACTTGCAACATAGTGAAATAAAGAGGAGTTAAAAATACTTATTTACCTACTACTATGTTTACATCTTCCTTTTTTATTTATGATTTTGTAGTCACTTTTTCCATCCTTCATTTTCAGGTCATTCTATTTCTTTATTAGTCGGTCACAAACAGAGCAAAGGAAGCTGCTCAAATTAAAAGTACCGATTTATACAGTCTGCACATTCAGTATCCTGTATATATTGCCTGAGTGCCCTTTAGTGTAAGCAAATATTAATATGACTTTTAAAAAAAATATGTATTTGCAGTGCTGCCATATTGGGTATTTTAGCCCAGGAAAATGTCACGTGGCTATACTGTTTCCAGTGCCTGAATTACCTGAAAGAGTTAAGTCTAGAGCAGTATGAGCTCAGCCTCACTCAAGGTAACTCATTCTTGTCCATTTAGAGTGTCTAGAGTATGTATACGTGGGCACTGAGTTTTCCTCTGTCAACACAGAGGAGCTGGACTCCATGGTCCTTATGGGTCCCTTCCAACTTGAGATACTCTATGATCTGGCTGGGATCACATGGGAATTCAAAGACTGAGAAAGAATAAAATAAATTTCAAAATCCTGGAATAAAACCCTAAGTGCTGTTTTCATTAATGATGTCTTGAGAGGGACAGTGCTACTGTCTGCTCGTCACCTACAAGCAACAAGGGGGGGAAAAGCCGTGGGAGAGCAACAATGGCTACAAGCCAATGCTGTGGTGCACCTCTGAAAAATAGAAAAACAAACTTTCATTAGTCAAGAAATCATCAATAGCGAGAGAAAAAAAAAATTAGTGGGCTTTACAAGACTGGGAAGATCTCTTCTAGATGATTGTGCAAACGGTTGGTTGCCCATTCCACAGAAAGACTCATTCAAAACCGAAGAGGGAGGGCTACTTGGTAGATCAGAGAAATGCTGTGTTATCATATGATTGGAAGCTAAAAGAACCTAGCAAATTTTCAGGTGATGTTTCCAGTATTTTTCTCTAAATGAAAAGTCAAGAACCAATACAACTGTAGTTCGTATATATGCATTTAAATTTTGTAGAACAGTATGATTTTGGGCTGTTCTTTGTAGGAGCCCAGTAGGTGCAAAGAAATACTACGTTTCCTCTCACTGATGCAATGCTTAAGGAAAGGAAGTACCTTTCATGAGATCTAGCGAAAGAAGCACATGTTATGCCCATATTGTTATAGAAACGACTCCTCGGGAAGATAATTTGTCATGTTGTGCAATGTGTTTTCACCTACTATTGGATGTGTCCGTACCTGTTGACATACCTCAGATGGGTGGATCTTTGTCTTATGAGGCAAGTTGTAATAACCAGTTTTCTCCAAATACGAACGCGGAGAAAGCTTTCTACAAACGGTATGTGTGAGCCTATGCTGAGTGTGGACACAGCGTATAAGCTCCATGTGCTGGAAATCATTGCTGGCTGCTTCATCTCTTGAAACGCACAGTTCCTGTCCTGTGTAGGAAAAAGAGAGGGCGCAGTGGCGTATACATGAAGAACCCCCCTCTCTCTGTCTTCCTTTCCAGGAGAACATGTGCGGTTACTGTGGACACTGTCACAAGTTCCTCTCAAGATTTGCTTTAAGGATATGAAGGTGATCACAAGTTTTCCTGCATTTGTCCATCCTTGCTGCTGGTGTGATGGCAACATAATCACTACCCTTACGAAGTCTCTCTACTGACTTTCCATCACCAGCGTGTCATGGTTTCAGCTGGGATGGAGTTAACTTTCTTGCCAGCAGCTGGTATAGAGCTATGTTTTGGATTTGGGATGAGAAACAGTAATGAAAAAATACCCCCTGATGTTTTTGGCTGTTGCTTGGCAGTCAAGGCCTTTTCTGCTCCTCACACCGCCCCGCCAGCGAGCAGGCTGGGGGTGCACAAGAATTTGGGAGGGGACACGGCCAGGACAGCTGACCCCAACTGACCAAAGGGATATTCCATGCCATATGACATCATGCTCACTATATAAAGCTGGGGAAGAAGAAGGAAAGGGGGGACGTTGGAGTTGTGGTGCTTCTCTTCCCAAGTGACCGTTACGTGTGATGAAGCCCTCCTTCCCTGGAGATGGCTGAACACCTGCCTGAGACGGCGAGCAGTGAATGAATTCCTTGTTTGCTTTGCTTGTGTATGCAGCTTTTGCTTTACTTATTAAACTGTCCTTATCTCAACCCACAAGTTTTTCCTCACTTTTATTCTTCTGATTCTCTCCCCCATCCCAGACAGGGGGAGTGAGCGAGCGGCTGTGTGGTCCTGGTTGCCGGCTGGGGTTAAACCAAGACACAGTGAGAACCGTGTTTCACCTTCTATACTATAACATTTGAAATTGGTTTTGTTCCTTTCCTTTCATAATTCCAAAGTCTTTTGTTGCTTTTGCTAAAATATATTTAGAGTTGCTAAGCTGTTTCTCTGGCCCTCTCCAAATACTATCATCCTCAGAACATCACTCTGAAGATTAGGAAAGGAAGTAATTGTAGTTGTGACGTGTTTCTGAAAACCAAGGACTAAGAAATTAAGAAGTATGCAATATTAATCCCTCTCTCCCTCACAGATTGGCAAAGTAAAGCAGAAATCAGCCAAGAACATTCCAGATACACCTAATGTATAAGCAGTTAATGAACTGGATGGCGAGAGGTCAGTTCAGCAATGCTGTGATACAGGATTATCTGGAAGAGCCACGAATTTCTAAGGGATTTCTGCCTCTCTCTGACCCTTTTGGGCACAGAGGACGGTGTTACGTGTATTCGTTCAAATACTTAGACGTAACTCATATCCGTGCTGGTCTGCATAGATTATATCGAGTAGCAGGAAATAGGGATTCTCTTGTTGTGGAGATTACCCTGAGTAAAGCAGTCGTCGTTTGATCTGTGTGTTCGATGGTAGGGAGGTGAAAGTGTAGTGCCAGGATCCTGGCAAAGAGACTAAAAGGATCCAAATTTTGAGACAGTGTAACAACCTGGGTGAGGTAAGCTATGGCCACATAAAATTGAATCATCCACTCAAAGTATACATCTCATTGCACTGGCCAGGGAGATTCCAACTGGCCTTTTAATGTAGGCAGTTAACTGAAGTTAGACACTTAAAGGTAGGTATGATGAGTCTAGACCAAAATATTTGGGGCTTTGTAGGGAAAATGTAGACAAATTCTGTTCACTGCAATTCTAAAACGAAGCAAGAGTGTCCGTGCGTGCAGGGCGAGAGTGCAGAAGAGAGACTGGCAGATTAGGACGTCATTCAAATAACGTAAAGATCTGGGCACAACCTAAACTCTGTTTTCAGTTCTCCACGTGACTGAGTTTGAAATACTTTAACTGGTTCCTGATTTTCGGGTGTTTGTGTTTGTAGAAGAGCTTCTCTCCTAAATGGAACGGGATAGCACAAAGGAAAGTTATGTAGGCTACTAAAGCTTTCATTTGCTGAATTTCCTCCTTGGTGTTCCAATAAGAGAATAACGTTTCCTGTGGGAGTAAGTGATCATGCGCTTAATTTTATGTGTAGGTTTTATATAGAGGCGGTATGTGATTCTTTATTATGTCTTCCCTTTTGCAGCAAGGTAATTGCTGCCATTGTAAAGACTGAGGTGTGAGAAACAAGGCTGATGAGAGAAATCACTTCCCCATTAACGTTACAAAATCTCTTCTATTATGCAGCAACTTTAAGCGTGAGTAGAGACGCCTCTGTAACTTCTGTACCCAGCGTCTTTCTCAAATGATCTTCCATTTATCCCATTAACAGTACTAGAAGTCATTCCATGCTAACGTACCCCAGGAAGCAGAGTGTTAGGTGAATGCCTTTTTCCTTTCCTTTTTTCCGGAGCTGTAGAGAAACTTGAAAAATTAAGTCAGACCATTTGGGCACTGAATGAGCTATCCTTCCCCACTTCCAACATGTAGTAATAGTTCCCACAAACTACCATGCCACCAAGAATATACATTCTTTGTCTAGTCTGTTCCTGTTCTTCGCTTCCCTATTCTTGTGACATAGTATTCATAGTTTGGCCTAAATGACTTTCAAATATGTTTTGAGTTTCCATGGCTCTCGGAAGCTTCTCTTTCATCTTGACATTCTTACCTGCCTTGTTCAGACCTGCAGAGCCACCTATTTAGTGCCTCTTCAGCACTGGACTTGTGACAGGCAACTCTCTGGTCTGCTTTAGACAGAAGCATCGTCATCTGATGCTTTGCAAAGCAAGTTGGAATGAGGTAAATGGGAATAAAGCAAGGTTTTCTTAAGAGTTTAAGTTGTTAAAAGTTGGTGGGAGAATGCTTCCATATGTTTCCATAATTTCTTCAAGGGGTTAAGGCATCCACCCCATGGCTGTGGGTGCAGTTATCACCAAAACAGGGCATAATAAGCTGTACTAGCCAAAAAGGGTGTAACATGGTCTGACAGAGAAGAGATTATATCACTCTTTCTATTCAGCAAGTCTGTGCTGCAAATCTTGAGTCATACCCTGCTGCTTTTTGGGGGGCAGAAGATACGATCTGCTATTAAGAAAAAACACGTTACATCATACGAAGACGCAAGGATACAATTCTGTCAATGCCACCCTTCCATTCATACCATAAAACCTTGCGTCTGTGTTGCAGCATAGATACCTCATGCAAACACGGCAGCCGTAGCACAACTGTTTCTGTGACCGTCTTGATTGGGGTGCGGCAGCAAGTTACTAGGCATGAGCATAAGAAAACTTTTGGTCAGAAGACAGTGGGTTTTTCCCTCAGAACTTCCAGCTTTTTCACACATTCTTTGTCTCTTTACTGACCTCCGCTGGGCTACGTTATTTAACCTGTCTGAAATTTCTGCAAAGTAGCACAAAACAGAAACCAGCTTCGCTGTGTCGTTCTCAAGAGGACCTCTCAACACAGTGCTAGTCAACTAGCGGAGCACGCCCAAATAATGGGGAACGTCTGGAAAGAATATGGTTAGCAGCCATCAGTGGTTCCAATAAAACACTATTTATCAGAGCCTTGCTCACCTGAGTCTTTTCTGGATCAGTGTTCAGGACCATGAAGAAAGGGCGATGAAGAGTTTATAAAGATTTACTGCAGGTAATTGTTATTGCTCCAACAATGCGACTCTGCTGTGTGGCTCTAGTGGAAGAGTTCAGATTAAGCTACGTGCCACTGGTGATCTCTTCCCTAAAACACCATCTTCAATTCATAGCAGAAAAGGGGGAGTCCCAGGAATCAATGACAGTTGCAATTTTTTGAACTGGAGGGGAATATTCAATTTTTTGAACTGGGGGATATTCAGGCTGAAAGAGTTGGGGTTGTTCAGCCTGGAGAAGAGAAGGCTCCGAGGAGATCTTATAGCAGTCTTCCAGTCCCTAAAGGGGGCCTACAGGAAGGATGGGGAGGGACTCTTTATCAGGGGGTGTAATGATGGGACACAGGGTAACAGCCTCAAACTGAAAGAGGGTAGATTTAGATTGGACATCAGGAAGAAATTCTTGGCTGTGAGGGCTGTGAGCCCCTGGCCCAGGTTGCCCAGAGAAGCTGTGGCTGCCCCATCCCTGGAGGGGTTCAAGGCCAGGTTGGCCGGGGCTTGGAGCAACCTGGGCTGGTGGGAGGTGTCCCTGCCCAGGGCAGGGGGGTTGGAGCAAGATGATCTTTAAGGTCCCTTCCAACCCAAACCATTCTGTGATTCTGTGATTCTGTGATATGGGTGAGTGTGCTTAGGATTCATTTTTTACACACATGGTGTGCCACCTCTAAGGATTTTTGCAGTGTTCTTGTAAAGGACTTTCATGAAAGCTATAAAGAATTTAAGAGGTGTTCTATTATACTTCTGCATGAGTCCATTGCTATTTACATTTGCCAACTTGATCCAACCAAGGAAAATCATAGAATCATAGAATTGTTAGGATTGGAAGGGACCTTAAAGATCCCTGGCTGAACAGTCCCACATCAGAAGTCCACAGAGAAACATTAGGACCTTTCCAAGTCCCTACCATGGCAGTCTTTCCTGCTTGTTGCCATAAATTCCAAGAAGTAGCACCAATCCTACTTCTAGTTCCTCTAACATGTTGCACCACATGAGCAAGAAGAATCAGAAAAGAAAAAGGAACAGCAGTTATAGGTCGCAAATAATTACTTATGGAAACAACTTGCATTCTCCTCCTATATATTGCATTTTTATAAATCAGGATTTATTTTGTTTATTTATATTTTGTTCTGGCTTACTCATCTTAATTAGCACTTTTCTTTCTTTGTGTGTGTGCTGTTTTCGGAGGCCCCAGTTTATGGAGATTTGGGGGTACGTTTTGTGTCTGGCTGCTCTGATAATATCCTTTGGTGCTGTTGAAATTCATAGCGTCATCTATTACTGAAATTGTTGCTGCTGCCCACACAACTGTAATGAAAGAGGAACCCATTAAAAAGATTTTCTTGAGTTACAGTAACAAAGGAAGCAGCCTACGCAAGCCACTGAATTGATTTTCTACCAGTCCAAAATAGCAAACGGAGAAAGGCACATGGAGTCTGACACGCTGCTTATCAGCAAATCAATACCCTGCTTCCTTTCTTGCTATTCACCACAATTCAAAATATTTTTCAGAGGCAAATTGTTGCAAATGTATTGGCAGTTGCCCCTTCTGCCAGGCTAAAAGAACAAGCCTATGCCACAAAATAGTGTGTTAGCAGAGAGGGACACACTGAGTCTAAAGCACGGCAGGAATGCAAGCACCAAACAACCCAAATCCCCTTGGATTACCTACTTGGACATTTCCCAAATCTGGGAACTGGTTATGGAGTCCATCAGTATTCAGGTTGTACTCCGTGTGGAAATACGAAACACTAACTTTGCAGCATTTGTGCAGGCTAAGGGAGGCGACAGTAGGACTAGCTCATATGCTGGCACACCTAAGGCTTTCTGAAACAAATTTGATCCTGCACTCTGCCTTCCAGATGCACACAGCACCCATAGTTGCCTGTGGCTCCATCCCGTCAAGTTTCCTAAATCACGGAAGAAGGGGATAGGTAGCAATCCTTAAAACACAAAAGGTTCCTACCATTGGTTGATGATTCTACATCAATAGGGTCCCATCAACTGGAGCTACATCTGGCTGGTGACTGGTCGCCAGTGGTGTTCCTCAGGACTCAGTTCTAGGGCCAGTTCAGTTCAATATGTCTATCGACGATCTGGATGCAGAAGTTGAATGCACCATTAGAAAGTTTGCTGATGATACCAAACTGGGAGGTGCTGATGACTCTCTCGAGGGACAAGAGGCCTTGCAGAGGGACCTAGATAGGTTGGAGCACTGGGCAACCATCAATGGCATGAAATTTAACTTGAGTGCATTCAGAGGAGGGCAACAAAGCTGGTGAAAGGGCTGGAAGGCATGTCCTATGAGGAGTGGCTGAGGACTTTGGGTTTGTCTAGTTTGCAGAAAAGGAGGCTGATGGGCGACCTCATTGCTCTCTGCAGCTTCCTGAGGAGGGGATGTGGAGAGGTAGGTGCTGATCTCTTCTCCCTGGGATTCAGTCACAGGACGTGTGGGAATGGTTCAAAGCTGCATCAGGGGAGGTTTAGACTGGACATTAGGAAGCATTTCTTTACTAAGAGGGTGGTCAAACACTGGAACAGGGTTCCTATTGAGGTGGTCGATGCCCCAAGCCTGTCAGTGTTTAAGAGGCATTCGGGCAATGCCCTTAACAACATGCTTTAACTTTTGGTCAGCCCTGAAGTGGTCAGGCAGTTGGACTAAGTGATAGTGGTAGGTCCCTTTCAGCTCAACTCAACTCATCTCAACGCAACTCAACTCAAGTCAACTCTTTCAGTCTAGTCTAGCCTAGTCTAGTCTACCCTATCCTATCCCATCCTGTCCTGTCCTGTCCTGCCACCAGGGGAAAGTTCCTCCTTGTACAAATATCAAGGTGTTTGACCTCCCCATGTCTTTGGTGTCATTCATCTAGGTAATGTTTCTCTGGTGTTCAAGAATCTGCCATGTCCATGACATGCAGAAAGGGAACTAATAGAGTTCCTTTGAGAGTCAGCAAAAATATCAATGTTCGGATTTTCGCCTGCACACAAGATGCATTTAGCCCCACCCCAAATCTTTTTGTTGTTGTTGTCGTTATTGTTTCTGTTAAGCTTGATGATGTATGTATTAACACAAGAGTTCCAGGAAGGACCATAATGCAGGTTTGCTCCAATTCACCCTGATGCAAGGAAAGGAAGAATGGATTACAGCGCATAAAAATGGGGGATACGGGAGAGAACATGTGGATATCAGGTAGTTACCAAGTCATAATTTGGTGTTGATCTTTTTAGCAGCTGAGATCTTTTCTTGTGAAAAGACACATTGCAAAACATCAAAGCAGAGAGCTGCAATACTGGAAATGCCTAAGTTTAGCTTAATGGGGGGTTCCAGTAAAAAATAAAGTAGCTGGCAACTTGATGCAATAGCTGGGGTTTGGATTAATGAGGTGTTTGTTACCAGGTGTATTGTTCCATTGTTAACACTGGCTGATACAATAGCAATCATTATTGCTATCAGCATTTCTATCAGAGTGATGTCTACAGGCTGATACAACCCATGTAACCGACAGCTCCTTCGCTCAATGGGTCATGTGGCTCCTTCTTGGGTGATTAAAGCTTCAGTTATCCAAGGGCGTGACATACATCCATGGAAGGACTTAATATCCTGGCTCCCATTTGAGGTGCTCGAGGGCAGTTCTTAAAATCCAAAGCTCCAGCTAAGCTGTTGCCTGTCTCCTGGAGTAGCCAGGCTCTCAGTAATGTTCTCAAACACCAGTTTCTGAACCGTGCAAAGAAGTTGTTTTTTGATTTGGTTGTGGGCTTTTTTGGTTTTTTTTGTTTGTTTGGTTGGTTTTTGGTGTTTTTTTAGTGTTTGTTTTGGGGGTTTTTTACGACCTCACCAGTGGCTGTCTAAGGGCACACACACCTTTCACCCCGTCAAGAAGCTTACCAGGGGCAGCTGAGCAGCTGGGTGCTCGGTACGCCGAAAACCACAGGGTGAAAAAGCTTCTCCCCGCCTGGTTTACTGATCCAGCGGTAGCTGCAGCTTTACCTCAAAGAAAACAGGAAAAGAAGGTACTTTTCTATTTCCCTCCACAACCTGTGATTCACTGACAAGGTAAAACATCAAGGGGATTCCAACTTATTTCTCCTGCGTGCTGCTAGATTGCCCTGGCCATCTGAGCATCCTCAGAAAGGTGGAGAAAAAGGTGAAATAGGAAACATCTCAGTCATGTTGTTGAAGCTTTTTGACTCTGTGCAGGATTTTAGGGGCGGACAAAGCAGCTGAGGAGGCGTGAACATAGGACAAGGGGGCTGAATTCTTCCTCCTTTTCTGCTGAATATTCAGTGTAAGAGGGAAGCTAAAAGGAACAAGACCTGCTGTACTGCCAAAGGTGCGACTGGCGCACTAGAGATGGCTTATCTCAAATGTTATAAAACTATTACATTAAAAAGTAGCAAATTTGAACCTAAAGGGATGGCAAAGCCCAGGAACGTGAAGGAAAAGTTGCTTCCTGAGTGCCTACAATGACAGGGGAGAAGCAAAGAAACAGAACGATGACTATGGCCATTAAACTTCTTTTTAAGGCACCTTATTTCGTTGGCTGTCATTGGGAGCAGGGCTGAGAAATCAACTTTAGCCTTTTCACACCTTCTTATAAAGGGGAAGAGTCATAAACACTATTTAAATAACTTAACTGTGATAACTAGGTGAGATTTCTCCTGGTTCTTTAGATCAGCATTTCTCACTGGAAGTACAGACTGCAGAATTATTGTCAGGTGAGAACTTTCCCAGCCCAAGCAGCCTCAAAAGCAAATGAGCCCCGAGGAAAAAAAATGCAAGTAGGTGTGTGATTAAATGTTACAAACGTATAGTAATCAATTCCAATTAAATACTGCAAACCATCAAAAGTTAGTAACTCAGAGAAATTCATTTCAGCTTTGACTGCACGCTTTGAAAACTAATTGTGAGCTCCTCCGCCTGGGTTGATGCTGATGTGGGCTTTAACATATGTTTTTCCATGGAATAAAGAAATCATTGCTGACACACCGGATGGCTGTGCCGCCATCCAGAGAGACCTGGACAGGCTGGAAAGTTGGACAGAGAGGAACCTTATGAAATTCAACAGGGGCAAGTGCAGGGTGCTGCACCTGGGGAGGAATAACCCCCCGCACCAGGACAGGTTGGGGGTGACCTGCTGGAGAGCAGCTCAGTGGGAAGAGACCTGGGAGTCCTGGGGGACAACGGGGTGCCCGTGAGCCAGCAATGGGCCCTTGTGGCCAAGAAGGCCAATGGCAACCTAGAGGGCATCAAGAAGAGTGTGGCCAGCAGGTGGAGGGAGGTCATCCTCCCCCTCTGCTCTGCCCTGGGGAGGCTGCACCTGGAGCACTGTGTCCAGGTCTGGGCTCCACGGTTCAAGGACAGGGAAGTGCTGGAGAGGGTGCAGCAAAGGGCTACCAAGATGCTGAGGGGACTGGAACATCTCTCTGATGAGGAAAGGCTGAGGGATTTGGGTCTCTTCAGTCGGGAAAAAAGACGACTGAGGGGGGATCTTATCAACACTTAGAATCATAGAATCACAGAATCTTCATGGTTGGAAAGGACCTTTGAGATCATCGAGTCCAACCAACAGCCTACAGACTCTGCCACTAGAGCATGCCCTGAAGTGCCACATCCAGACGTTTCTTAAACACCTCCAGGGATGGTGACTCAACCCCCTCCCTGGGCAGGCTGTTCCAGTGCCTGACCACTCGTTCAGTAAAGTCATTCTTCCTAATATCTAACCTAAACCTGCCCTGCCGCAGCTTCAGGCCATTTCCTCTGGTCCTGTCATTATCCACCTGGGAGAAGAGGCCAACCCCCACCTCTCTACACCCTCCTTTCAGGGAGTTGTAGAGGGCAATGAGGTCTCCCCTCAGCCTCCTCTTCCTCAAGCTAAACATGCCCAGCTCCCTCAGCCTCTCCTCGTATGACCTGGTCTCCAGACCCCTCCCCAGCCTGGTAGCTCTCCTCTGGACACGCTCCAGCACCTCAATGTCCCTCTTGAACAGCGGGGCCCAGAACTGAACACAGCACTCGAGGTGAGGCCTCACCAGTGCCGAGGACAGAGGCACCATCACTTCCCTGCTCCTGCTGGCCACGCTGTTCCTGATACAAGCCAGAATGCTGTTGGCCCTCTTGGCCACCTGGGCACACTGCTGGCTCATGTTAAGCTGACCGTCCACCAGCACCCCCAGGTCCTTTTCTGCGGGGCAGCTTTCCAGCCACTCTTCCCCAAGCCTGTAGCGTTGCTTGGGGTTGTTGTGACCGAAATGCAGGACCCGGCACTTGGCCTTATTAAACCTCATACAGTTGGCCTTGGCCCATCGATCCAGCCTGTCCAGGTCCCTCTGTAGAGCCTTCCTACCCTCAAGCAGATCAACACTCCCACCTAGTTTGGTGTCATCTGCAAACTTACTGAGGGTGCACTCAATCCCCTCATCCAGATCATTGATAGATATTAAACAAAACCGGCCCCAAAACTGAGCCCTGAGGGACATCACTGGTGACCGGCCGCCAGGAGGATTTCACCTCATTAATCACAACCCTCTGGGCACGGCCATCCAGCCAGTTTTTAACCCAGCGAAGAGTACACTTGTCTATGCCATGATTCGCCAGCTTCTCCAGGAGACTGCTGTGGGGGACGGTGTCAAAGACCTTCCCAAAGTCCAGATAGACAACATCCACAGCCTTCCCTGCATCCAGAAGGTGGGCCACATGGTCATAGAAAGAGATCAGGTTGGTTAAGCAGGACCTCCCTTTCCTAAACCCATGCTGGCTGGCCCTGATCCCTTGGCTGCCCTGCACTTGCCGTGAGAGCTCACTCAAGATGATCCTCTCCATGATCTTTCCTGGTACCGAGGTCAGGCTGACAAGCCTGTAGTTTCCCAGATCCTCCTTCCGACCTTTCTTGTAGATGAGCGTCACATTAGCCACCCTCCAGTCATCTGGTACCTCCCCTGTTGACCAAGATTGCTGATAAATGATGGAGAGGCTTGGTGAGCTCTCCCCCCACCAGCTCTCCTGCCAGCTCCCTGAGTACTCTACTTATAAATACTGAAAGGGGGGGTGTCAGGAGGATGGGGCCAGGCTCTTCTCAGTGCTGCCCGGTGACAGGACAAGGGGTAACGGGCACAAACTTGACCATGGGAAGTTCCATCTCAACACGAGGAGGAACTTCTTTGCTGTGAGGGTGGCAGAGCCCTGGCACAGGCTGCCCAGAGAGGTGGGGGAGTCTCCGTCTCTGGAGACATTCCAACCCCGCCTGGACGCGTTCCTGTGCCGCCTGCTGTGGGTGACCCTGCTCTGGCAGGGGGCTGGAGTGGGTGATCTCCAGAGGGCCCTTCCAACCCTGTGGTTCTATGGTTCTATGATTCTATGATTGCCTCGGTTGTGGTTTTATAATGTTTTGAAAACTTTATGGTCTGTTTTGAAAAGAGAAAACGATGTGAATGCTATGATTGCTTTAGAAAGGTAGGAAAAGCTGAACCAAGTGTTGATTTGCAATTAACACTAATTTCCTGGAATCCCCGAGTTGATAGTTTGCTTAGCAATTTTACAAACAAGAAGGGGGCAGGAGGAGGGCAAGAAAAAGCCGTTTCACGACCTGCCACCAGAACCTGGTATAACATTTTGTGTTGCCATCCCTGGCTCATCCCAGGAAGCAGCAGCATCAAGCGCAGAGCTCCGAGGAGAGGATTGTGGCTGTAAAGGGCGCTGGGAAGCCGCCTCCACCCTGCCCCGTTCTTGCTGGGAGTGCTGGAGAACTGGAAATACAGAAATATGGGGTTTCATCAGGTTCTAAATATAATGCTGATTTCTTAAGAGATTGGATTGTTGTTGGCTGGGGTTTTTTTGTTTTTTGTTTGGTTGGTTTTGTTGGGGGTTTTTTTTGTTTTTTTAATTGGGCATAAGAATGTGCATAACTTGTGTTTCTTCCAAAGGGATTTGTGGACTGTAACATCTAAACCAAGCTGCAGAGCGATACTATTTTTCTGGTTACCAGCAGGTTAATCAGGGGTGTATTTTAAATGCAATTTTCCCTGCGTGTCAGAGCCCAGTAAGTCCATCTTGGGAACAGAATGAACTACCCAAGGAAAAAAAACCCAAAGTGGCCAGATACTCCTTAACCTGTAGTTACTTACACTGAGCACCTAAATAGGTAGACAACAACAAATCTGGACGCGGATTTATTTTCTCATGTCTTCTGCTTGTCCGGCAAGGGGAATTGTTACAACTTTTGGTGGCTGGAGGATTTTATCTCCCAGCGAGCAAAGTTTCTGTGTTGTACAATTCCTGCGGCGTTCAGCCGGGAAGGAGGAGATGCCTTCATTCTAAAAAGAAAAAAAATTAAATTATTTTCATTTTGGAAGTAGCAGTGAGTATTTCCCTCGTGTTTAAATGCGTGCTGGGCTAGCACTGCGGGGGAAGGAGCGGGTTTGGTGGGCGAAACCCGGAGCAGCAGGAACGATGCCGACCTGCCGGGGATGGGGAGAGAAGGGCGTGGTCTGGGCGTGGTCGGGGCGTGTCCCACCCGTATATCCCATGGCGGGAGCGGGGCGCTGGGGCTGGCGAGGAAGGAGGGGGGGAAGACTGAGGGAAGAAGGAGGGAGATGGCACCGCTGCGGGGGGCCGGGGAGGTGCGTGAAGAGCGGGCGGGGGACCCCGCGGCCAGCCCGGGGCTGCGGCGCTTCACCTGGGAGGAGATCCGGGAGCGGAGCGGGCGGGGGTCGCCGCCGCAGGAGCGCTGGCTGGTGATCGAGAGGAAGGTGTACGACATCAGCCGCTTCTACCGCCGGCATCCCGGGGGAGCCCGGCTCATCGGCAGCCACGCCGGGCAGGACGCCACGGTGAGCGGCGGGGAGGCGTTTGGTACCCGCTGGCTTGGAGATGCGGGGAGGAGGAGGAGGCTGGTACCCGGCGAGCATCGTGCAGCGAGGGCTCGGGAGGTGGCTTTGCTGGGCACTGGTGGGGCTGGGGGATATATAGTGTGGCGGGAGGTATATAGCACGGTGAGGAGCAGGACATGGACCTGTTGGAGCTGCACTAGAGGAGGTCACGGAGATGCTCAGGTGGCTGGAGCCCCTCTGCTGTGAGGGCAGGAGAGAGACAACTGAGAGTTGGGGTTTTTCAACCTGGAGAAGAGAAGGCTCCAGGGAGACCTTAGAGCCCCTTCCACTACCCAAAGGGGCTACAGGAAAGCTGGAGAGGGTCTTTTCACATGTAGTGATAGGACAAGGGGTAATGGCTTCAAACTGAAAGAGGGGAGATTTAGATGAGATCTGAGGAAGAAATTTTTCACTGTGAGGGTGGTGAGCCCCTGGCCCAGGTTGCCCAGAGAAGCTGTGGCTGCCCCATCCCTGGAGGGGTTCAAGGCCAGGTTGGACGGGGCTTGGAGCAACCTGGGCTGGTGGGAGGTGTCCCTGCCCAGGGCAGGGGGGTTGGAGCTGGACGAACTTTAAGGTCCCTTCCAGCCTAAACCATTCTATGATTCTATGTAGCATGGTTGGGGATATGGGATGTCACTGCTCCATGCAAGCTTTCCAACACCATGCAATGGAAACCGGCAAATACAGAGGCTTACTCCATGGGGAACCATGTTGTCCCAAATCTGGGTTCTTCATCCAGCATGCAAAAACCAATTGACACACGGAGTCAGGATGTTTGCTCAATTCCAGTCCTGTGCAGATAAGGGTGCTAGGTGATAATTCACAAAGCTAGCACGCCTTTTGAGAAATAGGCCTGGCCTTATATACCAAAGGAGAAACTACAGTAAATGACTGGTCAGTCATTCTTCACTCCTAACTTTACATACGAAAGCAGAAATTTACCATTCTCTTATCTCGAGACTCCTGCTGTCTTCGGTTGAGATCAGCTTGGTGCCACCAAGGTCTGATGCCCTGGGGCTGTCTCTTGCTGTCCCCCGCTCACCAGCTACACAAGCCCACCTGGATTTTTCGTGACTGATTGATAACCCTTTTGACAACAACCAGACTGTAACAGTTTATCCAGCTAAAGTCTTTAGGATTAGTCTTATCTCCTGATCTCGCTTCTGCAGCTATTGTGGACTGCAGTGATTTATTGCAGCCAGGGCAAGGCAAGGAAGCTGCCACAAGCCCTGTGACAATGACAGCACCTGCTTCCAGAAGTGTACCTTTAGGAAAGTTATCCCCCTGGTCATAACTTGGAAGGAGAGCAAAGACAGTTTTCCCAAGCTGTCTTCCAGAAGAGTTTCTGTAGTTACTGCATATGGTCCTTCTGACCCTTGAGATGAACACAATTGAAAGCATCAGCCATTAACAAGGGCCCAACTGTGGGCAAAAAGACTTCTGCTCATCGCGTTTCCTTGTCTGACTGCTATGTTAGTGCCACAGAAACCTGCAGTAACACACACCGGAACGTTCAGCAAATTCCCTGGAGTCCTTGCCTTCTGGTACACGCAGGAAGAGTTGAAAATAGTGGTAAAGTAACACCTATATGAAGATGTGGTAAATGTCGTTGCTTCCTTGCTGTGTATTTTGGAAGAAAAAACCCAAGGCAAACAGTTCCCTCATCTTCCATATATAAGGGATGCTTGAGGCTCATGGAAAGAAAAACAATTGTCAATCCACAAAGTTTAAATTCCAAATTCTGTATTAGCTGCATTTTGCATTCTGTATTTTCCATCGTTCGTTTCTCCAGTTAGTACTGTCCGTTTTCTTTCATTTTAGTATGCTGGAATACCCCAGACAGTGGATGAACTTGGAAAATGCAGCTATTCTGTTTCTGGGATCTGAGCTGGTTCTTCTAGGTTGGTTGCGTGTCTGAATCATTAAGTTCTGCAAGATTTCAGCCGCTTTTGTGTGACACCAGCTCAACTGTCTTCACACACAAGTGCGAAGCACATCAAATAAGCTGTGCACTATAATGGAAAAATGCCGGGTTATTTCCCCCTCTCTGTTTTTAAGTATATATGATAATGCTCCAGCTCAAGGGCTGTAAGTGAAATTCATAGGAAAGGGTTTTATTTTACTCCAGAGATGCTGAAGGAGCACCAAGCTAAGCGGGAGTGTTGATCTACATGAGGATAGGGAGGCTCTACAGAGAGACCTGGATAGATTGGATCGATGGGCCAATGCTAATGGAATGAGCTTCAACAAGGCCAAGTGCCGGGTCCTGCACTTGGGCCACAACAACCCCATGCATCGCTACAGGCTTGGGGAAGTGTGGCTGGAGAGCTGCCCGGCAGAAAAGGACCTGGGGGTTCTAATTGACAAGCGGCTGAACATGAGCCAGCAGTGTGCCCAGGTGGCCAAGAGGGCCAACGGCATCCTGGCTTGTATTAGAAATAGTGTGACCAGCAGAAGGAGGGAGGTGACTGTCCCCCTGTACTCAGCACTGGTGAGGCCACACCTGGAGTATTGTGTCCAGTTCTGGGCACCTCAATACGAGAGAGCTATCGAGGTGCTGGAGCGAGGGCAGAGGCGGGCAACGAAGCTGGTGAAGGGCCTGGAGAATAAACCTTATGAGGAGCGATTGAGGGAGCTGGGAGTGTTTAGTTTGAGGAAGAGGAGGCTGAGGGGAGACCTCATCACTCTCTACAACTACTTGAAAGGACATTGTAGAGAGGTTGGGGCTGGTCTCTTCTCACAGGTAATTAGCGATAGAACAAGAGGGAATGGGTTCAAGCTGCAACAGGGGAGGTTTAGGCTGGACATTAGGAAAAAATTCTTCATGGAAAGAGTGGTCAGACACTGGGATAGGCTGCCCAGGGAGGTGGTGGAGTCACCATCCCTGAATGTGTTTAAGAGTCATTTAGATGTGGTGTTGAGGAATATGGTGTAAGGGGAACCTTGTAGAGTGGGTTTGGTGGTTGGACTCGATGATCCCAAGGGTCTTTTCCAACCTAAATGATTCTATGATTCTATAAATCTTCATCAACTTGGCAATTTTGGATAACAACAGCATCATCACTTCTGATAAGGCATCATATTCAGAATATATATTTATTCCAAGGCAAACTGATACATGTGATAGTGGAGCGTCTTGCCCTGCTTGAACTCTGCGCTCCTGCAAGCCGTGTATCCTGGCCTCGGCAAAACTTGTGGAGGGGAGTGAAAGGTGGAATATTTACCGTAGGTTCATGTAATCCAGCCCAGAGAAAGCCACACTGGCACCAGTCGGCCTCTAACAGAAGCTGGCTAAATTAGCGTGTGTCAACTTCTGCTCTCTCCCGCGTCCCCTGGTTATGTGTGAACTGTCTGGTTTAGAGCAAACTTGGTTATATCCACATTGAGTTGCAGTGGGAATAGATCCAGGACATTGCGGGTGAAGTAAGAAACTCCTCTTCGTTATTAAGAGTGGTTTCACTCTTAATTTGCTGAATTCACTGTGTGAATTCAATAGACTCTTCAGTTAGTCTGGGAGGCAGAGACAAAAAGAAGTGAAAGAAGCATTTATTAAGAAAAGCCATAAGACCTTAGTGAGGTCTTTGCATCTTGGAATAGGTCAGTTGCCTAATCTTTTGAACGTATACTATGAAAAATTAAGAAACGACCTTAGTTTGACTGGAAGATTTTACCAAGAGCATATAGCCAGCCTTGCAAGATGATAACATAGGAGAGGATGAAAAACACAGAAGGCTCTCAGTGAGAAAAGAAACCTGAGGAATGGAAAACTGAGTATAATTAATGCCACGATATTAGTAAGGGTGGCACTGAAGAGGAGTCCTTTTATTGCCGCTTTTTGTTGCGGTGTTTTCTCACGAATGGTGGAAGAGCAGGGTTAAGGAATGAGGTGACTTGGAAGACAGGAGCAACAATCCGGAATTTTCGGCTGAATTTGGCAAAACTTGATTGAATTTTGGAGACTGCAGAAACATCTGGTGTTGCAACAGCATGAAATAACCAGGTGCTTGCGGTAGGTTATTTTGCGGAGAAACTGCTCATTTTTAGATACACCAGTGACAGTGATTATGTGCGTGGCATTTAAACCCGCTGTGTGTTACGTATGTGCCTCAGTGTTATGCAGTGGCCTGAACCTATGTCATTTTGGAGTAGAGGACAGGAATTCTGTAGCAATTTGCTCAAAGAGATTAACTAAACAACTTCACTTCTTCACACAACCATTCTTAATACGCGTTTGCCCAGAGTAACTCTGGGGCTGGAATGTAGTAAAGTGCGGATTCTGGTCAGTTTAGGATGACTAAATTGAATTGGATGAAAGACGGCACAAAAGCAGGCGTTCAAGCAGATCAATAAGTTGAAGGCATGGATGTACAAAGGCAATTTTCCATGGTTGGAGAATCCTTTCTGTCCCCGGCCCTGCCTCGCTGCTGTCACACTGTTGTTTTTCCATGCTTGTATCTAGGAGATATCAACAACACCGGGTCTGTGCTTGTGAATCGTGTCCTTACATTCATTTCCTTCTGAATACTTCCAAGTGCTAGAGAAAACCAGAAAGTTCTCTGGTATCACTTGGTCCTTGATGAAATGCTTCCTGTCTTAGTTAATTCGGGAGTGGAGTTCTCTACCCGGTGAATAATAGGAACCACATTTTTCTTATAAGTGGTCGGATTTAAAGGGCAATTTTCTCTTTTGACAAATTGCACAACAAAAAAGATTCTGGTCTGCTGATAAGAAAGGTTTTTTGGGCACCTGGGTGTCCAGGAAGATGGAAAAGTCACTCATACTGGAGTTGAGAAGAAGGGGAAGAAGAGAGGCAGGGGAACTAGACTCTGCTTCAGGCGTACGATGGAGATTCATTCAATTTTGTGTTATGGATCTTGCACACCTGTAGTCATTGCAGTAGTGGAAGTCAGACCTCTTGCGTTTGCCACCTGAAATAAGATCTCATTTAAGAGCATAGGACAAACACGAGAAGAAAAAGGTCAACAAAAGCTTGCAGAAATAGAAAGGTAAGCCAGGCAGCTTTGCTGTTGTGGATCCTCCACAGCGAATGTCTTGCTGTGCAGAGCAGATTGAGGTTACTAACAGAGAATTTGTTTTTCTTACCTCTTCCTTTACTCTTGTGCATTTGCAGGACGCCTTCGTAGCATTCCATGTTGACAAGGTGCTGGTGAGCAAATACTTGAAGTCGCTGCAGATTGGGGAGCTGGCACCAGATCAACCCAGTATTGAGCCCACTAAAAATGTAAGTCGATCCTCATAAATCAGATCAAAGATAGAATAAAGGGAAATATTCTGAGATTAGATTATGTTCTTGTATGAGCGTAGCTCCTGGAACAACGGGATCCAAGTTCTTCATAATTTTTTTCTGCTACTATTTAGAAACAATACATTAATATTAGTCTAAATCCACATTATGTGGTTGAGAGATTCCTGAAGATGAATTTTTCTTATCACAGCAACTCCACATAAATAGCAGAGCCTTGTTTTGCTCTCATGAATATCACAGCCCTCAGCTTTTCTTCTTTCCCTTGCTTTGAGAAAGAGCTAACCGAAAATGAAGTCATTTTTTCCAGCTGATAGTAAATTTTCAGACTGTACTCCCTTCTGTGGCAGGTATCTGTAGGGAGAGGCTGCACGTAGAGGGTTTTAGCCCCGAATTAAGTTTCACAGGGTGTATTGGCATTGCCCTTTCGGACAGCCGCCTTCTAGTAGTCTCAAGGTCCAATTGCATGATCATTCCCAGAAGGGCTGTTGATGGCCCTGTCGAGAGTAGAGAGTCTAGCGTGTCAGAGAAAACCTCGTGGGAGAAACACAAAGAACAGAACAGGAATAGTTTTAGAGTACAAATATTCCCTGGGCTGTTTGGTCCTCATTGCTTCCCACTATCCAAGACTATCTGTTTTCCCCATTCCTCCCAGCCTGTCCCGGCTTTTCCTTTGTGTAGTCCCACACTGTGTGCTGAAGGGGGGTAAAAATGATGGATGGCCCATGTAACTCGGGCATTAGAAACACAATTCAGAGCAGTCTGGCGCTCCCAGAGTGGCACGGCCATGCTTCCCACGTAAGTGGGAACCCCATGAACCCTCTTATCCATCTGTGGCCATGCCTTGCCTTTTTCTCGATCCCGTGGTTGACCTGCACCAGAGCCTGCGTGTGCCTTGCTCCATGCAAACTCCATTTCCCCCCAGATGATTGGGAAAGTAGGCTGGCAAGCTCCTTTGTAGGTTGGGTTGCGTGGAGACAGGAATCAGGCTTGGGAGGCACCTGCAGAGCTGGCAAAGCCGAAGGTGGGTTGGTCTAGCTGTGATCACTTCTTCCATCCTCCTTCCTTCGTGCCCACCAGCCTGAGGCCAGCAGAGCTGTAGGTGCCATTTTCAGATAGGTATTTAACCCTCTCCTGTCAGTCTTGGGAAGGGTACGGTGGAAACATATATTGATCTATTGGAACCGGTGGCAGAAGAGGAATAAGTTCATTCCAAAGGCCTACCACAAGATGGCATGCTATGTTCATGTACCTTCTGCTGCACCCAACTTCCACCTGAGCCCTATGCTACCTGCCAAGAAGATGATGGAAGAAGCACCAAAGACACAGCCTTAGGGGTTGGGGGGTACAGACATTGTGCTCTGCGGTGGCTGCTGCTTGCTCCTCTGCTCTATGTTCCTCGGCTGGCAAAGCTACAAAGAAGCTGTAGGAGAGCGATGATGAAGTTTACCAGGGTACAAAGCCATCTCTTGCCCATTTGGCCGAATCCTTTGCTCTTTCTTTCCTCCATTAAAGCGGTCCTTGGCTTTAGAGGCTGCAGTGGTACACTCTAGGAACATGGAACATGTAACACTGGTGATTCCCACAGAAAATGCTGGTGAAAGACTTCCGTGAATTGCGTGCTACTGTTGAGAAAATGGGACTTCTGGAGCCAAATCAACTCTTCTTCTTCCTGCACCTCGCTCACATCCTCCTGTTGGATACTGCTGCTTGGCTCATTCTCTTCTACTTTGGGACATCCTTAATGCCCTTTATTGTCTCTCTGCTGGTGCTGACCATTTCCCAGGTAAGCAACTAAGTCCACAGCACGCATGCATGGACTTGAATCAATTTTCATACACATAAATTGCAGTTTTCCAGTCCTCCGTCTCCTTACTTGGCATAGTTCTCCTTCGTCATAAGAAGACATCACTGTATGGCATGTGTTTACAGAAGATCTAGTAGATCTAGAAGATCTGATCTGGTTAAAGATGTCCCTGCTCACTGCAGGGGGGTTGGACTAGATGGCCTTTAAAGGTCCCTTCCACCCCAACACATTCTGTGATTCGAAGATGTAAAGAAGGAATTCTGCATGTGGGGAGCTCCCACTAAACCTAGTCTGGGATTCTTTCAGCAAGATTTATTCTGGGAGAAAGCTTAAGAGTATCAGGATTTCATAGTTCCTTTCTGATTGTGACTTTGGAGCGGCGTCTGAGAAATAAATCTTGATATTTCAAAGCAAAGGACAGGTGTGGCAGCATCCTGATCTCAGTTCCTGTTTTTCTCCCCTCCTAATGTCTTTTTGCACTTCCAGGTCCAGGCTTCATGGTTACAACACGATTTAGGACATCTTTCAGTATTCAGGAAGACCAAATGGAACCACTTGCTGCATAAGTTTGTGATGTGCCATTTGATTGTAAGTACCCGATACTGGAAAAACTTCTTAGATTTGATGGCTTTCCTGTAAAAGTCTGTGTTCTGAAGGCTCTGTGGAGCATAGTGTGTTCAGCATTGGGCGAAGGAGGGGAATTAAAGTCAATCTGTCTCTGGAAGCGTTGTACTTTTCATACTTTGCTCTTCACTAAAACAGGGGGCATCAGCCAAATGGTGGACTCTCCTGCACTCCCGGCACCATGCCAAACCCAACTGCTTCCGGAAAGATCCTGACATTGATATGCACCCTTTCTTGTTTACTTTGGGGAAGAAATTCTCTGTGGAGGTCAGTGCCTGTGAACGCGTGTGCGGCCAGGTGCCAGGAACTGGGAAGAACACCCTAGTCAACAAAAAGCACGCTGTACCGTAAAGATCTAAAACTGAGACGTGATGGCAGTTTCTAAAAAAAGGCGCCTTTCACCTGTGTCTGCTTTCTTCAGCCTTTGTAAGCAGGTCACAGGGCATAATTAGGTTCCTTTAAAAATTTCTAGAACAGTTGACAAGTAGTTCTAAATAAATTAGAGATGATATACGTGCGCCGTATATAAGGTGGAAAATCCATCAGGAAAAAGACTATTAATGGTTATAGCAACTTAGTGGCCTAGTAGGACAACTTGGTAATTAATGATTATTAGACAACTTGTAAACGTTACTATAAAGCATGTCTGCAGTTGGCCTGGGATTACTCCTTTAGTATTCATGTCTGAGGCTCAGAGATATGGGTGGCTTTGGCATAGAATCGTGGAATTGCCTAGGTGGGAAGGGGCCTTTCAGATCCTCCAGTCCAACCATCAGCGTAACTCTTGACAAAACCCATCACTAAACCATACCTCTAAGCACTGTGTCCACCCAGCTTTTAAATACCTCCAGGCGTGGTGCCCCAACCACTTCCCGGGGCAGCCTGTTCCGTGGCAGGTCTATGCCTTCTAGGAGAAGGCAGAAGCCTTGCTGTGCCAGGCAGCCAGCACGGCAGGACTGAATAACCAAGTCCGGTAGCTGCGTAGGACTGGCTGTCGGCAGACCCCTCCAGTGGGCAGAAGTCATTTGACCACGCGGGATGTTCTCGGCTTGTGCTGCCCGGCCTCTTCCAGGACCAACACCCGAAGGAAATGCTGAACCCCTTTTGTTGTCCAGCTTCATCGGTTCTTGAGACCCTGTCAGAGTAGCTACAGCAGTCAATTATTTTTCTCCTTGGAAGACCTTTGCTACCATGAAACTGTCATGTAAATGTACAGAATCAGAGAAGATAGTAGTCAGGGCAAAAAAAAAAAAAAGAGAAAATACATACGACTACTTTTGACCGATAACTTAGCCTTGAAGTATCTAATATTTCACCAAATGAATTCTGAATGTGGTAAGAACACAAAACCAAGGAAATTCACCAGTTAAAATTCAGCCCTATCCACCCTCAAAATAATTTTAAGCATAACTCACAGATAACTTACACCATCTTCTAATGGATGAAATGTTCTGGCGTAGTTTCTACTACATCACTCCGTTTCAACCTGGACAACGGTGGTATCTGGGACAGCGGTTTCCTTCCTACCAGATATCAACGTAGGTTTTTCTTGTGGGCTGTTACCTCTGTGTTGGCTTGTCGTAAGCGTATCTAGAACTGCTTTTCAGCAATCACTCATTTATTTTCCCCTGCTGGAGAGAAATCTCAAGCTTGCTTAACAGTTTACCTCTGAAGGACTTTACAAAGCTGTAAGTCATTTAAGCCTTATGTTAACGGGATGAGTGTTTAGAGAAAAGGTGTATTATGTATGTAAACTAATAGGATGCGTACAAAAGAGGGAGACAGAAGGAACGAGGGTTGTGGGAAGAGTGGAAGGAGAGCGTCTCTGGGGAAGAAAGAATGGAAAACAGCAAGTTACCCGTGCAGGTTGCTTAGTTCCCACTCAGTGCTTTTTTTCTGCTGTTTCCGTTCACAGCTTGGGATCAAGAAGAAAAAATACATGCCATACAATCACCAACACAAATACTTCTTCATCAGTGAGTATCTCCATTCTCCTGCCATGAGGGACACCACGAGGGGTACTAATAAGGCTTGTAGGTCCTACTTTTTGACCTGTAGGACTTGAGCAGAACTAAGGTGCCTGCATCAAAGAACATTATAATCAGTTTGCATCAAATTTTTGGAAAAGATGAAAACCAGACTGGATAAAACCATGAGTAACCTGGTCTATCCTCATAGCTGCTACTGCTCTGAGATCCTGAGGTCCTTTCCAGCCTGAATTATCATACGTTCCTGTGTGAGATCAGGTTTCTGTGCCCTTCTCGACTTGAAACACATAGGTTTGCTTTGAGAATTTCTAGCCAAATGGGTTAAGTTTGTTCCAGGGTAGAAAAAGTAGGAGGGGAGGGTATACTTATCCCAGGTCATCTGAAAACTGTACAGCTTTGCAAAAACAAGTCTACATCTATTTGGGCAGAGAAAAGGAGAAAGACTCTTAACTTACTAATTAAGAAAGTTACTTGGGAGACCGTGATGAGGGAGGGCTCCAGGGACTCTTTATGTGAGCTGTATAATGTATGGTTAATAGCGCGCGGAAACTGAGCAGATGAAAATAAAAAAAATCAGAATTTCTCCACTGTCAGTGCCCTGATCTCTAGGCTCGCTCCTGCCTCCGTCTTCCCATCATAGTGCAGCTTTATTTCTTTTGTAAAGCAGCACAATTTCAACACGGGACAAGGAGATATCGCCTCTCGCGTCTCTCCGGAATAGTCTGTTTGCTGCTCCGGACGCTTGCCTGAAAAAAGGACAGTATGAATTTGAACCCTAAAACCCAGCAGAAATGGGCGCCTTCAAGGTGCGACTCATTTGACCTGTTTTTAACCTTGACCTCTGGAGGTGGCAGGAACTGCAGCCCAGCAGCGGCTGTTCTCTCGGGTGGCTAGACACAGCTAGCAGGGTTGGTTCAGATGCGCCTATCTCAGGTACGCAACTCGGAGATGCCTGGCTAAGGAAGGTGATCCTATCCCAGGTCTTCCACATCCTCCACAGTGGCTCTGAGTTACAAGGTCATACCACATCTTTCAGTAGTATTCAAATTTAAATCATAGCTTGTGGGGTTGTTTTTTTTGTTTTGTTTAAGTACAAGTGAGGTGTCCATTTGGAAGGTTCAGCTCTTGCAACCCAAAAATTCCTGGTAGGCAAGAGATTTCGGATGTATTCCCGCTGTTCTCCTCCTTTGAACAACTGAACGGGGAGCTAGATAAGCTTTGGGGCCGTGGAAGCCGCTTCTGAAAATACTCCTCTGTGGCTCTTCCTCAGTTAAAAGCCTAAAATGAAATCTCGTGTTTGTAAGGACTATCAGATTAATGGACAGACCTAAAAATGTTGAGAGGCACTAGGAGAGCACCCCAACCAGTATCAGTCATCGCTTTCTTGCAAAGTGGTCACTGTGATACCCAAAAGGATTATTAAGTTTCTGGGGTCTCGTCCTCCTTATTTTTCGGGATTCAACACACCTCTTTTCAACACTCTGTTGAAAAGAGTTTTTTCAACACAACTCTTTCCTAAAAGAAGCTCTCCCTGAGGAAACGGTAGGCGATACTACCTTGTGTTGGCAGGTGACGTAAGCAGTAGCAGGCTGTCCTGCTGAAGAGCAGGACCTGTCCTCAATCAAGCTCCAGAGAGCTTCTTGTCGTACCTTCGCTTTACCTCTCGAGGTCAGCAGGCTCCCAGATCGCTCGCTGTTTGTCCGCGTTGATGCGTACTGACACCACCCGGAAAATTCTGCAGCCCTAAAGCTTCCCAGAATATTCTCCATACTGAGCAGCCGTGCAGGGATCCTTTGCTTGAAGTTTGATTACCTATCGTTCAGCCCGTGACATTACCGGTGATAGTGAATTCTCCCTTACAGCTCTTCCTCCGCTCCTGTTTCCCACCTACTTCCACTGCCACACGTTTTATATCGCGTACACCAAAAGGTACTGGGCGGTAAGTATGGCTACTTGTGCGGCCAAGAGGGGGTCAGTTGTGGGCCTTCAAACTTTCTTCTGAACGTGAAGCCACCTTCTTTCCAGAGCTCAGTCCCTGCTGTGTGACCCTGAAGGCCATTCCGTTAGGTCTAATGTGACGGTCGGTTTGTTGCAGTATTTCCAGCGGCTCTGCACACTTTCTGCTAAACCCATTATGTTCCTTAGCTCGATGATAAAGGCCCGAAAACAAGCAACAGGCTGTTTGGCTTCTCCTTGCTCTGCCTCCTTTGCAGAACCACAAAGTGTGCTGTCTCCTTTGGTTTGGGAAGCAAATTGGAAGGTCCGCAGCGGTCAGGAACAAGAGGATGTGGATTTATAGGAACTGCTGTTGATTTGTTAGCAGTACACGTGTACTTGGCATTACTTTCTATGCCAGGCGGCCAGAATTAATGCTTCATCCTTCCTCCTCTCGCGTGTGTGTTAAGCGTACAGGAGGACAGAGCAACTTCCAGCCGAAACGCGATCATTGGTCTAGCACTTAATTCACTGGGGGGTCCCGGACAGTGATGTGATACAAGTCTCCAACTCGTGTTTCTGAATGCGTAGTTATTCGCTAATATATTAATCTACGTACAAGGTGTGAATGCTCAGATTCATCTCTATTATAACAAGCCGTGAAAAGAAAGCGTTGTTAGCTTATGTTAACTTGGATTGCTCCAGCTGATTCAATTTGGCAAAAAAGCTACGGCGGTTGAAAGTAGATTATTTTCTTGTACATATAACATGAAGTTTAGAGAAAGATTTCTACAAATGTAATTTATAATTATTTTCTTTTCTTGTTGTCTCTGGCTTTGGTAGGACTTGGCCTGGATGCTGACCTTCTATATCAGATTCTTTTTTACTTACGGATCATTACTAGAAGTCAAGAGTCTCCTGGCGTATTACTTTATATTCAGGTGGTACCTCTTTAGAAGGCTCTTCAGCCTTCCTCTACGCATACTTTCCATCTGTGCTTGCCTGCCTTTCTCTGCCTTTGCTTATCTTTCCATGTTCTCCTTTATCATCTCATTTTTTTGCTTAGTTTTTTTAATTCCATAAAGTTAAACTAAGACTCTTCTGCTCAATTGCCAGTTCAAGTTTTATGTTGCCTCCTTGGCTCTGCCAGCGAAGAGACTTCACCGAGTGCTGGCCAAACTGAGAAATTGTCACCTTACACAACATTTAGTGCTCTGGGTGTTGGTTCTCTACTGGTTAGAGAAAGAGAACACTTAACAGAAACAGCTGAGCCTGGGCTTGCAAATGCCCAGGCGTTATCCAGCAGCATTGGCTTGAATGGACAATAAACTCTCCATTGGATCATTTTACTGATTCTAATCAGTTTGGTCCTTGGATACAGATAAAACAAGATGAATATCAGGCTGCATCAGTTTCGTCACAGAATCTATTAAATAATCATGAGTTTCATAAGGAAGTATGAAACTTCCAGGTGCTGGATCAGCAAGGCTGGTGTTCAGCCATGCGTTTGTAAGTCCGGCTGTGCTGTTATTTCAATGGCTTAGCATCGATTTCCTTATTTGTTACTGAATTCTGGCCTCTTGTCTGATTGCACAGGATGCTCGAGAGCACCTGGTTTGTCTGGGTTTCACAGATGAGCCATATCCCTATGGATATTTACTACGACAACAATTTGGACTGGGTGTCTACTCAGGTAAAATGTTTTCCGTTCTTAAGAATTGTGGCCATACAGGTTCAAATTCCAACCATAAGACAAGCAAGTCCTCTATTGTGTTAAGGGTGAAAACCGGTTGGTAACTGGGAAGTGAAGGTTAATAGGATAACAGGATTCAGTTACGGTTACGGTAGAGGACAGCAATGACAAGTTCATGAGCAACCTAAAATCAAAGCTAGGTCCCAGCTCTATTTCTGAAACATACCCACCTCCCCACTTAGAATCACAGAATGTGTTGGGTTGGAAGGGACCTTTAAAGGCCATCTAGTCCAACCCCCCTGCAGTGAGCAGGGACATCTTCAACTAGACCAGGTTGCTCAGAGCCTCATCCAGCCTGGCCTTGAATGTCTCCAGAGATGGGGCCTCCACCCCCTCTCTGGGCAACCTGGGCCAGTGTCTCACCACCCTCAGTGTAAAGAACTTCTCCCCAATGTCTAATCTAAGCCCGCCCTGCTCTAGTTTAAACCATTGCCCTCGTCCTATCGCTACATGCCCTTGCAAACAGCCCCTCCCCAGCTTCCTTGTAGGCCCCCTTTAGGGACTGGAAGGCCGCTATAAGGTCTCCCCGGAGCCTTCTCTTCTCCAGGCTGAACAACCCCAACTCTCTCAGCCTGTCACTTACTGCATTGTTCTGTCTTGGACCTTTTCCACTTATGCGGAGATGGAAATTTGTGTCCTGCTCTTGCTGAGTAATTTTGCACTAGTAGAACGCCAGCGTGGTGTCCCCTCTTTGCGGAGAGACTTACTGGCGTCCAGCAGTAAAGTCTGACCACCACAGAAGCACCCTGCCATCTCTGCCTTTCCTGCAGACGTAGGTTTGAGAAGACCCAGGAGGAACTTTTGCCTGTCTGTTCGCACGCATTCGCAGGAGTGCAGAGCCAGCTCCTAGTTTTACCAGGATCCATGGTAGCCACTCTACGCACAGCTGCTGGTCCATAAAGCTGAAGGAGGGTTATGATCCCTGCCTTGAGGTAGCTCAGCTTAGGCTAAGAGAAAACAACAGACCAGAGTAGCACGGCATACTGTGCTCTTTAGACAAACGAGAAAGGCCGTAGTCACCACTCCGTACTGACTTTGCTTTCCTCTCGCCTCCTCTAGCTCCAGGCAACGTGCAACGTTGAGCAGTCTCTGTTCAATGACTGGTTTACTGGGCACCTGAACTTCCAGATAGAACATCAGTGAGTACGCACCCTGAGAGAGAATTTTCTTCCCTCTTCTTTTTCGTGGCTCTTTTTTTCTTTTCCCCATTCTTTGCTCTAAATTCTACAAATGGTTGTGAGACACCAAAGGGTTTGTCTTTAAAAAGACTGGAAACCCTAGAGAATCATAATCAAAAACCTTCACTGGACCCACAGGAAGGTGAGAAGGACTAGTGAAAATGGAACGTGGGCAGGATCTATGAAACCACACAGACAGCAACAGGGTCTATCCAAAGTAGTAGCTTGTAAGCATTAGTGAAAATGTACGTGCTGAGGCATCCTGTTTATAGTCCGATACGGTATTTTAAGCCTGCCTGTACTAACTACTCATGCTATTACGGTAGAGACTGAGATATGCAGTGGCAGGATGGGCTCATCGCCGTTTCCCTGCTATGGAGACGGTTACTTCTGGAGAAAAGGGAGTGGGGAAAGTAGTTTCTTTCAGCTTAACGGCATCACTTCCTTTGGAGAAATGTCACTTCAGAGATGCTAGAGACAACAGTGGAAAATAACAGAGGGGGAAAGCGGGAAAGTCTTAAGAGTTACCCGTGCTAAAAGCACACCGGGGGAAAGCAGAGCCAGGAGCAGCTGGAGACGCTACATAATGTGAGCTGGGTGGTTCCTGGGAAGTAATAACGAATGAGAACATGTGAAAAGTGATATTCCTTATAGAGCACTGGAAGAGAATTTGTCTGTCTCCTGTTCACAGCTTATTCCCCACCATGCCAAGACACAACTACTGGAAGGTGGCTCCTCTGGTGAAGTCCTTGTGTGCCAAACACGGCCTGGAGTACCAGTGCAAGCCGTTGCTCACAGCTTTTGCAGACATTGTGCAGTAAGTAACAACGCACTGGCAAAAAACTGCAGAAGGACGTAGGGGAGACCAGAATCCTAAGAACAAGAGTTGTTTTTTTCTCCTCTTACAAATCAACACACACAAAACCTTCATTTCCCTTGTCCCCACCTGCAATCCCTTAAGCAATCCTATATAACGTGGCCTCTTGCATTCTTTTTCTCTCTCTCAGCTCTCTGAAGAATTCGGGAGAGCTCTGGCTTGATGCCTACCTGCACAAATGAGAAGACAAGGCTTGGTGGTACCATTCACAGCCTGCCATGTCTTTGCATTCCCAGCAAGCTGAGGAGCAGGAACCACAAGGGACTCCATGGCAGAAGAAAATTAATACGAGCTGAAGGATATGATTCATATCCATCGATATGAAGTTACCTGAATTTTACTTCTGGTCTCTCCTGGTGTTTTGGTTCAGATATGTGAAGGGTGGATAAGGCAAGCAGGACACGACTGGTTAGAACAGAAGAAACTCTCTGAGAAAATACGGCCAAGAGCATTTCTGAGCCTGAGTATGTGCTCAAGTCAGGCCATGGGCTGGTGCAGCTGCACACGCTTAACTTCATGTCAGTGTCCTCTGACGAGTTGTTTGGGTTTTTTGGTTTGTTTTTCTTTTTTTTTTGGTACTCCTCATGTAGGGGGTTTAATGCTTGAAACAATGTTTACTTATTTGAAGTCATTCAAAATTGTACAGGATTTTGAGTTAAGAATTAACAGGGTGTTCCAGCAATGTGCCGAAATCATAACAAATTATAATAAAGTCCATGTCACCCTTCAGAGTATAGCAGTTGCAATCTGCAGTTGAATACCACTGCGTTACTGTTCTCTCCAGCATCCTCCTCGTCGCAGGGCCGGGCATCCCCAGTTGTCAGGAAGAAATACAGGGGCTGAAACCAGCTCGAGCCCACTGCTCTCTTCTACGTTTCTTTATTTCTTGTTTGGTTTTTTTTGCTGGTCTGGCTGAGTTATTTATAACCATGGGGTCTCCACTGTCACGTCTGTAAAGCACAGAGTATGCTGTCCTGTAACTTTGGGAGATCCAAATGGACCGAGACGGGCACTAACTCCAACCTGAAACTTAATAGGCCCAAAACCTAATGGCCCTGAACCTGGCCCTAACCTTAATGCTGACCATAACCCTAATTCTAATAGGCCTTAACCCTAAAAACTCAAACCCTAATAGGCCCTAACCATAACACTAACCCTAAACCTAACCCTTACCTTAAGGGCCCAAACCCTAATATTAATAGGCCCTAACCAAAACCCCAACAGGCCCCAAACCTTACCTTAACCCTAACTCTAATGTCCCTAACCGTTACGCTAATAGGCTGTAACACTAAGCACAACTCTAACCCCGATGAGCCTAACCTTCACCCTAATCCGAACGCTTATTAACCCAAACCCTAATAGTCCCTAACCCTAATGGCTCTAGCACTAAACCTAACCCTAGTCCGTTCAAAAGACAGATTCAAGGATTTTTGGACTGAAGTAACACGCGTATTTAACTTCCTATGCCTTGATACACTGGGGGGGAGTTTATTTTACAATTTTTGGAGCTCATTCAGGTTGTGTAGTTACAGAAAGTCACATCATGTTTCCAAGCGCCCTGGGAAGTTTTGGGGGGCAGTAAGCTTCCTTGCTTCCCAGTGAGGTTTACAGCTCTGGAAAGGAACCAGAGAGTTTGGACAACAAATAAAATCCGGTGAGGAAGGTGGGACAAGAAAGCAGGGAAAAGGGTAGAGTCGGGCAGTTGCTTGTGCAAGTTTGGCTTGCAGGAACGGCAGCCACGTGAACCCATCATGATGCAAAGCTTCTCTTGCTCCAGAATAGATCCTGGCTACTTTTTAAATCCTCACCACACAAGGTTGAGTGCCAGCCATTTGGACTCAAGCCCTGGCTCTGTGCTGTAAGGGAACAAGAGTACAGGATCCAGCAAGGCTTATTATTAAGCTCAAGCTTATTAAGGCAGTTTTGAGAGCTCAAGAGTAAACTGAGTTACCTGAGTGGACGCAGATTTTGGCTCTATCAGGCACAAGGTGAGTCAGAGAAAGAAGCCAACCTAGAAGCCTTGATTCATCCTTGAGAGGAGGCAAAATCTTGCCGTTAATCAGTAAAGATTGTCTGGAGCGAGTACCATCATGAGTGCATACACAGACCCTGAAATAAGAGACTAACTTTAGGAAAGGGGACTTTGGGAACAAAAAAAAATCATTTGAATCCATTTGATAATATCAGCAGGTAAGAACGTTTTCTTACAATAATGAAAGTGATGAGGCTAATAAATAGAGACCTCACCTGGTAAAAAGAAAGATATAAAAAAAGTCTCTGATTAGATAATGAATGGACTTTGTATTGTTTGTGCAATGATTGTCTGAATTATACATGCCGTGCTCAGCACTGACTTTTACTTAAAAACCTTTAACCTGGTACCGCCAGGCAGAAGATTTGTTATTAAACCATTTTTGGCCTTGGAAAACATGCAATAATATTTAGACGTTAACAGCACAAAGTACCATTCCCAAACCATGGGAGTAAAAGAAGCGATTCCTGAAAACTCTGTGGGAGAGGTAAGGAGCAAAGCAGGACTCAGAACGCTCTCAGTTATTCACAAACGCATTTCCACTATTTTAAAAAGCCTTTTAAAATTACCATTAGTAGCTGTTGAAAATAATTTCCTTGGGTAGATGAGAGGCCCAATTTTGAAGACCAGCATTTGATTTTTGGACCTTCAACATCATTGGGCTTCTAGTGTAATTTGCAGTCAGGACCCCCTGTGAGTAAAAGTGCGATTAAAAAAAAAAAAAAAAGCTGCAAATATTTTCATTAGTTGAGGACCCAACAGCGTGCAAATGAGGAAGGGTGAGCAAGAAGGCTGAGCAAGACTGAGACGAAGGGCTGCGCATAAATGTGGAATAAAGCCTAAGCAATATGGATCAGCGCCAGAGCAAACAGGAGGAGCTGCCAAATTTTCCCCGGGTATCTTCGACCAATCTTAAGAGTACGGTAGGTAGTATTGGTTTAGATGAAAGGCTGCCTGTATTACCTCAGGAAAACATTTAATAGCTTGGTGAGATTTTACCAAGAAGGTATCACTGAGAGGACCAAAGAAGGAAACATATACAAATTAGTTACACAGCCCAACAGAAAGGCATAAAAAGTAAGACTCTTACAATAAAGAAGTTACGGTAGATGAAAACAGAGTGGAACTAAAATCAGCATCACCAACAGAGTATCTTCTCTAAATGTGAGGAATGATGGAAATAATACAAAATATTAACTGACTTATCCTAAAATACAGCCTTTATGCCTGCAACTCTGAAACGCAAATTCTGTTCTTTTCCCATGGTTGTATCTTGAAATTGGAGGTCCAGGGCAGACAGTTTCCGCTGGAAATAATATCGAAAGTTTGAATTTAAAATGAAGTGGGTTTTTTTCTGATAAATTTGCTTTGGAGAAGGGTATGTTTTAAGAAATATCAGTGTGCGTGAAAAAGTTTTGGTTTATATATGGCACCTCATATTAATAGCTAGATCTCAACTAAACAAAATAAGCACATTCATTGTCTTCTGGTTTATAAAGCTGAATAGTAAATAATTTAAAAACAATCTTAATCTTTAAACAAAAAGCTGTATCTGTTAAAAGGTTGACAGATCATAGACAAACTTTTTATAGTATAATCACACTGTTTATTTCATAGAAAACTGTTGAAACTATTCCTCGTCCCCCAGTCTTCACGAACTTGTACATACACATGTATCAGACGCACAACTTCACTGAATAAAGCTTGTAGCTTATTTGTTTGAAATCTACAGTAAGAGCAGCCTTTAGGAAAAGTAATGAGCGTCAAAAGCACCTTGGGCTCTGCACGTACGCAATAAGTAAAGCAGGGAAAACGAGCAGAGATTTCTTCACCTTCGCTTTTCCAACTTCCCCCCGCAAAGTCAAGAGCACTGTCAAGACCCTACAGACAATCGGAGAGCTACTATTAGGCAGAGCTACGTGCTTTCATCTCCTTCCTATACATTCTATATATTTTGATTTTCACCCTCAGCTCAAGCTACACAAAGAGGAACCCCAGAACTTCTTGCCTTATTTAACCGGGTTCAAGAGAAAGATAGAGGAAAAAATGCAAACGAGGCCAAAGTATGTTGGAATTCTGTTAAAGACTGCACCTTTGGGCAGAGAAACCATTGCGTAATGTAAAGCAGCACTGGTTTGGGCAGCTCGTGGCTTCAGCAGAGCCGGCTGGGAACTGGGAACAGGTCGCGCAGACCTCTGCTCGGTCGCACGGTCCTGCCCCGTTGGGGCAGACGGTTGCTAAAGCACTCAACGAAAGACGATGGTTGATCAAACAGGCAGTTTACTCCGCCTGTTTTCCTTTGATCTATTATGTCAAGACAATGCTAATGTGAAGAAACAGCTTGTTTAATTACTTTGTTTTCTAAAAGTGAGGAGGAACCACAAAGAAGGCTGGATGCGATCTCTGAGGGTGAAGTAACTGCAGTGGACTAAATAAAGCAAGCTCCAGGGGAAGTGGGAGATGGGCGTTTGGACTCAGGTCTCCCTATGGGCTCTGCCTCCTTGACACCCTCACCGTTTCGCAGTCTTACAGACCAACACAGTCCAAGTAGAGAAAAAGAGATTCCACCTTCCGCAAGAACTCAGTTCCCTGCTTATTCCCGCATTTCCAAGGGCAACCCCGGCAGCGTCCGTGAGTGACAGCCAGACTTCCAGCTGAAAACCGGCCCGGCTGCCGCCCCAAGCGCAGAGGGAAGGAAGGCTGCCTTAAGGCATTTTGCGTTTTCATCCTGTCTGGGGAGTGTTGCAACTGCAGCTTCGCCTGTAAACTGTATCTCCCATCACCCTTATTCCTCAATAATTCTTACAACATACATGCACAAGGTCAAAGATAAATTCCTGAGACTTAAGTGTCGAAAATAGGAAAATGATGATTCTTCCTCAGCTAGCTGTTTGTAAAAGAGCGTACCCACTTGTGTGTCAATGCTCTTGCTGTCAATCTTGAATCAACAATCACTGTGAGACAAGGATTTATTGCACTGGAAAAAAAAAAAAAAAATCAATAAAAAAATAACAAAGTTCTCAATATGGGTCAAAGTTTTTAAATGGTGAAATCTGAGAGGAAGGAGTAAAGAATAAACACTGAAGTTGAGAGACACAGCAAATCGATATAAAGCATTTTTGTGATTTAGCACATGCTCTGAAACAGGAAATGAAGTTTTTCTTCTGACTTGTTCCCTTATAGCTTTCCACTCTTTGAATGGGATCATCGGATCCAACTCTGGTTACAGCAACCAAGCGAAACGCCTTTTATAATCTTGCAATGGTTTGAATGAGATGGATTAAGATCCAGGTGAACATTTCTGAGGTTTTCAAGAAGCTATCAAGACATTGTCCGCAAGTTCTTCTGGAAAAAAAAAAAAAAGAAAAAAAAAAGGCAAAGTAACCGGTGTCTACTGTTTTGTTTTTTTCAAGGTAAAGAGCAATGTATCATCATTTAATGAAACAGGTCAGGTTGCAACTTATAGGCTGAAAAATGTCACAATTGATCACATAAGAGTGCTAGACCGACTTGATCCAGCTACTTTGCTCTGGTAAACAGTAACTTTTTTTTTTTTTTTTAATTAAAAAAGTACGACTATCAGTTTACCAAGCTCTAGTGTGTGACCTGAAAATAAATTTCAGCACAGCTCCCGAGGGCCTGTTTACCCTCGGAGGGCAATGCAGTGAGATTTCCAGCTGCACTGGGGTTGAAGTTCGACTTTGGGTGGAACCCCACCACGACAAAGTTCGAGCTTTTATCACGCAACTAAATCATACAGGCTCTACGCAGCAATCCAGGCTGGAGAAGTGTCATCGTTAGCAGTGAACTGAGTATTAAGCTACTGCACTTATTATTTTTACACTGCTGCCTTTTTTTTTAGCCTTGATGAACTTTCCTAGACTACGTAAATACGCAACCCTTTACAATCTTTTGCAAACGTCGGGCTTTGTCAGGAATCTTTCTCATGATCCATCCCCACATCTGAAACCATCCTGAACTAGAGAAGTACCTCAGAACTTCTCACGTGGAAGAAGTTTTCACAAGAACTGTACGTTGATATTTGCTTAATGGGACAGGAGAGAACGGGAACATGACAGCTGCTTTGCAGGTATCTTAAACAGCTACTTGGGAGACAACAGCACAGCACAGAATCCCAGACTGGCAGGGGTTGGAAGGGCCCTCTGGAGACCATCCAGTCCAACCCCCTGCCAGAGCAGGGTCACCCAGAGCAGGTGGCACAGGAATGCGTCCAGGTGGGTTTGGAATGTCTCAAGAGATTATAAAGGTCTTTTAACTCTTTGTCTGGAATTCAAGAGCTAAGCAGGAATCTAGCAGTTACTGACAGACAAACCACAAATCCAGCAAAATTGCCTTTGTTTCATTTACAATCAAACTAGAGCCTTAGCTCTTTTCCCAGTTCTGTCCAAAACGGCCTTATGCCACGGCTTAAGCTACATCCTCAGCACCAGCTGAGTCAAGGCTATGCTCAAGTCCAGCTTTGCATGTCACGACCTGCATGTCACGGTCCCACAATTGTGAGCCCAAACATCAGCTCAGATTAAGCTCTGCAATATTGCCCGGGAGGACAGTTCAAGCTTTGCCATGCACCACATATCTTCACGTAATCTACTATCAATGAGAGATAAGAACATGCACCATATCACTGCATCGATCCGCTGCTCCAGCACTGGTTTGAGGCCCTAAAGCCCACAGCAAACAAAACTCAAAGCACAGAAAGAATCATAGACTGGTTTGGGTTGGAAGTGTCCTTTAAAGGCCATCTGGTCCAATTTATTTAATGGATGCTAAAGTCACAGACACCAACACGCTGCTTAGTAGACAATTTCCCTCAAAGACTTTCACCAGGTAACGCACTTCAAGAGAGGAATTCAGGGATAACATCTTCCAACATACTTAAAGCAGTAACTATCTGATCCAAGCCTACCTCACCCTTTTTCCCCTGGAGAAGATTTAGCAACTGCGTATACTCACTCATCTCCCGGCATAGCCCACTTCAACAAACATCCACCGACATTCTGGAATCTGCTGCTGCTTTTGGCTACTCCAGTCCAAACATTCTGGAAAAGGGAAAGCAGCCAAGGAATAAAAGGGAAGGACCCAGGAGAAGGAGAGGTGCTCCAGGAGAAGCTGTCATTCCCAAAACGTAAGTTTCAAATTCATCCCCAGTTCCACAGTTAACAGATGCGCATCTAAAATAAAACAATAATAGGAAGATGTTGAGCAATTCTTCACATGTAACTGAAAATTGTATTGCAACAACCCGTCAAAGGAACATTTGATTTTACTTGAGCAGAACACTAAGTCAAAACACAAGTGAGGTCGTGTCGTGTCATGTAAACGGTCTTTTTATTCTCATGGTAAGTAGCCATTAATGGATTTATCATCTTGTGTATTTGAAGAAACAGCATTATTGTTCTTCCAGCATTGCCTAACCCTCTCAGTGCCTTTTGAAAAAGCCGAGTTTTACTGTACAATACTTGTCATGGTCAGTTTAGCAGCACAGAACACGGGTCAGTCTTTCAAGCACTGAAATTGTGAGCTTTCGAAACAAAGGTAGCTGTAGAAAGTACTACTACCTACCTAGCCCATTCCAGGTCTTCTCAACGTTATTGCACAAGTTTCCTCTCTATTCTCCATTCCTTAGTGCTTGATCTTCTTCTCTGACTTGACACCAACCAAATTTCAGCCTAACCTCTACTCTAAACTAGTGTAACTTACAGTAGAATTTATTAGTGATAATCACGTATGGCTACAGTCAGATAAAGGCCACCTGGACAAAGTTCAGAAAATAGCTGCTCATGTTAAAGCTCTACTAAAGCCTCCACGAGTTCGTGTCACAGTGCCCTTCCCAGCACACGCTCAGTCGCTGTACTTGGCCACTTTGGTAACGGTTACCTTACAACGTACAATGAAGCACACGGTTCCTTACCTGTGAAACAAAGAGCAGGGATTTAGGAACAAAGTAACTGCAATAAGAAAAGCAGAACCCAACATTTGGGTAACGCCGCATTTCAACTTCACAGCCTCTGGTAAACTATTAAGAACCGCCCCCTTCACTCAAATTTGAGTGAACTGTGATGAAAAACTAGATAACGCTTGTGACAATTCTGTAAATTGCCACCAAAGCTTTTGGATCAAAAAAACCCAAACGGTTCTTCAGCAGAGGCTTAAGTACAGCATCATCAACAAAAGCCCTAGTAAAGCAGGACAGCAATTTTTTTCCTGTTCATACAGTGCACATGATTGTAGGCAATGCTGTCCCACAGACGTGAGCAGCGTTCCCTTGTCTGAAGGCTTAGGAAATTAAAGAGAAGGTTCCTAACAAGTAATTTCACATACCAGATCCAAGCAGAATTTAGTGTTTGGCCCCTACGCAGGAATTCCAAGCATCAGCCTTGAGTCCAAGTCTATTGTTGGCAGTCAGGGCCTGTGAAGGACAAGTAACTAATTTCTGAAATAGATACCAATTACCCAGAACTTCAACAGCTTCTGCACAATTTAAAAAAAAAAAAAGTAATAATCAGATGAAGGTATGAACTTCCTAGACTAAACTAAACTATTTGAAAGCATTTACACAGAAAACAGACAACACGTTGCCAGGAGATCTTTAATTTCAGTTTTATTTCAGAAATCAGAGAAAGACAATATAATTCATTTAGCAGACACAACCAAAATTAAAGATTAAGCCTTGGTTACTCTTTTTCCAAACTCATTAGGATTCCGTGTTCCAGCAAGAAATATTCCCACCCATTCATGTAGCTCCTTCAGCTCCCACCTGCCCAATCAGGTAAAAATCCAAACGAATCCCAGAATAGAGCAGGCTATCAGTTCATATTATTTTATTGCATCTGTATCACAGCTAGTTTTTCACAATAGGTTAGTAGATAAGGGAGTGGGAGAAGAAGCAGCTTTCTACAATTTAACAGAACAGCACTTAGCATCTACTCTTCTTTACCATTCCACTTCTTGTAATGCTAATTCACATTTAAATGCCAAATCAGAAAGTACTCCTATTCAAAATACAACTCAAGACAGACCAAAAAATGCTCTGAATATTAAAAACTGCTACGATTTGAAGTTTGCAGAACATTTGCTTGAGTTTAGAGCTAGTGGTTGGGCTCTGAAATCCTTTATACCATAATTCACACTTTTTCCAAACACGAATGAGGCAGTATCAGCAGGCAAACTAGGAAAGCAAATAATTCAAACAAGGGGTAATCCAGCACCACAACTAGGATCTGGACTAATTACACATATACACCGATCTTTCTCTTTGGCAAGAGCAGAGGAAGAAGTAACAGGCAGAGCAGTTATTAAAACTTGCCAGGACTTCAGATGCATGGGGAATTGCCTGATCCTACTGACTGCGCTTCTGAAACTCTTTTGGTCTGTTAGGACTAACTTCAATGTCCGACAGACAGGACGGATTTTTCTTCAAAACTCCAACAGTCACCTTGGACACTAATTACTCCATAACTGGGTAACATTTTCCAAATTAAGAAAAATTACTAAGTGGGATTTTGGCCTTTATAAAACAATAACCTTAGTTTTGTATAGTAAAGTATTCAGATGCTGACAAGGTGCTTTCTTAGGTGATCACTACTCATAGTCAACCAAGGTAAGTTTTATACATATATCTAGCGACAGATACCCACATTCATTCAAACTTGCCACTTGAATTCAAGTCGAACTCTGAAAACTAGCTCTGGCTTGATCAGTGTATAGCACTAGTAGATTATGGCAGTAAAACGGCAGAATTTCAGGAACCACTGAGAATAGTTCTGAAAGTGCTTGAGACAGAATTTGGCCAAGATATATTCATGCATTTGGAGGTTAATTTCTCAGACACTCAGAAAATTAATATTTTTCAATTTAAATTCTTACAGATTAGAAAGAACAACTTCCTCCCCGCTAAAGACCTGTAAGATGCAATCAACTTAGTTGTAAAGTGTATGTAATAAGAAAATATCCTTTCTTATCTCCCTTAGGTCAGTATATCCCAACCTAGCATTAGTAAGCAAAGATTATCTTAAAATATATATTGGGAATAAAATTTACATATGTCGAGATTCAACTTTCTAGTTAGCTTCATTTCAATCATAAGGCATACGACATAACCAACACTTTACTCCAACTACTACGTATCGTTTTACATTATCATTTACCACACTTGGATAGCCAAAAGTGAAATTCAAAGGAAGTGTCTACAAATACATAGATAACTATTTTATTAGAAATATCAAGCAACTTCAACTTCTTAACATGAACACATTTATCTGTAAGGATAATCACAGTGTCATTACAGAAGTTCTATTGCATGATTTAGCCAGGGAAGTTCTACAATGAAAAAAAAAGTGAAACAGTATTTTGATTAAACTTATGTTTGCTTCTAGAAATAGAGACAATTTTTAATCATGAATTTCCTGAAAAACATCCCATGTTGTTAATAAGCAGCAAAGCACTAGTGTTGAAAGGCACTAGGATTGTTAGTTTGTGTTACCTAGTTTCCAATACAGATACAGGCACTTGAAAGTTTAATAAATCAAGCCTGTAAAACACTTCTATACTTGTGCGGAAGTCTGCTACGTTCATCAACATCTTCAACAGGTTGTCCTGCAGTTGTAAGGACGGATAATTCGTAGAGTAAATCTCTGCAGCACACTTTACAAGTTGGATCTTTCTTTGGCGGACACACGAGACGTGGACTGTGAATATGTCCTAATTACATCCTATAAATAACAAAAAAAGAAATAGTCAGAGCAAGTCCCATTGAAAGCAGAGAGGAAAGTTTCAGAAAAAAACCTAACAAGTACTTGAAGCAACACTGTTATTCTATTTGGCAAGCAGGGAGCCCAGGGAAGGCTTGTGGAAATGTTTCATTACTATTACAAAGAGCGGGTAATCGTTTGGTCTGAAGACTCAGCCTGAACACATTGCACGTCATGTATACTTATCTTCCAGAAGCCTCACAAAAACCCAACTGAAACAACCGTACATCATTGGCATGACTGGATGGATAGATGAGGGGAGGGCAGTGGATGTGGTCTACCTTGACTTCAGCAAGGCGTTCGACATGGTCTCCCCCAGCATCCTCATAGGGAAGCTTAGGAAGAGTGGGTTTGATGAATGGACAGTGGGGTGGATAGATAACTGGTTAAAAGACAGAGCTCAGAGGGTTGTGATTAGGGGCACAGAGACTAGTTGGAGGTCAGTGACGAGTGGTGTTCCCCAGGGGTCACTACTGGGTCCAGTCCTCTTCAATATATTCATCAATGACCTGCATGAGGGGATAGAGCGCACCCTCAGCAAGTTTGCCAATGACACAAAGCTGGGGGGGTGGCTGACACACCGGATGGCTGTGCCACCATAGAGAGAGACCTGGACAGGCTGGAGACTTGGGCAGAGAGGCACCTTATGAAATTCAACAGGGGCAGCAGGGCGAGGGGGGGATTCTGCCCCTCCGCTCTGTGAGACCCCCCTGCAGTGCTGCCTCCAGCTCTGGAGCCCCGAACAGCAGAAGGACACAGAGCTGTTGGAGCGGGGCCAGAGGAGGCCCCGGAGATGCTGGGAGGACAGGCTGAGAGAGCTGGGAGGGTTCAGCCTGGAGAAGAGAAGGCTCCGGGGAGACCTTCCAGCCCCTTCCAGTCCCTAAAGGGGCTCCAGGAAAGCTGGGGAGGGACTCTGGACCAGGGAGGGGAGCCATGGGACGAGGGGGAAGGGTTTTCCACTGCAAGAGAGGAGATTTAGATGAGATCTTAGGAAGAAATTCTTGCCTGTGAGGGTGGTGAGCCCCTGGCCCAGGTTGGCCAGAGAGGTGGTAGATGCCTCATCCCTGGGAGCATTCAAGATGCAGCTGGATGGGGCTGTGAGCAATCTGCTCTAGTTAAAGATGTCCCTGCTTACCGCAGGGCAGGTTGGACTAGATGACCTTTAAAGGTCCCTTCCCACCCGAACTATTCTATGGTTCTATGATTTAAACCAAATGGGAATCCAGACCAGTTTCTCATTTTTTGGGGGGTTTACAGAAGAAGCTAAGACAATTCACAGCCAGTCAAAATTCAAATACAGAAATCATTAGCTTACTTTTTTCCCACTGTCAGCATTGTATTTGTCCAGCAAAGCCTGAATACCAGCACCATAGTCAGGATGAACATCAGTGAAGTTTTTCACCTAAACAGGAAGACAGAACAGAAGAGTCAACAAAATTTTCTCCCTCCACTTGAAACGTATTCCTTAACACATTTTCAGCTCTGTGGTCAGCAGTACATATCATAAGGAAGAAAAGAAGGATGAAAACCCTTTTCTAAAAGTTTAATTCTGACCAACCAGAAAGAAGCTATGAACAACATCAAACACTGTGTCTGTTATCTCACACAGACTTCTTTCCTGATTTAAGCAAAAAGTTCCACTGTGAAGAATAAAGATCCAATCCCTCCCCAGTCCTCACTGTCTTTTCCTGGTTTAAAGCAAAACATTACACTGGCGGTCATCTGACTTTTGAAACACCAAGCTAAACACATAGTGACATCCTTGACATGTTATACATTATGTGTGTTATATTATGTAAATACAAATATATTTAAGTGTTCTGTACCGATAACTCCCGTACTAGAAAAATCTAGAAGTTGCCTACTCAAGAAGAATTTCTGATATTCCTTTCCCCAAGCATATGGTCATTTTGGCAAAATCAGTAGACTGCAAGAAAATCTGGAATAAAGAGCAAAGGCTAAAAACCAAACAGGCCACTTACAGCTCTCTTCTGAATGAAGAGTTGCGCATCTTTAAGATGATCAGCAATATTTTTACACAGCCTTTGACGTTCATCCTCCTTCAGCACTTTGGTATAGAACTCTCGTACCTTATGATTAGAGACAAAGTTTTATTTTGACATTTCCAAGAGCAAGTCATTCTACCCATAGCAGCCAATAATACTTACTAGACTAAGAGGATTCATTATTACTGAAAAAAAATAGTTTTCCCTCTTAATAGTAAGGCAACACTTAATAAAATATTTAAGCTCAAAAGGCAACCAATTTGTGGGGGTCTTTTTGGCAAACCTGCTAACAATTCTTTCTATGTCTAGCTTTAAAAAAAACCCTGTTGCTTATTGAATTAACGAAAATAAATATTGCTGTTGGGGTCCACTTCAGGAGCTGATGATTATGGCGTTACATGAATACTCTAGCGTGGTTATCTGCAGACAGCAATCACAAGAAGACAGAAGTCCCAACCTCTAGATATCCAGGCCCAGAATATGGATGGCAAAAAGCTGTGAGAATTCATTAACTACCCTGTCAGCAAAAATTCAGTTATTCATGAAATTAAGCTGTATGGAGATTTTCCAAGCTGAACTTCAGGTTAGCCCAGATGCTTCAGAGAGAAGTCGCACTTGACTGATTCTTACTAATATTCTCTAAACTCATCCTATAAACTCATCTTATGTAATAAGCAATATAAAGCCTTTTCATACGTCATACCTGAGTCACATTATCTTCATTTGCGCTATTGAAGCGCTGCACATCTCCCGAAACGGACACGCGGCATTCTTTTACCATGGGCTGATCTTCCGGACCAGTAAAACTATTTGGATAATAGTTTGGGGCACCACCTGAAAACAAACAAAAAACCCCACAAAAACAAACCAGTCAGACTCCAGCTCTCTCAGATTAAGTCATAAGACAGAAAGTGTTCTTTGCCTACAAGAACCTAAAACAATTACCCAGTTATGAGTCACTCTAATGAAAACAGTTGTCAGTATTTTTCTGTCAACATACAGCTCAACATCAGGAGCTGTGTCTTCAAGCCAGTACTTCACAGCACTTACTACAAATGGAATTTCAATAGCTTTTTTGGGGAAAAATTGATCTGTTTCAGATATAAGGAGGTCTGGCCGCTCTCGCAGAAACATTGCTCAGAATTTTAATAGACAAAGTTATGGAAGTTATTAAAAGTTTTAGTCCAAGACAGCATAAAAATACACTTTCATCTGCACATTTGAAGTATTACTAATCTTAATTATGGAGGGGCTTTATTTTAAACACATAATGTACTTACAGAACTGCATAAAAATAAAATTATTATCTCTTCTTGGACAGAAGCAGCTGTTTTCAAGTTCCCATTTTACAGATATTTCCCTCTCCTCCCTCAGCAAGTATTAGAATTTATAGCCCAGAGGAATACAGTGTCTTTGGCACGAGGCATAGCTTAAGTATATCCTTGTTCACTCCCAGGTGTAAAACAGTCACTACTGGGCAAACATTGACAGAACGGAGACTGCTGAATAGAGGCGAAGTTAAAGTTTGGCATTCATACTCTTGCCTTGCACAATCTCTTGGAAATCAGACAGCAAAGCAGTTTAACAGAGTGGACTGAGTATAAGAAAGCCTGTCTTAAATTTAAAAAACGCGAATGCAGATTTCTCAAAGACATTTAGGCTATCTCAACTATTTTTAGAATAGACATCTCTACATTTTTGCATAGAAGTAGAAACAAAGTAGTGGTAACTAACTCCTGTGAAACCATTTCTCTAGCATATTTCATTTTAAGTAATTAATAATTTAGAACTTTTTCAATTAAATCCCTTTAACGAGCATGTTTCTAGAAGTCTTTAAAGGAACATAAACTAGGGACATTACTGAATTCTTTGACCGCTGTCCTGCAAACCCCCTTTCTTTTAAAGGCCTATTTGTAAGTTATTAAACACATCTTAAGCTTCACTTGGTTTTTTACACTTTTAAACAGAGTCCCCACCCCCTGTCCAAGCATCCAAAGTTACACGGTGATGTATGAGTTGGGGGGAGGAGTCACAAGAGACACTAAAAGGTTGAGGAGGAAAAAGTAGCATTTCTTACAGTATAATCGTTAGTAATAGCAAAACACCCACATCTGTTTAGCAAGTATCTTGCACCTCCTGTGAACAGAGGAGAGTTCTGCAATGCATGCATAGGTATCATTATATTTAAAGATATTTCCATTACTACCTTGGTTGTCAGAAACGCACATCGGTCCATCCCTCTGGTAATTGGCCACACGAGTTCTGAAGGGGCAGTTCACAGGAATTTGGAGATAGTTAGGTCCCAGCCGGTGTCTATGAGTGTCAGGATATGAAAAGAGACGACCCTAAAACATTTAATCACAAACATTAACTACTACTCGCTGAAAGAGATCACTCAAGTGGTGCATACCAATTCAAAGCACTATACATTAGTTGTAAAAGGGAGAAGACTGTTTCCTTTCCATATAATTTAAAGCACATCAGGAACATACGTCCAAAGCAACACTCAAAACACAAACTAACTTTGCTGGAATACCAGTGAAGAATGGCAGGCTGAGTTGCATTTATGCAGCTTGGGTATTTCCTACCAATTCCAGAATGCTAAACCTATTCTCAAGCGGGAAAATGGTCACACATGTAGAGATGAAAGTGACTATCACTGTGCTAAACGTTCTTAAGGAATAATACAATATTTTCCTACTTATTTCCAAACTAGATTTAAAAATTTATTACATCTGAAATACAGTAGTCCCTTATTTATGCGACGAACCGTATCTGAAGCAGTTCTGGGTGCCAAGATGACAGGCTGATTCCGACCAGGAAGTTTGTGGGAGCAAAGAGAGGCAAAGCAGAACCACCACATGATGGTTCAAGAGTTTATCTAGTTAAAACTGTCAAAATACCTTCTTGTTTACATGGATATCATTTGAAACAACAACCTGGTTTTAATCTAAAAAAGCTTAACGTGCCAACACCCATGACTCTGCAGAGAGTACAGTCTGCTGCAGCCAGTCTTATCAGATATTTTGACCTGTAAGAAATCCAATACTGCTTCAAAAGAATAGTCTTGCAGTTTGTATCAGAGATTAGTTATACCTGTATTTTAGAGCATTTGAAGTCCACCTTATACTCATAAGAGTTTGTAATTTTAAGATATACTGTAAAAGCACGAGTAAATACACATTGCTGCTGTGGTTTTATCCCATACTTTTTGCCAGACTGACAGAATTCCTCATCAGCTTTTATAGCTACTGCAGATGTCCTCTAAATTCTATGTTTTCTAGTCCTTTAGTTCTTTCCCATTCTTTTTATATTTAATTTTTGCATGCGCACATCAAACGGTGATGATTAAAAAAACCACTAAAATAATTTAAAAAAACCCCAACACTAAAGTAAAAAAAATTAGTTGCTTTCCATTCGTCACGTTTACTGCTGCTACACAAACAGGGACAGGAATGCTTTCATAAACAGCAAAGCAAACATAATGCTCTTCAGATAAAACCTTCTGTGCGTTGTGGTTTACCTGCAGCATTTTATCAGGGCTAGGTTCAATACCAGGCGGCATGTTGCTGGGATCATAGGCCATCTGTTCTACCTCTGCAAAGTAATTGACAGGATTCCTGTTCAAGACAAGCTTTCCCACAGGGATGAGAGGGTAGTCACCGTGCGGCCAAATCTATAGGACACAACACACATACACTAAAAATCAACATTATTGTAGGTTTGTGCAGCTTAAATAATTACAAGGCAACATTTGCCTGATTTAAGTTTTGATTGAGAAAATACGTTACTGAAGAAATTTATTTTTTTTGCTAACAAACATTTTGAGAAATGTCGTATTTTACACAGCCTTTTGCAATCAATACAGAGTGCCAATGCAATTTATTTCATCATCCCAGCATAATCTCAGCACTTGGCTACTTAAATGAAATACCCACAGGTGCTTGAAAAACTGCTTAGGAATGCAATATTGTAGGTGGAACTGGTAGCATGATTGTTTTCAGCTACTTCAAAATGCAACCAGCTTAACTAGCCTTTTCTTTGTCATCTTAGCGTGTACGTTCAAGTTCAAGAGTCTTCAGCCATTTGGGGAGAGCAATATTAGAGGAAAAAAAAGTAACACAAGTTTACATTAGTATCTTTCAACAAGCCATTGCTTGGAACAGCAATTGGAAGCCTGACAAAAGTCAGATTAACAGTCAGAAGCTACATTATCAACAATACTTAAAACTAGCAAGCTCAGGGTGTGATCACATGATCCGGGATCACACTTTGGAAATGCTGTTCAGTTGTAATCTTAAGGCCTGGAATCAAGCCCTATCCGTATTTCACCGAGGAAGAGTAACATCACATCTAACATCAATATAATTTCATTACCAGAATTTCTGCCTCATCATGGCCATATAATAAAAAACACACTTAAAATATGGAAGGGAAGAATAACAGGACAGACTAACTTTATTGACATGGACTAGTAACTACTAGTTACTAGCTACTCCATGGAAACTCTTACACTTTTTTTACAATAAACTCAGTTATGGCATTTGCTACATTCTGATCTCATGGCCTTTCTTAAACTAGCTGGAATTGAGTTTCACAACAGCATCAGAGATACCTTAGTTAAATCAAAAGGATTGAATGGAAATTGCTCTGCTTCTTCAAACGTCATAACTTGAATGTAGAAAGACCACGACGGATAGTCCCCTTTGGCAATGGCATTATAAAGATCACGTATTCCATAGTCAGGATCAGTAGAAGCCAATCTTTCTGCTTCTTCAACAGAAAGATTTTTGATGCCCTGGTCAGTCTAAAAAGCAATTACAACACACAGAAAGTATTACAGAAATCATTAATAAGAACGTACTTTAACAAGACTTAGAATCAAAGAATATGATTGTCCATCTTCCAATCCCCAATAACTTGAGTTCAGAATAACAGTACATTCAATAACAGCCATCCAGATAAAAATTAGTTCTCCGATAAAAGTGAAATAAATATGTAAAGCTATAGCACAGAACGCAAGATATCAAACATGAAGCACGTCAAGTAAAGCAGTTTGCCCTCTCCCCTTCGAGGAGTGCTCCTTTACCGACCCATCATCCCACCTTTTCCTACAGACCACGTGCCAACACAAAGTGCTAAAATGGTTGCAGCCCTCTGGGCTGAAAGTTCTGGATTCTACATGAATCTCAGTCTCCCACCGCTATTTGTGACATCTTTAGCACTAACTAAAAAAATCTCATTTTAGTAAGCTTTTGACAACTCAAAGGCTAAAACCTGCTATACAGTCCCTCCTAGTTTAACGTAATGGTTTACGAAGTCTTGCTTCAGAGGTAGGTGTCCAAATAGGTGAGAAGTTGTATTGTCTTTAAAACCTTGAAAGGAAGCTGTTTTCAAGTGAGATATGCTAGAGACTGCTTTCTCACAGAAGTGTGGAAGTTCTGTGAGCTTCAGATGCAGACCTCTTGTAAACAGAGTTTTTATATTTTGACAAACAGTTGCGTCTTAAAAATACTAGATCAATGCAGCTCATATCCAGAAGATAAACAGAAACAAAAACCAGATCCAGAGAACTTTTACCTGAAGGAGCACCTGTTGAATCTGAACTACTGTGTAGCCATGAACATGAAAGAGGAAGATACACACTAAATAAAACACATTTCCAAAGGGCTAGAGGATTCTTGCATCTGCACTAAATGACAGCAAGGGAATCTGAAATGCAATAAGCTGACCGAGGTGCTCAGAGCTCGCCACACAAGTAGACCAAGTTCTCCACTAACAAGAGACAACTCCTCAAAGAAGAGTTTTTTATAGCATAGTAAATAGCTACTGTGTCATAGCAGAAAAAATGATGTTCATCATGCTTGTTAAAGGCATGGAAATGATACAGAAAAAACCCACACACCTTTTTGATTGAGTCTATGCACTAACAAGTCTTTTCTGAATGAAACTTAAGAAGTGACAGACCTTTTTTACTCAATCTATTTAAACTGGTTTTTATCCAACATGATATATACTTCTAATTGAGAACTGGAAAAAGAATATCAATACCTTCACATGGAATTTGCAGTAAACTGCTCTTCCACTAGCATTAACTAGTTTAAAAGTATGTGATCCATATCCATTCATATGGCGATAGCCGTCAGGAATACCACGATCACTGAACAAGAAAGACACCTAAGAGAAGAATCAAACAGTATTAATGGACTCACCAGTCCACAGATAAAGTGACCATTCAAGACAAAGCTCATTTGCTGCAGTAATCCGCATCACTGGAAGCTATCTTAATGTTATGGATTCCCTGAGGAATTCCTAGTTTAAGAGTGTTAAAGACATAAGACTGCTTTGGTTTTGCATGAAGAACAACTGTGAATTAGACCTTTGTGAAGTTCTATGCCCACATGAAATATATGGTGAAATACAAGACATTAACCTAATGATAATGTTATGATCGTCACTATAAGCACAGAGTAGGTACGCATGGATAATTGAAGTTACAAATATAAATCAGATTTTTTTTTCCCTCAAGTTAAAGACAAAATCTGAAAGCTGAGGTCCTTAACAACTAGTTCTTCAAAGTCTTCAAGCAGTAACATACCACAATGCACACACATTCAAACTGCTGCTTAACTTTAGGTTTATGATCACAAACAATGCTTGTGATACTTCTTTTTCCAATTAGTAACTACTGGAAAGCTTCTGTATGAACGCCCCTTTCTTTTTTTAAAAAAAAGTACAACTGCATTTTTAATTTTATATTAGCTTTTTTGCATAACATTCTTGGACACAAATACATTTCAGAATAATCAGAATGCACTGTGAATTCTAGTAATTTTTGGAGTTGTTCTAATGTGTTACACAATATACAGCTTTAAATAAACTTATATTCAATAGCATTACTTTCCCAGTATTTTACTGTTCTCTAACATTGTTTGCTGCTCACCAGTACCTCCACTGCTTCAGCATTAGAAAACTTAGCAACTTCCCCTTCATCCCTATATAAAATAGGATTGTGAAAACAGAAGAATCCCACCCATTTCACAGAGTCATTAAAAGAAAAAAGCTAGATACACATACAAATGGCCTTGAAAGTTATTGGAGGCCTTTCACCTTTACTGTTCCTAAAAGATGATGTAGGCTTGTAGACAAAACATGGAAGAGAGACAGTTAAAAATACATGCTGTCATAACATGATTTTCTTAATAATACAAAATAAAGTCAAAGGAGAACCTTACTTGATGCAAGGACTCAGGGCGAAGACTCCAGAAGTCCCACATCATGTCAGGATCCCTCAAATGAGTCTGAGGGTTCCTCTTTTGGCTATGGATGAAGGACGGAAACTAATTTGTCCAGAAGTGGAGGAGAGAAGAAGGAGGGAGAGAAAACAAAAAAAGTTCTGTAACATCTCCAAATTATTTGGGGTACATGACGTTTACTAAGCAACTCCTGGTACAAAACAAACAGTTTTTTCATTACCTTCAACCATGAAAGGAACAGCACACTGAAAAATGAGACAAAGATTTAAGAGCACTGAAAAAATCTCCTATTGTCATACACCTGCAACCAATTTCATTATCCCAATTTTATTGGTCTCTGAAAGTGAAACATTTACAATTAGGATAAACGGGCTGTTCAAAGCTAAAGATTGCTTTCATTTTGTGACTGATAAAGTGAGAGGAACATCTTTCCAAATTTGTATATCTGAACTTTACTGAATACCTGAATCCTAAATGAATACAGAGATACTATGAAGTACCTTTGCAGAACTCCTCCACTCAAGGAAAGCCTCTCCACTTACAAAGCACTGTTAAACTTACATTTAAAGTAAAAAAAAAAATAAAATAAAAAAATCAGATTTAATAAAAAGAATTTGCAAGAAGGTTTTAAGGTGAAAAGTCTTCCCCCCCAGTCACCTCAAAATGAAAAAGCCACCTACAGATTAAAACAGCAAATTTGAACACAACTAAGTGCGTGTGCTATTTGTGGCATGAAACCACATAAGTAATCAAACATTAGTTCTTAATTTTCTTTCAAATAACACCTTTTCAAGTGAAAAATGTCTGGACCATCTAACAGACAAAAGGTGCACCAGAAGAATAGCTTTTGCTTCTCAGTGAAGCACGAACAAGACGTGAACAAACTTTTGGACTCTTTCACAAAGTACCCTCACCTTTTGTGCTTACTCACCAACATCGCATCCCGAATGAAGAAGATAGGAGTATTATTTCCCACAAGATCCCAGTTACCCTCTTCTGTATAGAATTTCATTGCAAATCCTCGAGGGTCACGAACTGTATCAGCTGACCCAGATTCTCCAGCTTGAAGAAACACATGAACATACAGAAGTGTTACAATAGGAAATGGATACAAATTGTAAGCATAAAAACATAGAACTTGAGAATATGCCATAAAATCTAAAAGGGTGGGGTTGATTAATTTAAGTCTTTTCTACACCAAGGAATTTTTGGCATATTTTCAACAATACTTCAGGCACTGAAAGTTTCCAAAGTGTGAACAGACACCCTCCCAAGCATTTGGGCCACAGTTATAAGAAAGAAAAAACAAGTATATCCACTTGAACCAATTAAGACTGGAATTTGCATTACCACTAACAGAGACAACATCAGATTATAAGGCAGAATCGGCTGAGAAACACATTAATTTTTCTGCATCAAACACCAGCGTGAAAGCTCTCATTTGGAAGGTAGCAATCTAAATAGCATGCCTAATAAAAAGGGAACCTATAGAATAGTTGTAACCCTTTTAATTCCCTTCGTACTTTTATCCAAAACAGTCCTTTCAATGGGTAACTTTATAACAGAGCAGAAGCGTTCCAGAAGTATTCAGGAACAGCTAACACTGAACATCATGATGAAATAACAAGGACACTCTTTCTCTCATTGAAAAAAGTGTGTACTACAGAACAGTTAGGAAGAAACATGTTCAAACAGAGCAGGGAAAAAAAGGCACCGTTGCAATAACCCACTTCAGCACACAATCCACAGATCAAACTCAGCGGCACATCTTTCCCCCGTAAAACATTCCAGGACTCCTTAAGGGTTGGTGACAGGGAAAAGGCAGTAGGCCAAAACCAGCAGCTCTCCGAGCCCTGTTGGACTACTTTCTCTCCAATATTAACTTCTAGAACTGAATCCTCATTAGCATTTCTTTTCTTTTAAATACAGATAGAGTAGCAACACAAGTTTTGAAAGATCATTTTTCTATCAGACAAAATATTGATGCTAATGCATGTTTTAACTAACACCACTTAAGATTTTGCTAGTTTATGCATTCAGCTCTTTAAGAAATAAGAGTTTATTTATGGGAGATTGTTTATTCTTCTTTGCCTAGTACATACTTTGCAGCATTCATCCCCAAAACATTCCTACAGCATAAAAGATTATAGGTATTTAACTTTCAAGCGCTAAACCGCAGCATGCAAGTGTTGATACAATCCACCCAGAAACAAAGCAAACTTTCTGTGAGAAAAAAAAAAAAATAGCTCAGACTATCCTTTCTCTCACATTCCAGAGGGAAAAGGGTCTACAGAGAGCTCTGGCAGAAAAATGCAGAAGCTGCTTAAGGTCTTGCCATTTAAATTAAATTCACAAAAGAGGAACCGGTTGTCAGAAAGCACTTCAAACTACCTTAAGCACATTAAGTGTTCCACAATGCAAATGTTGCTATCAGCATAACTATGATACACATGTAAGAAGACACACAATAACCTTAAAGCCTTACCAACAGTGGAGAATCGTATAGCAATCGGAGTTCTTTTTCCAATGTGTTCAAACACTTTGGCCTTACAATACTGGGTAATATCATGCGTGACTTCAAAATAGCCAAAAGCTCCTGAAAAAGTCATTTCAAAATATCAGATCTAGATAACTTCCTTCCACTCACAGCATATCTGTTATTCCACTATGGTCCAAACAGGTTTAAGTCAAAAGGAAACATGGAAATACACCAGTCTAAAAAGAGTTTATATCTATGCACTAAAACACTCAATTTATTTTCACAGAATGAAATTTACTTAACTACTATTTGCATGGTGCTCCCTCTCCCCTCCTTAACACATTGCTAACAGTTCCCAGCAGCAATACAGACTTCATTTGTACTGTGCAGAATAACAAACAGAAGCTTTTTGGATGCTCTTCTGCCAAGATTTGCATATTTACCTCAGAGCAAGATAAGTGTTTCTTTAATCCTGATAAGTGTTGCAGAATTTTTGGTCTGCCTGTAAACTGGATGAAGCAACAAAGTTCTTCCCACCCCCACAGAGGATTTTTCCCATGTACATTCACATTATAATAGAATTCAGTCCCCTATTTTCTTCTAGGGCAATAGGCAACAAAAAAAAAAGTCAGACCTGACAGTTCTACCCTACTAAGATCAATAACAAATTTTAAAATTAGTTGGGTTTTTTTATTTTTAATTTAAATATTAGACCATTATCTTGCTTTGGCAGACAGATACATCAGATGACAAAGACAAGAATCTCTATCAAATAACATGCAAACAGACATTAAAATAGAGACAGGTAAGTCTTCCCTTCCAGAGGAACAGGGTGCTACGGAGGAACAGATAGAGGAAGCAGAAATTACAGCAAATACAATAAAGATTTAAGGGCTGTAACTACATTTTCTCTCAGTTCTTTTTTTTTTCTTAAGAGTTTTTCAGTGCTTCAAGTTTTGACATTGAGTTCTTTTAAACCAGGCCATACCACTACTGTTGATACATAATCTACAATACCAAATTATGGCTAATATGATGCAATTTATCTGTCACAATCTATGCATTAACTCAAAAACTTTTTAAAATCTAATTCTACACAGAGAAAAAAACATGCGTTTTTAAACATACCTGCCCCTTTTGCATGCACAACTCTTTCAGGAATCCTCTCTCTGTCAAAATGAGCCATCTCATCAGTGAAAACAACATCTTGAACAAGAAGAGGTCCACGCGGCCCCACTGTCAGAACATTAAGCTTATCCCCTACTGGGTTCCCAGCACCAGTGGTCAAGACATCTGGTTTCTGAAAGCAATAGATAGATAATATCACACCACCAAAAATTAAAAGCCTTCTATATTTAAGCCACATAATGTGCATGCCAGTTCAACCATTATGTGTCACAGAATGTATTAACAAGTATATAGCAAAACGGCATGAGATTCTGAACTACTTACAGAAAATATAAATGTCTAACTACATCGCAGTACCAGGTTTGTGGCTATTTCATAAGGGGAATTCAAGTCATGTATAATCCAAGAATGTTTTCCATGGTTCAGAAATATTATTTGTTAAGCCTATATATCTTGCTTCAAGAAAAATAGGGAGTGTCAGCCTTAAAACATGAGTTAAGGTTCAGTTTGCCCCCCACCTCAACAGGGGAAGATGTAAAGAGAGCAAGCTACAAAAGCAGTAGCTGCTGGAAAGTAACAAGGGAGAAAGGAGAGGAGGAAGGTAAGGTCAGTACAGGGACGGAGGCATTAAGAAAGAGCTATAGTCACACAGCATAAAGACTAGAGGGAGGTACCCATGATTACCATTGGACCGGAAGAGTTGGATGGAAAATATAATAAGTAAGAATACCTGAGGAATCATCATTCTAGACTCTTGAACCATGGAAGGGCTAAGATTAACAAAAGGCCTAAAGAATTCCTACTGTCAATACATGTCCTACCAAAAGGACAGCAAACCAGAACATTTTGTTTGTATATTTTTTTTTTTATTAACATTATTATTGTCTTTTAAGAAACTGCCCAAGACAGCCCTACTCATCCTTTTCCCCTTCCTTTCACACTAAGTTTAAGTTAACCATTTTCATAGGCTACTTAGAGCTGCAGCATCTTGTACAGTCGGAGTGACCCTGTACCTGAAAAAAAACAGCCACTCCAAGACAACTTCAAGAAACATCTGGTGGAACTCTGTAGCACTATAAGGGCTTTCTTAAGAAAACCCCCAGTAGAAAAGGCTTTATCTGCATCAGATATGGGGTCATATATTCTAAGGCAAGAGTCCTATTTTACTGGGTATTGCAGAAAACAGCAAGAAAGGTACATCAGCTCCAGAGACCTGATGGCTGCAGGTGTCGGTTTTTCCTGGAGCACGTTTATTAATTGTTATGAGCCAGGGCAATGTTTGTAAAGGACTCAGAAGAACAAAAGCTAGTACAAAGGAAGAAACAAGAGAAAAAAGTTTGCAACAGGGTCACAGATTATGACCAATTAACACGAAATCCACAGTTACATGTTGCACTAAACTGACATACACCCATATGGGCTCTCCGTCCATACCATCCTACCCTCTTCTGCCAGTAGCATCCACACACCTGAACCACAGGAAACGCACCAGAATAAACTCACTCATCCCCTCCCAACTAGTTCTCCTTCTTTTAAAGTTCTATAAACGAAAAGAGATGGTGAAGAGAAGGAAAGAGTAACTCTTGATGAGAAGGCCTTCATTATTTTATCAGCAGCTTTATGGTGTTCCAACTCCCATACTGACAATCTAAGTTTTGCTTTAAGTGTTTTCATTACTGTAAACAGGCAAAATTCCCATCTGTATCTCATGGAATAGTGTACTGAACTGGACTAGCCTCCAGGTGGTTGTTTTTTTTTCTCCCCAAAAGGCAACCCACAAAGGCAGGGGAAATAGCAATTATTCAACATCTACACCCAGAGTTCTGGATGAGGCAGAGTACACAGGGAGAGTTATATACACTCAGGCACATGAATAACCACATGAAAGACATTTGACAGGATAACTGCATCTCCAATGTGTTCTTACTAATATGCAACACACTACTCTAGCTGGCTTGAATTCCCAAAATATCTAGGTTCTTTATTCACCACTTCATTAGCATAAAGCTATAAGCATAAATTCAACTCCTTAAGTATGATGAAATCCTAACCTATATGAAATCTGTACAAACATTTAAAAAAAGACAATATATATCCCGTTACACACAGGAACATGATGTTCAGAAACTTAGAGGAAAGTTACCACTTTAGCTTTATTTAAAGGATTTTTAAGTCAAAGGAACATCTGTTTAAATAAAAACATTATCTACACTTTGTCAATGGAAATATGCAAGAGCAGAAACTGTTCTCAGTATTCTTTCCACTGCTTGCACAGCACATGCTTCCTACCTTATATTTCGCTCAGTTTTAAACAAGCCAAAGAAAATTATTTCGCTGCTCACCTTGAGAAATTGCCCCGTCAGACGGCACGGGAACCTCTCCCATCCTGAGTCAGTCTAAGAGTTCAACTTCTTAAAATTACATCCTAACATACAGACCCCATATAATTTAGCACCCTTAAATATGTATGCTGTATTATGTTTTTAGCTGTCATCTTAAACTAGAAGTTGTTTAAATTGCCATTACAAATGAACTTTTTGAATTAGGATTTAATTTCATACCTTAAAGTAGGCAGAAGGACACTACCATATTCAAGGGACATTAAAAGAAAGCCCATTCATCCACTCCACGATTCAGCCTAGTAAGCGCTAAATATTCTACTCCAAGATATTCACCTAGCATAAATTAATGCAATTATATTATCAGCTCATTATCCTGACATATTTTCTGTACTGAGGTATGACAGCTACAAACAACCCATCTTGAAACCCATTCTAAGCCTCTGCTTTGAAAAGCCCTTTCTTAGAACACAGTAGAGTCTGCAGATGATGAGAATGCTCACACATCACATTTTTGACTGAACATTTTGGTCAATAATTTTTTTTTCCAGAGTTTGCTTCGGGAGATCTACTTCATTTTTTTTTTCAATCCAGCTTCTAGCACTGCCAGTATTTTTCTTTTATCTTCATTAGTTTTGCTGATTAAAAGTTTCAAGTTTCTCACAGCTAAACCCCAATGTACTAGTTTTCCTAATCATAAATTCATTCGGTCTTTTTGTATCGATCTGTCATACTCATTTAAGACAGGCAAGCTTACTGTATTGAAGAAAAAGACCTACCAATGGAATCCTAAACTTCTGCATTTTCCTCTCCAACCTTCTTGTATTATCATTTGTTACAGACATTTCCATCCTTTTCGCATGTTCTACGCACACACAGAGACTTCCACTTCATCCCCGTTCTAAGGCAGCCTGTGACACTGTTATACAAAAATCCTGTGTATAACTTCAGCACCATTTATCAATCTGACTACTATAATTCTAAGAAGAGCAAACCTGGGGACTGTATCCTGGTAACTTATTTAAAAAAAAAAAAAAGAGACATAGCTCTTAAGACCCCTCCAGTCCGCATAGTGACTTTTTAAAGTCACTAATCCTTATGTCATCTTGAAGAAGTGACCAAGCTTCACTCAGCCCATTGAGAAAAACAACAGTTATGTTGAGTTAAAGCCCTGTTAATTCTGGAGTTGTTCATAAATTCTGAGAATCCCAGTAGGTTTAACCATGCAGTGGTAGGACTATAATACATACACATACACCTATGACCTTCTCCTCTACAAAGTCCTTGAGAGCGCTTGGTAAAAGACAGAAAAAAAAAAAGAGAAGAAAAAAGTGAAACCTTAGTCTGAAGAAGACTTTTTGAGTCGTTTTGATTCACCTATGCATTTATAATACCTTCCATGTAATTACCTCAAGGTTAGAAGAAAACCTTGCATATTATTTGTAAACTATGCACACAACAAAGAATAAAGGTTTCTAGAGGTAATGCAGCCCTTCTCAAACCAACAAGTTATTCTGTTGTCTGAAAACCACTTCTATAATGCTAATATTTAAGACTACTAGTAGTAGTAGCTAAAACCACAAGTTTTTGAAACTAAAACTATAAAAAAATTTAAGAACTTTGTGGCTGTACAGTCCCTTTTGTGTAGGCAGACTTTCTGAAAGGTTTTTTTCCTAATGTTCACATTAGAAGTACAAACATTTATTTTAATTTTTTTTAAATGGTAGGATATACTCACTTTAGTTTCAGGATATTACGCAGGGCACACAAAACAAGTTCCATCAGTGTGAAGGGACAGAAAAACCCCACAGTTTTAAGAAGAATTCTCACACTACTTTTGGACTTGAGTTTGTTTGATGCCTATATTTTCATATGGTTGGGAGCTGCATACAGTCAAAACCTTAAAAGATAAGAAGTTTCCAATCTGTATGCGTATTTCATTACAGCACTAACCCGCCATGACAGAAAGAAGGGAAACAAACCCAGGAGAATTTTAGTCACAGCTGTTGTAAACACCGTACATCAAAGTACATACTTGCAGGCATTACCAATACTTTGCACCTTATACAAGCCACTTTAAAATTCTAATAAGTCCTCCCTACTTTCTATCTTAAGGTCTCATGACTCCTTATGCAACACAGACTTTGGGTTGCCTCCCAATCTTCAAATTAACCTTGGCTTGGATCAAGTACTGCTTTGTTTCAGAAAAGCCAACATCCATGCAAAAATTATTACTCACAGTACAAAAAGAAATTATTATGAAACACGCTAGGATATGATGAAGTCACAATTCATCACTGGAAGGTAGCTTTCATACAACACCTTTTAAAGCCAAGGGGAAAAAAAATAAAGTCAAGATGATTTAACAACTACAGACAGTGGGAACTGAGGCATCCACTCGTGTCTTGTAAGGTGTCTGCTTCATATAACCAGCTGAAAAAGTATTTAATGTCAGATACACATTTCTGTCAAAAAATACACAATAGAAACTGCCACAGGGATTTGAAGAAGGAGGGAAATCAACTCTTGGAGCATTTATATATTTACCCAACTATTCTGGGGTATATCCTACATCTTCAGAAGACGGAGTGATTACATGTTCTTACGATTTCAGTCAACCGCTTGCCCCAAACCACTTCAACCTGGTAAAGAAGCCTCCACACATTGCCGAATGTGCCTTATCTTTTGTTTTATTCCTTCGTTACGTTTTCACTGGGTTCTACCCATGGGGTTGCGGAATTGAAAATGTAAGCATCCGATTTGAGATGGGGGGGAAAAAAATAAATAAAGTAATATCTCTGCCCAAGGAGCTGCCTGTTAGGGCGCAGGGAGGCCCCACTCCTGCCTAACAAGGGAGGCTGTGACCAGGCCGTGCCCTTGTCCCTTGTCCCTCCGGCCCAGCTGGCAGCCACCGGCCCCTTCGTGCTCTGGTTCGCCCAGGCACGGCCCCAAGCCGATCTCCGCGGTACGGGCCGGGGGCGCCCGGCCCTTCGGATAACGCGGGCACCCTCCGGCACCGGGGCTCACCCGCTGCCCTCAGGCCCCTAATGTGGGGACGACGACAAACAACCGTCCGCTGTCCGTTCCCGCCCCCCCAGCAGCGGCGCGGACCGTTACCGGCCCAGCAGCGAGCGGGGTGCCGAGGGTCGCAGCCCCTCAGGCCTCACCGTCCGCCCCGCGAAGCCCCGGCGGGTACCTGCGAGCCCCGCTGGCTCCGCCACTGCTTCAGCTGGTCCGAGGCGTCGTCCCGGCTGTCAGCCATTTTGCAAGCTCAAGCGACCACCCCCCCCCCACCTCCCGCCTTCCCTCCTTTAAGGCAGGAAGGGCGGTGCGGAGAGAAACAAGCGCTGGGGCTACCCGGGGGGCCTGTGCTCGCTACCAGCGAGGAGGCAGCACCAGAGAGGTCACCCCGCGGGGACCCGCCGCCACCGGAGCCGCCGCCGCGCCTTGCAGCACCAGCAGGTAGCGGGAGCTCTGCACCTACAGCTTCTACCCCAGCGCTGCGCCCGCCCACCGCTACCTCTTTGGCCAATCGCGCTGCGCCCAGCGGGCAGCGCGAGCTGTGAATGGCTGAGGGGAACGTCAATCAGGCACTGTAAAGGGGGTGGCGGCGGTAGCCCGCCGCCTCAGCCTGTGGGGCGGCGGCAGTGGGGTTGCCTTGTTACTCGAGTTTGAGTAATTAGCTGTGTTGGAGGTGTGTAAGTAGCTTAATTTTTTGGTGTGCATTTTCAGTTTTGAGACCTCGGAACTTTCTAAAGCTGCTGGTTGGGGGACAAGTTATTCAGTGGCATAGGAAATGACAGGACAAGGGCAGGGTGAAAACTACAATTGCTTAGGGAGTTCCAGAGGTAGGGTTTGTTTCAGCAGGGGCAACAAATGTTTTAAATTATGCAATCAGAGTGATGAAGTGTATCGCTAAAAGTTTATTCTTGTATCTGTACCTCAAATGAGGCACAGGTGATACATTAACTGGTCATGGTTTACATGCCCCCATTTGTAAACAGTTTTTCTTTGGAGGCCTGAATTTGTTACCTTAAAAACCCCCCCAGTTCTGAATTAACAAGGGTTATACTTACAAATGATGAGGTAAATACAGCTGTCCTTTTAGGGGACTGTAGTTCAGCTCCTGAAAGCGCTGTCTTTGTGTGCTGAGTTTGCTGCACTACAGCCCGCAGGCCTATCCCTTGTCGGGTGACAGTCACAACACTGAGGGAGGTCCCCTGGCCTTGCGCCTAAAGAATGCACTGCAGGCGATAAAAGTGGTTAACAGGCGGTTATTTTTCCTATTTCTGAGGCAAAACCTTTCGGCAACACGAATAATCTGTCTTAAACTGTAAGGTTACATGACATTGGGCACTTTGAAGATAGCTGAATACCTTTAGCTTACATTCTGTGGACATGCGCTTCATGGCGCGTACTTCTGTATGGGGCTCCTGGACCCAGACAGGTGGATAAGACTACCTGTACATGCTAGAAAACTGAAATACATATACCCTTCCCCTTATTAGCTCTTCCCTAATGACAATGATTTGGGGTAATCATAGCAGACAGGAGACCTGTCTAAACAAACAGAAATTACCCAAATGTGTTTCGCAGGAGTACTGGTTTATAAAAGCAACTAAGCCAGCAAGTTTTGTGTGTGTGTTGGTTCGTTCCCTTCCATCATGCTTGATAAGAATCCCAGTATGGTTCTTTACAGAATACATATTACAACAATGAAGCAGAGCATCTCTGTTTAACCATAGCCTGTCAGAAAGAAACAAAATGGCAAAAATGCTTATCTGCAAGATTATGTCTACATTTTATTCTCTTGACAGATAGAAAGAATAGTCTAGCTCATTATTTCAGAGAATTGCTTTACCTAGTATGTGTTATTACGTATTTGAGGACTAAGACTCCCAAATTCAGGTCTGCGCTACATAGGGAATATCACCAATGGTACTTCTTTTCCTCAGTGGGAAGGATAGCAAACTCCCTTCTCTGCTTCCGCCTTATTTGGGACATTTCTTTTATGTCTCCAGGTCTCATAATATTTTCTTTCTCAACATGATAACCAACGTGATAACCATAAAATGGATCAGCTGTGTTTCTAATACTTTTATACAAAATGCACATCATCAGACTACGCCTACTTCTGCATCCTCTGTGCAACCACTGATTGCTTCCATGTACCAGACTTCCACTGCACTCAGAAAATCCTTGGTAAAGCTAAACAAGAGTAAATCCACAAAGATCTAAGCAGTCTTTGTACAGAGCAAGAGACCCTCTATAGTATCAGCCAAATTAAAAAGTATCCAAGCTTCACAACAAGATCTTAACCCAAAGAAAACTTGGCTTTCAGATGCTAGCTCCCATTCTGCAAACTAAATTTGTGGGCCTCACCATCAGCTGTTTCTGAGAACATTTAATGATCTTTTCAGATACTCATTCAGACTTATGTGGTGTTCTTCTGTACAGGTTTTATTTTTTAAGGTGACTGTTTTATAAAAAAATGGTCTTTTCGTAAGAAAAGACTTATTGACAAGTCCTATAGACTTAATATTAGGAGTGCATACACACATTTTTTTCAAATCAATTGATATTTCAGTTTTCTTAACCAGCAAAATGAGGGAAATGTAGACATGTTCATGAAGAGTTATTGTTTGCTTTTCCTTTAAAGTTTAACACTTCCTGTCAACAAATGTGTGCAGATAAACTTGCTCGTCGCAAATCTGTTTCAAAGTAAGAGTAACTTGCAAAAACTGCTTCTCTTTCACTTCCCATAAACTCTTCTTATTATAACTGTAATGCTAGAGGAAAGGATGTATGTGTATATACGTATGTGTGCGTAAAAAAACCCAGAAGAGATTAAATACTGTTTAAGAAAATCTGCCAAAAAAAACCAACCAAGGGAGAGCAGGTGGCAACATGAATGGCATGTCTTTTCCAAAATGCTTGTACTTTAGCTTTACTGAAACAAAGCAACTGTGTTTGATAAGAAAGGTCATATGCAAAGCTAAGTTAAGTGTGAAACAAATACAAAATTTTTCTCTCATCTCGCCTTACTCTTCTGTCTTTTCAGTGAAGAAAGCAGTGAATGCTGGTTTAAATTCCACAGGTACCTTGCTGTGGGTATCTTTTTTTCCTTTTTTCCCCCTTCTGTTTTGATATTTGATTCCTGCGGCATCTTATTTGCCTGCGTAAGCCTCCTGTTATATATGCATTAAGCAAACAAACTTCAAACAATTCCAAATTAATCATCTTCATTTAGCTGGGGAGACTGGTTCTATGTTGCTGCGTGTCTTTCTGAGGCATAATCCAAACCACACTTCACCCTTAATTAAGATTTTGTGAGATTAAAAGTCATGATACTTAGCATTTGTATTTTGTTTTCTGTATTTAAAGTAAGTTTAAACGCAAGCTACAAGGTGAATTTTACTCACGCACACAATGGTGCTGTATATGAAGTTTACACATAGATTCGTGAATTACACCCACAGGAATGATCTAGAATTAGTAGAGTAGAAGGTCAATAGTGTCTGTTGCTTTGATAATTAAGTTACATAGGCACCTAAATCTTCATGATACATATGTCAGCCACCTTGCCTGGCTGACTTGGTACCTACTTCCTGCTTATGATTAAATCAGATTCATAAATATTCCCATGTTCCCTACAACCTCTGTTGAGTTGGTATATTCAGAGTACATCTACTACATAGCCAAAGCATTTAACTTCAGCGCAGAGCACGGGGCCCACAATGACTTTCATTCTAAAAGATCAGAAGACAGAAGCACAAGACAGAGTGCTCATTTTTAATTAAACTAATTATTGGTGGGAACACTTATCACAGGATTGGGACACTTAATTTTTTTCCCCTTCTATTAAAGATGTTCAAACTTGTATCTTTCAGAGTATCCAAATTATGTATCTAGAGATGAGGCTTGGATATGTTTTCTACCTGTGCCACAAGGAATAAGGTCAGAAAGAACGAAATAAAGGCTCTGTTTTAGGCTCACGTAATAGAAGTATGATTGATATTACTGAATGTATTTTCAGTCATGAAACAAATTCATCTACTGCATGTACTGCAACTATGAAGTAATATAATGAAACCATTCTCGAGACTTGAAATAATAATTGGCCGTGTTACAAATATCCAAACTTGGGATATTTACAGTACCTCAGGAACCTCTACAAATGACTTTTCCACTGGTCCATTTGCTGTCACTTCTGGCGTAAGAACCAGGGCACAGAAAAAGCACTGAAAGAGGAACATATACTACTACTTAACTGTTCACTTACATGACAGCAGATTGAGGGATAGGTATGGCAACTACAGTCAGAAGGTTGCTATTATATTTTAGAAAACAGAGAAATATCAATAAAAACAACAGATTAATGTCCACTGCAATACAGTAGATGGAACATATTGTCTGTCTTAATTCTAAAGTGGTAATACACACCCAAAGCAATTTTATATGTCAAACTTGCAATCAGATAGACATGAAGTCCATGCTATTAAAGGCCAGCCAGCATCTGGGTGACAGGTGCTAGGATGTTAGACATAATATATAGTGAGAAGAAGAGATGGAATATGAGATAGGTAATAATTAACTGGGGATCTCGGTGTATGCTCTGTAAATTATGTCTGAAAACAGTTTACTGGTTAAGCTATCATGATAATAAATTTATCCTTCAGTAACTTGCGTTACATGTAGTCTTTTTAGTTTTGTATTGTCAGTCATCAGATCTAATGGAAAGCACTGAAAACACTGAAATATAACATCTTCAGAAACAGTGGACTTTAAGGGAGGACTGAGAAAATGATACTAGTGGAAAAGGTAAGCAGGCAGGAAGTAAAAACTGGCTTTTATGGGAAATACATGTATATTGGGCTGTCAGTTGACAGAGTGAGAAACTGAGATGATAGCAGAGAGAAAACTTCAAAGAAAACACATGTAGAAGAAAACCAGGAAAAGGCAGATAGGAAACCTCTTCTGGTGTTTGTAATTTTCTGCCATCCTCTGCTGTAGGTATGAGGGCAAGGTCTTAATTTAAACCACTAGAGGAAAAGACTAACCCCATAGATAGAAAACTGTGTTAGAATAATAATAGTTTATAAGTTTCAAACTGCATGTTTTTCTTTTCCTCTGCTTCTTTCATTCTCCACAGACTTCAGTGGTTCTGGAGCAGACATCTTCAAACTTTAATAGTGTATGTGGTTAGTAAACGTCAACAGATACACCAGTCCTAGAGTAAAATATATTTTGCAATATTTTTATCAAAAAGGGAATTTCATTCATCTATATTCATGTTTTGCAATAATTTATTAATTTTCATTAACAGTAGTCCTGATCATCATAATCAAGACCTTGTGTTTCATATTTACTGCTGGAAAGACAGCTGCAATATACTTCTTGAGATAACTGAAAGAAGAAGAATAGAATAAGAAATGCAACACTTTTCAGGTGGTAAGGTATTCAAACATGTATTTAGCATCCTTGATATCTCAGTTTTCCTAGAAACTACATTATTACAATTATTTCACATCATATAAATACAATTTTCTTTTATTAATGCATTTGCTTTTATTTTATTTCATGTTAGAGCACCAATAAGTAAGCTTATGAATGTTGTTCTGCATTCATTCTCTGTATTATTAGCAGCATTGCCTGAAGCATTTACCTAATAGCAGTTAATAAAGCCTGTATTTTGAAACATGATTTTGCCCATTGATGCTTCATTCTGCATAAGAAAAGATTTAAAACTAGACATAGCGATATTTTTTTTTCTGTTGTTAGAATCAGAAGCTCTTAAGCTTTTAAATGGGTTGTCCATCCAGTATGACTTAGTCACATGTGCTTTAAATTAGTCAAGTGCTTAATTGGCTTGCTGGATGTTTGCATGTATAAATATAGATGCTTGATCCAAGAGATAGGTTGATACAATAGAGGTAATTTTATATGTTCTGATTCTGTAGAAAGAAGAGAATCCTAAATGAACTGGTTTTTCAAAGCGATTGAATTTTCAGAAACTTAAAGGCAATTAAAAATGTTGGCTGCCCAGCAGGACTGGAAAGTCAGGCTATTATTTCATTGCCAGTAAAAATTAGATATATGCTTTTGAAAATGGTGGATATATGCCTGTAGCTAAATGCATCAGTATGGCTCTAGACTGATATAGAGATTATTCATAAATTCATTAATATGCCAATAAAACAAACTAAAATGAAGCTGCTACTTGGATGTATGAACAGAATTTGCCCTTTATATGTTTTCTATGATATGTAAGCAAAGAAAGGTTTGATGCTGTGCTGAAAAGTATCAGCGTAATATTTCAGATTAAAACATAGAATTCCATGCTGCAAGTGAGAAGGTGTACCTGACACGTGCTTTGTTTGAGATCTACAGACTGTGAACAAAAGAGATCGCATATATACCTGACATTTAGGTTGTGAGGTGAATAACACCAGTAATGATGAAATTAGGCATAGTTCATACCTCAACTTTCAGTTAGTTTTGGTACTAAAACAATGTTAAAATTTGCGATCTGATCACACATTGTTCTTTACAGTGCTGATTTCTGAATTTTCCTATGAATATAGTATCATGCTTACGACTGGAAGAGACAATAATGCGATCATAGGAGGCTTATGGGGGACAAAACGAAGCAAACCAGCCAGTGGAATGGCAACAAACAAGATGGATTTGCTGTAACCACAGCAAACGTGGATGCTGGGAAACAAGGAAAGTCAAAGAAGAAGGTATGTGGCATTTATAAGGTATGAAAAGAGAAAGTGTCGCTATCTTTGAATCCAAGAGGCACGTAGCTAGAAATTCTCCATATGTGATCTAGTCACTAAGTCAAAACTCTTTAACCTGACGCATTTAAGTTAGGCATCTAAGTAATGTTGAGGTATCTAAAGACAGGCTGTATTGATCTTTTTCTATTTAATTAAGTTGTGAAAGATCTGACGCTCTTTAAGCAGAGATACATCAAAGACTATTACAATGCATGTGACAATCATAATAGGTACACGTGATATTTGTATGCTAGAGTATCAGTAAGCATTTTACATATATAATAATCTAGTGTGCTGACTTGATGGGTCAGTTTCCCATGGAATCACCTGGAGGTAATTGTTGCAAACTCCCAGTGCAGAAATTGCCTGCCAGGATTAAGATAATATTTTCTAAATTCAACATGCTTATAATCTACATGTAGTTTAATATGTTTTCTCTTTCACTTTTTTTTTGTCCTGAAAATACAAATACACTTTAAAATATTTAATGGAAGCTAGCTTGTCACTGATTCATTTTCATTGTCTTTAAACTAGCTGATTAATAGATGCTGAACATAACTCAGATTTTTAAAGATAATTTCAATGAATTGTGAAATAAATGCAGTTTAAAAAATCTGCTTTACTGTAGAAGAAATGTGGCTGTCTCTTTAGTTGCCCTGTTTAAGAGGGATAATAGCCAAAGACGTAAGACACAAGGTTTGTCCCTTGAGATGGTCACAAATAGAACCAAGAGAATAATTAATCCTAGGGTACTAGCACACTAATTAGTATTGTTTGAATTGAGATGAGTTGGGGGTTCTCAGTACCTTTGAAAATCTGTTTTTATTCTGGGGTGACTGTTTTAGCCTTTTTTTCCACTTTAAGTAGCTGTCATTCTCAGTAATTTTACATCATAATAGGAGGCATCTAAGGATGGAATACTAGCAAAAAGTCTGTATACCATCTGCTTACATATCTTAATTTTGACAATAAGAAAGACTACAAAAAATGCTGGGGTCTTAGGAGATTCAAAGAAGCAAGGGGCACAGTCAGGGTGAAATACAGCACTGTTAGTAGTATATTAGATAAATATAAAAGAGCTTTTCTAGCCCAGAATAATTGGTCCACCACAGTGCCTGCCATATGGCTAGCAGCTTGCTGATGCCCTTTGCCCCAGCTGTCTTGTGTAATGGCAGCATTTGAGTTGCTGTTCCAGTCATTCTGATAAAAGCAGTTTTTCATACTGACTAGTTATATGTCATTATACGTTGCAAATATGGCCGTTATTTTGTTTAAGATTTACACAATTGCCAGGGGCTACTTCTGATTTCTGCTGAAGTAGAATAAAAGGCCTGGATAAGCCCTTGACTGTTTTGACCACAGGTAGATGAGTGGAAAATAAATAGAGCAGATTTTTTTTCTGTGTGTTTAGGTATGGCTATTCTTAAAGCCAAAGTTCTCTTCTGTGCATTTGACCTCATTTTTCTAAGGTTTTCTGTTCATAGAAAACTCATTGCCTCAGGTTGAAATTATGGAAGCATCTAATATACTAAAAAAAGCAAAATAATTCCACAACGACATTAGTCTTTACAGCATTTAGTTAGACATTTGGATCAATTTTAGACATCCTGAAAATTCTCTGTTTTTTACATGTATGGAGAGCTATGTTTTTAAAATGTGCTCCTACTTTATAAAAGTTGCGAGGAGAAATAGTTGTTTTGGTGTACCAGGACACAACTTGGCTGTTTCATGATAACGAGGAAGGGGTGAAACTTATCTGGAAACTGTAACAAATTATTAGTTTGTTGTTTGGGTTTGGGTTTCTTTTTGGGTTTTTTTTTTTTCTTTTTTTTCTGGAGGTTGATAGTAAGTCACCAGGTTAATTATAGTGCTACATGTCTTTCTAGCTACTAATTCTCCCTCGCACCCTGCCCGGCCATTTACAAGATATTTGCAAGAGGTTTACAAGCCATTTACATTGCCAAGAAATTTGCCACGTAGGGATAAAAATGAAATGCAGATCATGACTTACAGACCATCAAACTTACAAACAGGCTAAAATCTTCTAAAAAGATCTACAGTGATCTATCTGCATTACTGTCCAGCTTTGTTTATGTGCATTTCCTATTTTTGTTGGGTTAAGAGCAGTGTTTGTTCTGTGTTTGGACAGCACAGTTGGGTCTTGATCCATAACATGAGCTTCTAAACAATTTTAAGAGGAATACACATTTTTCACTGAGTATGCTACTTTCATTTTTTTCAATACTTCTAGTCTAAAAACATTTGATAAATGTTTACAGCTACAAGAAAGCAACGTGATAGCAACCATGCAAATTAGGCCAAGTTTTGACCACCAACTACTTTCAATTCACTGACAGTGAAAACAGCTATTTTTCAATAGTCCTCTGGTTATCATATTATTTGGCTGAAGAGGTTCATATTTCTTTTCTTCTGTTGTTAGTATAGTAGGGGGTTTCTTAATTTATTTTTACAGTGTGCCAATACCTCTTCTGTTTAGTATTGTTATTCATACATTTTCCTGAAATCTGAAAGTAGGTTTCAGGATACAGAAGGTTGAGATACCTTGCTTTTCTGCCTGCATGGCAGATTCCAGAGGCTCTTTGCCATTTTCTTCTGTATTGATGTTTTTACTCCTTTTCCTACTTACCTGTCGTAGGGTTTGTAACCAATATACCCTATTCATAAAAGGCTCCATTGTACTTGAAAGTTAACTGCCGAATATTTTCCTATGGATTGGAGATAGACCTTGGTCTATCCCCATTTATTTTAATGTATTTGAACGAGGAGGTTCTTGTTGTGATCCAGTTCTAATGACTTATCCTATGACATTCACCCACCCTTTTTCATTTAATTTAATTCTTTTGTCAACCTCTGATACATCTCTGATTCATCATTTTATTGAGCGCTGATGGATCCCATACTTCGTAATCCTGGCACTAGCCCCACTTTTCCTGAATCATATAGACCATTCCAGTATTTTTTTTAGGACCAGTTACTGAGGTGTGCTATGTGTAGGACATTATATAGCACTGTGATACTTCCATTACAGATGATGTGTCACAGGTATGCCTTCCCAATGATGCAGGTGGAAAAAAGGAGTTGGTAATTATCTACCCATTGCTTACAGCATATGTTTCATCCTGAGTGTCAATAACAAACTGGCCTGTGCCAGTCGTCTCCTTGTAGGAAAAATATTCCTGGGTTATACGATAACAAGCAACTCTGTGTCATAACTGGAATAAGGTATATAAGAAGGTAGATGGTGTTATGTTTATTAAGACAATGCATTGACTAGGTGGTTCTTCAGCCAATACTGCTGATTAACAACTCGGCTACATGTGCATGTACTCAACTGACAATGAGTTTTGGAACCTTATTATGCCATTGTTTCCCTACTGTTTTTCACATGATTTTACTTTTTGGGTTGGAAGTACGCATGCTCTTCTGTTGTAGCAAAAACATGGTGGTATACACATTCAGCATCTTCACAAGAATAGTGAGATGATAAAATATGGTTAATTCATATGAAAAACTAGGAGCAAGCATATTGAAAAAGTATGAACAGTGCCTTATGTAAGTTACTTTTTAACTGTCATAAACTCAGAAAGTTTTCATTAATTACTACACTCACTTGGGCAATAAGTGTCAAACTACAAATCCCTGCTCCAACATACTAAGATTAAATCTTCTCATCAAGAAGATATCTTAAAAGTTTTTAATATGGGCAATATAATTTGGTGATGACTACTAGAATACTAGTTACTGTGCTGTTACGATGTTCTAGAGTAAAAAGATCTTTTTGAGACTGTGTTACAGAATCTTAGAGAAACGTGAAGATTTTATCTCTATCTCAAACTTTCATGTTTCAGTGGCCTACTAGTGTTACAAAGCTTTGTTTTCTGTTTTGTTTTTCATAAAAAGGCCAATATTGATGGTCATGCCAGATGAGTTATAACACTTTTTGCATATGCCTTATAAGTTTTAGATATAATTTTATTAAAATTTCAACGTAATTTTGGTCAATCACTCATTTATTTACTAAATTAGCATTATATGATATTGTCTCTGAGGTACCTAAATATGAAGTATACCTCGAACTGAAACATTTATAAGATTCTATTCTATGTTTATGAGCAGGTAGGCAAAGTTTTCTAGTGTGTAGTGGAAATACCTAAAATCTCTTGAGTTTATCAGAGAAATCAGAGAAAAAAATGAGAGATGGCGAAGTAAAATGATAGAAAGTTCTCTGCAAATTAAGATGTTTTGTTGTGTGGTTTTGGTTTTTTTTCCTTATTCTAACATGTTTGGCATTCTTTTGGTAATTAGCGGTAGTGCTGATTCATTGTACTTTTTCACACAAACGTGTGAACTTTTCTCTCCTACTTTCCAGATGAGTACTAGGGTGATAATACTGCAGCAATATGTCTATCTGGCTTGCTTGCCCTTTACTACTGTGCTGGCTCAATGTGTTATTGATTCACTACCAAACCAGAACAGCAAATAGTTGGTGGCTAAAAGAGTTTCATGGAATACAGGAAGAATCAAGTTCAAATGCTGGATTTAGACAAGAGCCATGTGTGCCAGCTGCTAGGTCCTTTCTGGTGCTGAAGATTTCCTGGATATATCTGCACTGTCCCTTTGCATAGCTCTCTCAAGCCCTTGGCCTGGGCCTCCATGGTTTAAGTTGTATATTTAATTCACTCCTGAGGTCTCTCTGGATCAAATATACTAGGATACTTGCTGATGAACCCCTTGTGTGTCTGAAAGAATAGCTAAAAGACAATTGTAAAGACAGCGTGGAGGGCACTGCACAAAGACTGGCTTCCTCTGCTTGACTCTCCTCCAGCGCCATCCCAGAAGGCATCATACTCTCATATGCTTCATAATGCTGCCTTATTCCTTGCTAGAGTACACCACACCTAGCCTGAGAGTATGGCTTTCTGGAGGGTGCGAAGCAACCTTGTCACTGCTCAGGATAACCTGAAAAACAACCCAGTAAGCCTGCGAACACAAAACCATCAAGCGTTTTAGCATTTTGGCTTGGGTTCGTGAGAAGTCTTGGGCATAGCTCTGCTGTACCTGGAGATGGTCTAGACTGGAGGTGTCACTTCCAGCACCATCAGCTTAACACGCTGTTAGCAGGTCTTAGGGCAGCTTCACACTCCTGAATTCTCTCAATAGTGGTGAGCAAGGCCATTTTAAATTTCAGAAAAGAAAGCAGAATGTATGTGAAGGAGAGCATGTGACTGCATTAAACACAGTAGGATGCGTGCATCTCTGGCAAGAAGTGGCTCTGACAAGCATCCATACATTCCCATGTGTGTATATGCCACCTTGGAATCTTTTCTGCACAGATCAGGAAAAAGTAGTGGTCCCTGGGTACAAACCCCATTTGACCCATACTTCCCATGGAAACAACATCAACAGCATACTGGAATGCAGTTTATAGAAATTATATGACATCATCTTGGTGAAGGGCTAGTCATCACACCTCCTGTCTTTTCCTATTGATGCTTTCGTGTGCACTTCCTATCCAACTCCATTCCGAGGTTCCTAATTGTAGAAGAAATCTTCCCATGGGTCTGTCACCCAAGGCCACACGTAGCATCCTAGTAAGGATGAGAGGGAGAATGCTCCAGACATTAGAGTGTAAGACAGGGTAGACACTACTGACCTTTTGGTGTAGGACAGTCTCAAAACATGGACAGAAACTCCAGACATTAGAGTGTAAGACAGGGTAGACACTACTGACCTTTTGGTGTAGGACAGTCTCAAAACATGGACAGAAACAGGACAACAAGCATGCCTTCTCTTGTTAGCCTTCAACCTAGGATTTCTGTTTCTGACTGGAATACTGTGTACATGGTAACAGATGTGTTCACACAGCACAGGTTGGTTTACTCAGCTCAGTTTTTCACAGCTGGTTTACTCCTTTTACAGTAGGCATCCAAGGTAGCTGCACGCCCAAGAGTTAGCCAACAGTGAGCACAGGAGGCCTGGTGGGACACTGTGGTAGAAACAATTCATTGACAGTGGGTGGCGTAGAGTGTACCAGCTCCACAGCAGACAGGAATGTACACCGCTGATCAGCTCAAAGGTGTGTTCCAATTCAAAGTGAGGCACCTGAAGCATCACAAAGTTTTTGATTCACTCCTCACTGAGGGCAGGTTAGAAAAATACAGCAATGAGCTTCCACTACCACATTGCACTTCTCATAATGTGTCAACTTGATTCTTATCCTCACTCTGTTTTCCCATCCATGTCTCACTTGCTTTTTCCTTCTTTTTTCTTCCAGTTGCATTTTGTTGCTGAGGAACATGTTACTGCACAGAGAGATGCCTAGATTGGTAGGCATGACACCTTGTCACGACGGGCCATCTCGTCAGGTACTGCTCTGGGAACATGATCTACAAATGAGTAAGTTTAAACCTTCTCCTCATGCAAAATTGCAGATTTTGTCTTCGTGAAGCAGGTGCTTGCAACAGTGCACTATGTGGTGTCTGCCTTGCCAATATAGTGTGAACAGAAGGGGGTACTCCCTCTTCCAGAGGCTTCATGCTAGGGACAACAAAAGCAAGCAGATCTCTATTTCAAGTTTTTTAAATAGAAAGTCAGTGACTTCACTACCATGCAGTTCAGATGTTATGCTGGGCAATCCTGCAACTATTCTAAGCAGTTATGTATGCAAGGCGTTGCGCATTTGTTGATCACTCAGTGAGGCAAGACACCTTGTGGTGATAGCGCCATACCGTAGGATGTGGTCTGTTTGAAACTGTGCCGCCTGTGCAGGGCCTCATCAGTGCTCACACGCACCCCCATTACCCGAGGTGTGTCAAACAGCAGTTGTTCACACAGCAATGGGAAAGCTGGTATTTGTCCTTCCCCTGAGCATTCTTCATCTTGCAGTGAATAGAATGACTACATGTTTGATAGACATCCTGGAGCAGTTTAAGTACAGTGTTATTGTGGTATTTCCATACAGCCAGCCTCAAGAGGGAGTCAGTGGGTTACTGTGTTACAGTGAAGCTGCCTAATCCTACAAAGTTTGGTATTCCTTAGGAAAATAAAGCTCTCACTAAGCACAACCAGGGAGAAACAGAATTTGTGTATTAGCCTTTATAGACTGTGATGCAGTAGTAGCCCTTGTGAGAGCTGGTATGAACCCTGTGGAATGAGATCCTACATCGGCTAGGAAACTGTTGCTAGACTGGTGTATGTCAGTACTGCAATAAATACTACAGCTGTTGTCCTAATGCTGTGAATGATTCCGGACATGGTAGGAGGCATTTTTAAGACTTGGGGTTTGCCCTTGCATTATTGCCTATCATTTGTCTTCAATTCTTTTCAGCATTGTTTGCCATTTTATATAAACACTATTCTCACCATGGACTGATACACTGGGGCATCCACTGTATAGCAGTGTTAGAAGATAATACTTTATTTGGTTTCCTGACAGTTTCCTGACTGTTAAGGATTATGAAAAATGCAATATTTAACTATAAATGTCTGTCTCTATGGCTATTCTTTCCATTGACTCTGTGATCATAGTGGTTGACTCTTGATAATGTTATTGTCAATACTGTATTATTACTGGCTGATACGAGAGGGTTGAGGACATGAACATTACTTTGGTCCGCACGTGCCAGGAAGCATGACACACATCCGTTGCAATCTATACATGTAATTTGCTCTATCAAGTGCCTCATGAGACAGGTTAATCTTGCAGCCAGTGAATGGGTATAGTAATAATTGTAATTTTGATGTGAAGTTCATCCAAATATGTGAGTATCTGGCACATGGGACTGCAGCACATTTCCACACATATGCGATACAGTCGTGGAAACATATGTGTCACCAGATAACTGAGATTATTGCAAGTGTCTCCAAAGAATTATTTTAGACTGGTAGCTAATCATATATAGACTTGTCAGACCTGGTGTTATATCAGAGATAGATATCTAGGTGACTAGGGAAGTTTATCCTGCTGTAACTTTATAGCTGGATGTTATAAATTAATATCAATTAAATGCTGAAGAACAGCATCATTACTTGCAGCTATTTTGGTAACGCCTAATGACTGTAGGAACGTTCTAGTCATTTCATCCCTGCATAAGAAAGAAAATGCAGGCGCTGTAAAATTTTAATTAACAGTAAGATCTAAAATGAGAAGAAAAGCGGTGGGAAAATAGGCCTCGGTAAGTTGCAGTACACCACTTGCCTTGAATAATGTCATGTGACGAAGCAAATACTCATCTATCTCCTTCATTTGATCTGATTCCCGATGTTATAATGTGATTCCCCCCACCAACTCTCACTGGTAAGACCTTGCTGCTAGTGATTGGGAAAATCTGGGATTGTACCAAGTTATCATCCAGGAATTTAATGCATTTTTCAGATGCTAGTTTTTCTTATTCTGACAGTTTTTCCCACCCTTTGTCATCACAGTCATTTTATTGTGTTATTCATAGGACAAAAGGACAAACATAGATCCATAATTTTTGTAGTTCCATAATCTTTCCAGATAAGGCCTACTATAATACTTGTTCAGTCACCTGATGCATTTTAAAGTAAAAAGTATTGTTATATCACCTCTTCATACAGTCTGAATTTCTGGACAGAAATGTTTGTTGAGGGTTACATTTTAAATTAGGTGAAATCTCATTGGTTATTTCCAAGATTAGCTTGCTTTTCCTATTTTAAAAATGTTTTCAAAGTAAACATGGCGTAAATGCATTAGACGTGAAACAGCTAGTGAGGAAGGTGGCAATTTCCTACATCTAACGAGTGTAGGAAGCATCTTGAATACTACTTTCAGTCTTAGAAAGTGTTTGATTTAAAGATAACTTCACCTACAAAATGTCTTATGATGCAAAATGTTTTCCAACTGGTCAGCCCCCAGCATGTAGCAATACATGGGGTTATTCCTCCCTAGACACAGGACTTGGTGCTTACCTTTGTTCATGAGGAACTTCATGAGATTCCTGTTTGACCATTTCTTCAGCCTGTTGAAGACCCTCTGAATGGCAGCACCTGCTGTATCAATCACTCCTCCCACTTTTGTCACCTGAAAACTTCCCGACTGGCTTCCAGCTCAACTTTGTGATGCTGATCACAAGCCTTTAAGCCCAGCAGCTTAGGCAGTTTTTAGTCTACCTCCCTGACTGCTTATCTAGGCTATAAGTCAGCAATTTGCCTGTGAGGATGTTACTGGAGTGAGTGTTGAAAGTCCTGCTGAAGTGGAGATAAACAATATCAACTGCTCTTCCCTCATCCATCATGCTGGTGATTTCATCATAGAAGGCTGTCAGGTTAGTCAGGCATCATTTCCCTTTCATAAATCAATGCTGACTACTCTAAATAACTTTTTTGTCCTTAGTGTGTTTGCAAATGGTTTCCAGGTTTATTTGTTCCATCCCTTTCCCAAGGATAACGATGAGGCTGACTGGTTTGTAGCTAGTTGCTTTGAATGACTTCTGGAGGAGCACAGTACAGCCAAAGCTGGCCAGTTAAGCTGTCTGTACACCAGCAGCAGCAAACTACTTTTTTATTCATCTCAGGAATTACACACGTGCACAGAGATTTCACTCCCAAGTTCCTTATCTCTAACTATACCTACTACCAAAGGCAGCTTTTGAAAGTAGAGAGGATATTTTTAATGGATTCTCAATGTTTCTTATGCTTTTCATATCTGAACATGTGTGTCAGAAGCAGGCTGTTGTAGAAAATCTTCTTGTCAATCTTGTTTTTGAAATGGTCTTGCTTAACAGTCACTACCAGTCATGATAGACTTGACCCCTTATTTCTTGACATTAGTAATAATTTTCAGAAGCAGTGCTTTATCTGTCACTGCAAATAACAGTAAAGCTAATCTGGGCTGATTTCCTATGCTAAGCAAATTTACTTTACCGGAAAAAAAAAAGTGATCCTTTTAAAATAGAAATTCTGTTTTAATTGACAGTCTAAGGATATCAGTGGGGCAAGTTATGTAAGGACAGGTAATGTCTTTCATTAGACTAATGAGTAGAGTAGAAAAAAATAGGCAGGATTTGTTAGGCAGGAGTGTTTCTGTGGAATTGTTAATGTAATTTAAGTCTATGCTAAATTACAGATAAAACTGAGACAGGGAGAAGATGTGAACACTATTAACAACAAGCCTGAAGACTTTTTCAGTGTATTCTCTGATTTCAGTGAGTTCTAACTACTTGAAAAATTTACACAAGGGATGGTATTATTTCTGAGGATTTTGAAGAACAAAGGCTTGGCCTGAAATTGTGCATTCATGAGATTCTGTGTTCTCTTTTTAATTTTAATGAGTGCTCTCAAGGAAATTTACCTATGAATTACCAATTAACACATTCTGAAATGTAAGTGTTGTAACCTTTGAAAAGGCCAACCCGCACAAAATGAATGGGGGAAGAAGCTGGCTTATTACATACTGGAGGAAAAGTCTCTGCAGCAGGGAAGATACAGCTGGGACCTCTATTATTATTTGGTAACTGGTGAGGTCAGCAGTGAGTATTTGGTAACTTGCTGAACTGGACCCTCAACTCCAGTTAGACAATAAATTGAGGACCTTTGCTGGATGGGGGTTTTGCTGTACTGTAGAAAACACACCAGATGTACATTATCTTTTCATCAGTGTTGCTTTGAAAATATGCAAAATGTATATTCTTAAATGCAATAAGCTTTTTTTTTTTGACATTTGATTTAGACCTGATGTGTGATTTACCTGCTCTAGTCACACTTCATCTCTGTTTTTACCCCACATCTTCTGGTGTATGGGCTCAGACTGATTTTCAGTTATTGGGCAGCAACTGTTAACAATTACTAAAAAAAGATAGTTCTGAACATTGCAGGTAAAATGCAGTTAAATTAAGTAGCTATATAAGCAAAATGCCATCTTTTTACAGTGAGCAAATGGAATTAGTACTTGCTCAAAATAAAGGGAGCAGCTTGAGAGGAAATTTCTAGCAATAACCGTTGAAGCAGTTTATGTCCCATGGAGGAGCCCTGCCAGTTGTTGAGCCTTTTGGCTAATTAACACTCCAGCCCGCAGCTGCAGTAAATAAGGCTTGGAAATGGCTAAATGGCTCCTCTGCCAGGTGCTCTGGAGGTACTACTTCAGGGGTTTGGTTGCAGCATTCAAACAGCTTTTTTTTGAGTGCTCTGATGAGGATAGTTGTGGTATTTAATTTTTCCTTCTCCCCTTCCCCCCTCCCCCCCGCCTTTTCCTGGTGGAAAAGCTTGAGTCTTCTTTACTTCAAGTAAGTAAAATAAGTTCATGTGGGAACTAGTGGTAAGGGATGTATATACCGCTCAATAGCGTATATGTGAATGTTCTTTTCTAGCAATACACTGAACTTTGTGGTTTGAAGAAGTAACAAATTAATCTAGCTATTGGTTACTCTAAGAAGTATTGATTTGGAGTCTTTGGTACAGATTAAATTTATGAGGGCTTACGTTTGCTTTGGTATGTTTCCTTAAAAAACTAAAAGAAGTGATTACTTTGTAAATGGGTTTGATGCTGTTTGTCTAGTTGCTGTTTGCGTATTGGAGAACGCTGCTGCCTTTTAATTCTAATTAATTCTGATGTACTTGAAATTAGAGGTTTTAAAACTCCATCACTGTGTCAGAGCTGGAATAACACTTGTATCTGCACTCTTTACATGAAAGAAAATGGGGGTTCTAGAGTGCCATATTTTTGTTTATTATGGGACTTCAGTGTTACATCCTTCATCTGTTTTGTCTGTGTTCCTGAAAGTCTTCTGGTACCTTCTACTTTCTTAACACTTTAGAGAGAAATGATTATGAGAAAACCTGTCTCTAGAAAGTTGACTTTTGTTGTATGAAAATAATTTGCCATCCCTAATGGCTCCAGTTAAAACACATGCAAAAGGAGCCCAACACTTGTTATGCCTTATAAATCCAGGAATGTTAAGTTTTTCTCATCAGTGTTTTGATCTATGACTTGTAATCTTGATTGTTTGGGTTGGCAATTTTGTGTTAGCCCAGTATAGTAATGGCTTTCTGGAAATATACCTTAGTTTTCATAACATAGTCTATAGTTTTGTTACAAATATATGTGTCTTGTCTGAAAGTGAACTATTTTCTTCTTTTTTGTATAAAGAAAATAATTTGATTATTACCTTTCATAGTTCATGCTTCTTTTAGTTGATTTTGGAAATCTGCTACAAAATTGGCTGTTTCTAGTTGGCTGATACAGTGCATTGACATTGAAGAGCACAGAGCACGTGATGAAATTGTTCTGTCACGGATAAATAATGCACATGAAATTGAGAAGTGCTTGAGAGTAGAGAACCCTTATTTGGTCCTCTTCCTCCCACCCCAGTTTTGTTTTTATTGTGTTTGCTACCTTGGAGCTTGAGGTTTAATTCTTCAGTGGGAAATACCCTTTCTGTACTCAGGGGCTTCTGTTCCACGGTCGGTTTGTCTTTGGAGAAAGCTGGTGATACCTTTGCAGCAGAGGGAGAGAAGGGTTTATCAGGCAAAGCGTTATTGTTTAAGGAAATGCTACATGTGAAATTCTAAAAATGGAAAGTAATGTAACTCCTAACACTGAGAAAACGTGGTATGAGGGAAGTAAGAAAGCAGACGCTGCTTGTTAAGGCAGATTATTTTTATATTGTTACATTACTTGGAATGGTAGGAATAACAAACTGTGTGGGAGTATTGGAGAAGTGTGATAAAGGGAAAGAATAGAAACGATTTCTAGCAATGTGTCAAATACTTGCACAGCTGTGTTTTTCCCAAATAATGTCAAGTTCCCAGTGGCCAACTATGCAGCGATTCTCAGTGGCAATTTCTGCTTGCTTTTATGGTTGAAATTAATCTTAAGCGACAGACAGAACAGGATGACTTTTAGAGAAAGCTTTTGCAAAGAGGCATCACAAAACAAAGCACAAGGGCTTTTTAGTGAGAAAGAGGTGATAGAGATCGGTCTTCCTGCCTGTTTCCCGTTTGTAAAGAGTTCAGCGTGGAGACATGAGTCTTCCGTGTGTCGTTTTAGGGGTACGGACAAGCAACTAACATGTAGTAGTCTTGTTTTGAGGAGGCAGTGGAGACGTGTAGGGACAGGAGGGACGGACACCTACCAAAAGTCATGGTTAAGAAGTCTAGAGTAGTCCACGGTAAGGTGTAAGAGTGGAAAGATAATATTTTAAAAAGGAAGTGTATTGATTGAATGCACAAGACTTAAAACTGTGTATTTTGAATCAGTAATGCCTTGTCTTACATCCAGGTACTTATTTACCATGTGTGCTCTCAGCTGTGGCGTCTTTGCTGGGCTTGAAACTCTTAAAATAGTGCTTGAGTCTGAAAAAACATAACAAAATAGCAGAGTTAGCTTTGATCTGTAAAAAAACAGCTGAGGTATTGGAATTGTGTAGTAAAAATACTTATTTCCAAACTGACAGTGGAGCACGAATGAAGTGCTGTGTTACGATTTCCAAATAAACTGGAATGACCAGTGGGAGGTGTCCCTGCCCAGGGCAGGGGCTTGGAACTAGATGATCTTTAAGGTCCCTTCCAATCCAAACCATTCTGTGATTCCATGACTGTGAAAGAATTATGTCTGGTTTTATTAAACAGCTTATGCTTCATGTTCATGCTTTCATGGGGAGAAGCTATGAATTATAGTGGGACTTAGATCTAAGAAAGATAAAAGAAGATGTAATGTTAAAAAAAAAAAGAAGGCAGTTTTGAGGGCCAACTATAGTGGGAAGTTAATATGGCCTGTTAAATATTTTGTCTTTTAGTATAAATGGAAGCTGCTCGTTCCTGTGAGCAGAAGCGCCTAAGTAAAAGATGTGATTTTTCAAGTATTTTATCTAAATCTAATAGTTGTTCTGATATATTTTTTCACTGACACTAAGCAGTGTGTGTACCGCAGTACAAAACAAGATCCTGTTTTTGAAGTAGGAGATCTCTTGTATCGCAGATAGGAGAAAAGCCTGTGGAGCAGTGAATTCCCAGCTGTGCGAAGAGGTGGTCAATGGCAACCGCTGCCCGAAGGGTTTGTTAGCTCTGGCCTTCGCAGGAAAGCTGTGCCCTGGGTCCCGTTGTGTGCAAAGGTGACCCTTCTGCTTCCTCTGCTGCAGGGCAAAGTGTCACAGGCTGAGAACAGGTTGCTGCTCCATGAGTGGGACTAGGAAATATCTACCTTCAGAGTTTTAAATGCACCTTCCTAACAAAAACAAAAAAAAAGGCGAAGTGTTTGATGTGCTCGTTATTGCCTTGTGAAGTGGGTGTCGTCGCAGTCAGCCCACTGTTACAAATTTAGGCAACTTCTAAGTGAAACCTTTTGGCCTCGTACAGTCGAAAGACAAGAGGGCGTGACACTGGGTGGTTTTGATTGCAATCTGTTTAGTTTGAGGGATGAAAAAAATACAAATAGCCTGCGAGAGAACGAGAAATGCCGGCCGGGCTGTCCCAAGCGAAGGCGGAGAGAACCGTTCCCTCCCGACCAAAACGATTCTATGATTCTTCGCGGTAATTAGCGGTTTAATGTTAATAAGGTCCTGCTCCCGGTGCAGCCGACAGGGGGCGCCCTCGGCCCGCGTTCCCGGTTCGGGCGGGCCCATGGGTGATGCGGAGGGAGGGGAGAGACAACACAGACCCCTCGGTTTCCTGCCCGGCTCCCGGTTCAAGGTCACGGCTGTGTAAACCGCCGCACAAAGGCTCCCTTTCAGGAGCCGCCGCCCCGGCTTCGCCGCCGCCAGCACAATCCTCCATTCAGGAGCTGACCCCCGCGGGGACCAGGCGTGCGCTACCCTCGCCCCGGGGAGCCGTCACACCGCCCGGCCCGGTGGTGCGCTGCTCCCGAGGGCTGGGCACGGCGCGGAGCCACCCTGAGCAAGCGTGGCCAGCGGCGACCGAGCCCTCCTTGCCCCCCCCTCCCCGGTCCCGCAAACCGGCGGAGCGGCCCGGCCGTCCTCGCCTCGCCCCGCCCCACTCTATTTGCATACGAGCCCGCCCCAAATCGCCTTTCATTGGCGGAGGCGCTCTGGGTCGGCGCCGCTGATTGGTGCTGCTCCCCGCAGCTCATTTGCATGTGGCGGGGGCGGGGCGGCCGGCAGACCTGCGGCGGAGAAGTTGAGTCGGAGCCGCCGCCAAGTGTCCCGCCGAGCGGCCCCGCGACCTGCCGGGGCTCGCCACCGCCAACCCGGGCTCGCCACCGCCAAGCGGCCCTCCCCAGGCACGAAGATGGCTAAGCGCAGCTTCCCCACGGGATGGAGGTAGCCGGCCCTCGGCGGAGCCGGCGTGCGGGGAGGGCTCCTTCCCGCCGTGCTGCAAATCCTCCCGCGCCGCTGGTGGGGCAGGCGGCTGTGGCTCGGTAGGCGCAGGAGGGATCTGTGCCAGCCTCACCTTTCGTGCTCATTGCGGTTGGCTTGACCCGTCTTTCCTATGGCTGGGATATACAGCTCTACTCTGAAGACCCTGGAGGATTTAACTTTGGACTCTGGTTATGGGGCAGGGGATTCCTGCAGGTCCCTTAGTCTCTCTTCTTCCAAGTCCAACTCCCAAGCCTTCACCTCTTCTCAGCACAGAGGCAACTGGTGGTACTACTCGGGCTCCATGAACAGTAGGAACAACAGCTGGGATACCGTGAACACCGTTCTGCCGGAAGACCCTGAGGTTGCAGATATCTTTTCCAAGTGTCCTAAGCTGCCGGATCTAGAGGAATACCCTTGGACTGATGAAGACATTGGAAAAATACTCAGAAAAGGGAAGGGAGATGGCAATACCAGAACCTTTTCTCAGGAAGCTGTCAGGCGGCTCTCGCAGTTGCTGAGGCGCGCCTTGATCAGGATCTCCAGGGAAGCTCAGCGTCTCAGCGTGATGCACTCCAAGTGCACCAGGTTTGAGGTGCAGAGCGCTATCAAGCTCATCCAGAGCTGGTCGTTGTCAGAAAGCTGTGTCTTGGCGACTGTCAAGGCGCTCTCTCTGTACAGCATGAGTGCTGGAGACGGACTGAGGAAAGGTAAATCAGCCAGATGCGGCCTCACCTTTTCAGTGGGGAGGTTTTTCAGGTGGATGGTGGACACTAGGATCTCAGTTAGGATCCATGAATACGCAGCCATCTCTTTAACTGCTTGCATGGAAAACCTCGTAGAAGAGATAAAGGCTAGGGTTTTGGCAAGTCAGGGCCCAGATGGTGGAGGAGGGGAGATCTCAGCTGAAATCCTGGAGGTGGTTATCAACAATGATGCTGAACTTTGGGGAGTGTTGCAACCTTATGAGCACCTCATCTGTGGGAAAAACGCTAATGGTAAGATCCGTCTTTTATGATTGCTCATCTTCATACCAGCAAGCTTTACAGTAAAATTGCTGATTTTTATGGACTGGGGTTTTTTTTTGGTTTTTCTTTTCATTTGAGTTGCATCTTGGTTGTGGTTTGTGTGTGCGTAAAGCAGATGTGATGGTTTTACCAGGCAAGAATAATCCTGCTATATTCTTAAGATGTAACAATTTATAAAAGGTGCAACGACTGTGGGAAACCAAGCCCTGTTGTCCTAACAAATGTCTCCTGACTTTCTCCCAGCTGCTGTTTTGAGCATTTTTACTATAACTGGCGTGTAAACATGCTTTTCTGTAACCATAAGATGAAATGTACTTTACAAGCTGCTTTTCAGAAAATACCACTATTGTTTTTAAACAAAATTTACATTATAGTGAGTATCTTGCAGTTTTATCTTAAAGATGCTATTCCCACATACAGCCTGGAGAGGGAAAACAACATTATTACTTTTTTTTTTTCCCTTTGCGGTAGTAAAATTCAGTTTCTGTGCAAAAACTTACAGCTGTGTGTTACTTAGACTTCCTTCTAGTTTAGCAGAAACCTGTGTTGTAATTGCATTCGTGCAATAAACAAGAGCTTGTGCTTGGCTTGCCAATGCAAGTAGGTAGGATGGTGCCTCAGTAATGAGAATAACATAGCATTAAGGTACTTACCTCTGTAATTTGTTTAGAAAGTAGACTTTTGGAATGGTTAAGCAAATAAGCAGATAGAGGAATGTTGGCGTCTTCCTGTGAGACTGAGGAGCAGTTTGAAAAGCTTAAGTCATGACAGTTCTGTTAAGAAGCTGCACTGTTTATTTTGCATTGTCACACTGAGTACCACCATATTTTTCCATGGAAAACTTAGAGAAACATTCAATTTAGAAAACTATTCTGTGTACCACACAGTTTCTTGACTTTTGCTGGCCTCACCGTTACAGTCAGATATTCGATGCATGATATCTTTCTGATTTAACTCTTTATAAAACCAAGTGGCTCCATCCTCTTCAAAAGGTAATCTCGTAATGAGAGTCAGGTAAAGAAGCGGATTTTCCTTGTGGAAAAAATGTACCGTAGGTGAGTGTTAGTAATGAAACGCTTTGTCAGAGAAGGGCTGGCTCGATTTTTGCTCCTTGGTGCATTGATTTCCTGCAGTTATCCTATACCAAAGCAATAATGTCATGATTCAGATCACCAGTAGATAGGTGCTGTGACTGTCCCCACTGGGTCATCCCGCTTCAAACTACAATGTACGAGGGTGCCTGCTATTACTGTACTCACAAAACCTCTCCTGTGCACTCTATCTGCCCTCTGTCCACCGACAGTGTTACTGAATGTATGTGAAATAAATGTGAGGAGCCCTTCGGGATGTGCTCTTGGCACTGGTACAAGCCATAACTGTAACTTTAAAAGTCAAATGTAGATGCTGACCTTTTTAACTAAAGTTCTCAGATGGAAGACTATAAAGGTATGAGGATGTCTTGTCCTCTGCCAAAACACTTACCATAATTCTTGGTGTACCATTGGGAGTATTTGTCACTGGATCCAAAAAGAGGACTCTGTTCCCTCTCTTGTTCCTTATTTAGGGAAGCTGGAGTAAAATACTGTGGTTTGGTAAAGCAAAACATGTGCTTCAGCTGCTCTCTGCTCAGTGCTTCTGCCACACAGGTTCTGTGTGTAAAATGGAGAGGAAGAGTCAGTCCCTCACAGAGCTTTATTTATTTATTTTTTTTCTTACGAGAAGTCTCCTTGGAAAATTTGCGATGAATGAATGGAAGCCGGTGTTCAATGGAAACATGAGTGACTGTGCAGGGAAATGCTTATAAATATTCAAAACACCAAATGGTCAGTTATGATAACGCTTGCGTAGTGCAATACCGAGCAGTCACTGGCCACAGAAGGATTGGCTTCTGTTGCCTCTTTTGTTGTTCCTGTCTTTCAGATCAATTCTGTCAATAATTGAATGCATTTTTTAAGTCTGAAAATTGAATAAAACTGCACATGAAGGTATTCTGCGATTTCCTGTGACAGTCTGTCACTGGTATTTTACCTGACACAAGTCAGTGGATCTTCTATATGGCTTTTCTTGCAGTTGTAAGACCACAAATGGTTTTATACGGACGCAAAAAAGCTTGAAATAACTTCTTCATTCTTCTCCCTGTAGGAATTGTAAATTAGTAGCATTCAGATCATTCTCCACAGTGCTTTCAAATGATCTTGTCTTTTACATTAATTTAAATGTGAGGTAGATCTAGCGGTAAAATAACTGGATTTATTCCAGTATAAAGAACAGGATAACTTGCTTTACTGTCATTTTTGTTTCTTTTCTAGTAAGAGCATTTTAATGGAGTACTTGTAAATTGTGAACTTGGCGTCTGTTTGTTGGGTTTTGTTTTATAGCAGTGAGTTTGATGTTAGAGATAAAAAGCACTTAGAGGTTAAGTTCTAGCTCCAGTCAAGCATTGCAATCTCTGGATGAAATCCATGGCAGCGTACTATGCAGAAGATTGCACTGGATTATCATAATGGACCTTTCTGGCATTATGATCTATTGAATACCATTTTCATTATTAGATCAGGATAGCGTGCTTCTTTGGAGTCTAAGAAACAGTAAGCAAATACATAAATCTTTGTAAATTCTCAAGAGACTGGGGTTTACACCAGTATTTCTTCAGTCAGTAATCTCCCATCAAAGACAATAGTCCACGGTTCTTCAGGCTTTGGAACCTGAAACCTTAATATTATGTATTGTAACAAACATGCTGTAGTCAACACCTGGTATGTGAAAGGTAAAGTTTAAAACTACATAAATGCTTAAGGGGAATTTGAATATTATTTTAAAATAAATAATAATCTGTGGCTTATTTAGTTATTCACCCTTTCTGTGAAGCTGTTCTTTAATCAACTCTTTGCTGCTTCTATGAGGCATTTTCTGCTGTCAGCGTGAGTTGTGACTTCATGCTTGGGACTCGGTCTCTCTGCTTGGGAAGGCAGAATGTCATCTGAGCTTGTGGCCATAAGGAGTTCTGTAAAACTCTCCAGGTGTGTTAATGCCTCCCAGGGCGAAGTCTTTTTAGACTGGGTCTAGGTGGGATGTTGCAAAAATAATGCAATGCAAGCTGGGAAGAAAATGAAACAAAATCAGCAAAAATGATAAGCAGCTACTGAACAACATAGCTATTGGAAGGTAAAAAAAAAAAAGTTGTGTAAATTGGAATATATGTTTTATTTTCTATTTTTAATTAGGTGGAGATATATGATAATATTGGTTTGATACAGCTAAAGTAGAGAATGCGTCTGGTAGTTTCACAGGGATTTCAAGACGTGCCGATTTGGAATGTTAAGAGTCTATTAATTTAAAATGTTTGTTGCGAGATAAGGAGAAATATGAACTTACCTTGGAAATAGGAAATCTTTTACTTGATGTTCCTGTGTTTGACTTGTGCATGGTTCATTAGACTCTGAACTGTCAGCACTGCAAATACGTTTTGATATTATTGCCTTATTAACTACAGCCCTTATGTTGTACTTAACTATCTGGTTATTGCTGAACACTCCTGCGACAGCCAATACACCTGCTGTGCTATTTAATGCATCAGCACATCCTGGTGTTCTGTGGATATAAGTGTTGACAGATGTTTTTGCAAAAAAAAAAAAAAAAAAGGAGGGGGGGAAATTTAGCTTGGTAGCACTGTTTCTTCACATACCTCTTAGCCTAAACACTCGAAGTTCTTTGTGGACGAACTAATGCACAAATTAGCCTGTTGATTTGCTCAGCTGATGAGTAGTAGAAACAATCCAAAATAAGCTCTACTTATGCCTTGAGATATTTTTCTTAGAAAAGGCTTGGGGGGGGGGGAAATGTGTAACCTTTCCTCACAGTGGGAGGGAATAATTTGGACTCGTTTGGATGAATTTTCTTCTCTCGGATACTAAACGCTGCAGCACACCCTACCAAACAGCAAGCATGGACTTTGGATATAGTATTACTGCACTAATATAGGTTAAAAATTATAACTGATTTTAACATTGAGGACTTTTAGTGCTATGCCATTATAAAAATTCCTTTTTATAGTTATCAAAATGGTCTGAAATAACTTTTTTTATTTCAGTGAGTCCTGATATTGTAATGAAATCCAGCATGGACAAAAATATTTATACAACATTTAAATAAATAAAATGCCCTTTTGTTGTCTGAACTGAACAAACTGGCATGCTCATGAAGAGCCTCATCAATTTTAATAAGTGGTCAGCTTCACAACAATTCAGGGGGAAAACTGCATGTTGGAAGGGGATGCATTTTGGGGAAGAGTCGCAAATGAAATCAGTAAACTAAGGTGAGTAGGTACACAAGGCTAGTACAGCGGTATCACAGGTTGTTTGCAAATCATTAATAAAATAACACCTCTGTCTCCTTGTGCTATCGTACCTGAAGCAGGAGTTTGAAGCAGCGTTGCTTACTGGGGATTCCTGGGCAGGAATATGATAGACCTACATGCGCATTTCCATATTAGGTGAGGGGGTCGTAGCTATGATCCTGTACAAGTTCTGGCTTCGTCCACCTCTGTACAAATGTACCCTCTTTGTACTTCTACTCCTACATGTTCAAGAACTTGGATTTATATCCATGAACCCACAGGGACAAATTCTTTAAGCCTAAATGTTACTGCTTGTATATACATGCTCACCTCTCCTACAAATGCAAAACACTGGATGCACAACTAAAAATATAAGCATCTGCAGATACGTATCTTGCTTATGTTAAAGGGCAGCTCAAGTAAAGCTAGAATGCCTGTTTTTTTTCCTTATAGCGGGCTTTATGTGTGTATATATATATTTTATTTAGTGATAGTAAAGGAAAACTTCATTAATGATGTAATAGTGCTGTCTTAAATTAATCCTTCAAATTGCTGATATTACACCATGGCAATAAAATTTGTGTCCTTTCAATTAAAGAGCACTCTCTCGATGTATAACCGCTAGCAGTAAATACCGATATTTGGATTTCAGGTGGGATGGGTGTCGGTGACAGCTTATCCGTGTGAAACTGAGGAGCTAGGCCTGTGAAGAAGGAACGTCTTGGAAAGAAAAGTCTGTGATCTGTTGTGTCGAGGCTGAAGTCTGTTGTTACTGCTAAAGCCAGGGGTTTGAACTGAGCAAATACTACTGAGGCCACGACAGAATTTTATCCTTGATATGTAAAATCCTAATTTTTTAGGATTTTAGGGTAATAGGGTTTGGTTTTGTTTTCAATTTATTTTTCAGGTGAAAAATCAAGCTGCTTTAGTTCAAAGTTTACCTGTGCAATATTTGGATATTTGGGGTGCTCCTGCTTTTTTTTTTTTTGTGTGTGTGTATGCAGAAAATGAGGAATGAGCTTTGTTCATTTTCTTAATCACAAAATACGATATGGTTGATGTACCTGTTTTCTGATATTGGAAAAATTGAAATTAAATTATCTCATTTCCAGTTAGGAGATCTTGCAGCATACAGTCAGCTAATCTTTCTGAACTGAGCCACCAGAGTGGGTTTTTTTTCATGTATCCCATGTAATTTCTCATGTGATTTGAAACCTAAACTCATCTGATCTGGGGAGAATTGATGGTTGTCAGTGCATCTCCCTAACTGATTTCTAGCATTAAAAATTGCCTTCTCTTTCTTGAGATCAGCACTCGCTCAGTGCATGGATGTTGTATACATTCTGGCTGTTTTGAGGTCTTACTCCTCTTTAATTTCGTGCTATTCCAAAACTGATTGCAATAGTAATATAGGGTGGCAGTGAATTTTTGAATAAATTTTGTTTTGATAGTGGGGTGGAGATGAAAAATCTTTTTACACTGAAAAATCTTGCTTGGGTATTAATGTTATTATAATGTTTTCATGGTGTAATCATTTATTTCTGCTCGTGTACCTGGTATGATTCAATTAGTCTAGTTAACGGTCCATTTAGAGCTTCCTTCCTTATCTGTTTGATTTTTTTCTGTCCCTTTCCCTAGCTTGGTGTTGTAATGCATGGGTATGTAACGCTGCAAGAGAAGTGTTTAAGCTTCTAAAGCCCTTTGTCGTGTGAAATGTAAGAAGTACATACTTATTTACAGCAGACTTTATAAAATTCACTTATTACACAATTACCAAGTTGCAAAGGGGCATGGGCTTAGGACTTGAGCACTTAAGTGACTTCAGAAAGAACTGAAGCTCAACGTGCCCGTTTGGACTTGTGAGCTTAAACCCAAGATCTCAATATAGAACTAGAAGTGAGTTCATTTTTAAAGAGAACTCATCTTACAGCAATGCAAGAAAATGGAAAAAATAAGGCCAAAGGTAATATTAATCCTGTGACTTTCACTAAGTTGATAGGTTGTCCTTTCTTAAAGTGAAATGTGAAATGAACAGGTGTTTATCTTTAGCAATTTGTCCATTGTGCCAGCAGAATTCAAAGGAAGAGAAACAGCGGCTTCTGAACACAACAAAACAACTATATACTTAGAAGTGTCCAGCAAATCCCTCAGCAATCTTTATTCTTCTGAATGTTTGGGAACAAGATCAAAATAATTCTTCGTTTACATTTTAGCTGTCATTTTGCATTTAGTCAATCCTAAGCTTTTCAAGTCAATATGTGTGGTCCTTATGTAAACATTTTCACATCATTACATGCTTGGGAGTCCTCCTTTTGCAGTCTTACACCCTGGACATTAAGAAAACCTCTCTCATTGACTGAGTTCTACTCTACCAGCTACTCAACATAAGAAAATGTCCACTTGCTCACATTAAACTAAGAGAATTCAGGCTGATGGACAAAGGAATAACAGTAATCAGTTGTGATGCTCCTCTTGTTTTAATGGGATTAATTTACATGTTATTTTGAACAGAAGTGCCTAACACAACATTTGGTTAAATCTAAGCAAGCCTGAGGCAACGGTAAAACCAGTATGATGGTGGCATCTTAGAATCATAGGATGGTTAGAGTTGGAAGGGACCTTAAAGATCATCTCATCCAATGCCCTCCCCTGGGCAGGGACACCTCCCACTAGACCAGGTTGCTCCAAGCCCCGTCCAACCTGGCCTTGAACACTTTGAGGACCAAAAATATTTCAACAGAACTCCCTTACAGAACAAGAACTACATTTAAAAAAAATAATTGCTGGACCTTGTTGAGAGCATCTAAGTCAATTTAAGGGTTCCAAGTTGTGCCTTTATGAGTGGGAAGAGCCTTTTAAATGGAGTCGTCTTGTTGGCAGCGCGGGCCTTATCACAAGAAAGCAGTAACAGAAAGAGGAAAAGATGGACAAATGCTGAAAGGTTTGTTTCTTTCATGCAAACGCATCCAGACTTGCCTTCTGACTTAGGTCACCAACCAAGCTGGAAGGGTGAGCTCGTTCTGGTCCTTAGGAAAGGTTTGGCGGCAGCGGGTGTGACTTGGTATGCTTGGCTGGCAACTGGAGCGAGGAGAGGCCGGCGCTGGGACAGGCCAGCTCTGGGCAGGGCATGGCGGAGGGCTGGTTGTCAGCCTGTAATTAAAGTGTCTGCCTGCAGCCTGCAGGGTGGTGGCTGAGGCTTTTCTGAGCGTGGAAGATGTGGGAGAGAATTAATAGCGTGAAAAGAACTTGAGGGAAGGGTATGCTGTAACTGCTAGGGAAACTGAGGATCAGTCCTTTCAATTCAAATTAAATGGAATTCTGAGCTATAAAATCCTTGTCTATTAAAACCTACTTGCTTATGTGTTACTTGCAGAATTGTAAACTTCCTCTTCATCTGCTCCAAACCTGTTACTTAATGATGTGATTTCATTAACTATAGTCTAGCTGATGTCTTTTGTGGTGGTCCTCTAGGAGGTAGTTGTTTAGGTTGGCCTTTACTATGATCTTAACATGAAACATTTCTTTGAAATAGACATTCAAGGAAGCTGGGGTTGTGGACTGTGACCCGTGAGAATCATTAAATCGGGTCACAGGGATTGCTGTGAATATACTTGCCTTCTTCCTGTTGACCAAGCGAAAACTGTCCAATGTTCTTCGTATGGGTTTGACCCAGACAACTCATAGATTAGTTGTAAGCCTGAACACTTGTCCGTCTTGTTCTGGTTGTTTAATTATAACACCTGGAACATTTCTTCCTGAAAACTTTTTTGATGTTCACCAGGCAACTTAACCTGCTTCATGTCTGAATTGAGCAAAATAGCAGCTTCTGGAGGATGCTGCAAGGTTTCATTCAGTCGTCTGTGGAAAGTGCTTTCAGGCTGTGGAGTGATTGGGACAGTAGAAGGCAAAGCATCTTCATCATCTTGGGTCAGTCTACATCGTTCATGTATTTGGTGTGAGGCTTTCTCTCTACGCTGTGGTGCCTTCCACTGAGAATAAGTGTCTCCATTTGTTTGCTTATCTTATGCACAAGTAGCAAGTCGGCTATTTGACAGGCTGCTGGGTTAGTGCAAGTGAAATTGAAGTCTAAACCCTGATTGTTTTTTTAATTTTTACTTTATTAAAAAAAAAAGAATTTAGAAGAAAGCTAGAGAAGTTTCCAAGTGACCAAAGCAATGCTTTTTTGTAGTGCTAGAGTGCCGCAGCAGTCTATCAGGAGACTACATTTGGCTCTCCCCGTCCAAAAAATGAAAACGTCTTGACATAAGCAAAAAAGAGGAAAACTGTGGAAAATGCGCTTAAGTAATTGCTGTAGGTTTTGTGTAGTCATACCCAAATGCTTGAGATGATTAAGGGTATTTGTGGATAATCGTGGGCTGGAGACTAATAAACATTTCGGACCAGCTTTTCAGTTCGTGCATGTAGATTTATAACAACTGATAAATTTGCAATGGGGCTATGCAAGATCAAAGTAAATGTTGTTTATGGCACTTCAGGGATGAGAGGAAAAGAACACTACAGAAGACGTAATCTGCTTGTCCCTTTCTTTAGTGTTTATAACATTACAGTCCATGTTGGATACTTCAGTTACTTTCATTTCTAGCCCAATCTGCAGTCTGTTGCCTGGGACCTGGAGAATAAAGAAGAAAAGATGACTGCATGTTTATGCTGGGACTTATAGATTAAAAAAATAAGCATGCAGAGGCGTAATTATCTATTATTTTCTTGATCCTATATAGCTCTGCTTTTTTTCCTGATTAATTCCAAGATCACAGTGGATAGCTTTTCTTCTAATATTTATGTTTTATTGCTTGTGAATAAAGCACGCTACTCTTTCAGCTGAAGGGCAAGAACTGAATATTGGCAAACAGCTAGGGAATTAGGCCAATTTTGCCTCATTCTGTCTTCAAACCATTTTGGATTTTTTTGATGTTTTAATAGAGTTTAGTAGAAATCAATTTCTTGTTTGCTTGTTTTATTTAAATGACTACCCAGTACTCCATGCAGCACAGGCCGATGGCAAAGCTAGTAAGTTAAAGCAAAAAACCAATTTTCCAATGGCTTTTAGACAATTCACTCATCTGTAACTTTGCTTCCACTTGGATGATCCGCTGGTGATGCTGCAGCTTCTTTTAACCAGACATAGTGTGTGTGTCAGCCTTCCTTGGTGGGCGAGGAAGAGGTGTCATGATGCTGCTGTGGCTTGTGAGGAAGACGGATGCGAGCAGGGGTGGTGTTCCTGCAGTAGGTATGCATGCATCCAGGCAGAGGACAACCCTCTGCCTACCATTACACTGGAGTGTTGACTTGAGAGGTGTTTTTGGAGTGTTTTATTGTGTGCTGAGTTTGTGAAGAATCAGTAATGCAAGCCATGAGAAACCTTAATGGACTGGTGCACGCTGTAAATTTGCCCTCAGAAGTGCTCATCTGTTTCCGCATCACCAATGGTTGAGAGGTTTCCCTTTTTATTTCTTTTTCAGTTTTTGTGCAATTTCCTGAGATAATACCACAGTTCTAACCAAAATGTTAGGGAGGGATGTATGTTGTAATAATACAAGAGATAATATATAATGAAATGTACTTCCTTTGTGGGGGTGATTCAACTTCTGGTTAATTGCACGTTGAATTTCTGCTCTTTGGTTTGAATGTTATCTTCCTTCCACCCCCCACCCTGTTTTGTGCTCAACTTGCACTGGCAGTTTTGTTTAGTCTAGAGATCATAAAAATCACTCTAGAGTTGAAATTATGGTTTTATTATTGTCTTAGTATGGTTTCTAGTACTTTTAAGTTGTTATATCAAATTTATAAGGTGCCTTTGGATATTTTCACTAACGTGTTAGTTTAACTTAGAGTGGGGGTGAAGAAGATGTAAACTATATAATAATAGGCAACCAAAACACAATATCTTTATTAGTTGTTTTTAATAAACCATTTCATTCTATTGTCAATATACATAGACTTCTAAAGCTTGTCTGTGGGCTAATTTTTTTTTCCAAGATGCGTTACGAAAAGTTCTCTGATGCTTTGGCAGTATACGTGGAAATTTCAGCTTGAGTGAGTATCAGTTTTGTTTGAGTTTATAAGATACTTGAGGGTAAGATCATCGAGTAGGAAATTTGTCACAGTTGTTGTCAATGAATGGCTACTGAAAGCAAGCTGGGAATCCATGGGAGAAGTGCTGCTTGCCTTTAATCTTGCTGGAGTCAAAGGAATCATTTCCATTAGCTTTAATGGGGTTTTGACTGGTATCCAGAATAGAGTTGTGAATCTCTTAGTTCTGAATAATGCTTCTGCCCAGGGTGGTGTAGGTGGAGAAAGAGAAAGGCAGAAAGTCAAGAAAATGGATCAGAGTTGTGAACTTGAGGGTGGCTAAAACACAGCGTGTTTATTTACCAGTGCTGAGAGACCAGCATGCTCCCTTATGGAATAAAGCAGTGGCTTATGGATTTAGTCCATGATTCCTTACAATAGCAAAGGAATGATTTTTTGCTTATCAGAAAAGACTGGCTTCTTTCCGAAGCAGTTGCCTGGGCTCTTCTGCTGAAATCACTTGGATTGAAGCCATGTGTTTGTCTCGGGTAGTTTTGTTTTAGTACTTTGTAATAAATTTCAGGGCTTTACACCTCGAGGTGGGAGAAGCTTTGATGGTGACTGTTCATTCCGTGGAAAACCTGGATGCTTTGTCCTGTGTGCTGGGGACAGGGGAGATTTAAAGCATCTGTACGATGAGGCAGTTTTGTAGCTGTGCTGGTGAGTGTGATGCGGGTGACTGGTGTGTTCTTGTTAATGTTATTCTTTGAAAAACGTGTGTCCTTCCCCCGCCATTGCCTCACCCCGCCCCCCATTCTCTCAGGGCAATGCCAGATGCAGTCTCTTATTAAAGCCACTCCAGGAAGATTCACGTTTAGTACTACATTTCCCAACGGAAAGCAACCCTGGAATTGTTTCTGGCACCTTTTCCCAGTGTATATAATCTTGGGTCTCGTATTTTTGCTGCAGACATGTGGAACTGCAGCCTTCATCACAGGTTATTTTGTGGGATGATCTATGCACTGCACATCAATAAATTTGGGGAGGGGACTGTTTTGCTCTGTTTTTTAAACAGTCACAGTGACCTGTGACCTGCTGCAATTGAGTGATAAAACTGTGTGAATTTTCCCCTACCTTGCTAGCAGTTCGGAATATTGTTTTCCATTTATAGTCTGACGATGCATATGCGAGGCTGTGCGATTGTGGGTTTTTATGGTCACTGCAGAAGGCCAGAGCTTCCCTAAGGCAAGCACGATTTATAAATTGAAATGAATATAATTTCGTAGCATGAAGGTAACTCTTCCCATATAGCCAAGGCTTAGATAATGCATATGTTATGGAAGAAGATAGTAAATTGGCAGAGGGCATTTGGCCTACCACCATCTGCAGAGCCTGCACTCCAATTTTCTGCTGTTGCCATGGGCTGCAGACTCAGACAGGAAATCATGGTAGGATGGGAAAGGGTCCAAGATATACACAGCTAGTATAAGGTTTGCAGTTAAAAGAGAGTCAGAGAACAGGCTATCTGTTCTACCGAACAGGCAGTGCAAAGTAAAACTGGCTTGTGTGCGTGTGCACACACTTTAAATGTCTTTTTATATTTTATATGCTCATTTTTTAAACGCTTGAATTTTTTCCATGTAAAGTAACGTGTAAAACTTCAAATGATTCATTTATATACAAGGGGCCTGATTCAGCTCTCACTTAACTGGCCGTGCTGGTCTGAAAGAAGAGTAAAGCGGTGGAGAATCGGGCCCCTGACACGTGTGAAGCGCCCATGCAGAGTTTTGTATTGACATGTCAAACGAAAGAGCAGCCCCCTGCCTCCACTTCTACCCCCGGACTCACCACTGCTTTGGGATTTGGATTTGGTTTTGGGGAGCAAGGCCTGGGTTTGGTGTACCAGTCAAATATCTAGAGTCCAGAGTATAGCCATAGGAGGCTCCGTGTTTAGAAAACGACGCAGCTCCGCTAACCAGCTCTGGGTAGAACAGAGGGTCAGAGTTATCAATGTCTTTTCTTTGAAATATAGATTGAAATGGGGAATACTGGGGTGACTTGCTTTGGAGAGCAAACGGTTTTCTTATCTGTCAGTGAAAGAAAGCGTAATAATTGCACCATTTGCAAAGCTTCCAGCGTGTCTAAAGAGTAGTGTGCAACTGGTCAACTTACACTCCCTGGACAGATGATGGGAGAGAATTAATTTCTCCATTAGCTGCTAATTTAATCTTTGCATAGAAGATGCTTCTTAACTAAAAAATAACAACAAAACATCACTGAGTGTCATGCTAGTGACACGTTCTGGATTGACAGCTCAGCAAAATTCTTGTGGCAAAAACCTGAACTAAAAGTTTTTCTCACAGGCCCATCTGGGGTTTTTGATTCTGACTGAAGGGAACCATACAAGAGGGTGGTTTGTTCTCCAGGTATTTTCCAACCATAGCTTTTATTTGGCGGTAAGAACTGCTTCCTGCTTGCCTTAGTTGTGTATGTAGTCCCTTTTCAGCTGCATGGAAGAGTGGAATTGCAAACAGGAATAAGGTGAGGTCTGCGTCTTACAGTGCCAAACATTGCTGCATGCAGTGGTGATGTATCTGCCAGAATAAGACTGAAGCTACCAATTAATCCAATTTAGAAATCAAGTAACTTAGGTAGCATTTAACCCTGGGGCTGGGAGTAGTGAATGAGGCAGTCTATTTCATGACCCTGTATCTTCCAGTAACTGCTGCTTTTTTGTGTGTAATATAATCTCAAAAAGACTTGCTGATTTTTTCTTTTTTATTTTAAATAAAATCTGACTGGAGACAATTTTCAAATTGCGAACTGTCTCAGCCAAGCCATCTGCCTGAGTCTTCAGCAGCGCATTGTATTTCTGAAAAGCGTTCTAGCGAAATATCATCATTCTGAAAAAGTTTGAGCTGATTCCACATTAAAAGAAGTGATCCAAAAAGCTGCTGCTGATTTACATGTGAACGCTGCCAAGTATTTCTCTGATGAGAGTATATAACAAAGAAGTGCTCAAGTGATTCAGTAAGGCTGACTTGAACAATCTGTGGTGGATTATAGCTCTGTCTGATATTCCACAATTGTGAGAAGCTACTGTCACTTGTATTTTCAATCTGTGTTTTGCTTAGAGGTACACAATCTTTTGTTGTCAAGTCCCTTGAGCCAGTTGTGGGGGGATGTACAATATTTCTTGCTTAAAAATATTCATGAATCTTGCATGGGCTCGCTTCATTGGACTTTGTCACCCGTAGGGATTTCTAGAAGATGACAGAAAAGTTGTATTTGATTTGTCTTAATTAGGGATTGATAGGCAAATTCTAGTTTGACTTTTGGGTCTGAATATGGATATAAATTCAGAATCAGTTGCTTTCCTAACCTTGCTGTTTCCTTAACTGTTAGTAAGGAGGTTGTTCAGTGAATATCTGTAAAAATGTACTTATTGTATAGGACTAGTTCATCTGAGGACACTTTTCTGTTGTTCAGGGGCAACAGGTTACTTCGTGCTTGTTATGTGATGAACAACATGAGCTTTAAAAGTCTCGTGTGGGAGTGATTTCTCCTACTTTTTGTGATTTGCTGTTGAAGAGAAATGAAGCAGTTATATAAAGCAGCTGCTTATTTTGGAACAAAGTCAGCATAACACATTAAAGAACCCATTAATCACTTAGTTTGACCTTAATTCATTATTTAAAAAGGCTTCTTGCATCTATTGTTCATTTCAGAATGCCAGGGATGCTAAGAAATATGGTATGTATTCAGATCTACAGGCTAAGATCATCAAATTAAGTAATAATAGGGAACAGAACCAAAATGGATTCCCGTTGAAGTATTGGCTCTCCTTTTACTCATGTTTAGGAGTAGAAGGTGGCCGTGTAAATACCTGCACCAATAAAGAACTGCTGTGAACACTCATCTTGTTCCATAGTTAACCATGTGTAAATTTTTGTCCTGGGGTAGTGGCTTCTTATCTCAGTTCAGTCCTTGCCAACATAAAAGCCCTCAATTCCTGCAAGTCTTTCAGGAGAGGGAGAAAAGAGAAATAAGGCAACTTCTCCATCTCCCCTCAAAAATCCCAACGCTCTTTTTAGAAGAGAGTTTATTCTGTATTTAGACTCTTAAGTTCCATGGCTCGATGTCTTTCTTATGTCCCCTGTGTAGTCCTAATGGTATCAGAAGAGTTTACTATGTTATAAACATGTTGTTGCAGAGATTATTGAGTACCATGAGTAAGTGGATCCACCATTAAAACCTAGATTTGTTTTGAGATGGAGGAAGGGGTCAGTAGATGAGTTTTCAAACAGATTGAATGATTTGTTGAGAAACCTGATCTATGATTGCATAGGAACATAATACAACTGTTTATTTCTGCAAACCAAAACGGAATCATAACCACAGGATCATGCTTTCCTTCAGCTTTTAAGGAAGGTATTCAACCAGTATTTTCATTTTATTGGGAAGGTACAGTCAGATTTGTGGTGTTCTTTAATATATCGTAGTTCATAAAACTGGCAGCCTTAATTGGATGGAAAACAGTTAGTAGAAGCGTATGAGGTGAACCAGAATGAGATCTCTTGGGGTCTGAATTGTGTCTTAACATACGCATGGCTTGGCGCACTGGGTAGCTGAGGTCGAGAGCAACCTAGTAATAATTTTGTTTGAATAATGGCATTCATGTAGCAATGCTAATGAGCTGTATTCTGCTGTCTGTCCTGCAGATTGTGGACTGGACTCTGAGCTTATTTTACATCTGTAATGGCTTCTGTCTGCAGTAGAGCTTGTCTCAACGCACGGTGATGTAATGGATCAGAATCTGACCTTATCGCACTGCGTTCCCACAACTGTTGTGCAGCAATCACACAGCTGTTCACTGATTATTATTTTTTTTTTCCAATTGGCTGCTTTGGGAGACATTATTCTTTGGCCTCAGCTTCCTAATGCAAATAATCAGCCAGTCTTTGGTAACAACATTCAGACAGAGCAGGCGGTGGTGTTGAAGGCATTAAGCGTTGCTTAAGTATTTGGTTCTGCTCAAAACGTTCAGGCCTTTAAATGAATGTTAAGTTTATTTTTATGGGCAGTGAATTATGTGCTTCCTCCCTCCCTTTGCCCCTGTCTTTTCCTTAGCGTATGACAAGCTAGGACAAAAGCAGCACTTTAAGAAAGGAATTAAGTGTTTCATATAGATATATCTTGTAGGCTTTTTTTCATTAATGTCACGGATAACTGCTCTGTTACATTCAGCATCCCCACTGACATCAGGGAAGTTGCAGTTCTCTGCTTAGTGTTTTTTCAGATTTTTGGTGGGTTTTTTTTAGGTATCTTTGATTCATTCATTGTGAAAGTACTGTGAGTTTATGAATCAGACCCAAGAAAGGGTGAGAGGAGAAATATAGATGAATATTTTGGGAAATCTTGACTGCACTGCATAACTACTTGGTCACCTTAGAATCGGTGAATGGCTGGTTAAGAGGAGCTCCTGGAGGTCATCTAGACAAATCTCCCACCCGTAGCTGTACTTCTGTCAGAACTAGATCAGGTAAGCAATGGCTTTGCCTCTCTAAATCTTGAAAACCTCCATGTGGTAGACCCCACAGCCCCTCTGAGCAACCTGCCCACTCTTTAGTGTAGAAATTTCTCCAAATGTCCAGCCTAAGCTCCTCAAGCCACAGTTTGAGGACAGGGCCCTTGGTGCACCTGAGAAGAATTTGACTCCCTAATTTTTGTAGCTACCCCTTCTTTTCAATTGGCCCTTAATGTCCTTGTAGCCTGTACGAGCCCAGCTTCCTCACCCTCTCCTTGCAGGTTGTGCTCTGCAGGTCCCTGATGGCTTTCAGGCAGAGACTCTGTGCTGGTCTCTCTGCAGTTTATCCGCATCCCTCTTGAAGTGGGGATCCTAAAACGGTGTTACCCACAAACTTGCTGAGGCTGTTTCTGAAGATATTAACCAGTATGGACCCCAGTATCAGCCCCTGCGTTCTCTGCTCATTAACGTTCTGCCAAATTTATACTGTATATATAATATACAGTACTGTATACTGTAGAATCATGAAATGGTTTAGGTTGGAAGGGACGTTAAATCTCAGCTAGTTCCACCCCCCTGCCCTGGGCAGGGACACCTCCCACCAGCCCAGGTTGCTCCAAGCCCCGTCCAACCTGGCCTTGAACCCCTCCAGGGATGGGGCAGCCACAGCTTCTCTGGGCAACCTGGGCCCGGGGCTCACCACCCTCATATGTGGTCTACCATCATCTCCACCTCACCGTGACTGTGGAAAGGCCTTTCCGGTTAGAAACTGCTGTTGAATTCTGCCCAGGCAGAGTGCGAGGAAGCTCCGGAGATGAAAAGACAGAAGTGTGGCAAAGAGGAGGCAGCGATCAGGAGGCTCTCTCCAAAGGGGTTGTTCATCCCAGGTCTTCTGATCTTGTCTGCTTTCTGAAGACTTGGCGTCTCTGTGATACTCAGCTCTTGTGTAACTTTTGGCCATGTGATTTTTTTCTCTCTCTTGTGTCTCTGTTTTTAATTCATGTGTGAAATGAAGCTAATGATGCCTCTAACCTTTTGGAGAGTAACTAAAGTTCAGTGAATGAAAGAGCTTCACAAACAAGTGCGCTACATTGCCTTGTGACCAGGCATTCATACTTAGCTGTCAGTGGCTGTTGTGTCCCCTGTCACTTACAGAATGCCTCGCATTGTACGTTAGCGTCACAAGATCTTTGATGATTTGGCATGCTGTTGTACTGGAGAAACACCCGTAAACGCTGTCTTCGGAGCATGCTTGCCCCGGCTTGGATGCTAACACTTGATTCGGCATTGTCTTTGGGCCAGAGAACTTGTGGTGCTGTCGAACAGAAATGTGCGTGGGAGGATGCAGTGTCATATGACAACCCTGTGGCAAAAGCAGGAATGAGCCCAGACTGATTGGGTCCAGGCTTACCACTTACAACCGCTGCTGGAGAGGGACATGTCCTGGTGCTGCTGAAGTCTTAGGCTTGACAGACTGTAGTGAGCCAGATTGTGGTGAACGAGTATGGGAAAAGAGAGGCTTCGAATGCGGAATTTTCTTTCTGCCAGAGCACGAAACTGAGACATCATTTGCTCTAGGGAGTCTCCAAAGAGAAATGACTTCATCACTAGAGAGTGAGCTTCTTGCTACCACAAGCAGTGATTCTTGTGTTCCCTTGTAGCTGTTTGTAAAGTCAAAACTATTTCTGATGTTCTAAAATCAAAAAAACCCCACAAAAAACCCCAACAAAAACAAACCAACAAAAAAATCCCTAAAGTCTTCTGTGTGGCAGTCAAATATTCCTACAGGCTTCTTGCAAACTCCTTTAGCTCTCTCAAATGAGTTAGAGCTATGGTGTCAATGTTATTGCAGTGTATGAGAATATCAGTATTTTCACTGTCCAGACACCTCTTCAAAAATCAAGGGTTTGAAGGCTGGTGTGAGGTCTGCTTCTGCCTGGGATCTAGTTTCAGGTTTCAGTAGGTTTTTTTTTCTTGTTCCACCCCCTCCCCCGGCTCCTTTAATGTCCCCCACAACCAGTGTTGAAAGCACAAAGTGCCTGATCATTTTAAGCTTGGGAGATGGGAAAGTAGGATCTGTTGTTTATAGCAGACTGGAGACTTTGATTTGTTGTCATTCTTTGTCACTGACTGCCCTTTTAAAAATTGCAGTCACTTACATGAATGCTGCCTATACGTACTTGGAAAATCGAGTAGGTTTGCTCTATGCAAGTGGAGAACCGAGAAGCAAATACTTTTCGTTTCTCTACCTACTGTGTTATGATGTGGAGCGTTCCCAAACCAAAGACTCATTCAAGGTTTCTTTGGAAAACGTGGCTCTAAACACTAGCCGCCCGGGAAAACAGGTACAGGATTATGTCTTAGCCTTACATAGCCCTTAAAAACAGAACGTCACCTACAAAAATTAACAGACTAATAATATATAGGTAAGCAGTTGAAAAGAATTGTATACCAATTAAAATAACAATGTCAGTGACTGTGTAAGTTTTAGTGTGCCCACTCTGCTTTTCTTCCCTTTTCTTTCATTTATTTTGCTTCTGGGTTATAAAACTTGCAGAGGGAGTGGGGTGGAGACCAGGAAACTGAAAGTTACTCTGTATTAACTTTGTTCAGCTCTTGAAGTACTCTTAAAGTAATTAGTAAAAATAACTGATCGGACTTGTCACTTTCTCTTCTGTGAAAATGTTGAGATTATGCTGAAATGTTCCTCAAAGAGGCTGGATCCCATTAGCCAGCAGTATCGGTTCTGGTTGTGGAGTCCCCCCGGAGGCTGGCAGTGCTGATGGAAAGACAGGAGAGACATCTTTTTGACATACTTAGAAACTCCAGAAATGAGGTGTAGACTGCAAATATTGGTATTCCCCAGAAAATGGTGTTCCCCTGTGTCGAGTGTAGTGTAACTAAATTGAGTTTGCTAGTAGCAAGAGGAAACTTGCTCCCTCCATACAAATTCATGTCTGTCTCTCTCTAATTGAAGTAAACCCTCTGTGAAATTGCTACCCAGAAATGACCTCACTAAGGTTGTTTGCTCAAGCTCCTGGCAATCAGTTTTGAATATTCAATGCAGTGGCCAGAAAGCAGCAAAAGGCCCTATACGCTGGAGAATAAATGAGGTGGTGGTGTCTGTTATACCAAAATGCTCTCTAGTTCTTCACTGCTTTTGGTTAAAAAAATGATTAAAATAGTATTCTAATGTTGCATTTATTAGTTATGCCCTGCCATGTGAAATCCAAAGAAATGGCTGTATATAGAATGCTAAAACGCCAGAGGTTAACTGTGCTTCAGTATTTCATATTAACCCCAGGAACCGGAGCGAGCTACTTAAAATACAAACATTAGGGAAAAAAACCCTGCACTGTTCTAAGCCTGTTGCCAGTGAGTCTTTGAATTTAGGTAATTTCATGCATGCGGAGGTAGACTTTATTTTTCCTTCATCAGCTAAAATAACAATAAAGCTGAACTCAGTGTATTTATTTAATGAAACACAGGATCCCTGCCCTGATGGTTTTAATCAGGACCCTCGCTATGTGGTAATTAGGGGTTCTCTCCCATGGTTCTGTTTTTACTTAACTTTCAGAATGTGTAGCCAGTTTAAGTTTCCAGAGATACTTGCAACTAATGTTGCCTCATTTACATGCAGATTATCCAGAGGGGACTCTTAAACACACGCTCACGTTACAGAAACGCGGACCTTTTCAGCACTTTCTTATTCAGTGAACGGTGTTCTTGAGTAAAATGTTATCTTTTGTGAGTAAGTAGCTAATTCATTCCACTTTGTGGATGTGACCGGCTCTTTCATTTCTTGCACACAAGGATTCAGAAGCTGAAGAGGGCTGAGCGCCAGCATTGCCTGCTCTCCGGGTGTCGCTGGATGCAGCTCTGCTCATTTAGAATTACATACCTGAAATCAAGTTCAGGCTGTAAATTTGCCACAGAGAAGCCCTATATGCGATATACGTCAAGAAATGGGCCATTGCTTTCTCTGGCTAGACAGTGGAAAAGAGGTTACAGCAGGCTTTTGTCTTTATGCTTAATAGCTAACTCCCTAAAAGTGACCTGAGAAATGTTGATATTTGTGTCTCTAACTGTACAGCTGGGTACCATTTGTTCCTGGCAGTTACAGAATCACTGGAGACGTGAGGAGGTAGAACACATATATAGCACTTAAAGGTCTCTAAAACAGCTTCCCTGCATAATATGTGATATTAAAATACTAGGTGGCAGTTTGGTCCGACATAAAAGTTTTATTGTATGAGTTTGGGTCAGCCACATTATTCAGGAAGCCACTACTGAGTTTTCAAGTCGTCTGAAATGTGTGCTAGTAAAACGCTTTTATAAAGCACTACAACCTCATGCAGACTCCCTGTATGACTAGTCATCTGTGCCCTGGGATTTAGCTAGTGGGATGTTTGTGATGCGAGAGTCTCGGCTGCTGGTTTGTACAGGTAGAATGCTTGTAAAACCAGACAGAGAGCGCGAGCTTCTCCCAGTCTCTCCTGGTCCAAGGCTTTAGCAAAGGGATTACAGAGAAACCACCTTTGCATTATGCTGAAACCTGTTAATTAAACCTTTCTCATTGCAGAACTGAGTCTTGCTGCTAATTCCTTTCCCTTCATGAGCATTAAGGTTAAGAGGGAACTTGTCAGGTTTTATCCAGCACGCTGTGTACTTACAACTACTGTACAACCAGAAGAATGTCTTGTGGGTATCTGGTGCCTCTCTTCTGTAGGCAGAAAAATCAAAGCCTTCCCGCAAAACATGACCATTGAAGTGATGAAGCTGAGACGGTGGGGCTTGAGTTTTGGATTGCGAAGGAAAAACAGTTCTCTGTTATTGTGTGCTGTGCAGGTCTTGGAATAAATCAGAGTGATGAAAAAGTTTTGGTTGCAAATACAAGTCAGTAGCTGGAGTGATTTGGGGTCAGGGCAGGAGGTGGCTAGCCTGGGCAGCTGGTGTATGACCACTGCTTCCTAAATGTGGGTGCGCACCCAACTGTTTGTAAAGGTCTCCAAGACCATGACTGTGGCTAGAATAATCTCTCCCTTCCCATTCTTTAGGAATACCAGTAATTGTGAAAAAATGCCCTCACAGTAGAAATGCAGTGTTAGGATGAAAGCATGTTGCATTCTGATTGCAGTGGGATCTCTTATTATTTGCCTGAGAAGCTGGGTGGATTCCTAGCTAAATAGGTCTTTCCAGGCTTGTTCACCCACTTCTTTGATCTGGTTTGGCACTTTCCTCTCCTATTCTGTTGTAATTTTTTCTTTGCGGCTCAGCTGCTCTTAATCATAACAGCTTATGAATTGGGGTACGTACTTTAGCTCTGACTTTGAAAACGAGGGGTTTCATCTTTACAGGTTTATCGTAAAGAACAAAATTGAGAAATTGGTAATAGAATGTGCTTTAAATAGTTTCAATAGGAAAGCATATTACAATGCGTTGAGAGGAACCTGTTTAACTGGTAGGAGTAACAGTCTACTAACAGCAGCTTAACTTTAAACCTATGCTTACTAAACACAAGACCCCCGTGCACTTATAATAAATTTAATTTTCTTTTGTGAATAAAATACGGATACATAAGTTCTTTTAAAAATAAGGTTTGCTCTTATGTGTTGTGGAAAAGCTGATGGGTGAACACAGACTGCAGTTTGGAAACCCATAAGGAGGGTAGAGATTGCAAAAAAATAATAAAAAAAAAATTGCTCAAAATTCTTCCCCTTCTTCGTAATCCTTGCCCAAAAAAAGGGAAGGATGACTGAGAATGAGAATTATGAGCAAACAGTAGGGAACCCAGCACTGAAAGGATTTATTGTTCCAGTGTAGCACTATACCAGTAGCATACTGTACTCACCGGAGTGAGTTCTGTGGCAGCATCCCATGAAGAGCACAGAATTGAGAGCAGGGACTAGGATCAGATATTATTCCTGCTTTTACGGTGTCTGAATGGCCACTTGGTAATACATAATTGTTGAATGCTATCCAGATATTTGCAGATCTCTCCAGGTTTGGCCACATTGTTCCTACGTGAATGTAATAGTATGTGGAAGGCTATTGGTGAATAAATGTGACAAACTATAGCCAAGGCTTGAAAACACAGGACCTGCATTCACTGCTAGGGCTGTTCTGTTGGAAAACGGATCCCTTTGGGGGGGGAAAAAGAAGAAAGAAAAGGAAAGCAGATCCCTTTATGAAAATAAAAACATGTTATGGGATAGCTTTGCTTGTACTGGAGTCACCTTTTCTTTTCCTAGTGAGGCTTGATTTCATTTAACTTAAATATTGCTGCTAATAGCACAGCACCATACCCATTGTATTGGTGTGGCACAGGAAATTCAACTGTACTGTCCAAGGCCACCTTTCAAGTCAGTGTTAGAGTTGGTATTGAATTCTGTATGTTCTTGCTGTTTTAAATTTTGAGCTTTTCTGCTCCCCCTGCGTCCTCCACTGTCCAGCCGTAATTTTAGAGCTTGTGATTATGGCGGGCAAGTTGCTCTCAGCACAGCGGCAGTCAGCGATGAGATTCTTTAACAGTGATTTTTATACCTGAGCATCAAGCCCTCAATGAAAATAACAAAACCTGCAAGACCTTACTGCAGGAAAAATCACTGGTGTTTGGAGTACTTCCCACAACTTCTTTTAACAGCTTGCTTGTTTGGTGTTTTCTCTCTAGCCTTGCAGGCTGGGACAGCCGTGAAGAACAGTGAATATTTAAGTATCCAGTTAACTGGAAGGATTTACATTCTGCTCTGCTGTGGCATTCTGTCAGAAATAAATTTAGTGTATCATGATGAAATATTTTAAGGAATACTTCTCACTGCGCACTCACCCACATTTGTGTAACATTCCCATGTTGTAGCAAAGCGAGCCACCGTGCATGCTCATTACAGAAACATGTTGGTACAGCTCACCAGCGATCGCATCCAGCAACAACCTACACATACCCGTCTGGTGACAAATGCTTGCTCAGCCCAGCAGCGATCTGAACTTCTGTTTTATGATAAGCTCAGGTGGTTTCCTTATTGCAAATTATGGGAAGGTCTCTTTCTCTTTCTTTCTGAAGCACGTAGTCATCTATTTTTGGATTCGGTTTGTATCACATTCATGATGACTCTTGCCGGGTACGTCAGAAAGCTTGTCATCATTCTTTTTTTAAATATTGTACAGCTGAGTAGAATTAGAGCATACCATACACATGAGGAAACCCTCTCTCTTTTTCCCTTTCAGCTATGCTGAAAAGCTGTATACGTTCACTGTGTGTTTGTACAGATCGCTAAGCACTGTAGGCAGTGTAATAAGAGGTGGAGAAGCTCTTGAGAAGAAGATGACACACAAGAGTTTCGGTATGCTGCTTCTACTTCACACCCTGCTTCCAGAATATTGCAAGGACTCAAGCCAGGAGCTGTAAAGCTTACTGTTATTATCATAAATAACTTGCAATTTTCATAAAGTACCTTTTGTTAGTGTTTTACAAATACTAAAGAGGCCTTGTAGCACCTTATTAAGGCAGAAAAATATCGCAAATTTAAAATAAAAAAAAAAAAGAAAATTTGAAATGTATGCAGGAGAAGTGATTTGTTTAAAGTCACACAAAGAACAAAGTGGCAAAACTGGAAAGAAAATCCCAAAACGTGTCTCAGTTGATGTTCTGGTGCTGCCTAATGGATAGGTGGGCTGTTAGTTTAGGGCTTCTGCCAGCTCATTGAGAATTGAAATAGAAACGTCCTGAATGTGCTGTACTCTGTGCGCTCTGGCCAGCACAGCAGCCGGTATGGCATTGTACCAAAATAAGAGAAGTTTTTAGAGCAGCCCCAGGACTGCATGAATTTACAGCCCACAAACAGTGGAGGGGGGACACGACACAGCAAAGCATCTTCAGCATTTCGGTTTATCTCCAGACAAGAAATGGGACGCCGTCTTCCTGAAATTCCTTCTGATATTAAGTAGTTATTAGAGGCTGGTCTGCCTGAGACTTAGGGACAAAAGGTTATGCTAGGCTTAGAGTGTTAACCATTTATTTTAAGTGTTAACTCATTTATTTATAGAGTTAGAGCGTTAACTATTTATATTAAGAAATTATTATGATTAGAGGTCTTGCAGTGAATTTTGCTGGAGAGTTACGCTTCTGCAGCTGAGTGAATCGAGAATCAGGGCTGCCTTCTCAGATTGATCAGATTCTCAGTGCATCACACACGGATTTGTTACAAAACTCATTACAAAACTCCTTTCCGTGTTGAAAGTGGAATCTCAGTCTGTTTCCATGTAGTTCTTCCCAGAAGAAGAGAATTTTCATTTACTGCCCTATGGTAGATGCTGAAGATGAAGGGGGTTGCATCTGCTACTGCAATTTTTTCTTTTTATGCCTGCTGCATAAAGGGTGCATTATTGTTTATTTTATAAAAACTTTACCAAAAAAAAGAAGAAAAAAAACCCCTACAACAACCCCCACCCCAGTGTATGAAATTGATCCTTTGTTGTGTTTATGGCTCCTTTTAGGACTGGAATGCAATTTAGTGATACGTTAAATAAGAACTGTTTTAGCTTGGGTAACAACAGGTTCTGTCATTAATCAGTTATGAATCGTATTTGTTGTTTTAATTACAAATATAAAAGTCCAGAGGCCTGAGGAAGTTCATGAGCAGAACTTAAACCAAAAAGTTGTGATTTATTACTTTCAAATTAGGCTCTGAGTTCATAAAATGGGTCTGATGTTTATCTTAGTTACAGCAGTGTATCGCAAATGAGCATCTGCACTCCTATCTACAATGAAACCTGTTTTAAGCAATGGCCCTTCAGACCAATTAAAATCAGTTGCTGAGTAAACTTGGTTATTTGTGGTAAAAATAAAGTGCTGCATGGAAATTTAAGTTCGTTCTGTAAATGTGTGTGACCATACATTTACCTGGTTTAGTAAACTTGTTACAACAGTCTTAAATTAAACATTTTAAAGAACAGATTTTACATAAGATGTGCTAAACCTCTGGAAGTGTTATTGATTTATGAGTGGCTGAACTTCCTTATTGCTATATTTGTTCCAAGATATCTCTTCCTCTGGAGAAAAATTATTCCATATCACTTTGAATTGTTGGTTTTGATGGTTATGCGTAAGCTGTGGGCTGGATTTACTCTCCGGTGTGCCTTGCAGATCTGGTCTGACACCTTCCCGATGTTCATACCACAGGGCAGGACAGGACTTGAGCATTCATCTCCACCTCCCCCCGGGTTGCCGGGCACCTAGGTTTTCTTCTAAGGAAAACAGGAGTTTCCAGTAGACCTGCGGCTGCGTAGTTGGGAAATAAGACTACAGGGAGTCCCCGGAGTCGTCCTGTTTTGTAGGTTAGGCATGGTTGAAGATGAGGACCAAATGCGGCCATGCCACAATAGGATAGTGGTTACACCAGAGATGTGCAAAACTTTCCATCTCTTTGGATAGGTACAGCGTTTTGATATTTAGATTCATAGTTTCATAGAATGGTTTGGGTTGGAAGGGACCTTAAAGATCATCTTGTTCCAGCCCCCTGCCATGGGCAGGGACACCTCCCACCAGACCAGGTTGCTCTTCAAGTTCATCTTATTTCTGCAAGGAAATGTGACAATTGTTCATAAAAGAGGTATTTTTCAAGCAGATGCCAAGAAATAATAGGAAGAGCTTAATGAAAGGTAATTGTCTCCTATGGGGGAAAAAAGTTTCATTTTCATCACCGCGAATTGAAACCACATTGTAGGTGGCTGCTTGCAACAGAGTCCAAGCTTGGATCTGTATCTTGGCTCTGAGAACTCAGCTGGGATCATCCTTTCCCAAGAAAGGTTCTGGAGCGTAAATTATGCCCTTCCAATGTGGGTGGCAACTGCATTGTGTTGTGTTTGTGCTGCTGCTGCTGGGTTGGTATCCCAAAGCAAGCAGCACCTGTGTTTAGGTGCAGTAGGGTAGAACTTGGTAAATACAGTCTCATCCTTCTCATACGCCTATGATCCAGACTGTTGTGGTCTTTTTCTTTGTGACTCGTAGTCTGTATCTGGTGAAATATTTTTCCTAGTGAAAATTTCAGGTGTGGGTTGTGGTTTGCTTTGGGTTTTTTTTTTTTCACTGGATATAAGCTTAAAACTTAAAAAAACTCAATCAAGTCAAAGTAGTGAGACAGAGTGACTTGCACAGGTACTACCATTCCTTTTCTGTGTTGGAGGCGTCATTCTAAGGTAACATACTGTGATGTCAGTGTACAAGGACTTATATTGTCTGTCAGCATAGTTAACATACGATGATTACCATAAACACGTTCTCCTTTGCATTGATTCTTGAGCTGTTGGCAGAACAGAAAAGCAAGACAAGCTTGATCTGTGCCTTAAGAACCAGTGATCTGGCTCTGTACGCTGCATGGGAAGGAACAGAACTGTTGAGTGAGAGGTTACCATTGCTTGGTAGTAATTTTTCAAAGTGGAAACACTCTTGAAACTTGAAGAGTCAGGTGCTAGTTGGAACCAAAACCAAATAGAACACTTGCAATAAAACAAGTTAACTGCGCCATCCAGTTGAACCTTGCTCTGAGATTAACGAGCACCGAGTGTTGTTCTTGTAACTTGAATTGTGTTTTAGTTTTGGAGGAATAGTTACTAAAATGTGCATCATTGTTTCAAGCTTTTCTGTGTGGGGATTTCAATGCTGAGTAAATGGTGGGAAAAGTTTAGTGGGTCTGTCTTAGAACTGTATAAGTGGAGCTGCCCTGCGTTTGTTAGGGCTGTCCCCAGGAAGAAAAGAGCATACAGGCAGTTGTCTACGTTTGTGCCATCGCTCGCTGATGAATGCTAATGCTTACACAGTGTAAGCCCTGAAATATAGCTGAACTCTGCAGTTGAGGAAAAAAAGATTATCTTTCACAATATTCTTAATACCACCGAACAAAGAGAAAAGATCAAAGCCAACCAATCAACCCCATTTTTTTGTTTTATTCAATTGATTTCCAAAGGCCCCTGTTACTATAGTAACTCCAGTAAGTCCTTTAATTACAAAATTTGTAAAAACGCATCAATTATTCAGAACTGCTGGGGGGGAAAACAGTGGCGCAAATGCTTTACAAAAAAAATAGAAAATTTGCAAACAAACTATTACAAACAAAGCTTGCCAGACTTCCCATTAAGCATGACAGGGAGTAACACACCATCAGCATAAACACATCGGGTTCAAGTTCTCGGAAAGTAATCCCCTGTTAGAGAGTTCCCCCTTTGGCTAAAGAGAAAAAAAAAAATCCCCATCGTTGTCCAAATAAAGCACTCCCCTCTCCGCAGATACAGATGGTAGAGCTTATTCTTTATAGACCCTAAATTTAATTACAGTGTATCTGAGCAGAGCAGTTGTGTTATCACATTAATTAGCAGTTTAGAGAACTGTTCACTACTGGAAGTGTTGAATACCAGTGTGTGTTGCAGGTACTAGCTCTATCAAAGAGGAATCATTTGGCAATAATGAGCACCTTTCAAATAATAATTGCATTTAAAATAGATGCTGTCATCTTTTACCATCAGGTATGTTTCCAAAATGGATTTATACTCCAAACAGAGTTATATTGACAGCACCGGAGTAGAAGAATTTGAGGCGTTATCATGTGAGCAATTTCTAAATGCCATCTCTTGACTTGAGCACGCGCCGAGTTGATGTATTTGGCAGACCTGATGCAGCTGTGGGGGAGGCATTGTGTTCTCTGACACCACAGGGGAACGTGGTAGTGAAATTTTGGTTGTGAATCTTTCACTTTTTAAAAATGGGACACTTTTAATGACTGACATCTGGAATATCTCTATCTTTTCCCTCTGCAAGGAAGTACATCTCTCTTCTGTTTGTTGTCATCTTACTCCAGTTTGTCACACATCCCAAACTTTATTTCATCTTCTGACCAAGTAGTAAGCTTACCTCCGGGTCTAACTTGAGTTTTAGCCCAAACATAACTGGCTGTGCTTGTACTAAACTACTACGCTCTGCGGACTGACCCTGCTTGCTTGCTTGGCTCTGTCGGGGGCTTGACTCTGCCTTTAGAAGCTCTGGCTTTCCAGACTTCCATTTTTTTAAATTTTTCTGTTTATATGCTCCCTATTTATGCCCCCTTTATGTCAAAACCTGCTTGCTTATATGGCGTGGGCAGGGCTGAATCCTTCATTTCACACTGCCTACTCCATTTCTGCAGGACTTGGATCCCCTCAAGTGATAGGAAACGTAGCAATGGGGTCTGAGGAGTCTAGATTCTGCTTAAACTCATTTGCAAGTGCAGGAAAAAAAGGTGATTTTAGATAGGCATCAAAAAGCTTTTTTCTGAAGAAAACAAGTTAGTGTCCAGTGTTAGAGGTTATAGTAATATGGAATTGGCAATGCTGTATAAAATAATAATGGGTGTGGATGCCATTCTGACCATGCTAATTAGCTCTTATCTCTCAGCCTCTTCATTAACCCTTGACAGTTCTACTACCAGTACTTTATCAGGGTAGCACCGTGGCTTAAAGTGCACATGTGATTGTGAAACGTGGTGGAGTTGTATGCAGGTTTGGTAATGTTTGTTTTTATCTTTGGAAGTCCAACCCTGATACCTGTGGGATGCGAAGGTGCAGGCTTTGGATAGAAGCATCACAGGACTCCAGCATATCAGTGGGAGATGGAGTTGAATTCTTCCTTGGTCATACAACAAGCACCAGGAAGGTCTCAAAGCAGTCTCCCTCACACTGTCTTCCTTCAGCCAATTATACTAATGACAATCAAATAATTTGTGGGTCTTCCAGAATCTCAGTTACATTAAATTTGTCAGATTGATCCTTGCTTCGTAAACAAGCAAACCTAAGTTACTACTACTGTGGGAATATTATTGGTTTTATTCCTTTCCTGCTAGTGTAGTTCCTATTGCTAGAAAGAACATTCTATTCCTGGTATTAATGAACGCGTTTTTATATAAAATAGAACAATAAGGGATGTTTCTCTTAACCCCCCAGAATGTTCTGCTGTGTGCTGTGTTACTTGGCCAGAGTGAAAATGCACCAAAAGTTTTTTGGGGAAAAAAAAAAAAACCAAACCAACCCTAAGGCTGGTGTGTTTACACAATGTCAGCAGGTTACAAAATTGTTCCTTTGAGAGACTTTCACAAACATCACCCTGGTACTATATGCTTTTTCACATTTTTCAAACTCTGGGACTATGTAAACCCAAGGAGCTGTGGTTAACAAAGCTTCAGTGTTGGTGATTCCTGGGAAGGAATTTGTCCTTCCTTAAACATCTTGTATTTTAATATAAGCTGTGGATGGATTCTGTAAGTGCTGAGCAGATGATAACTTTTTTCACCTGATGCATAATCCATGCCAATGTAAAAGGAATCATAAATAGTCCAGCTGATCTATTACAGTACATGGTAACGTGAGTTTCATGAATATATCTTGGTGTCCAGGATGGTGGTCTCCAGTGTAAATGTGTTGAGAATATTAACGAATCTGTCCTTGTAAATGGCTTTGCAGTCTTCAACCCCACGTGCAAATTTTAATGGCGCAGAGCTGTACCACAGAGAGGCCAGCACAAAATACCACCCTGCAGTAATGCTGCTCATCTTTAGTGATCGCAGATGATCAAAACCTGGGTTGGAAGCTTCATTTGAGAACCTTTTGCTGTCATTAAGGTGGGTCTGTTGGGGGTCTCCTTAGTGGTGAGCTTTACAGCTGTAGAAATACTGTTCTGAGAACAGAAACCTTCAGTGGCAGAGACACTCTAACCCGGGGGCTGACAAGCTGTAGCCAGCATGGAAACGTTTGCTTGCAAACCTCTACCTTCGTGTCCGGGAGGCCACATGGCCCTGGCTGCCTGCAGAGGTTTCACAACACAGTCCGATTCCTCCCGTCACAAGGAGAAATTTAACCATTAATCCTTCCCGTTGAAGGATAGAGTTGTAACCTGATGGACTGAAAAGAAAGTAGAGTAAAATTTATATTGCTATTGAGCATGGTTTTTTTTTAAGAACGGAAAATATACCATCTCTTTAAAGTTTTGAACGTGTGCAGAGAGAAAAGAATCACTAAGTTGTCTTACATCATTAGCTGCCCAAGATCCTATTGCACTAAGTATGTGTTGAAAAATTAGTGTCCACTTCCCAAAGGCTGCTGAGCGTGTGGATGCAGCAAGGGGTAGGAATTAAGGCACGTGTTAGAAGCTGATTCAAAGTAAAAAGTAAATTATTTTTTTTTTAGTAGGCAACATTTCTTAATGGATAGACAACATTGACCTGGGGCTTTCAAAAGTAATATTCACAAGGGTTAATCTTAACTTGGAGAGGTATTTTCCCATCAGCTCCATGCTTTGAACCAGCCCCTAGAGAACCTTCCATTTTAGATTTAGTTCTCTATTGGTTTGCAGATCGTTTCAGTGTGTGATACTGTTTCGGGACCCAGAACTGTGAAAAGCCCTTGTTTTTCTTTGTCTTTAAAAAATGAGGGTTTTTTTCACTTAGAAGTTTTTTGAATGAGGGCTCTAATTTGGTGGTTCTTGTGATGAAAGTTGCATGCAAGGAAAGAGCAAATGTCATATGTAACATCGCAGTATATCAAGAACAGTGGAAACAACTGTTTGAATCGTTACTTGCTACAGTTAGAAGTGGTGTCTGTTGTGTCTAATAGCACAACCTCCCGAGGTTCAGAACTGCCACAGATGATGAAGTTTCCATTAAAGGATAATAAACTCTATATGTCAATGTGACAAAAGAACTCTCTTATCTCTTTGGAATAAGAATGCTCTTTGAAGAGCTTCATAAAAGACTGCAGTATGAAATAAGTCTAGCGGATGGTTATTTTGAATTTCTATAAAGTATGTCAACCCGAAGGCTAAAGGGATTATCTGTGAAGTAACAAAACGTGAAAGATGAATGCTTTCCTTCTATGTAGTGAATGACATCTCTTTAGAAAGGACAGGTACAAACTGTTCTTCCCCAGCAGTGGTTCAAATCAGGAATGACTCCTTGAAATTAGTGGGGCCTTTCGGATCCAAGGGATCTGTCTGTAGTTGAAGGCTGATTCAGTTTTAGGTTGAGTGTAGGTCTCAAGTATAAATAAGTAATCGTAATCCTGATCGAGTGTATGGTTATCTACCTCTGGAATTGGAACACCATCTTTCTTTAAGCTTTGCTTATATTTTTAGGTGAATTAAAGTGACCAGGAACAAAGATTAACTAGAATAGGCATTTCCACGCACGAATTTACTTAAGAGTTGCTCTCCCTGAACTAACTAAAGGTTTGCAAGCCTGAAATCAGAGGTGGGTTGGATCTGAATATTCAAATTAGTCATAGGCATGTTTAATGTTTATGGATTACTTTTTATTACTTTTTGTATTCATGAACTAACTGAATACTAAGCTGTTACTGAAAGGCAGAGAGGCTGAGGAGAGAGTGCTGTTTTGCTCATTATCAGCCATATACACAAACTGAGTGCGTATCTAAGCAAAAAAGAGAAATTATTGTACTGCTTTCAAGATCTAGCGCATTAACCATTTGATAACTAGGTACATATTGGTTTTTTGTCTTTTTTCCAGGATTAATTCTAGAGCATTACTTTTTGAATTGAGAAAGTGAAAATTAAAGAGTAGACTTTTTTTTTTTTTTAACTAGCAAGGGAGAAACTGTTTCCATTTTGTAATATTCCTTGTGTGCCAAAAGTGTAAAAGTCCTCTTAAGAATGAACAGTTTGGCCAGATATTAAATAACTCTGACAAATGGTGAAGTTGTGTGCCGGTTAGTAACCAGCCGACAGTAAATAACTCTTTATCTGAGGACTGGCTTATTCTACATAATGAAGATGATGAGAGGAGAATTTCTAGCCTACTTACAGAAAGGCAATAGAAACAAAAAAACCCAAGCTTCGGAAATAAAAGCAGAGTGCTGTGGCAATTATGAAGTATCTAGGCACTGAAATCAGAAGGAATGTAAAATATTCCTGGGGCTAAACGGCCTCTGGTGGTGGCTTCAGAGCTCCTTTATCTTCTCACCACCTTGGCAAAGCGCAGGCTTGGTTCCGAGGGTGAGGGGCTTCAGCACACACAGTAATGTGGCCTCTGGAGATGAGCAAAAGGGGAACAGAGGTGGATGGCACTGGTGGACAGCCAAAATTCAAGTTATTAAAACATTTGGATGCTTTTGGTGCCATTTCATTCATTAAATGCCAGGATTCTGGGGGGAAAAAATAAAAGGGGATGTGGGCAAAAGCTACTGGAACTCAGGTTTACGAGCCCCTGTCGTTCCCAATTATCTTTGGCAAATGGCAGAATAAAATTAATGATGCCAAATTATCCTTCTATGCAGTGTGCGATAGCTTAACTATTTTAGCTGTTTCAGTGTTGTAAATGATGAAACTGATAGCACGCTAATGTGATCCTTTCAGGCTTCTCGTTTATATTAATGAGTTTTAGTCATCTAAGGCAAACTGATAACCACTGATTAATAGCTCCGCAACTTTCAAACTGGCATCAAAGGCTGATCTCTCCCTTTTTTTCTTTCCTTTTTTTTTTAACTCCTTGATGGGTTAGGAGTTAAGACAGTTAACAATTAACTCTAAGCTTAATTGAAATCCAGATGTTAAACTCTTGATGGAAGTTAATTTAATTCTGATCGTGGCTGTAGCTGATTTCAGTCTGATTTCTTTTTTTTTTTTAAAGTAGCTTTGAACTTGCAAAACAAGAGTGTGATTTGCTTCACAATATTATTTTTTTCTTTAGCGTTTGCAGTCTGTTGAAGAGGGCTTGTTAAACTAATATTGAACAAAGATAAATTATCAGAGGAGCATCAAATAGCTACTAGCAAAAGCAATTAAACCCCTTAGAAAAACTCAAAATTATCAAGAAAAGGCAAACCGCTTTTCTTAAATCTTTAAGCTGTTTTTAAGTTCCATATGTTTGTATGAAGAACAGACACCACATTTTCTGGACAGTATGTAATGGTAGAGAGCAGACTAAGAGTTACAGGTATGTGCTTGTGGGAAGTCAAACAACCATTACTTGGGTAAGAAAATGAATGGGAGGTTTTGGAAGAAGAATTGAGTGTGAAATAACAAAAGCAAAGTCAGTCGTGGAAGAAGTTTGGGGATTTTCTACGCAGGCAGCTGCTTACAGGTGAAATCTTGGGAAGTTTGATGGTGCGGTGTTCAGTCTCTACAGTGAATGCAGGATTGTCCAAAACTGTTGGAATAGTAAGTACAAGAACGACATATTAATATGGGCTATCCTACGCTAATACCTACATTAGGCTTCAAAACGTTCCACTTTTGAAGCAGAGATTTTCAAAAGCCAAGCAGACAACAATGTACTAGAGTGTTTGTGCAGTTTTATTGTTGTGAATAACTCTGCATTTTTCCTGGACTGTTTACTAATAATTACATCAAGCAGCTGAAGTTCTCGCCCTGAGACTCAGATAATCCGGGTCAGCTTCTGCTTTTCAAACAACTGCCTTTGTTGTTTTCCAGGAGGAATATTGCTACCGTTTTCTAAATAAGCCATTCCTCCAAATAAGGAAACCTGATATGCTGAGAAATCTAGGCCTAGAGATCAGAAATGCCGTTCACTAATCAGTATAATTTTAGAACGCACAGGGATGTTGACGCTTCCTGTTGGTGTTTGAGCTTTAAGGCTGCCCTACAAATGGCTTCACACATTTTATTTGCACAATGATGGGAACTAGATTTGCAAAAAACCACTCTCACTGCAGAAAGAGAGGGGGGAAAAAAAGGGTATTGGTGGGCGTTTAGTCCTCACTTTAGATCAAGACATTTTACAGTCACTAGATTTTCCAAACAGCATCTGCTAGAAAGATAAATCCATTGTAGTGGAAATGAAATGCATATTTTAAATTCAGACAGTTTTGTATTGTATTGTCAGTGATGTAGAGGAAAAATAAATGCGAAAGCCATTTAAAAAGCTTGTGTAAAACCTGCATGTGTGCTAAAGAATGTTGTCCTTTAGAATTAGATCCCAAATCAGACTTTCTTGTTGGATTGACTGGTTTGTTTTTCATCTTAAGAGTTCCTTTCATCTTTAGAAACTTGGGTTTAAAGAAGATCTTTAATATTCTGCAACAGAATTACGCATCTGAACAATGAGCATCTGCTGCAGTTTGAGGTTCCCTCCTCACTTATAAGAGGGCTCAGCGTGTGCTGAAGCTGGAGAGTTTGACAAGATGGGGCTCCGGCTACAGCCATCGGACTGGCCGTTAGGGATTTGGAACTCTCACTACGGCATCCACACTGAATTTCTAGACCAGCTTTCCAAAACTGCACAAAGCTACTATTTTTACCAACTCACCTTTTGCTCGATTTTGAAGAGGCCAACCCAAGCTTTAGAGTATCGCTGAACTCCAGCTGGGCAGGTTTGGTTTTACCAGAAGCCAGGTTTGGTAAGTGAAGATCTGCCTGGCAGAAATAAGATAACTACAAAGTGAATTCTTAAATTCCCAATATTCTTCTCAGAACTGGCATAAGATATGGATACCAAAATAAAGAATTAAAATAAGAAATGAATAGATGATAGTATAAAATAGTTTTAATGCTTACGAAAGGAGCACCAATATAAGGAACTTAATATAAATTACTGGAGCCTTTCAAATCCAGCTAACCTAGAAGGGCCCTTCTAGCAGAAAATACATTATATATTGTTTTGGGATTGAAGGTAATCCTGGAATATTGAAGAGTTCTAATCTGTAGAAGCAAGGACTCTTTTTTTTTTTTTTTTTTTTTTTTCTTCTTCTTTCCTAGCACTTAGAGTCTTTCAATATCCTAACCTGGCTATCCAAAGTTAAGAGCCTGTTTTTAAAAGCAGAACACAATAAAACAAAAAAAACCCAGTTTTGGTTAGGTTTGTTTTCTGGTATTTTTAGCTTGTAGTGTTTAAGTTGTTCTTCTCATCTGTGAAGAATGGAAGGAAGGATGTTTTGTTTGCCGCCTCTTGTTTTAAGGAACATTCTTCTGCTCAGTTAATACTAACGCTCTGTGAGATGCGCTTGAGAATCACAAAAACTCCTTGATTTGCAATGGAGTGGCAAGTATTGACAAAACTAATGTACTGGAGTCTTGACTTCACATTGAAGGCTGTTAGGAGCTTCCGTAGCCCTAATAATAATAATAATAATAATTTGGGTAAATCTTTCTTTTACTTAGTTTTATATGAGAAGGTAAGACACTCGATGATCTCAAAGGTCCTTTCCAACCATGAAGATTCTGTGATTCTATTTTTACAGTATCTGGACCAGGTTTCATCAAGAATGTCTCATCATTGCGTTCCGGGTAGATTTTTCCTCTATTTCTCCACTGTGAGCTGTGTGCCAACCTCCATAACCGCTTACATACAAAAACTGTTCTAGCAAAACACTTCATATAAATTTAGCTTTTTCAAATGGGAAGAAGAGGAAATCAGCCCCATATGAACAGCTACTTCTTCACGGTTGTCCAGAGATATCACTCAGTACTCCGTGAGTCGCAGAACACGGCAAGGAAACAGCATTGTAGAAGACTGAGGGTGCAGTTTTATGTTACGCTGAGTTCAGTCTAAGTTTAGGCTGCCAGTGAAATGGGATCCTGTTCTCCCCGGGCCAGCCATGTGCTTCCACTGTTTGTGTTTGCTCTGGCAACCCTGCGACTGCGGGCAAGTTGGATCGGTTTGCTGACTTAATGGAAAACTTGCTTTCAAAACTAAAAGCGAGTTTTCCATTGGATTGGATTGGTGACCCGAGACAGAAAACTGCATAATCCTGTGCAAGATTGAGGGAGAGAATATGTACCTTAGGGAAAAAGAAAATAGGACTTCACCTCTCAACAGCAGCCAGCGTAATGTAAAACTGTGACCTTAGGTTACAAACTCTGATTCCATCTAGTTTAAAAATACAGAATACTTAGGATCTTTTTAAAGCATCAGTTGGCACCTACAGGGTGAGAACCTGATTCTTTATTATTGGATGTGAACTACCCTGCATGATTGTAGCACTGCGTGTCGAAACACTGAAATGGGTGGAATTTGAATAGGGAAATAGAACATCCTTGGTATCACCGACTCACTCCTTGCCAATGCATTACCTGCAGTACTGAGCATCTCTTACATCATGGGTATTTCCTAGAGAAAAAGGAGATAGACATGAAACTGTTTATCTGCAGTGTAACCTGTTATCAGAGGGTGTGGAACAAGTCTTTAAATGCCTTTAGTTGCCTCAGGCAAGCAGGAAGAACCCTGCTACGGCCCAGGTTGATGTTCTGGGTCAATGGTTCTCGTTTCAAGTTGGTGACTGACTTAACCAGCAGGAAACTACGATTTCCAGGGTGAAAACAAATTCTTTATCCTCTCAGCTCCCGTGGACTAATCTAACCTTTTCTGATTCATAATACATGAAGTAGCTTTATGCAGGATCTCACCTCATTCTGATCCACTTTGTTTCCATTCACTTTGATATAGATCAGGAGTAACGCTGTTTGAAGTCAAGGTATTTATAGAGCATAATATTATCCTTTAGCTTTATTCGTGGAAATAGTCCCTACAGGTAACCTGATGGGATACGCGCTGCGGAATCAATCCTTAAGGCAGTGAAAGTTACGGTTTGTTGGACCAAGTTGTATTTATAGTGGGAACAGATACGGCAAACGTAGTATGCAGTAACAAACATGTTATAGTACTTAAAATTGGGGACTGTCATAAATACTCTCTGTATCACTCTCCTGCCCCTTGGCAGTGGAAAGTAGAATAAAGAACTTAATTTTCCACATTGAGAAGAGCAGTAGCCCTACTAGGTCTATCATGGAGCCAGTCTGGTGCGGCTCCCCAGAGGAATTCTTATTGCTGGAGGAGTAAAGCTGCACTTAGCAGACCTTTGTACGTTTTTAGGGGGACTGTTGTAGAAAATTCACTCTGCTTTGTGCACTCAAGAGCCGGGGCGCTGCGGATCAATGTTCTTTATTACAGTAGCTAATAAAAAGAGCTTTATCAGGTTACCTGGCTTTGCAGCTGGTTCTTACATCTGTCTCTGTTAAGCATTTCCCCATTTACTGCAAGGGCAGCCCAGCGCGAGGGCAGCTGTGCAGCAAGACGAGTGTAGAGGTGTCACACGCGCAGGAGTTTGCATTAAACAATCTAGCAAGAGGTCGCCGGTAAATTCGCTCTTCTCAGCTATTCAAATCAGGCTGCAAATTTCCCGTGCCAGAGCGCTCACTTTCACTGGCCTGAGCACACACATTGTGATAAAAATTGTTTAAAAATGTCAAAATCCTGCGGTCGAATATTAGCCAATTCGAAATCAGAATGTACAAGCCTAGCTTGCGGTATAAGGCATGTCTTCGCGAAAATATTTGATGGCTGTACTAAAAATCCTTGTGTCTACCTGCTTGCTTTTGTTCAGTTACAGAATCGGGGGACAGCAATAATAAACTGCCTCTCATGGCTTCATTATGTGCACAAGCCCATTGTTTTGAAGCTGCATATTAATGTTAGTATACATCATTATTAATACACAAGGAACAAATATAAATATGAACTCCAGGTTTTTTTTATGGAAGTTGTAGATGGAGAGAAATCGAAGTCACAAGAGTGTAAGCAGGAACAGAGTCTGCGCTTTGACTCTTGGAAGAGAATAGGAAATTCAAATGGATAATTCTTTTTGGTCCTTTGCACACTCCAGAAGATTTGGTTGCTAACCAGTACTGAATTTTACTGCGACATTCAGAAAATCTTATTAATTATTGTATAAAACTCTAATTTTCCCTAGCATGTCTGTTTCCTAAGCCTTTCCCCTTATAATTACTAGATTTCTTAATTTTCCGTTTTCAGGTCTGATCAATGAAAAGGATAGAAAGTGTACAAGTTGTTTTAATTTCTTTCAGTATAACCTCTAGCCAGAAATACATGATATTGCAAAACAGGAAGAAAAAAACCGAGAGAAATGTGAAAGCTATTGGTGTTCTGCGTGGAAGCCCTGCTCCCTGAAGGATAGAGCTATTTCATGTTCCCCTTTTCAAATGGAGCATTACAGCATATAATGCAGCAATTATTTTGTTGGGTAGGTGTTTCATTACCAACCTGGGCCTTGGAGGTGATGGGAGAAAATTTGTCTTGACCTTCCAGGGAAGCCATAAAAGAGAAATGATGTCTAAATAATAAATGTCTAGGAGAGATGTGAAATGCCTAACAGTGTTGCACTTAGCTTTCGTGACATCTGTGCATTGTAGTATAAAGAGCTGGTATATGGATCATTTCAAAAACAGGAATATTTTCTATTGTTCCTTTGCATTTTTGACCTTCCTTCTCCTCCTGGTTCAATCCCTCCCAAATACGGTTTAATTGTTTTTTCTGCAGGATGCGTGTTTTCCTGGTTTTCCCTTAGGACTGCAGCAAACCACAAAAAGCAGATTTAGGGAAAAAAAACTTTGATTCTGAAGCGAAGCTGATGGGATGAGGTTTTTATTTACTATATTTTGCTGTATGTGCAGCATTTGGTAGCCATGGGAGAACAAATCTTGCCTTCTCCCTTTGATGATAGCGTGGAGGACGATAATAGCGTGGAGAGAAGATGCAGGAGGAGTAGCTGCGGTGACGTCTGGCCCTGCTTTGCATCGCCGGTCGGGGGTAGGAGTGCCGGTTGTTCTTGGGTTTAGGTGTTGTGGAGTATTTTTCTTCCTTCATTTTCCAAATTTAGGTTTTAGTAGTTTTCAGGGCCAGCAGTTGAAGTTATTGTCATTCCTCAGTTCCGAAACTTATTATTCTATAGTTATGTTGTTTAGTCCCCTGTTGAATAACCAGAATGCTTTCTGTGCTTCTGCTCTTTCCAGTTGCTTTGGGAAAGGCTGACTTCCTCTCTGATCTGCAATAAAAGTTATTTTAATGGAAAAATAAATTGCTCTAGAATAAATAGTCCATTAAATGATCTCATTTTTAAATCTTTCCTTCTAAACAAGTATGAGTGTTGCCAGGTGTTGTTGTTGTTCTTATTTTATATTCCTCTAGATGTAATGGAGACAGAGATTCTCTTTTGCCAAGCAATTGTGGTGCCCCCATAGAACTGCTGATCTGGACAGATAAATGATCGTTATGTTGAGCTTTATTAATGTTCCTAGGAACCCTTGTGTAACATTATCCATCGTGCCAGAGCGTAGGAGTAACTTCTGATTGTATCTGGCTCAAGTGATCTGCCTCATTCGCTGTGAAGTTTTAAATCCTCAATGATTTCACATACCAATTGATCAGCTGTTTTTCTGTGGCTGCTTGACAGTCTTTGTTTTACTCCTGACTCTGAAGTGTTCCTGTTCTTGGCTCAGTTGCTTGGGTAGAGGCGATCCTTTAGAGAAATAAATGCCGAACAACTTATCCACTGCTTTATTGTATCCTTATTTGTGTCAGCTAGGTCTCTTGGACTCTGTAAGGTTTGGAGTAATGTTTCTGGACACAAAAGGTGATTCGAAGAGGCTCAAAGGAGAGCGTTTCGGTAGGTCTTCGATGCATAAAGCAGAACTCAACAGCCAGGAACTTAAGTTGTAGCATCCAAAGTGCGTTATCTGCGAGAGGCAGGAGCTCCCAGCTGCTGAGCTCCGAATGCAGCTCCGCTGGAGAGCCGCTCCCTCTTGCAATGATAAGAAATTACTGATAAGGAAATAAGCAGATTCTTGCCTCTTTTTGAAGTCGGTTTTTAGCTTTATGTTCCCTTTGGGAAAGAAAAATCTCATCTGATCTGTTGGTCTCAAAATGTTGCCTGTGCTAAATCTAGCTTGGAGTCTAAGGAAGCACAAATGATGCCAAGCACCATCCACAAGACTCTCCTTGACACAGAAGCCACCAACCCTTTACACCGTGCTGCTTGTGTTTCTGAGGCTTGCCTCCTCCAGTCACAGCTGTACTTGTCCCCTCTTCCCTTCCATTTTCAACCTCACTTTTCCATAATTGGGAGTCTTTGGTGGCTTCCCTCTCAGCACAATTCCAAACCCATTGCATTTGTGCCAACTGAGTGCCCTTCGTCTGAATCGACCTCAGGGACCTTCCCTAAACCCTCTTCCCATTCTTAAGACTTGCTCAGATGCTATTCTCCTTCCTTCTAGGCTCTCTTTCTTCACAGACTTCTTTTCTACCGTTTCATAGCTCCTTTCCGCCTACTCGCTGATGCTGGCTGCCTTTACTTTGTTCTTTGTCTCTTTCCTAATAAGGCCTTTTGCCCATAAGGAGCCCTTGGTAAATGTTTATGTGAAACATGCCCATTATAAAACAACTTCTGGTAGTTGTCGTGTCTCTCTAGGCATACGTGGACAGTGATGACGTGCTTCTGGGATTTCAGCCACAGTTGGCACTGCTCAGCTTTGGACTGCAGGCCCAATAGTGTGCTACCTGAATCTTCTTGTCTTTTTATTAAGGAAGTGGTTATCTAAAGTGATGTGATGAGTATTGGTTTATTGGAGGCTTCATGTGACTCGGTGTAATATACAGGTCTGGAGGGAGTGGGAGTGCGTTATATTATTTGTAACAGCAGAAACTTGATGAGTTGAGAGGACACAAAGCATGATTTATCTCTGAGTTTTTGTTACTATTACAAACCTAGAAAAATACCCAAGGAGTGGCTGTAGCTTTAACTCATCTCAGCTGCGAGCTGGTTTTGATCACAGGGAAATGTGCCAGTTCTTCTCAGGGCTTCTGGAGAGCCTTGATACCATTTTGACATCATGATGACTAGATACAAGAGTGCTTAACAAGACTGTCAGTACGGTGTCAAATTTATATGTACATATATGTATACATACAAAAAAGATTTTAAACTTTTCTTGTGATCCTTTATCTCACGACAGATATATCTTGCTTTACTGTGTCTCAGGGGAACAGCATCACTGCTGGAATGTTTTCTCTGCTCTTTTTTACTGCCTATCAGTCCCTTAGTTTTGCCATAAAGAGGTGGTTTAAAAAAAAATAATCTACCAATGTCTGTGTTTAGATGATGACATGTATGCATGTTCCTGTCGGCGGATAGTTGAGATAAGCAAAAGCATGTTCCAAACTGTAAGCTGGAAAGAGCAATCATTGTTGCCCTTCAGCACTGCAGTGGCCGTATGGATCACTGCAGCAGTCCATTATGCAGGTTTTTTGTTTGTTTGTTTGTTATTTTTTTCTTCAATCAAACTGACAATGACAATATCATAGAATGGTTTAGGTTGGAAGGGACTTTAAAGCCCATCCAGTGCCACCCCCTGCCCTGGGCAGGGACACCTCCCACCAGCCCAGGTTGCTCCAAGCCCCGTCCAACCTGGCCTTGAACCCCTCCAAGGATGGGGCAGCCACAGCTTCTCTGGGCAACCTGGGCCAGGGGCTCACCCCCCTCACACCAAAGAATTTCTTCTTAATATCCAATCTAAATTTCCCCTCTTTCAGCTTAAAACCATTCCTCCTCATCCTCTCGCTATGCTCCCTTATCAAGAGTCCCTCCTTTTTCCATGTCAAGTGCCTTCCCGTAGCTTTTTGCATGAAGTTAGCAGAAGATTCATTCTGTTCATGTACGTACTTTATTAACAACAAATCCTGATAACCAAGCCTTGTGGTTTTCTTAATTTCCTAAAATGTAAGTCCCCGTTTTATGAGGCTACTCAGTATGGGGTCTATGTAATGTATGTATGGTGAACGTGAAGTTGTTGAAGATACAAAGATGTTACTCAAGTTTAATACTGATTTGCATAGAGCTTAAGAAGAATTAGTTAAACAGTCACTTCCCTCTGAATTACAGATAGTAGGAAGAAATGTCATAATACCTGTGAATATGCTTTCTCTGACGCCCTCCGAGGAGGTAATGTGGAAGTTAATATTGGGAGCCAGACAGTTAAATACACTGTAAATAGTTAAAAGCTGTCTCTATCTCATGATAAAGTGGGCTGACAGCCTTATGACCTTGAACAGCTGAAAGAAATTGAAACTGTCTTTGGTGTATGTTTTCAGTCCTATTTGTCCAAATGCGTTACTGCTGAGGCTCAATGTTAGAGAGCTGTCTTGTCTTTCTCTTCACTGATGGTCATGGACTCAGGTGCTGAGCCCATTTTGTTCTATTTAGGGTGAGTATCCTGGAGTGTACATGCATCGTAGTCTCTGTTTTGAACAAGAATTGCAGAGTTTCACCTGGGAGGAGGGACTGTGTGGAGCTCGTCCATCCATACCTGAGAGGGATGCAGGGAGCCAGTGGGGGAAAAAATGCAATTGCAGGAAGCGGGGAGTGCAGCTGACACCACCCGGGCTCACCTCTGGGATCTCGCTACACTCATCAGTAAAGATTTCAGATTTGCATGGATTTCCTGAGTTTGTTTCAGTAGTGCTTGCAAAGCCCCCATGTGATTCGGAGGAAAGAATTCTCCCTCTTGCCCCCCACAGAGACCTACAAATGCCATCTTGACGCAGACTCTGATTCAAGATTTTTTTCTTAACAGATAAAAGTAAGTGCTGGTCATGTGCAGGATTGGCCTTATGAGTTTGTCTCACCTGTAAGTCTAATCAGCACTATACTGGATTTAGGCATCTGTTATGAATTAAGCTGTTTCATGCAGACAAGCCCCCCCCCGACTTTGACTTCTATTGTTACTGTTTTTCTGGGCTTTGTGTGCGTCTCTGTTGATGGTAAGTGCCCTCCACAGCATATGGCTGCTGAAGAGTGGTGTCAGCACAAAAGCCACCCTGGAGGATAAGATAAAAAAGATTCTGTGTGGGCAACTACGTAGGAAGAATCTTCAAAGGAGTGATATGAAGAGCATCCCTTGAGACTTAACTCCCCTGATCGGCTAAACAAACATGGGACCAGTTCATCTTTCTGGACCACTGGTGAGTTCACAGTGTCCTTCGGAAGCTTCTGGCTGAATGCAAGTAAGAATCCTGGACGGAAGCGTTAGATGTATCCTACCTCGTGTGCTTGCTGGTGTTAAAACTTTACTTGATGCTACAACAGCAAGTATTCCTGTCTCAGACAGGAAGCTCTCAGTAGTTGAAGCGTGGCTTCTGTTTACAGGAACCTGGTGGCCTGGTAAGGGCCAGTTAATCTCTGGGATGCCAGCCAACAGAATTTTTGGGTTTATGTCATTTTGCCTCTAGCAGGCTTGTCTGTGCCTGCTGGTGCTTCCCCTTCAGAGGGGTTAATTTTGTCTCACTCTGTGAACACAGGGGAATAAAACTTAGCCTCTTCATTCTTTTGTTCCCCCTCCATTGCCCATGTTAATTTAATTTGACAGCCTGGAGAATAGGATTTGTCAAATACTGTAACCTTAAGCAACACAGATATTGAAAACTGTGCTTTAAATTTATCTAATCCAGATGTGAGAACCAATAAAACGCTCAGATGAAATGAAATGTCAGGCTTTGTGGGGAGAGAAAAGGAGAAATACTATTTGCCACTCATTTTTCCGCATGGCATAAAGTGCAGAGCCGGGTTCAATCAATTATATTAGTCTCCAAGAATAGAAGGAGGTTTTGTCATTTCAGTGCTGGTAGCTAATAGTAAATATGATTGATATCAAAACGCTGCATCTCACAAGACTTGCTCAGCAAAAACAATTTAGTGTTTGGGCAGTGAAAAGGCTCGTCTTGGTGCAAGTATTTATGGCTGATCTTCAGCTCAGAATAGTAACGGCTAATTAAGCAAATCCTGTAGTATCATGCATGAAACTGATTACCTCTCTTCCCAACAAAACATGGCACCACTCAAAGAGATAACATTTCTCTCTCTTAGTAGTACTAACAAAAAAGCCACCAATGGAATGACTTTCGGTCTGCAGGAATTAGCCAGTTGGAACCAGTCAAAGACCTCCAAAACTCCAGTGGGTGGAAGAAAGCTTGGAAGCTGTTTGCTGCATGTGTGCTGAATAAGCAAACTATAATGTCCAATTTGGGAATTTCATTTGTTCTACAAAATATAGTTTCAAATACTGTGTATAAACTAACTTCAGTTTCTGCAGTATTTATTTTTCTGTATGTAGGAAAAACCCGAAAGATGTATAATAATTACCTTAAACTAATTTTCAGCTAAATCGCTTCCCCTGGCGACCTTTCTTTGGCAGAAGGGAAGAAATGCTGAGTACCTCTAGGCAATAGTTATCAAACAGTTCATTCCCCCAAACTGCAATTTAGTTTTAGCTAAAAATGGGTATTCATTAAATTCAGAGCATAGGCCTAATAAGTAGGATTCAAATTTGAAAAATTTCCATTTGGTATTTAAGAGGCAAAGATTTTAATGTCAATATGAATTGCCATTTTAAATTTGTCTGCATTTTTAATATAAAAGCCGAAGAAATTTTCAATCAAAACAAAACAATTTTTCACATTTAAAAAATAACTTTATAGTAAGCCGCAAGTTGTATGCGTAGCTCAAACAGTAAGTAAATGCTGGCGTTGAGAACACTAACTTGATTTGTCTGTACCGTGTTGTTGTGGTATGATAAAATAAATTGGGACTGCTCTTAGACTTGTTTCCATTCTCCACCATATGAATTAGGTGTCCAGGAATAGGTTAGAAATGGAACTGTATTTAAACTACCACCCTCAATTCCATTCTCAGAAAAAACACCTTTCATATTTGAATAAAGTTTGACCCCAATCGAGACCAGCTGTGCTTTTGATCACACAAAATCAAAACACGTATGATAAGATTTTTGCAAATCTAACCCAACTACTGGCATTGTGTGTCTAGAAATGATGATTTGCTTAAGTCAAAACCTGTAGAAAAAACCTCAAAGGTTTACTGGGGAAAAAAGTATGCTGAGAAAATGCATGTCTTAGAATTTTTCTTCTTCCTAAGACACCAAATTAGAACAGCTAGGTGCCTAATGTCAGCACAATTAATAGAATTAACTGCTCGTGTTGGAGCCTTGGATTTTGTAAACTGAGTCGTGTGAAGTTAGTGCATTAATTAAGAGAGTGGGACACAGCAGACCTTAATTGAATTACTCAGTTTTTCAAAGACTGTCTGCATTGTCTTAGCACAGAGTTACCTCTTACTCCAGATCTGTAATACAAGGCTACTACTACTTCTTATGTCTGAAGGGAGATTTTTATTTTCTTTTATTTTTTTACGTTTGTGAGCCTAATAGGCTATGATGTTGAAAGAGCTTCTTCAGGCTGATGTAAAGGCAGAGCTTTTGTCAAAGATAGTTGTTGGGATGCGAGTTTGGGGCAAAGTCTGAGGTTTCTGCTGGAGTCTCCAGGTCTCCCACCCTTCCCAGACCATCCTTAGGGTACATTTTTTATGCAGCCAGCTTACAAGTTCAGCCTGATATTACTACTGAAAGGGCAAAATTTGAGCAGATAAAATCTCATAGCCCTGGGTGCTTTCCAAGAGAAGTATCCTGGTAGAAATGCCAAGTGCCATAGCTATATTTGTCCCTAGGTTGTTCTGTCCAGAGCTTTGGATTTGCTGTCATAGAGGAGTTTCTGCATCAATCGCAGGTAATTCAGATGGAGACGGCGCTGTCGAAAGATGCCAGCGAAGGCAGATCCATGCTGAAAAATTCCATGGTTTCTAAACAATGCAGTATCTGTCTGGATTCTGGCTCTTCGAAACCTTAGTATAACCTAAGAAGTAGAAGTGCCATTTAAAAATCTCAGTCCGTTCAGCTGATCATACGCTCTGGTCTCTTGGGTTTGTTTGATTCATTCATTAGCTGTGTAATCCATTCGTTTCTGCTGGGGTTCCATAAATCACATGCTTGCCAGAGTGGAGAGAGTTATTTGAAAGGATGGAAGAACCATTAAGTAGAAATGAGAGTATGTGTAAAATGTTCACCCTACGTAGCTGGGGGGGGAATGAGCGCTGGCCTCTCTACAGCATGGAGCGGAAAGACCAGCAAAACCTCAGCCGTTTCCCCTGTTTCTGGTTAACGTAATAAACATGGGCCTGGGCTATTCCCAGCAGGGACATACTGCAGCTTCCAAAGCTGGGGATCGCTTTCTTCTGTCATGCTCAGCCGTGGCTTTGTATGTTTTTCCTCCAAATTACAACATGGTTTTAATCTAAACAGACATCAGTTCTGTATGCCAAGCACATCAAATATATATCGCAAGGATAACAGAATGGAAGAAAGGAACGCGGCTCACAAAGTGACCGCGTGATAGTACAGGGAAGAGGAGGGGGGAACTGGAGGAAAGGGCTGAGCAGGGAATGGACCCCCTAACTCAAAGCAACTTATGGAAAAAGCGGTCGATGAATAGAGGTATTGTATGTGACTTTGTGAAGGAGATTCCCCAGGGAAAGGTTAGCTTCCAGGATAAATGAAATCTCCCCTCAGATGGCATTCTTCCCTGTCCAGATACAGGCGTGACCATTACCTGTTACGAAACAGAATTGAGAGTTTTTATTGCTTCTGTTCTAATTTACACGATTCTATAAGTGTCTTATTTTTGTCTTGATTGGAAGGGCTGTGTCATCAGGAGATTCTGCTTTTCTGGAAGTTATTTCCTTCTAGGACCTCTCAAGAACCTCCTCCAACTTATATTTTTTCTTCAAGCTTTTTATACTTCGTGTTGGTGGAAGGTCCAGGCTTTTTCCCCAGTCACTGCAAAATTCTAGATAGAGAAGAGTCAACACTGTGTAAGTCTCTGTAGTTTGGTGTCTCTCCAGCTTCTGGGGGTACCGGATAACTTTTGGGAAGAGGGTGTGAATGGAGAAGTTCTGGCTTGGGAAGCCTGAGGGTTATTAGTCCCATGTGAGCTCACAAATTAGCACAGAGAGGGGATATACAAATGCTTAATAAGGCGGCTGTCGTGAAGAGTATGTGGGACTGAGGAGGGAAGAAACAGATGGGACGCCTCTCGCAACCTGCTCTGAGGCCAGGAAGCTGCATGATGTCATGGTGTCATTACTGTGACATAGCGCTAAGCTCTGCTTCTTTGACAGTCGTGTTTGGGGTCGTTTGTTTGCTTAAGCGATTGCTGCTATCATTAGAAAGTTACAGGACAACTTCAGTGTTAACTCCAAAAGAAGTTGGGTTTAGTTCTAAAACTTGGAAGAAGTTTTAAAAACATGGAGTGTAGTCTAAAAATGCAGAAACCTGAAAGCTCCTGAATCTTGGTTAGAATAATATCCCAAGATTAATTTTTTTCAAGTTATGTTTTGCTCATGCTTTTTCAGCTCCTGAATGCGACCAGTATTTGCAGGAAATAGAAGTATGCCAGCCTGAGCGTGGTGCATCGGGCACTGATTGTAGCTGCGTTTAGTTCAGCGTTTGGGGTTCACATTGTCCTCGTTCTTTGGAAACTCGTGCCTTAGGGGCTGCTCCGGGTTGTTCAATCCTATTTAGTTATCGAGCACAGAGATACGGTCACCTACTTAGTAGATCAAAGGTATTAAACCAGATTTGTCTGCAATTGTCACTAATACGGTGATATAAGAAGGACTGTGATATTTGTATTGTTTTTAGAGAATTCTGCTGAACTTTTTTGGAAAAAGGCGGATTACAGAAATAGTCTTGCAGGGAAACAGGTACAAAAAAGGAGTCGTTCTCAGAGTGAGAGTGCAAAGGAAGCAAACTACATGTAGAAGGTATAGAAATTGCTTTTAAAAAAAAAAAAAAAAGAATCAAGCTGAAACATGTTCTCTTTAGTATATGGTCTCAGTCTCCAGCTGCTGCTTCTCCAGCCAGGCATGAGCAGTTTCACTGCGGCACTCCCTGCGACTTGGCAGTGCTCAGGCTGTCACGACCAACAACAGCACAGTGCTGCCGAAACAGATGAAGCACGAGTTGAATGGTGCCAACACTTTATAATGTTACAGAGTTTTTTTACACAAATAGAAGGATCCAGCACTGAAACTGCTTTATGTTCCGTTCTTTTTACAAATCTACACCTCTGACTTTAGTTTTTGAGAGACGTGTTTCTCTCTGTGGCTTTTCAGAGATGTTCCACGTTCTCAGTCTTAGGCTTTGATGTGCTGTATTTTGACAGTTGCTTCAAAGCTTAAGTGGATTGGGCTCCAGAGGGTTGCAGATTCAGACTACCACTTCAGACGGATGGGAATGAGGGAGGGAAGTCAAGTATCGTAACAGTGTCTGAACCCTGGGAAGCAAAACGGTACTTGGTAGCAGAGCCAGTGTGATAAGAGCAGAGGGCTAGAAGCGGAATTACAGGACAGCTGGGACTAAGACACTTCTTTCTGGAAATTTTCTCTCTGGAGCTCCTTGGGTTTGTTTTATAGAGCGATGGAAATGATCTAAACTCAAGACTGAGGGGAAAATGGGGAACTTCAGACATTGCTCTCACCCTGACTCGCCCCTTGTGGCCACAGGTAAAATGTTGTGTTTCCAATCTGTAAAACAGGTCAGACACTTACTTCCCCTCCTCGGAGAGATGGTGTGGGAATTAGTTTCCATTTACAAAGTATTTTAACGTGCTGTCATTCTTTATGGTTCAGAATGGACTTTAACCATAGAGATTTTTCTGGGTGGCTCAGAAAAGACCACGCCTGCCACATTGCGCTCAGCTTTATTTGAGTTGCCAGGAAAAAAAAAAGCTAACAAATTGGCATACGCGCAGAGGAAAGCAACCCAAACAACTCGGGGATTGGCTGGAGGGGCTAAATTAATAACACAAGATTAAGAGAGATAAATATATGTAGTTTGGTGAAAGCTGTTCCCCTGGAGTTAATTATGCCATATTATTTTAAAGATGTAAATGTTGAAGGATTTGCTTAGCGTGCTCCAGAGAGGTAATTGGCAGAGAAAAGAGGAAGCAAAAAGGAACTTCAAGTTGAATACCAAGGGAAAAGAATTTCCTGACAGTGGATTGTTGCTCTGTCAACCAGACTTGCAGGGAAGTGCTGAAAGCCCCACTGTTTGAAACATGAAAGTCTCCTAAAGCCCTTAACGGAGATGAAGATGAAACTCAGCGAGCCTTGTCTGCTTCAATTACTGTAATTTGAGAGACACAGATGCCATTATTGATACAGCAGTAATGCCCAGGAGCTCCGATCAGAGATGCGTGCTGTAGGAACACACGAACAAGCTTTCCCGATCTGTTACAAGATCTGCAGAGCAACCTGGACCTAGACCAATTCAGAAGTTAGTCTTGAAGGGCCGCAGCCAGCGCTGGTGTGGATTCTCTGCCCTTTCCTCTCCCAGCAGAGGCACAAGGGCAGCCTGTGCTGGCGAGACCAGTGTGGCCAGCACAGCAGAGCTGCCCTCGGCGTACCCGAGAGGGCAGTGGCAAACAGCTCCCATTGACTCAACCTCCGTGCGCCTTTTCAGTTCGCAAACACAAAAATACTTTCCTGGGCTTCCAAGCTCCTCCTGATCAGGAATTACAAGAACAACTATGGGAAGGTTCACAAACTACAATGAAAATCTAAGTAGGAAAACTCAGGAAACATTAGTTTAATTTCCCAGTTAATCACAAACACCTTTTCCCTTAGATATTTTTGTTTCTCTTGGATTCTGGGTGTTCCTATGCTGCAGCGTATACCAGAGCTGACCTGAATATTTGCCCTGGAGTTCCCTTGCAGGCAAATTTATCCTGGTAGTCTTAGCAGGGTATATTAACCCCTGTTTAGCGCTGTGCTATTGTAATTACAGTGCTTCCAGTGATTAGGCTAACTTGTTCAGACTTATCACAAGCCATCTCTGCAATGCTCAGCAGTCAGCTAAGCATTTTTGCTAGAAAACAGCATCAGCAAAAATCAGTATTTCTGCCAGTTAAATGAGATGCAGACCTAAAATCAAACCGCTCTGATTGTGCAGTTTATTTAGATCAGGCAAATCCTGAACTCTGGTCTGTAGAGTTAAGGAAGAAGTCAACCTTGATCACAGCTTTTAACTTGCCAGGCACTGGGTTTGATCAGAGAACTGGATTGAATGTCCTGTGTAAACAAAGCAGTACATTCGAAACCACGTGTGAGAAATTGTAGCTGTGAAGCCTTAATCATATTGCATGGGAAATACTTAAGTTAGTCGTTTAGCTAGCAGCATTTAAATTTCTGGAAAAAAGAAGTCTGAAGCTAGTACTTCAACGCAAAATCCTGTATTCTTTTTACATCTGTGATTACAAGCATACATGAGGGCTTATAAATAATGCTTCTGCCAAGCTTCGTTACCTATGCTGATGAACCCTGCAGGATTTTATTCTCAACCTGTAATACAATGATAGTCCGGGAATGGAAGTCCAGTTCCATTCCCTTCCCCTGTGGCATTTCATTCCTTATCTACAGCTTTCTGCCATACCAAGCCTCAGCCCGAGCAGAACTCTGAACATCTTGGTCTGTGATTTAAGTTTAGCAGCACATTGTATTCACGGCAGTGTGTGAAGCTTTAGGGCCTCTCAGATGGAAAGATGCAGGTGTGGAATTTCAGCCTTTTTGTCTCATCTTTTTTTAGAATGCTTCTGTTTTGGCGTGTTAACTTCAAGATAAGTAGGTTTTAGAAAGCAGTGCCAGTGGAATGAAAACAGTGAAATTGTTAGTGTTGCTGAAAGTCCAAGAATCCCCTCCTGTTCCTGCACTGGGTAACTCCAATACATGAACGCGTACAGGCAGCGTTTTTATCAGGACATGTGCTGCCAAGCAATTAACTAAATGGGAAAAAAGATGTGATCTAGAGTTGAGTGCATTTGCTCTACTCTTTCAAAAAAAAAAAAAAAAAAAAAGCATGCCATATAAAAGCTTCCAGAATACTGTTGTCAATGTTCTGGCTAATTAACTGATTAATAATTTGGGAAGCTGTAGTATTTCTGGTTTTATTGAACTCTTCACTTCAGACTCGCTGCTTAATGGGAGAAAGTCTGGTGTAGGCCCTATGCATGTTAAAGCCAAGGTGACAATTCTATTCCCGGTACCAATCCTGGAAGTCAGGGCAGAGGAGCTGATTTGTCCGGGCTGTTTTAGCTTTCCTTATCCGCTCCCTGCCATCTGGACATCAGAACGTGCTCTCTGCATCCCGTCACTAACACTCTTCCAAAGAGAAATGCTGTGATAATGACTAGTAACTTGGCTGTCCCATTCATTAGATATATTGTGACTTAACGATAACATTAATTGAATTGGCTGAATAAGTGCTCTTTGGGCGGGATGCCAGTGTTTCTGGGAGTTTGTGTAACAGCCGTGCTTCTGAGGAAGTGAATGAGATATGAATCCGTCTTACAGTAGGCACCAGTTTGGTGTCTGTTCCCGTGGTTCCCATCGTGTTACGGCTCTGGAATGATACGTATACAAGTACATGGCTGGCTCTGCTTTGATGCTCGTGAGCACTGGGGGGATTTGTCACAGTGATGGTGATTGGAATTAGCACTTCGCAGGTGGTGTTCCCTGCCCTGGTGGCATGTTCACCACGAACCACACTCTTTCTTCTCATTTGGCTCCTGATGGCTGTACGTTCCTGGCCTTGGCCCGGAGAGATCAGTGGCTCTTTCCTTTACCTCTTTCTTTACCTTCTGCCCTTTTCAAGTCTCTGGCATAAGGAAAATCAGAAGGTGGGATAACGTTTTTGTTGTCTGGGATTCCTAGCAGCAGGTTTGCCAGTCTTCCTTTCCATTTACTAGTTCTGTGTGTTGTTCCCTGCTCCTCCTGAGAGCTTTCATCAGGGAATACCGCACCGCTTCGGGGACAGGGCTCGGCCTTCCTCTCAGACTCCCATCGCATCCATAAAGGCGGGATAAACTACAACAGTGACTGTGCCAACAGTGACAATGTTGGCATTGTTAAAGCTAAGGGATAACTCCTTCTCATCCGAGCTGATGCACAGTGTATGTGTGTTACCAAAATCTGAGTTCTTTCATTATTTAATCATTGTTTTCATTCAAGGACAGGTATATGTAATTGAGGCCATTTTAATTCTTACTGCTTCAGTTAGTTAGATGTTCCTTGGCCTTAATTAAAACAAGAGGTAACAAGTGTGTGCGTATGTAGCCAGAGAGCCGAGGGCGGTCTTTTTAGGCGTTCTGTTGTGTTCTGAACGCGGATATTTTTTTTTCCCCCCTTCTTTTTTCCCCCTCCTGTCAAACTTTGAGCTTCAGCAAGCTGCTTCTAACTGCTAACATATGTCGGGGGGTGGGGAAAGAGATGCGGGAAGGAATACTCCAAGGAGTACAGTAGCATTTCGGCATTCGGTAAGTTAGTCGTCAGCTACTTCAGTTGTAACACAAAAAATAAAATGAATGATCTGCAAAGGAGCTGTAAATCTGAGAGCGCAAGCTTGTGCTGTTCATACAGTGATTACACAGAAGACCATAACTGTAGATTTTACCTCGTCTTTTCTTTATGACGATCTCAAAGCACTTCAGCACTTTGAAGTATCGAGATGTTTATTGCCTCTGCTTTACAAAAGAGAACATGAAGAGCCAGACAGAGCTAGATCTTGAATTTCTTGATTCACAACAGCCATTTACTGTTTTCAGTGTGAGATGCTGTATGGAAGGAGTTTTGAAAATTCAGCAAGTAGTGATTGAGTGGGAGATGAAACCATGTCTGAGGTGGAGGAGAAGACCAAGATCTCTTGTGTCTTAATTTGTTCTTTGAAACCCAATATCAACTTAACTTTTGTCTTCAAAGTCAAACTCCTATCTGTCCACCAGCAGCACTTGCCTGCTCTACCCAGACGGGCTGTTTTCACTTGAACTTTTTGAAATCTCTCCATCTCACCCTGATGGTGATCCCAGTCGGGTCTCGGAGATTTTGTTTCAGTACTTTGGTCTTTTACTGTACAAACCACAACCTGGGGGCCATTTTGTCACCTCGTTTTCCCACCTCTGCCTTGGAACTTTTGAGAACATTCTTTCTATCTCTACCCCTTCCAAAATTAGTACTTTTTTCCCCCCTGTTTTAAATATGACAGATATATGCCTATTTACTTGAAGTCCTTAAGAAGCATAAAGTTGTGATTTAATTGCTGTCTCCTGAGTATTTCTTGGGAAGGCAGGTAGCTGTACAAATAAGAGCACTAACAGTTGTCTTTTTAAATCAAATTGCTGTAGTGTATGGCATGTGTGCGGTGAGTATCTCCATTAATTTTTGGTCTCGTCTTCTATTTGAGTTTGCCCATAAAACCTCTGTGAGTGTTGCTGGGAGTGAGCCAAGTGTAGCAATGGCTGTAAGGAGGAGGAGCGCATCTTCCACATAATTGCAATCAGGTTTGAGGTCCACTTGTACTGCGGACTGTAGCTTTCTGCTTCTGTGCATTCCTTCAGTGCTGTCACCTGGGTTTCAGCGCTGCAGGAGCTGTACTGGGCTGAGGCTTTGGTTCAAGTCTCATCTTGAATATATGCTCTGTCTGTTTTCTTTTTTTTTTTTTTTCCTTTCTCCTTTGTGTTCGCTCAGACTAAAATCTTTGGTTACAAATCTCAGCGAACAAGTCCTTTGAGCTACACCAATTGTTTGTGGAAGCTAATTATTGTGTGTTAGTAAATGAACTGGGGAGAAAGAATGTTAAATTTATCAGACTTGCAGCAACAAGTCTCCTGTCAAAAGGAAAAATCCTAACCTCTCCCTAAACTGATGTGATATCAGCAGTTACAGCCTGTAAGGTGAGAACCAGAGTAAACCAGGAACAGAGTTGTAAATATTATACAATGAGCTTCTTAATGTAAAAGAAAGTTTCTGAAAAGCAGAGAGCAGGGCTGTTTCCTGTCCCACACACGTGGTTCTGTGCTGCTGGTACTGTAAGGAAAGCCTCTTGTCTTTTTTTTTTTTTTTCCTTTCCCCTCGCCCCTTCCAGACTTGGTAAATGCTGGAGTGGAAGAGGAATTTGAATGCTGACTCAGAGGCGTCAGCACGTATTCTGTCCTGGTTGGTTTGATTCCTGCTTTTCCAGCTATAGCAAGATTTCTGCAAGTGAAGTTTCAGGCTCTCAAATGCATCCACTTGCCCAGAGGGGAATAATGAAATCCAGAACGTAGCAATTCAAAACATTCCTGATTCCAAACCAATCCCCTGAGTCACTCAGTGCAAGGGACGCAATTTAAGAGTGAGCTCAGTTCAAAACAAACCTGGAGTTCATTATCAATTTGGGCTGATTTAATCTCACAGCCTTTTTTATTATTCCTTTCTGGGGCTCGCTGAGGTGAAAGTTGTTGGATCTTCCGCCGCAGAGAGAAAGTGCCCCAGGCCAGAGACGTGCGGCGAAGCCGACTTGTGTTCGTCTGACGAACTCCAGGACTTTGCAATCCAAAAAGGAAGCTCAGCCTAAAAGTAGGGCATGGTCTAACGCTTTGCCCCGAGTCAGTCAGCTCCCTGTGCCTCACTGTATTTATCCATAAAATGGATGTCATAAGCGAAGTGCGTATGTTTAAATTAAATACACCCTGTCCCCCCCTTTTTTCCCCCCTGTATCTGTTAAGCAGATACGGTGCAAGGTAACAGACGCTGAGGCAATATCAGGTGTCTGCAAAGTTCTCACCGAGTCTGGCCTTGTAAGAGTAGAGCTTATGGTGAATCCATCTCGGGTGTCAAGGGCTGCACTGCATAATTAATTATAACTTTATATGGCGGAGAGAGAAACAGAGTAATGCTGTCCCTGTGTGTTAATGGTAATAAATGGATCTGTTTACTAAGGATCTATGTTACAGTTCAGTTTTTTTTCCCAGTCTTTCCACTGGTTTATCATGTCATCCAGACTTTTCCATTAATGAATTATGTGGTAATTAATCCTTGTTGCTGTTCATATATCTGTTCCATCTGAGTAAATTTGTCTTACCTAGGTGACCAAGAACAAAGGCATTTATGAACTCCTGTCTGTGCAAAACATGACCCAAACTAAACTGTACTTTTCATCCTGTGGGTATCGGTCACTTCTGCTACTGTGAAGTACGTTTACCTCTGTTTCCCAGTCATATGTCTTTTCCTTTACACATACGCCGTGAATTTATTTTCAGAGCATGCCTTGCCCAGCCTGGCGGGGGTATTCTCGGCGTCAGGGAGAGGTGGATGTTGGGGAGGTGGGACGGTGCCTGCCCCGTGGCTGGAGTGACGGGGGGAGGCAGGAGTTCAGGGGGCAAAACTCTCGTTCTGCCTGTCCTGGGTGTTCTTCTCTGCTTGGAGTTTGGGCCAGATTCCCATGCCTGTGGTTGCGGTGAGATGCGGTCTGCTGATACAGCGTGGTTCTTACACACGAGCAGCAGGTGACGGACTTCGTTATGGGAGCTTTGTCCCTGAACTGTGGGCCTACGAATTTGGAGGCTGGGAGCCATCATGGTGTTTGGATTAGGTTGGCTCTCAAGGACATGCCCTCTCTTTGCTAAGTCCTCTTCCTCCATGGACAGTGAACGTCTTTGAGATGCACTCCATGCTTTTCATGAGTTGCGACAACGACTAAAATACAAAACTGTTTCACTTCAAGCTACAAAACTGTCCGTGTTTTCCAGCTGTAACCTAAGGATGTTATTTAATCCTGAGACTCTCCAGCTGCACAGTAACCGTGAAAGCTCAAGTGAGAGTTTTATTTTCAATACAGCAGGGAGGTGGATGCATTATTCATGAGGCAAAATGTAACGCAGTAAGCAGGTATTTGTGTTTTCATTCAGGTCAGTTATTTGCCTCTCAGAAATCCTAGCAAGTAATAGGTTGGGGTTTTCCCCCCTCTGCTGATTATGCTTTATCCTCTTTCCTCATACCCTTCTTATCTGTTCTTAATTCTCTATAGAAATGCTTCACTGAACATGTCAGATGTTTAGTATTCTGGTGTTCTCTGCATGGGCTCAGACATTTAAAGCAGTTGCTTTAGAAGTCCTATAAATTGATTTACTAAATATGAATAATCTTATCTTAAACCGTTCTGCTTTGTCAAAATAAAGACATGGGTATTGTAAAGAAAAGTTCTCCGGTAAAACTGAAGCACGAATCATGAATTGTTTCTAAGGCTATCTGAGTTTTGATTGTTTCTAGTGCAAACGCTGCATAGTTAAATTTTGATCTGATGTAAAACCCTGGCGAGACTTTGATGTGGGTGAGGTTGGGCAAGGCTGGCTTTGCCAGGTTCTCGCCCTTTCCTCCTACGAATGCAACCCAGACTCTCCGTCTCTTCAAGGTGAGCAAATGGTTTACTGGGAAATTCGCTTGGTTTCACCAAGGTTTTTCCCTGGTTGTGAAGTGTAAGTAAGGCAGAAATGAATATCGGCCACCAAAAGCAAGTGGGAGGTGTTTTAACCTGACCTGGGAGCGTAGCGCTGGCTCAGGGCCCAGGGTGTGAAAGAGGGATGTTGCAGGGATACTTTTGTTTCCCCGTGGAACAGTGAGGTAGGGGGATTCTCCCAGTTTCAAGAGGAAAGAAAAGTGCGAGCTTAACTTACCCTTATTTTGTCTGGCCAGTGACAATTACCAAACTGCCCTGCACGTTATTGCTGTTGTTTCTTTAAGGTAAGAGATCTGGAGGCTGCTAGAGCTTTAATAAGCACGTCTGGAGATAATGGCATGTACTGCATAGCTCAACTATTGCCTGCGCTTTTTTGCAAAGCCTTTCATCTGCCAGAACAGAGTCTGAGTCTCACCCCCTTTTAGCTCATACTGATGTCGGTACACAAGTTGCATAAGTCAGTGGCGTCGCAGCATCCTGGTGTACGCAAGAGGAGAAACAGGTCTTTTATTCCTTTTTTATGTACAAGAGTCTTCTTTTCTCAGCACTGCTGCCTGGTAGTCCTGTTGTTGCAGTGGGCTGTCGTCAGTATGGCGATTCAGTGCAATTAATAGCAGTACTTAAATATGCCCCTGGTTCCATTTGGGATAGTTTAGGCGGAATGTTTAAGAGTCCGCTGTGCTCTGTCGTTACAGGGGAGAAAGGACTATTGGTAGTTTAGCTACATATGGCAGCAGCTGTTTAAAAGGTGAGCTGTTACGTGCTGTAAGCAGGACCAGCCCATCGTACGCCTTCTACCGAGTCCAAAGCTCACTCTGGGCACTGTTTCTATACATCAAGACCCACGGTGGAAGGCGTTTTCTGTCTGAAAGAGCTTTCAGTCTGAGATGAGCTCTGTCAAGCAGCCGTGATGACAACCATGGAAGAAGAAATAAGTACAAAAGGTGGATGGAGATGGCCTAGGGAGAAGCGAAGAGGGGCTGCATCTACAGAGAAATGGAATTATGGCTGCTCAGTTTGGCAGAACCGCTCAGGTAACTGTTGTCAATAGGAATTGCTCCTGCCTTTTTCCTGGCTGTGCCCCCGGCAGATATATATCCCTTGACTTACCAGTGCTCATACTGACGACGTGTGGTCAGTACCACGAATCCACCTCCAGCTTGTGCCACAACCCCTCATAGGGAACGGGAGGACTGCTGTAAAGAGCATAACAATTCGGGATTTGTTTGCTCTTGTAGCTTCTGGACATGGCCTTTCCTGTAGGTCTCCCGTGACTCTTGAATGCTCCGATAAGAAAGCCCGAAGCCCCAGGGGCTGCTGATCATGCTAGCCTTATAGTAGGGGCTAACAGGGGTAGAGTGTGTATACGTGGTTTTGCTTGTAAAAAGAAGTGGAGCATGTTTTTAAAGAACATATTTCCTTTCTGCCTCCCCTCAGTGCATACAGATGTTATTTTGGAGAAAACTGCAACTACACTGGTTTGTAGAAATCATAGACTCCGCCGTTTCCTAAAACCCACTTCTCAGTCTCATACATTTCTGCATGTATACAATCTTGTAACTCACAAGGGCTGTCCTTAGAGGTTCCACAATGAGATTTATTTTCTGGGACTTACTGGAAACATTATCAGAGAAAACTTATAGCTAGTGACCCAGCTACGTTGTGTTTTTCTGTCTGTTTTTTATTATGCTTGTGGTTTTCACTAGATTTGCTTCAGCTGTGATTTATTTTCATCTTCTGCTTTGGCATTTACTGTTTAAGCTTGCGTCTTGCATACTCCTTGCATTTTGTTGAGTGTCACTTCTTCTCTCTTCTCTGAGGTGTGGGATTACTTTGAGATGACATCCAGGCCTTTGTCTTTCCCGAGTGCATGGCACTGGTTGTCCAGATCTCCGTCAGAGCCAGATTCCAAGTCGGCTCAGCATGTCCCGCTTGACTCACAGTTTTTGCTGCCTTTTTCTGTTACTGTTATTTTTCTGAACCAGGAAAAGTACTAAAATCCAGGCCCGTTTGGTTTTGAATAGTGTTTCGTATATTGATCGCACACTGATTTTAGCATTTAATGATTGAAAGCTAAAGAGAAATTGGGAGAGAGGACGCCTTTTGAGGCTGTTGAAAGGATTAGCCAGAGCAAAGGCTGAAAGCAAGAAGTACTTTAGTCTAAAGCTGTCAAAGCTGCCCCAGAAATGCCAAATGGCACAAGTGATGTATCTGTCTTAATTCTCACGTGTGGGTGCTTTATCTGAGTGCCCACCGTGGAATCTGTACGCTCTGCCGGCTGTGGGAGTGGGGCTTTCACAGGTTTTGGCTGAAAGGCAGACCCACGCTGGGGAGGGTGGAAGTGGTTCGAGCTTCCGAAGAAGAGCAAAGGGTTGAGCCAGGTGGGTTGACAAAATACGCTGCTCTTCCCAGGGAGCTGGAAGTCCTGCTTTGAAGGTGACTTTTAGGCAGGAAATACGAAGACAAATCCTCAGACCTGTCTTCTCCAGGAACTTTTGGTTGGTCAGTTGGTGAAAAATAGGTAGAAAACACGTAATTTTAGTAATTTAGAGTGTTTGGGGGGGTTGCTTAATGTAGTAAATAAGAGTTTGGTGGCATTCAAAGGCATCTGAGAAGATCTTTAAATCTCTTTTATTTAATTCATTATGTACAAATTCTGGGGCGAGTTTTCAGTAGAGAGACTGTGAGGTGAAGTAGGAGCCGAAATTTTCTCTGCAGATTTGAGGTGGTTCTGTTGTCCAAGAGAGATCAAATGTGACTGTTAAAGAGCCCACGATGTGTTTTGTTTTTTCTCTCTTCAGTATATTTGTTAGGGGCTTCCATTTTGTCAGCACCGTGGGCTTTTCGTAGCTCTCGGTCTGTGAGCTCAGCGCTGTTGCCTACAAGACCTGCAGTCCAACACCGTGAGTGTTGTTTGGGCAGGAGCTTCTCATTTGATTACCATATGATTCACAGTCTTGCTGTGATACCAGCTTATGTCATACGTGTCCTGCTCCCACGCCCACAGAGCTCACATAAATCCTCTACTTTGCTTATATTTGTTTTATTTCTTTTGTAGTAAAAAGGGTGTCTGGAAGCCTCAGTTGTGGAAAGCAAGTGTGGTCAACTATGACAAGGTTTTCTGGCTTTCCTTCCTCTCTCCCTCCATGTATGTCTTTCCTTCCTAAGCTGGATCTGATTACGCTATATCCCTGCTCTCTTCCCCAGCTACTAACGCAAACCCGGTTATTAATACAAGCCTCGTGTGTTCTGTACCTTCCTGAAGTCTCCTCTACAGAACTTGCGCAAAAGACGCGGTCCCTTCTGCCAGCGCTTCAAAAGCAGCCAGGCTGGTGCTGCCGTGCTAAGTCACCGTAGTGACTTTGTGTGTTTAAACAGCCCGTGCCACTCTTGGATCCAAGCTTAACAGTGTCATCCTCAGTCTTTCCTGTGCAGCAGAGAAGGGCTAGTGTCTCACGGACATTAAGCATTAAGGTTGTCTGCTGTGGCCTCTTATCTTGGGGCCTGAGCTCGTGCATGTTGCCTGCTTATAGAATCATAGGATCGTTTTGGTTGGAAGAGACCTTTAAGATGATTGAGTCCAGATATTAACCCAACACTGCCAAAACCACCACTAAACCATGTCCCTCAGCACCACACCTATACACCTTTTAAATACCTGCAGGGATGGTGACTCAGCCGCTTCCCTGGGCAGCCTGTTCCAATGCTTGATAACCCTTTGAGCAAAGAAATTTTTCCTAATATCCGTCCTAAACCTCCCCTGCTTGTCGGATAGGATCCTGCTTCATATTTTCAGTGAGCCAGCTGGCTGTCATTTAGGGCAACTTTGAACCGAAGCTGTAGCCCTGGGGATGGTATTTGTGCAACTGGCCCAAGCCGCTTGGCCAGGGACTGTGAGGCTCTTACTGGAGGTGTTCTGGATACGTCACAGGTCCAAGGGGAGACTAACCTCTGTGTCCGATTGCTGGTTTTCAGCTGAGTGTCAAATGTAAAGAAAGCAAGCCAAACCCTTGGTGAACAGCAGGATGCCACGTCAGTAGTGAGCGGTGTGCCCAGCGCGGGCTACACTCTGCTTCGTCAACTGGAGAGCTGGTACCCATAAGGAGATCCAGGTTTAGACATCTGGTAATAGGCTTCAGGTATACCGGTGGCCCACTGTGAATTCCCACTGAAATCTGATGGTTTTATTATTTCAAATGAAACTGTGTAATCATTTAAACCGTTTTGTCGTTTGCAAGGCTCTGCCCCTAAGCAGAAGAGCAGAGAAGCGAAGTGTTAGGCAGAAAAATGTGACTGGTAAACCACAAAAACTGGAAAAAGAATTCAGAGTGTGAATAACCCTTTCCCTCCCCTTTCCATGAGACTTCAGTTTGATGCAAACGAGCAAATGGCAAAATAGAGCAAGCAGTTTTTTTTAGTAGGAGGTTTTTTCCTCCGATTCTTTGGTAGCCGTAATACTTTATTGTAGCCCTCTAACTTGGTGCTACCAAACAGGCTCCCAGGTAGGCTTCTGTTGCCTTAAGAAACTTGAAGGGAACCACTCTCACCCTGGAGTTAATTTTTCAGAAGATGTGGAGAGATGTTCAAGAAACTGTTTCACTCCTAGTTGCTGCCTTAATAGTTCTGAGCCCCGCAACCCTGTACGGTGTAGTTGGTCAGAGGCTGTATGAGAACGTGATTTGGATTTCCTTGGCCAGTACGAAGCAGCAGACAGTCCAGTGAAGCTGATGTAAAACTGCTTTGAGTTGCAGGTGATAGCGAGTGGAATGAATATAGTGCTGTGCCACTTGCACCGCTTGTGGCTGACATCTTGGGAAAGCAACAGGTTAAAAACAAAGCCCCCGAAATAAAGCATCAGGGGAGCCGGGCGTCCCTTGTGCCAGGCAGAGCAAGCTTGACATCTCCTCTCCTAAATGTTTGCTGTGACAGAGACACCAGTAATGGTGAGAAGCTGCAGGACGTCAGCGTTACTGTTTTGTGAGCAGCTCTGATTTTTCGTAATTTCACATAAAATTGATCTCTTTCTGCTATAGGATGGCAAATGATCTTGAAAATAATATTTTTGAGCACTGCAAATGCCGAAATGACAGCAGAGGCTGCCTCCTTGCCACTCCCTCAGCCCCGGCTCCCTGCGGTGTCAGCTACAGCTTGTGCCTTGGGTCTTCTGTTGTTTGGGTTTGTTTTTAAACAGAGAGCTATCCAGGCTTTAGACGTGGCAGGATAAGCTGGTTGCAATGATAAGCTGTAAAACAAATTAATAATAATAATAAAAAAAGTTATTTCAGGCTAGTTTATGTGGTGTGATTTATGGGTGTTCCAAAATCACTCTGCTTCCATCGCGCAGGATCAGACAGATGATGTTGAATAATAAAACGAACACGGAATGTTTATTTAAAAAAAAAAAAAAAATAGACTGTGCAGCAGCAATTGCGTCCTGGTTGGTCGGGAGCGTGTATGAATGTTGAAAAGAGATTAAAGAGGCATTAGGGTGAGCCAAGATGTTATGCTTTTTAAAAGAGTAGGGAGGGGAAATTCATTGGTTTCAGAGTCTGGCTGTGAGCCTGCCAGCCCTTAGTCATGGCCTTGTGAAAGGGAGCGGAGAACCTCAACTGACCATTTACTTGCCTTTTATTTTTGGAAGGAGTTGATTTGGAATTAAAAAAAATAAATTAAAAAATAATCGGTCTCTTTTACATGACGAAATAAGGCATTTTTTTTTGGCTAGTATTTGAGAAAGGACGGCTCTGCCTGCCACAGACTTGGATGCAGTTCAGCCTCGCTGTGCCGGAGCCCCCCAAGGGGACAGAGTGATGGTCCCAACGGGGGCGATGGCATTAACGTCAGCTGACGTTGAAGTTGCTCAGAACCAGGCAGGGAATGTGGGAAGAACTAACTTCCATTTAAAGATGACAACTTAAGTCACGCACAAGGTAATGGAGAGAATAAGCGCAGTTTTGGTAGGGGTTGCTTCTGTGCAAGAGGTGACGGTGGAGCACGTGAGCGTAGCTCGGTCGTCCGAATAGCTGTTGGTACATCCCAGTCAGGCGGCGGTGGGGAAGGGCTTTTTCCTCCCCTAAGAAGTTAAATGGATCACATGCTCTGGCTGGAAGCCGTGTGGATTCATTACTCATTGCGGAATTATGGTAAACTGTCCTCTCCGGAGCCTCTCCTCTCCGCGCACCCGCAGGAACCTGTTCTCCTGTGGGACACACTCTGACTCGTTCCTTATCCACCTGAGGCCCTTCTTCCAGGACACTCCTTTTCCCTCTTTTGCCTGGCTCATCTGGTGTTTGAAACCAGTGTAAATACGACACAGAGAAAGTCTTTGGTGGGAGAGAAGCTGTGCTGCAGACATGAGCCTTACGTATAAAGAATATATTCTCCCATACTGAAAATGCAAATTTGTAATAAAAACGCCTATAATCACAGAATCTTAGTGGTTGGAAGGGACCTTTGAGGTCATCGAAAGGTCTCCCCAGTTCCTAGGTGTGGAAAAGGGGGCGTGGATTAAAATGTCCCAAAGACCCTGAAAAAAAGATACGATCTGAGAAATATAATGCCCTGTTTCTGTGTCTGGAAAAACATCCTTTTGGAGTCTACCTTGTGTCAGACCAAGCCTTGCGCTCACCTCTCGCCGCGAGACTCGGCGTTTCAAACGAAGTGAAGCTTTGTATAAAACACAAAGTGAAGATGGCTGGTGGCGCTGTGTGTCTTGTAGTCGAACCACAACAGATGGATTTTTTTTTTTTTTTTTTTTTTATTTTATCCTCCCTAGTCAGATACTGGCAATAAAGAGAATTTCCTGTGTGTGTAACTGGTGATATTAGAAGTCATTCGCCTGCTCCCACTGGCATGCCCGGGCTTGCCTTTCATCTCCGTTCAGCCTTTTGAAGGCCCAGGAGAGTGCAGATAGACTTTTAACCTTATCTCATAATTTGTTGTAAAAGAGCTTTTTGGCTGAATTAATAGGTTATGAACATGTTTTCTATCCATATAAAAAAGTGGCATTTTCATCAGGACACAGCTATTGCCACAAATGCAGCGACAGCGCTCAGCCCCTGAGGTTACCTGGTGGGTCTGGACAACGTTTCCGGGCTTTTCCCTTGCAGAGGTTGAAAATTTAATTGTGAATACCAGAAATCTTTAATTGCAGCAACGCCTGCCTTGTCGTAGACTATAAACTGCTTGCTTTTCGGGTTAATTGTATTGAAAACACTGCTAACTTCGTCATGGCTGTATCTGTTTGCTGAGGGTGATCTTGCTGTTTGGGTTTTTTCCCCTCAAAGACTACTCTGGAGGAAAACCAGAATTGTGAAGTAACCTTGCTTTGAGGCTGATATATTATGTTTTATATAGAGCATTATGCTTTATATAAAGCGGCAAACGAGCGCGTGGCCTTTCGTCTCGGTGGATCGTGGATTTAGTGTTCACAACGATAGGATCTTGTGAAGACTGAGAGCTTTTGTCTGCCGTACCGCTTCCTTCCTCCGCATCTCGGAGCGTTTTCCAAGCATCTCTGAGGCATCGTAAGTGGGAAGCCGTATTGTTAACTGTTTAACAGATGAGAAAACTGAGGGAAATGCCTTAGTCACATGATTTAGTGGCAGACTGGAATAAATTCAATATTTCTGCTGCTGGGTCCCATGAGCGATGTACTAAACCTTCTGTTGCCTTTACAGCCTACTAAGTCTTTTCCCACCATAACCTCCGTTTCGGCACAGTCTTACGGTTTGTGATGCTGCCTCAAAATAGTTTTCCTTCTGAGAATAGAGAAGTTTTTCTTCAAAATACCTACCCTCCCCCAGATTTTTATTTTTAATCATCCCCTGCTGCAGAACTCCACATCAATCTGATCTCAGCTTGTCCTTCCAGCAGGAGAGAGGGGTTTGCATCGGCCCCATCCAGAGCAGGGAATGTCAGCGCCTCTCTGGGTTATTTAAGATACATCCACGATGCAATAAATCTGATGTTGTCATTCTAATGGTACAATAACTTGGAAATGAAAGAAGTCAGCTGGGGGAATATGTGTGCGCTGGAAAAATCATCCAGAATACTGTGCTGGAACAGGGCTTTGGATATTGTTGTGGAAAAATCTTGGAAGCTGTTAGTCTGGTGCACAGAAGCATGAAGCAAAACAGTGAGGCTTGTTTAACGAAGGGAGAGAATATGAGAGGTGGCAGACTTAACGCATCCGTTACTTCTGGACTCTTTTTTTTTTTTTGATTCTTTTTTTGTGGTGGTGCAGGTCTTGTTGGCATTATTCCTTAGGAGAAAGTGACCGTAAGGAAAACTAGGCAGAGGGGAACCAAAACAATACTGAAGTTGACTCTAGCATTGAAATGATTTATTTTTTTGCTGTACCTCCCAGCTGAAGACAGTGAATAAACTATATCCATGTGGAAATGCCTTGAGCTTTTAGGCTGCCAACCAGGTGCTGTGTCCTGTGTTGCATAAAACTGCTCGGTGGAGATGTGTTTCCCCAGGAGACTGCGTGGATGCCCTGTGTTCACCAGTAACTGTGCAAACAGGAGAAGAACTATTGATAACCACTTCTCTTCTCCCACCCTTTTCTCTGGAGCATGTCTGACTTCCAGAGCACTGGGCTTCCAGCTCCAGCACAGCACTGGGGAATGATGCTGGGCAAGGGCTTTGATTCCCCTGCCTTCATTTCTCCAGCTGAAAAACAAAGATAGTGGTATCGATCTTTCCTTTGTGCAGGAGCTGGGGTGGCTGAAGAAAGGGTTCTGTTAGGTATTGTTTAAAGCTTCCACTCCAGTTGCTGACCTGCTTTAAAAGGAGGAAGGGCTAAGTTGATTGAAATACATAAATCTGTTCCTGCAAAGAGTGGTTTAGGTCTATTCATTACATCCCAGAAGAAAGGGTAGGAGGAGTTCTTGGTTTGTTTTTTTCTCAGTCTATTACACAAGAAGATATCCAGAGAGATCTCTTCCTTCTGACCTGAGTACTGCAGAGTGGGAAGCTGTCCCTAAAGGCCCCAGTTAGACCTGAACCTCAGAACTTTAGCCATGTTTGAAAAAGGAGTTGATGATGCTGTCTTCAGTGAAGCCTAAACCTGAACCAAAATTTGACAAATAACTGTCTGTATAGTGGGCCCACATGCTCTGGCACAGACTTCCATGAGAGTTTGAAATCCCATCCTCAGGTTTCAGGCAGCGTACAGGTCTAGGAAAAAAACCATTTTCCTTCTTGGTGCTTGGTGGTGAGAAGAGAAATGTTAGTATAGGTAAAGTGCACTTCCTTTCATTATAAGATACAAAAGACAAAATTGGGATTAAAGCCTGATGCAACAAATGCACTTAATTTTTATTTGTGGAGAAGACATTTGGCAGCAGCAATCAAAAAGGCAATGTAGCCTCTTTGAGATCGGTGACCTTGGTTTGCCCTGTAAAATGTTCTGCGTTCTGCTTTTCATTAGCTGTTTGCTTATGAGATTGATATGCTCTATAGGCAAAAAAAGAGTAAAATATGGACTCTGGTACGATTTAGACTTAACACAGACCTTAGGGATGATGTGATCAAGCTTGTAAGAGCTGGGCTTTTTGTGGTTTGATGCAACATAGTTCTTACTCAAGTCGATGCATGAGATCATGAGATCTCTTCGCTGAAATCAGTGAAGGCACAAGAGCTTCTGTAATTACGGCTGAAATCCTCTGTCGCGCATACTTAGGAGTCGTATTTTTCCACCTGGGGATGCCCTTGGTATCGATGGAGGTTTCTGATAGGGAAGAAACTTGCTGATAACTTGGAGGGAGCTGCTTCATCCTGGGCAGATACTTGATGATTTAATGAAAACTTTAGCTGAGATACTAAATGCTTTTGGTTCAGTGTTGGATCCTGGAACTCCCCCCAGCCCAAAAGGATTAAGAGATGATTGTGTTTTTTCCCAGAATGTTAGCCCTGGTGGGAGATTAATGGGAGATTACTGGAGCTGTTTAAGAGGATTCAGCGTTGTAAAAACTGAATATTCAGAAGCTGAACCTCATTTCAGGTCTTCTTTCATCAGAACGCTCCAGTGTGTATGGGGCGGGGAGAGATGGAGAAGTCTTTCCAAAAAATCCCTTTTACATTTGCCTGAAGATACTCTTTATGAAGAGGTAACATGTTACCAAGTAGAATTTCTGTATAGACAGAAATAAATCTTCAAGGAAAAGATCTTGCACAGAAGGTGTCAAGAAGTTTCATGGAATCCTGGTCCCCGTGTCCTGACGTTTGCACCATATTAGGGAACAAAAGCTGCATGTATGTAAGCAAAGAATTTCCTGCTTTCTTTTCCTCAATTGCTGAAGTTTTTTTCTTTTTCTGTAATGTAACAGTAATGTTTATACTTCCGCAGCACTTACCCGGAATTGCAACACATTTTAAGATGACCAATTAGTCAGCGCATCTGCGTGAGTAATGACAAGGATACTCCGAGATCCCATTTTCCCTAACAGCAGCCTTCAGGGCGGAATGTGGCAGCTGTTAAAGAGCACACGGCAGCAACTTTGCACAACAGGTTAGGCCAGGAAATGAAGAAAATCTTAAACTACACGTGTCACAAGCGAGTTAAAGCAGTTGGGAAGATACTGTTCACGTTAAACTGTATCAGCGTGTTGCTTTAAAATTTCGGCTTTCAGCAAACAAGTGACGTGAGCTTGAACAGTTGTACCTCTAAGAATGCAGTGTGTAAATTCACCACATTAGTAAATAAAGTAATTGTTCAAAGTTGGGAAAAAGCAGCCTGTGGGTTACGTCCGATTCTGTAGCATTTGTCTCCTCAGCAGGCGTGGCCAGAGTCACAAGAATGAAAGCTCACTTGTGAATCCCGTGTCTGCACTGTTACACGGAAGTTTTGACTTGCATTTGGAAAGTGATGGTACAGGAATAAGCTTCGTATTGTGTCCTCAGGGACTGAAACACTATAGGAACATCTGCCTGGCTGAAGAGAGTCTGAAATGATTGCTCCCTCCTAAGGTTTTTAGGCCAATGCTAAGACCCTCAGAGCATCGTCCCGACTGGAGACCTGGGCCTGCCAAGACCAGGTTGGACAGGGCTTTGAGCAACCTGGTCTACTGGGGGTGTCCCTGCCCATGGCAGGGGCTTGGAACTAGATGATGTTTAAGGTCCCTTCTAACGTGAACCATTCTGTAGTTGTTAACACACTTTGGTGGTGGGGATGGACCACACGTGGCAGCCGAGCCTCTGGTCTTGTCAGTAGATGCGCTGGCTGGCCCAGCACAAGCACGGTGGTAATTAGCATAGAATCATAGAATTGCCTAGGTTGGAAGGGACCTTTCAGGTCATCTAGTCCAACCATCAATAGACTCTATAGTATAGACTCTTCCCCGCTTCCCACCTCTCTGAGCATTTTTGTGGGGAAGGAGAGAGGAGGGACCCTGAGCAGGCCAGGGCTGTAATGAGCTGTGACACTGCGAAGTGCTTTGGACCTGCCAAATGCACGAGTCCAGCCCCGACTTCTCAGCGTTCCCCAGAGTGGTTCATTACAACAGCCGAACGCTTTGTATGTCTGTGGGACAGTACTTTTCCTTTCTTAACTGGTAGGACAGCATTGCGGTGTGCGGGCAGCTACTGGATTTTGGTTTCCTTGCACCCCAGCAGTGACTGTATTTCCTTTTTCCAGGAAGCACTGCCTATGAGCTACCCTGTTTAATGTCTAAGAAAGCTCTTTTAGGTGCTTCAAGATAAAAGGCATCCATAACACTGCTTCAGAATTAATGATGTCATGCCGGCTCCATCAGAGAGTTTATGAGTCTTGGCTTCTCAGACTCTCATAAAATAGGTAATTTATCAGTTGTGCTAAATGAGAGAAATCACCCTCCAGGTGGAGTCAGGAACAGGCATGCTTTGATTGCAGAGGTAGAGGAGGAGAACGTTGTTAGACGAGCTGTCATATTGTAACTAGGTCAGTGCTGTGTTTTATTTTGGAGTGAAATTGTCTAAATATTGAAAAGGTGTTCTCTGATATGACCTTGAAAATACTTAAATATCAGCTGACCTGTTTGCATGTGTTGTGTTTTCCTCTTTTAAACACAGCACCACACATAGAATCCCTTGGCAGACTGGTGCTATGCTTAAGTCTGACTCGTCATGAACAATAGTGGCTCCATGGCTTTTGGATTGGAGCTACTTCGCATTCATCCATCTGTAAGCAGGAACCAAGAAACCTCCTGGCTGAGAAAGGCAAATTCTGGAAGATGCTCACTGTCCCAAGAATCCCCCCCCCCCCCCCCCCCCAGCAACAAACCCAAACCAACCAGCCAGAGCAGTAAAGAGGAGAAGAGAAGAAATGTCTTTATTTCTGCTTACGGGTAGGAAGTTTAAAGGCAGAGTCCCACTGTCCCTAGCAGAGCTAGGGAGAGAACCCAGACCTCCTGCAAAACCGTTTCTCCCTGCCTGTTGTACCAAGCAACTTGCTAATTTGAGGGTAATATTGTTCCAGTTCTCAGGCTATCTGGGCTGATGTAATATTTTGGCTGCAGTCAGGTGGATCATAATAAATTTTCTGGAACTATTTCCAGTTCTCTGTTTCTTTTCTTATAAACAACTTCTCGCACTTGGCAAATTCAATTTGTCTCAGAATGCCAAAACTGCGGATGAGTTTTCTGTTAATTTCTAAAAGTAAGTCTTTTACTATTTTCTCTAAAAGCAGAAGAGATAAATTTAAGGGATTTTAGTTCACTTATGATTTTCAGTATCTCAGCAGTTTCTATTATTTCTACAAGACGTGGTGGCAATGTAAGGGTGTGATTTTGTGGCAGCTTAAGCTGAACTAAATTGGGGTTGCTGCAGTCTCATACATCCCTTTTCACCCCCAAACATGTGCCTATTTTATGCCTGCACTTGCATTTATGTGTTTATATAGTGCTTATGTGGAGACAAGGAGTTGACGTGACCAAAGCTAAGCCTGCTGAGAGAGAGGGGATAACCAAAAAGAGACGTCCCTCTGTTTCCCGAAGCATCTTATGATACAACTGCACAAGTGCCAATTCTGACAAAAGCAGAAGGCAGGAACACAAAGCTCGGGGTCAGAGCAGAGAGGCAGGAGCTCGGCTGCTCTAATATTGGAGGGCAGTTCAGTGGAAGTTTAAAACAATGTAGGCGGTTTAATGAGAGTACGAAGCCTTCAGCTCATTTTTAATGCCTTAGGTCTCTTTGAGACACTACCTCTTATCAGTGTCCGTCTGCCTGGAATGGCTAATGTGGAGACCGAGGGGTGCGATCTGGCCTGAAGCACCTTATAAGGATGATCTTTCATCAGGTCAGCTCTTTAGAGAGGGTGAGAGGTGATTCAGTCTCCAGCCAAAGATAACAGGTTAGACAAGTGCCAGTCACCTCCCCTGTGGGTGGGCTGGTGCGGAGCTGGGATTGGGGTGTCCCATGCGGTTTGCACGGCAGATCCAGAGCGAGCTGTGAGCACCGCCGAGGGATAAAAACCTTGTCTTTACCAACCCAAGTGTACAGGCACCTCATCTAAGACATAACACAGAGGCTCGTGTTGTAAACAAAAAACACAGGGGAAACATTGCTCTTCTCTTTTTTTTTTGACAATTTTGGGCAAGTAATAGACAACTCTTCTGCATCTGGGAAACCAGAGCAGTAGAGGCTACAATAGCTGCAACCCTTTGATGTATTTCCTGCTCTCAAAAGCTGCAGCTTTTGCCACCTGTCAGTTGACGCCGTGGATTTTAACACTATATAATACAGCTTTAGCTACCGTGTGTGTCCAAAACGGAGAGGTTTGGACTTGACTCCCTCTGAAGTTTTCTCTGTGCGTAACAATTTTTTTGCCGTCTTCTGTGTTTGGTAAAACTGCAGTTGCCAGATTTGTTCCAAACCTCTGCTTTATGCTACTTTGTATGGTTTTATACTCCAGCAACATCCCCAGGTACTGAGAAAGCTTTTCCATCCGGTCCTTGGCCAGGTGAGTGCTACCCGTCACCTGCTGGTTTACTGGTAAAAATGGGATTACGGGAGAAAGTCAAAGAGAAGATTGGAAAAAAAAAAATCTCTCTCCTGGGGATAGTTTGATGGACACCGTAGTGATATTTCTCAAGGTGAGATGAAGGAGAATGGATTGCTTACACCTGAGGGAGACACCCAGCAAAATACAAATAGAGTAATAGAGCGGCTGGAGAGCCGGATTCCTCCTGGCTTTACACAGCACAGATTTCCACATTAGTTGCTGTCAGCATGGAGACCCCTTGACATTATTAGGTCAAAGAAAGGTGCTAATCCATCACAGAAAATGGCTCGGCGCTTGATTTGTATTCATTTATCTTTGCTCTGCACAAATGCTTTGTTCCTTATCCTTCTTTGAATCGGGCCAGCCTAATATATTGGCATCTCAATCATCGTTTGGCTCCTACTGAGATGAAGAAGCAGTGGTCAGGCCTGCAGGGCCGTAACAGTAAATCAATGATTTATTAGTAGGAATAGGGCAGGAAGGTGAAGAGGATCTTGAAGAAAATAGGTAGTTTGGAGACTGTAGCATTTTTCTGTTCGTGTTTGATTATTCAGCCCTGAAGAATGTAAAAGAGCAAAACCAAAATGAAACCAAGTATCTTCAGGTTTCAAAGCACGGTATTGAAAAATTGATGCCTTTACCTTTGTGTCTTATTATGGTGATCTTGCAATTAGCCCCTGAAGGTACATGTGGAAACCGAACGGCTTTGCCCAGGTAGCTACAGTGGATATCGGGTTCCATCGGGATTAGGAAGAGCATGTCCAGCTCTGCTGGGGCGCCCTTTGCTTATTGTGCCATTTGCAGGGAGCGAGGTGAGGGGGAGGGAGACAAATGATGTCAGGGGTTAAAGGAGACAGAGCGTTATGAGTTCATCAAGACCCTGAACACTTTTTTTGAAAAATAAAGTATTTCTAAGATAAGAAAGCGGAAGTGTATCTTATTGGACTGTTTTCCAGCGCTCTCCCATTCTTTCACTAATTCCTTCATCGGAGAACATTTGGGGATTTTTAGCTCTTCCTTTCCCACCATCTTCTTCCATGTATCTCTTTCCAGCCTCTCTGAGTCTCCTCTGTGCTCCTTTCCCCTTCCCTGTTACTGTGGTATTTCTTTTGGGGAAAAAGATGGGTCTAAAGTAAAATTTCAACTCCAAATAAGTCTATGTTGTGGAGCACCTGGGTGATGAGTCCCATCTCCCATTCCAATCTTTACTCCTATCTGCATTTTGAAATTCCCTAAGTGGAGCTGCAGTGCAGTCGCGTTTTAGCCTTTACCAGCTTGTCCCTGTTTTAACAGAACCGTTTTGTATTCAAACTGTTGCATCAATAATTTGGTGAAGAAACGGAGTGCCATTTGAGGAAAAAAGTGTTCTTAGGTAGTTGAGCCTCCCCCAGCCGGCATCTACCACGGCTCTAGCTTTTGCTTTCCTCCATCACAAATCTAAAAAGCCTTCTAAGACATTTTTTTCTTGGCAATAGTCAAAGCTATTAATGTTACTAGGATATAGTGGTTGCATACAAACAGCTGGATCCAAAAAGTGATTACTGATGTGGTATGGGATTATTTATGTGGTATGGACCCTTGCTTTTCAAGTACTTCCATGCTGTGCGTCTCTGCTACGCAGCAGTAGAGATGCTGCACGTTGCCATCGGAGAGAAAATAGCAACATAGAGCAACGTGGTCTGGGTTCAGCAGAGAACCAACAATATAAAAAAACAGGAGCATTATCTTATAGCCTAATGAATACGGAAGTTTTATAGACAGAGGTGATACTATGATCATTTATTAAAAAAATAAAAAGTTTTTCCAGCTGCGTTATTCTTTGTCAATGGAAGGATCTTCTTCTGAGAGCCAGTTTTCCATTGTTTTCTGAAGAAATGCAGGAAGGTTCCCTGTAATCTTCACCGCCAGTGCGCGAGATGCATGTGTATTTTATTTTATATTTTGTGCATATATGTCGCGGGCGGAGTGACATGGTTATGTTGCCAGCCATCTCCCACAGTTCAAGTGCAACTCGTAACAACTCCCGCTGATGGCCATGGCTTGAGCAGGAGCCGGGGAGGGGAAGGAAAAAGGGGAGAGCACACCGCCACAATATATATTTTATATTTTTATGCCTGCTTTTTTGTTTGTCCTTCCTGGGGTCATCTTCTCTAGTAAATGGGTTGCCGTGGTCCTGCTGTTTGACTAGCCCTGACTATGACCGTGGGCAAGTTATTTTAGCACCGTATAATTCAAGCTCACTCGAAAGATAACTACCCTCTTGATTTTGGAAGGGATTTAGAAGAGCGGGACACAGTCTGGTGGATAAGCAGGTGGGCACCCCAGTTTGTGTCCTACCCCTCGGGTCCCGCAGCATTTGCCGGCAGTGATGGGGACGGGGCTGAGCTGCTCTTCTGGCTGAAGTGCAAGAAACGCCACTTTATTTTGCGGTTGGCAGCGAGGGTTCCGTAGCATTTAAAGAAAATTATTTTGGTTCTCTCTCTGGTAGATATTTGTGGGCACAAAATCACGAGGTTATTTTTGCTTATTGTCTGTGAGAACAAGCACTTCTGTATTTGGAGCTCTTCTGGCACATGTGTGTTCCCTCTCGAGCTCCGCAGTGTGATTCCTTCTGGGGACGCTGTGAGCGTCCCTGCGTTTACAGTTTTGTAAAGCAACAAGAACCTGTCCCGCTTTAAAAAATACTTGCCTTTTTACTTCTGCTATAAGGTAATTTCCGCCTTCTTTTAAGCATCTCACCTGACGGAGGTCACCTCTACAAATAATTATGTTCCAAGCGTCATGAAAATAATTGCATGCTCTGAAATGCTGTAATTGACTCTCGCGTGGAAGAAAGCTTTAAGAAGATAGCACGCTGGCAAAATCAATTGGGCTGAATAGTTGAATCCATGACAGATAAGGGCACGCAGGTGTAATAAAGATAGCAAATTGTATTTTCCCTGTTTAAAAAAAAAAACAATAAAAAATAGGAAATCGAGATTCTAACTTTCATCCGTGTTAAAAATGTGAAACACGTGGAAGTGTTTCCAGATTCTTCAAAGGACCGTGCCCATGCAGCCTGAACACTGTAAACATTGCTGCCTTTTACGCTTATGCAAAAAAGATGCTGTTCTAGAATAAAAACATAGGCAACCTGTTTTTTCTTCCGAGCTACTTAGACTTCTAAAACAATGCTGGGGATCCGTTAATCTGAGTGGTTTCCTGACTAAGTATTTAGATCTTAATGTAAATGCCTATAAATAATACAGCGGCAGCGGCATTCTTTTGAAAACAAAATTCAAAGGGGTACTGTTTGAAAAGCGAATACTTGCTTAGGGCAGTTATATTTAGGGCTCTAATGGAAGTGTACAAGTTATGCTTTTTATACAAACTATAAATGGCTACAACCAAGAGACTTAGACTTTGAAATGCCTTTGGCGTTTATGCGATGAGAGAGACAGGCCACAGCCTTGTAGTGGAGTTGTTGGTGTTTTTTTTCTGCTCGTTTTACAAATATTGCCAAATTCTTACCCTAGAGGGTACATTCAAAATAGATATTGTATCTACTTTTGTTTATAACTTGGGTTGAGCCTTCAAAGGCTGAATCCTAGAAAGAGCACAAGCATGATGATGATGGGGGGATAAGGAAGACGAATGCAGGTGTGAAAATAATAAAAAGGGAGCTAGAAGCCAGAGCAAGTGGCATACATCATGGAAAAAATCCAAGCGTGAATTCAGATGGTATGGGATGGTCCTTTGGAACCACACATAATGTGAGAAATAGGCTAAAGTGTTGCAAAGATCGAGGGCAAAATTCAGCAGTTGGTGAATAAGTGGAATTCCTCAGCTCCGCTTCTGAGTCTTTGAACAAATTGCTGATTGTTGAAAGGCTCTCCAGGATGCTTTGATGTAAGGAAACAGAAAGTTGCAAAATGCTATCTTTCGTAAGAGAATGATTTGTTGTATTATGGGGGGGGGGGGAAAACTGCCAAATACTTAAGTGTTTGTTTGAGGAAGGAAAAATTAAGAGAGGAATAGCTTCTGTTCTGAGATAGAATTGTTCCTGGTCTTCAGCGCTGTCAAAATACTCGTAGAGAGTAAACCCTGTCTAAGGGCGCATGTCAAACACAAACGTTGTTATCTGTATGCTGGAAGTTTGTGCTTATCCTTGTCCCAAAAACTCACGCTCCCTAAAGCGAATATTGGGCTCCGGGCAGTTTTGGGGTAAGAATGCCAGAGCTTGTGATTCATGAACTACTCATGCAACACAAATGTCGGCGTGAGCAATTTACTGTAGCTACTACGCTGACAACAATATTGGAGATTAAACTCTAGGTATCAAATCTACAATATACTGCATGTCGTCTGGCCGGTGACTCAGGACCTGAATCACGTTCGTCTGCAGGCGTGGTCCGCGTGGGCTCGGCCCGGCGCGGCTCCAGGCATTGCCCTCTCGAGGTCAGACTTTACGGTCCCCGGGCTGGGCTGTGTTTCACTTAGACAAAATCGCAATTTTATATTCAGTGACAGATGCGTATGTTACCCTGACAAAACCGCAACTGCGCAGCTGTGCATCAGGAGGCTGGTGTTGCCGACAGCTAATGGAGACGATCTTGAGTCCTCTAAAAAAGACCAGTCCTTTAGGCGCAGCAGTTGGGTTACGGTCGAGTTCCTGTTTCCTCATGGCTCTTTAAAATAACCATAGCTCTTATGATTCTCTAATGTTTTAGGTCATTAACTGATATAACTCAGTCTTGCTGTTTATTACTAAGTGACCACGCTTTCTAAAATTTTACTTTAATGACATGTTAACTGCAGCCAGGAGAGTCTAACCGGGGTAGATTTTATCAGACCAAGGGCTCACTTGTGTAAAGAAGTTGATGGGCAGGGGTCATGTAGAGTAAGGTCTTTCCAAAGATGACTCTGGAATAGCTGAGATGGGATTGCACGAGATTATTCTGGAGTAATGCCCTGCTCAGATTCTCCATCTAGATGTTCCCTAAGAAAAGGAACTGGGAGTGACAGAGGATATAAATTTACTCTCCTCTTTTTGTGTTTGGCAAGCATACAGCTCATGGGATGTATAAATAGAAGAATTGAACGCAAGTAAAGAGAGGTCATTATGGCACGTACAAAGAGCTTACTCAGACCACATCTGGAGAACTGGGCATGATTCAAAGACCATATTTCAGGAAGGACAGTGAACAACAAGGAAAGGATTAGAAGAGGGTATTGTAGAGGGTACGAGGGCTCTAGCTGGTGCCTGCAGTTGCTGCAGTCCAACTGGTTACTCCAAATGAAGCTATTTTTACTGTAAAACCACCTAAATTGGAGACTTCTAAAGAATTCCAAGGGAATGGAGAATATAAACCTCTTCGCCCTAAGCTTTCTAATCCCCACAGTAATGCCACTAAAGGACTTGGTGTTTCTGGAGTTGCCGTTGTTTACCTGTCGTATCTCTCTCTCTTTTGTTAATGAGGTTTGTCTCTTAGCTTTCATATATTGTTTCTTGTGTGTATATATATTGTTTCTTCTTTATAATTTCTCATGGTATTTTTGCTATATTCTGTCCACATCAGAATCTCTATTAGGCTTAAATCTGTTTTGCCGTTCTTAACCCTCTCAGTTGGGTAAAACGTCTTTTCTTGTATCATAAGCTTCATTGAGGTGGAATTCTACATTGTGACAATATTGTGTCCTTTCATCTCAGAAGTAGCTGTGTCTCGGAGAGCTTTGGGATTGTTGAAGGTAAAAAGGGCTATGTAAATGAAAGATGGACTGTTGCTAAGGGACGAAAAATGTGCTGTTGACACATACGGGAAATGGGGACACTGCTGACATGCTGGGTAGCATGAAGGAGTAAGATGAGAGTGAGAAATGAAGCAAGAACACTGCTTCTGTCATACCATCCTTAGCAGGAATGAAACAACATCCCCATTTTCCAGGTAAGTGAACTAGGACACTGAGATTGAGTCAACTGGTCAGGGTTTATACAACTAGTTAATGCCAAGTCTTCTGCCTGTTGGACCACAGTCATTTTTTGGTACAAGATTCTGGTTTTGTATTTCTTTCACAGTGTTCATAATCTATTTATACCACACCTCCTAAAACTTTCTCTCTGTTTTTTCATTAATATTTATAGCCCAATGTGGGGGTTTCTCTTTAATGCGCCTTACTGGATCCAGACAATAAGAGTCCTAGAAACGTAGATGGTTTCACCTCTCAGTCTCACGTTAGAGTCTGGTGCGGGTCTTCGCCTGTTCTCAGACCTTGTGTTGAAGATCCAACGCCTGGAAAACCACGCGTGCAAAATTGTAATGGATGAGCCTGGTTTTAGGGAGGTACTCATTCACATCCTAGTACACACGCTCCTTTTCAAAAGCAGTTGTAGTCATAGTACTAGGAAGCATTTACGGTTTATATTTACAGATCATATTCTCAGAGGTCTTCTACTCTGACATATAAAAGGTAGCATGGTTCTGCTAACCTAGACTAAAGCCTCGCAGTCGTGCCATACGTTTCAAATCTCCGGATCCAGGTCGTGAGAACAATGGCTCTGTGTTGGCCAGTTTCATACAGGTAAGATCTAACGGCACAGGGATTCTGAACTGGAAGATGTGGACTTTGCAAAGAGCTGGTTCTGAGCAAAGAGTTGCTTCTTTTGTCTCTTTCTCCATCTGAGAAATGGAAACAAGGACAATCACCATCTCATACAAGCACTGATACCTTTTATCTTGCTGCTGCTAAAGAGAAAATTTGCTGGGTTTTGGCAGTCATTAAAATATAAGCCAAGGATATGTTCCCTTGAGCTTATGTTCAATTAAGCACTTGGGGCCAAGCCAGGTTAGTGGTTGTCCAGAAGACCACAGGGATATGGAAGTGGATTAATGACTCAATAAATACTGACTTGGTACTAAACCAAGGCCTTTCTCCTACATTTATGGTCATTTGCAATCCTGTATACCACAGCTGGATTCAAATATAATAATTCTTTTAGAAGAACTCCGCTGCTTTCACGGCTTTTGGACCACGAGGTGCTGCAGTGGCCCCGAAAAAGGGTAGTGGATTTTGAAAGTGCTTTAAAACTCTGTTTGAGGGTATTTTCATACTTCACTCAAACAGCGCCTGTTGACACTGAGCTGCATGAAGGACCGGACTGCATGCTTTAAGACGCCACATCTCTGATAACATTCCTGAAGTCCAGGCGAAATGCATTTTCTTCATTTAAGGTGACATTGTCTCTGCGAGCAGTTAGACCGAGACCGGGGAGCCCATGGAGGGCCTGGTGAATCCGACAGATCTGTCCAGAAGTCTCCAATTAGGACAGCAGCTCGATGGAGAGGTTCAGTTGAGCACTTGCAGAAGATTTAAAGATCTCTCTCTTCTTGAAGCTCCTCCCTCTTCTGCTTTTCCTCCTGCTTTCAATTACAGTATTACTGTTTAATGTGGACGCAGATACAAGCAACTGCGTTTGATTTTTCTTACTGCTGACAGAGACAAACTGAAAGAGATGCCTGCCTGCTTTATAGCAGAAGCCACATTATTTTCCTATATGTTAGCAATTATGTGCATTGTCTCCTGATCACAAGTCTTTCTCACAATCTGTAGCATGACTGTAGTTGATTATAGAGCCTGATGTGTTTAGATTTGAGTCAGTTATATCAGGAAGGCTTTGGTTGCTTGGGTTTTTTGGGGGAGTTGGGGAGCCTTTGTTTATATTCTGTCAGAATGATTCTGTCTCATTTCATAAATAACGGAGAGTTGAGCTTTTTTCTAGCGGTGGTAGTTCGGCAAGAAGAAAACAGAGCTCCAGGAACTGGCACTAATTCTCGGTGGTGTCCCGTCCTCTGAATTCATTGGCAAGAGGGAACTGGAGGGCATTGTGTTGCTCGGTAGAATGGGAAACAAAGATCAAGGAAAACCTTGAATGCTCCTTGCCATGAAGAATTACGGGACTTTGTGCAAGGTGACAGCCATCCCGATGTCCTGGCCAAATTCCGATGTGGGAACTGCAGTTGCAGTTGCATGAGGTTTTTAGCGGGTCCATTGACATCAGTGGGATTTGGCTCTTCGCTTCAGTGGAGTCAGGTCATCGGTATCTGCCATCCAAATGTTGGCCTTCCAAATCACAGCTCGGTGCACTGGCATCAGCTCTTGTTCTCACCGCCCAGAATGTCTCTTATGGAATTTATCACAAACCAAACCTTGTAAAAGTACACCGATGCTGGAGACCGAGACCGTTTTTTCTTACTTCTACGTTTCTGTAGCATATTCACAGCAGTTCTGATTTCACATATGTGGCTTTTTGCGGTACTAGGGGCTTTTGGAAACCATTTCTAACACATAAAGACGATCCTGACTTTTCAGAGGGCTTTTGTTTCTGGTTGGTTTGGCCAAATAGATACTTGTTTCCTGTCGTTCTAATTTGTATTATGGTAGTGTTCAGTAACGATTGCCACTGGTTTAGGTGCTGTGCAAACACAACGCACAGAGAGAATCCTTGCCTAGAAAACCTGGGGTTTTTTTCTGTGTCAGTAGATTATAGTGTGTGCTCCTGTTCTAATTATATTCCTGATTCTTTGCCTAACCTGTCATGAAGACAGGCAGCGCGTTTCTGGAATAAGGGAGTTAGTATCCTGCACAATTTTCATGAGGAATCCCAGACAGCAGAATTCGAGTGCTTTCCAGACAAGTCCCCTTGGCCCTTTGCCACGTGTGAGCGGCCCCATCGTAACCTCCAGACACCGTGCAAGTGTTGGAAAGTCATCAAATGGCTGATGAGTTAATCACTAGGAAGTTGTCTCCCAACGCGAACGATTTAGATTAGAGAAAGCACAGAGAAAATCATTACAGCGAGGTAAAAATGACGGCTAGTCCTTTTTCATGAATGAAACCTGCAAAGAGCGTGAAGTGTGAAGAAGGAAAGCTGGAGAGGGACTTTTTACAAGCGCATGTAGGGATAGGATGAGGGTGAATGGTTTTACACTGAAAGAGGGGAGATTGAGATGAGATATTGGGAGGAAATTCTTGGCTGTGAGGGTGGTGAGCCCCTGGCCCAGGTTGCCCAGAGAAGCTGTGGCTGCCCCATCCCTGGAGGGGTTCAAGGCCAGGTTGGACGGGGCTTGGAGCAACCTGGGCTGGTGGGAGGTGTCCCTGCCCAGGGCAGGGGGCTGGGAACTGGATGATCTCTAAGGTCCTTTCCAACCGAAGCCATTCCATGATAACATGGTTACTTTAAAAATTACTTGAAATAAGATTTTAAAACATTGAAGTCTTAAAAAAGAATTCAGCTGAAGGCCTGCATTTGCTTGTATCATGATACTAAAAGAGCAGAACTTGACACCAGCCTCAGAATTATCATGGGACATTAGGATTCCTTACAGAACCTGCTTTGCTTGAGGACCTGACTGATTGCCCGGCTGGAGGGAACCATGCGGAGCTCTGCAGAGCCCTGCGGCCCGTGGGAGCGGTCACGGTGTAGCCAAAGCTCTCAGCAGAGCTGCTGCACCTCTCACAGCAGAAAGATGTCCAAGAGTGTGAACAGACTTTTCCCTGGACCTAGCTCAGGTTGGGGAAACGTTTTCAATCGGTGTTAAAAAGCATTAAATTACAGACAACAATTTCAAAATCTTTAGGTAACCAGAATAATTTGAGTTTAAGGAACTGCTTAACTGGAGTTTCACCCAGTCGTGACTGCCTTTTAAGATCGTTGGCAGCAAGTGCCCACAAGCAGGTTTCGTATATCAACTGAGGTAGAATAAATATGCCTTTATTTCCAGCTGCTATTTCAAAGGCTGTGGAAATCTCAGAAACAAATTGTTATCCAGCCGTGCCTTAATGGCAGCGCTACAAACGTGCTTTCAATTGGGCTGCTACAGGGTGTTGCCTCACGCCGTTCTAGAGAGGCGACTTCTCCACTCCTTGTGCTCTTGAGGTTTGATCCAAGCCGCGCTCAAATCAATAGGCTCTCACTAACTTCACCTGGGCTTGGATCCCGTACTTAAAATCCTGGTTAATTAAAAAAAAAAAGGGGGGGACCGGAACGCCAGGATACAGCCAGGGATGTGTAGGAAACACAGCGTAGCCCACATCAGAGAAAATACTGTAAGAACAGCGGTGTGCATGCCTGAATGGTTCATTCCTGCACGGTAATTACGTGCTGTTTCACATTGTTGTTTTGTGGGGAAAACACATTCTTGAACGTCAGGAAATAAATCGGCAGTTTTAACGTTGATTTCAAACAGAGAGAGTGTTTTGACGTGAATTGATTTACTACAGTTGCAGTTTTGCTTATTTAGCTAGCCATGATTAAAACCAGTGTTGCCACAAATATAAAAATACAGAAATGGGAATGCCAGATAGAAACAGACATTGCCCTTATGGTTTATACCATTATAACACATTTTGACTGCAGGCTTCTCGATTTGGGTGGGAGGAGAGCGGGTACCACCATTTGGGGTGCAAGTAGTCATCACAACGCAGTTGTCTCTGTTATCAAACAATGTGCTTTTAATTGGTATTAAGTCCTGTTCCTAATTATAATATCAGTGGGCAGAGCTTGACTGCAGATGTCCTTCCGCCCGAGTTTCTGATCTGAAGAGCAAAGGTGATGCTTTTCCAACTCTTCCTCCACGTATCGAAGAGGAAATCCCGAGTAGCGTGCTGCAAGGCGCAGTAACCGTCGGGTACGTTCTGCTTTGCTGCCCGCTTGGCCCCTGCTCTCCGTCTGCCTCAAAAGCAGTGTCGAGAAGGGTGTTCTCTCATTCCCAGGCCTGTTCATACCTAATCGAGACCTGCCAGACGTGGGGAGCCTTTGTGAAATCTCACATGTGTGTAATGAGGGCCTGAGTCATACCCCGCTGCCATCCCAGGGGAAATCCCCAGTGGCATCATCGGGCTTTGGCGCGTGGCCAGAGTCTCGGAAACTTCCTTATTTCTCTCTCCTACATCGGGGATATTCCTCAGCTGTACCAAGGCAGATGAGAACATAAATCTCACCCACAACTATCTGGTATGAGTAATTTTTCCAAAAGTAAATAAATCATCCCCGTTTCCTCTTACCCGCAGCACCTGGCAAAGCGTTAACTGAAAAAACTGAGAAAACGTTGTCTCATTTGTGAGCTGACTTAAAACATGCTACAAATCTTTATTTTTAATGCCTTGTTAGAAAACAGAACCAACTGAAACTGGCTGGCAGAAGAAATGTCCCCCTTTCCCCCCGCCCCCACCTCTGCCTGGCTTCGTAACGTAACTGCCAGTTTCTGTTTTCGCCTCTGTAGAATTATATGCCCCTATTTGAAACTTGTGACAAATCAGTCTATTTTCATTCTCCCTCTGCCATAAATTCAATCCATATGTCTTAAAACATCCTTTCATAGCTTTAACATGGAAAAGGAAGTGGCTTAGGCTCTGTATAGTGTATTTAAAGCAAGCTCTCCTCGTTTGCATGCATCGCTTCTGTTAGCTCTTAAAGCCTCCACTTCCTAATTATTCAGGTTACGGAGGGCATTGGCAGAGTTTTCTCCATTAACTAACAGTGATGTACAGTGAAGAAGCACAACGGCATAAATCATTCCCTTATCCTCAAAAATATCCAGGAAGTTTTTGATGCAGCCCTTGGCGTTACCACCAAGCAGGATGCAAAGCGGATGTGAAAAGGGTAGGAGAGATCAATTCGGCATAAAATTTCAAAAGAAAACCTCAAGACAAAGAAACAAAGCTCTTGCACAATGCGCTGCCCTTCAGCCGGCGGGGTTTTGTTTGACAAGAATACACGGCACCTACGTGACAGGAGGTCGCCGCAATAGGAGTCAAGTATCTCCACATCTGAGGCTGAACCGGGGTCAGAAGGTGAGGGTGGGAAGGAAACGTGGGTCTAAGCTGAAAGATACTGGTCTGGCTGTGCATGGATCAAAGTTGAAAAAATCAAAAATACAGGATGCAGCAGGGTAAGAGCACGGGCAGTCGTGGCTGTAAGCGTCCTTGTGGGAAATCATGGAAAATTTGGGCCGGGGGATGCTTCTGGAATTATCCATAATTAAAAATATGGTAGCAACAAGGGTGCGGAAACCCTGGCTGAGCGGACTGCAAAAGGCTTTTCAGAGTCCTCCTACACTGTTTCCTCAGGTCTGCTCTCCCAGCCCAGCCTCAGGCACGTGTCCACGCTCCCCACCTCGCATTCCCACCCTTCTCTCTGTGCCGCACGGAGCAATCGTGTGGCCAAAGAGCGACAAAATTCACTTTGCTAATTTGAAGAGAAACTATTCTCTACCTGAAAGGAGGGTGTAGCGAGGTGGGGCTTGGTCTCTTCTCCCAAGTAAGAAGCGACAGGACAAGAGGAAGTGGCCTCAAGTTGCACCAGGGGAGGTTTAGGGTGGATATTAGGAAAAATTTCTTCCCAGCAAGGGTTGTCAAGCATCGGAACAGGCTGCCCAGGGAAGTGGTGAAATCGCCGTCCCTGGAGATATTTAAAAGCCGGGCAGACGTGGTGCTGAGGGACATGGTTTAGTGGTGGGTTTGGTAGTGTTGGGTTGATGGTTGGACTCAACAATCTGAAAGATCCCTTCCAAGCTGGGCAATTCTGTGATTCTGTTCAACTAATGGATTTCTGGGAGAAAGCAGGGAAGGCGATATTTTTTTGGATCTCTGTGTTGCACTGACTTGCATTGTGGCTGGAGATCTGCCACGCTCAACCGAAGATAACGGGTGAAAAGGATGATGGGGAGGGGGGTGGGTGAATGCCCCTTTTAGGGACCGCCTGCACCTTAACGTGAAACGGTATGTCGAGTTTTTTGTAGCATCCCCGGTCTTCGCGGGCATTCCCAGCCAATTCACCCAAATGGCATCTAATTTGTCAACAATGCAAATGAGTTGTCGGGATACACAGAAAGTAGGATGGGGTCCCAACAACAACTCCCCAAAACTGCTTGCAAATCTGTCGTTCTGCTCAGTTACTGCCCGTTAATGCTCCTGTGCGCGAGAAGTTAAAATGGAAGGAGCGTGTGTGTGGTAAATGCGTGTGCGCGATGTAATTATCTTTCTAATCTCTCTCTCTCGCAGAGGGGTGATTTATGGCGATGAAAATATTGCCAACCTTAGGACGCGTGGGCGTAGTTTGGCGTATCCAAAGGTTCGCACATGTAGAAACCACCGTCTGTGCGTGCAGGTTCAAAGACCTGGCAAAGCCCATGGTTTTGTTTTCAGAGTTGCAAAGATTTGCAGCTCCCGTTTGCCTTAGATGGACTCGAGGTTATCTCCCACACCTCTAAACATCAGGCCTTTATAGCGAGCAATCTGCATACAGCTGTTCCAAACCAAGCCGTCTGTGCACAGCCGCGTTGTTGTATAAACAATATTAGAGACTTCACTAAAGCTTTTCATGTAGTTTTATCTCAACTGCAATTTGTTTCTAGCTTTTAAAGGCTGTGGAAACATCCCCCTGGAGCCTAGTTTCACCATTTCAGCCGTTCCAATGGTATTTACAGCGCTGTTTGATTTTATTTGAACTGTTCGAAAGACCTCAAATCCCCCGAGAAAGGTGCAAAGGTGTTCAAATTCGCTATCGCTCCTATCAGTAGAGACTTGCTTTTCGGCTCCTGTGACTTCACATGTAAGAGGACTGTTCCTTGCTCTCGTCCCCAGGTGTGCTGTCCCTGCCCGCCTACTTCAGCCCCTACAACGACGGCTCCGTGTGCAGCGATGGACGGGCCGATGCTTACGCCCAGCTGGAGCTCCGAACCTTAGAGCAATCTCTGTTGGCAACTTGCGTTGGAAGCATCTCCGAACTGAGTAAGTTTTGGATGTAAGCGACCGTGGGTTTCTTTCAGGGAAGCAGGAGAGCCAGTCCCTCCGCTCTTGAGGTCAGTGGGAGCGTTGCCATTGTTGACAGTGCGAGCAGCTTTTGGCTGACGTTGTGTAAGATTTAATTGTCTCGTGGTGCTGTTTATGAAAATGGGGTTGTTTCATTAGACTGCTTTATATTTAATTCACCTTGGAGATGTATAAGATGTGGCTTTTCTCTAGCCTTTTGGTAGTTAGTGGAGTTAGTGCCAACAGAAGATAGATGCTTTTGCCTGGATGCCTCTGGAGGTTTTCTCCTACTTTTGTGGAACAGAGCAGTGGCACCTCCCTCAGATGGCAAAGAGGGTTCTCTTTGTTAGTGTTTGTGTGGTGGAAATGTCAAGGGCGCGGGATAGTCAAGGAAAACAAAAAGCAGAGGAAAAAAAAAAGTGAGAGCACTTTGGTAACAAAAACTTGTTCAAAACCTTCTTTTTTAATGCTAACCAAATGAAATGTTCCATTCCTAGACTACTCAAAAGCCCCTTTAAAGTAAACAAAAATGATTTGTGTTTTCCTGGTCTACTTTTCCCTTGCAACATTTCTGCTGGCATCACTTTCTTAGTCTCCACCATCTGAATGCTAATGAATGTCAGGGCCGGCAAGGAGTTTGCGGGTTTCACCATTTATTTTGCAACCTGCCTTAATTTGAGGTTTTCAAATTCCTTTAACACACCTCTATTTATCCTGGAACACAAGAGAACGTTTGTAGCATGGGCCTAAGATTGAATACGGCTCCCTCTCTCTCTCTTCCCCCTTCCCTGCTTTGGCCAAGTTGGTCATTACATCTAGTGAATAGATCTCCTGATACAGTTGCCTACTTTTTTTTAAAAAAAAAAAAAATGTTGCTGCACATTGCCAGAAAAATAAAGAGGGTGAGTGTGCAAAGGAGAAGGAACGTTATTCTGAGCTGAAAATTTGAATTCCAGATGCATTTCTGCTATAACTGCGCAGGCTTCTGTGTTAGTACCAACGCTGGAGGATTCGTGACACTCTGGTAAAACATTTGGATCCTGGAGAGTCGGGAGCTACTGAAGTGGCAAGGCAGAGATGTTAGAAGGTTTTTCCATTCTGAAGTGGGTCCTTAAATTGAACGTACTATGAACGAACAAACAAGTGGCACAGCTTTGCATTGCAAAGCGAGGTTTTTAATCCTCTGTCGATGTGAACTATTAATAATACTGTCGTGTTTAGACATAGAGTAGCTTTGTCGGGGTTTCTGCCTGACCTGTTAGATATAAATGAACAAGCAATATCTCCTAAGAATTTCAGAAGGAGGTGCAACTAATTCACATGTGGCACGCCAAAGTTCGGGTCGCTTTCTCAGGAACCGGCTTTGCGATGGCACGACTATTTCAGTTCCGTCCTTTCCCAGTATTGTAACTGTAGGATACAATGGTTTAGCATTTCCTGTGAGAGTTTTAGGGGACTGTAAAAAATAAAGCAACAGAAGATTCTCCCAAGGGAAAAAATAGATCCTAGCCATGTGTACTAATCTAGAGTAATCGTTCAGCTCACGGGTATAGCAGTCCCACTACTCAAAGATGTAGTGGCTGAAATCCTTATTGCAAAGCTCTTGAGAGTTTGCAAGGCACCACAATAAAAGGAGAGTAAACGGGGTGTGCCCAAAGCAAGCTGACTGCACAAAGACCAGCTTTATGTGCCTGCCGAGCTGCTGGCCTGGGGTCATTGCTCTGTCAACTTTTTAAAAATCTGCAGTCTTAAAATCCTTTCCGAGTAGAAACTGTGTCATACAGGTTGCCTTCTTCCAGGCCTCCTCAAGTCCACCAGTAGTCTGACGTAGAGGCAGGTTGGCTCCAGTTCAAAGACCGAGAGCAGCCCCAAAAGCTCCTGGATTGACCTTCTTACAAGGCTCAGGGGCAGATTTCTGGCAAGCTTCTGACAGTCGGCATGATAAAGATTGGCTTTTTAATAGGAGAGTCAGGTCTTGTTATTCTGGAGAAACCTGCAGCAGACCCCTAAAAGCAGGGATTTCTCTATTGAAAGTAACATCATTAATTTGTCACAAGTGCCTGGGTGGGAGGGTAGAAAGTTATAACCCAGCTGAAAGAAACGGGAACAATCTCGTAACGTAAAATGGTGATGCTGGCGATGAAAGTATTTGTACTGGTGTTACTGACCTTGCCTTGTGAAAGCTATACTCCCAGCTTGGGCAGAGGACGTTTTTACAAAGCTACCAGTAGTTTTTGTAGGCAGGCAAGAAACTGGTACACGTGATTGGAAAGAGGAGAAAACCAGCATGAAAACAGGATAGAAAAATCCCTGTAAAGCTGTTGCTCGGAATGTATGGTGACTGAGAGAAGTTTCATTCTATATTGTGAAGCTAAAACTTGTTATTGGAAAGAAAGTTAAATTTCCCATAGAGCAACCTGCAAAGTGGCAGCTTGAAGACAGCTTATGCCTTTGTGGAGGAAAAAGAATACGTGGCACACAAAAGACATTTCTCTTCGCTGAGAGAGATTTTATTTAGTTCAAAAGGTGTACTTACGAGGACTGTGGATGAATAATAAAGAGATGCTTTTTGCATTCTTTCTCTTGGTGCAGGTGATTTGGTATCACGAGCAATGCACCACATGCAGTGCTTGAACACCATCCGCCCAGGAATGAGCCCCATTCGGCAAACCCGGCAGCAGCAACCCATCTCCTGGTCCCCTGATGCTCTCCACACCCTCTACTACTTCCTACGCTGTCCTCAGATGGAGTCCATGGAGAACCCCAACCTTGACCCTCCAAGAATGACCCTGAACAACGAACGGTACGTAGGTTGGCCAACTGTTAGCAGTCAGGGAGTTGGGCTAGGAAGGTCTCCTTTTGTAGAGCGACTGCGTGTGCACGGGCAGCTCAGGCCGCTTTGTGGGATGCTGCCTATCAGGCATCAGTTATTCCTGCAGTCAGGCCAGGTTATGTTGTCAGCCTTGCCAAGTTTACGAAGCCTTGGAATCGGAACTGGAAAGTGAGCTGTTTTTTCATGCAATCTTTCCGAGCGAGGCATATACTCTATGCTGCCAACGAGGCTTGTCTAGAGACGCTGCCAAAAGTACATGTGGTTGCCTAAAGCAGTAAAGGCCTTACCAAAGAAAATGTTACCTTCTGAATAGCGCCAATTAACAATTGTCATCATTCTCGGGAAAAGCAATGTCATTTGCCGTGGAGAGGCTTGAAGGGATTTATGAACATCCTTCTTAAGGATTACTTCAGTTGATGCCGCGTGTCTGGTATAGAAAGAAATTTATATAGGAAGCCAAGAACTAAACAGAAAATGCAGTGGGTCTCCCTACCTTCTGCCAGCATCATAACTGACTCTGAAAGTAGGCCCATTATTAGAGTGGGTCAGAAATTTTCCAGCGGGATGTTTTTTTCTGTTAGAAACCTCCCTGGTTTCCTTCCTGCCCAGCTCCTTGGCAGTCTGCCTGGCAGGCTGGTGGCAGCGGAGAGCTGAGGAGCCCTCGGAGCTCTGGCGGCCACAAGTTGAGTTCCTTGACAGGTCAGGCAGCTCCTGCTCCTCAGCCCAAAGGCAGACTGATAGCTGCCTGCCTTGCCGTTGCATCCTGCGGGGAGACCCAGGCCTCACTGGACTTGTTAGGTTTCCCCACTTTGACATGCATATCCAACTGTGTAATTATTTCAGAAATCTTACCTACATGGGAAATTTTGTGTTCTGATTAACTCTATCCGCTATTTATGCTTCCTCTTTGGATGTCTTTAAGGCTGCTGGACATCAGGCCAATGGCTCTGTCTTGGCCCTTTCCAAAAGCAGCCCGTGGCTGGGAAGTTCTGTACCGTAGTGAGGTGTTGAAGCCTGGGGTGGAGACCACATTCACAAAATAAAAAAAGCAAGGTGTTTGTTGGGCAGGTGAGCAGGCAAAGGAGAACATCTCGGCAGCTTTGTAAACAGTGTGGTTTCTTCTTCCCACCTTGGGCTTTACTGTACTGAGCCCCAGCTTCTAAAGTTGGTATGAAATCATGATAACGTACCAATAATTATTTGACATACAAATAATTATTTCTTAAAATTCATTCTAAAAACACTCTAAATGTCAGCCTTCTGTCTCGTCTTCCTATCCTCTTCTGCACGTGTGGGGATTGTGGTGCCTTTGTCTCTGCTCCATGCTGGGTAGCCTGTTTTTTTGTTTGTTGGTTTGGTTTGGGTTTTTTTGGTTTTTTTTTTAATATTTTTTTTTATTGAGACACTTCCTGATCGCTCTCAGACTGCATTGTCTTCAGTCTGCGCGTTTCTGATGCTGCAGATCGACCCCACCTCGCGTAGACCTACACTGGCCCGCACCAAACCTACCGGCTGGTTTCAGCAGCCCTAAAGGCTTCTTGTAGCTGCATTCACCACCATCGGAGCTGTGGCTGACGGCTTCATGGCCAGAGCTTGGCTGGCCAGCTGTGAGAAGACATCTTGATAGGTTGAACTGTCTCTTAAAGCTCTGAACTTTCAGGCCAGGGTGCAGAAAAAGATACTGGACAGAAGGCAGCCTCTGTAAACGCAGTGCTGGTAAGTTACTCTAGGTTAAGGGAAACGTCAAATACGGAGAAAAAGAAAAGTTGTCTCTCCTAAGCCACCTGTTCTGCTATAATATTTTACACGTGACAAGTCTGTGTAGCTTCCTGCACCCGTCACTTTCTCTTGGGTTTTCTCGTGGTTGCCGAGCCATCTTTCTGCACTTTACTGTAGTTTGTACTGGACCAACTTCTTTGAGGTTTCAGTCTGACGGGAGCTCAACTATTTTACAAAGTAAAAAAGATTGTCTTTCTCTTTGTCTGATCCTTCCCCAAAATCCTTTCAAAAAGAGCAATCTGTGAGCAGAACTGTAGCACCAGAGAGAGGGAACCCATGTACACGTGTGAAGAACCAAGAGGAATTAAGTGAAGTTGACTTAAGCAGGCATAGGAAGAGGCACAGCTGCACAACTCGGAGCCCGTTGGTAGCTCTGTTTTTTGGGCTTACTAAACATAATTGAATGCCCTACCTAGTGCAAGGTGATTTATTTTGCATTTCATGTTTGCCCACTGTGCAAAAAAATGGGGTTTTATGGGGCCAGATACTGTAAAGTCGTACCGCTAGTTCTCACAGTTGTACAGCTGAAGCTGCTGAACAGCTTGTGTCAGAAATGTGGATCAAGCTATTTTGTGTTGTGTTCTTTTCAGTACTCTCCCTGGAATGATGTTACTGCAGCTACTTGTTTTGTACACTGAGGATAATAAATGAGTTAAATCAGGAGTGCCGTTATCTCTCCAATTGCTCCTGAACAATGCTCTTCACATGGTTCGCTGGAGTTTTTTTGGAATGCAGGCTGCAGCTCTATTCTGTTTTAAAATCCGCACTAGATCCTGTAACAGCTGGTGTAAGGGAAATTTCTGCCATTTTTTTCTGACCAGTACTTAGCTGTAAAGGAAATTAAAGAGGATATGTTAAATTGGAGCAAAAACTGACATTGGGGGGAAAAAAACCCCATAACCGGAGGACTATCAGTTTAAATAATTGGCTTTGAAAAGTTTATAAAACCTGGAAATAAAATCAATACTGCCTGGTATACCAGAAATGAACATCCAGTCCTACCTGTCATTTGTTCTAAGATGTATTTGTACATGTCTTACTGGACTGATCTGCGCACACATTGTTTAGCACAGCCAGTGGGACAAATATTGCTAGCAGTGCTTTATAGAGGAGATGGTTTACTCTTTCCTAGCTTAAGAAGAGAGGTGGTTGAGCATGTGTGATGCCGGACTCACGGCATGGTAGATGAGGGCACTGATTCCCCTAATGTGACTTGGCAAAGCTCTGCAGCCCAGGGGTTGGTTTGTTTTTTTTTTTTTATTCTTTGCTGAGCTGTGCTAAATCAGCTGCAAACTCTGCATTGCTCTTTTGTACAATTATGCTGTCTCTCTGGAATATACTTGTTACGTGCACTGCAATCCCAGTTTGTTTTCCACTGAAAAAAAATCTCGGTCACAAAGAAGGACAATAACTGTGACCTATTCTGCGTTTGCTTGGGCTTTAGTTTCTAGGCTGCGCTATAAACATATCAGTGTTGAACACCAATCTGAAAATTAGCAAAGAGGGGCTGTTAGAGCTGCAGATTTGCTAAAATCTGATCTTGGTAAGATTGGTGAGCCACGTTGATTCAGTGGAAGGAACTGTGCGGTTGTTTAGTACATCTGGAGACCTGACAGCCTACTGTCTTGCTTGGCTTTCTGTTGGCTGCGAGCTTTCTGTGTGTCACACTGCGATGCAAAGTGCTCTGAAAAGCACTTTGGAAGGTCTTCACTGTACTTCACTTCAACGCGAAGGCAAGTGTAGAATTCAGGTTCTGAAACCATGCCTAATGGAGGGTGTCATGTGCCATAAAGGGCTTTAAAAAACATTAGCTGAGCTTCTGGACGTATCCTGCAGCAAGCCGTGCAAGGTATGAAAACAGACACGCTTGCAGTTCGGTATGCGAGGCACCGCGATGAACAGAGCCAGTTTAAACTCATACAAGCCATGTGCCTTAGCCACGCTAAACACCTTGGCAACTAAAGAACAGGGGTGGCTAAACTGTGGAGTCCTGCAGGAACGGGGTGGATGGAGGCGTCTCTCTAGAGCTTGGCAGAGAGAGGAGCTTTCTCATCTGGCCTCCGGCACATGAATGATTTGGGATATCAATAGATTGAAACTCTGGAAAGTTTGTGGGCTAGTTATATCTGGTTCTGATACTTGCCTCCAGGTAAAGAAAGCACCCACGTATCGTAAGCAAAACATTTGAAACGCTTCCACAGTGAATGCAGCTGCTTGCTGTATGACCAAGCCATGACCCACTCGGAACCCCAAAATGACGGTATTTGCTACGCGGACAGTAAGCCATCTGCTGTTTGGCGTCAAAATAGGCCACCTGAGGAAGTGTTTTGCAAATAGAGCACCACTTGTGCAATACTTTGGCAAACAAATTAGACCCTGAGGTGAGAACAAGCTGCTTTACTGAGTAACGATACACCTGACTGCCCGAAGGCTAAGAGCTCGGCTGTGTCATCGGAGAGCACGTCTGCCTGTGTTACTGCAAAAAAAGTATCTCTGCTGGGCAGTAAGATTTTTAGAGCTTCTCAGAGATCATAGCCTGTGTTGTGTCAGAGGTGAGATAGCGTGTTTTTGGCCCATGAAGGGTGAGCGGATGCGTGGCACTCGCTCGCTCTCTGCTCTGTTTCTGCTCTGGGCTTTTTCCCATTGCTTATGTCAGGCTGGCTGAGCTCGGGAGCGCTCCGCAGTGTGAGATCATGTCCCAGAGCAACACAGCATGTTTGCTGGGATTGTTTGGGATACTGTGACTTGAGAAGGGCCATCCAAAGGTAAACGAAGATTCTTTCTCCCTTCTTCGCTTTTTCCCAAGTGGAATATAAAGCTTTTGTCTTATTTTATAGTGGTGCGTCAAGGCAAGAATGCTCTCTGTGATACTTATCTCAGGGAGTATTTATCTGCTCCCCGTAGAGCGCAAATCAAGGTCAATATTATAGTCTCATTTTACAGCTGGGTGGACTAGTCTACCCTAGGTTAACCGACTTGGCCAGGATAGTGGTCTAGCCTTCAAGCTAGGAGTAGACACCATTGACCATTCTCCTCCTGTCTCTTTGGTTGTCACGAGCGTACAGCATTTGCTGTAGGAATGTTAGCATGATCTAATGCCTAAAAATAGGCAAAAAAGTTGGATCCTGACTGTGTCTTTGGTAGGCTGAGCTTCTTCCTCTTCCAGCTACCCTATTAAAAAAAACCCAACCCTATAATTTATGTTTGCCTATTGTTGATCTTGTTGGCCTGTAGAATGTTCTGAAAGTAATTCTGGGCTTATCCACCAGTACCCGCGGATCCAGCCATGTCAGACCTTTCTGAGCTATCCGTGTTGCAGACATGCCAAGTTTTACACATTGTCTGAGTTTGCTGGTGCAGTATTTTATTCCAAATGTCAATGAGTATAAAGCAATTTACATCAGCAGAAGCATACAGACTGTACCCATCTGACTCTGTCGGTGAAAATCCAGTAAAAATGCTAGTGAAATTCCAGAGCTGATGTAGGATTTGTCAGCTGCCAACAGTAAAATTTGGGGCTTGCCAATTTGATGGAAATTCACAGCTCTTCAGCTGCAAAAGCTGTGGACACCACAAGAAGCCAACTGCAATCACACAGCAGGCCACCTTATAAGAAAATAGAGCGCTTCATTCTGTTTTCCACATGCAGGCATCTACAAGGCTTGTCTGAGATTTGCTCCTTCTCCAGAGGAGTTTTGTCATGTTGATTGTAAACCTGGAGTCACTCAGTTTCTCCCTCGTCGCCTGAAATCCTTCAGAAAGGCCGCAGCTCCTTCTGCTTTCAGCTGGATGGTGGCTTTTATCTACGAGGCTCAAAAGGGACCTAACATTTTTTCTTCTTCCAACAGGAGTCCTCCCATTACACCTATTACCTCCCGTGATCCAGGGCCCATGGATAAGCATGCAAATCATATTTTTGAATAGGATCAAGCAGGAGAGAGGGACTAATGCCTACCCTCCTGTGCCACGTTAGCTGGGCAGAGGAAGGAGCCGAGCTATCTACTTGGGGTTTCTCTCTGCCGAGTGTTTCCAGCAGTGCCTGCTCTGAAACATTATTTATTGGGAAAGGATGAGAAATCAGGCCATGAAGATGATCAGAGGGCTGGAGCACCTATGCTATGAGGACAGACAGAGAGAGTTGGGGTTGTTCAGCCTGGAGGAGGCTCCGAGGAGACCTTATAGCGGCCTTCCAGTCCCTAAAGGGGGTCTACAGGGTCCCCTACAGGGACTCTTGATCAGGGAGTGTAATGATAGGACATGGGATAACGGCTTCAAACTGAAAAGAGGGTAGATTTAGATTGGACATCAGGAAGAAATTTTTTCCTGTGAGGGTGGTGAGCCCCTGGCCCAGGTTGCCCAGAGAAGCTGTGGCTGCCCCATCCCTGGAGGGGTTCAAGGCCAGGTTGGACGGGGCTTGGAGCAACCTGGGCTGGTGGGAGGTGTCCCTGCCCAGGGCAGGGGGGTTGGAGCAAGATGATCGTTAAGGTCCCTTCCAACCCAAACCATTCTGTGATTCTGTGAAATGCATTTGATGCTGCCAGAAAAAAAGATTGTAGCCCTTTTGTGCTATTTTTGAGTGCTGTTTGCTCAAATGCTATATTCTTCCAATATCTGAGCTATTGATTCAAATCGTCATTAGCTGGAACACTTGATTATTGTTTTTATTGTCTTGTGGTGTACAATCCAAATTTACTCTGGCTAGCGTGGAAACCACAGATGGGTCTAAATTAATACTTCCTGATACAGCGTCAAAATCCTGTCCAAGCATCCCTTGATTCAATGGTGATCAAGTTTGCATCTCAGCCCTTCGATTTAAATACTGGTGCTCAGACCAGACTGAGTAGAGCGGTGGCCTCCTGACCCTACTTTATCTTTCATGCTTCGTAAAATCCAGTCTGTCCTCAGACACATCAGAGACATGCCAGTGGCTTCTACTGAGAGAAAAAGCATCTCCGAGTAGTGTGGGCATCTGCTTTCCTACAGCGCTGCTTCCGAGAGCCTTCTGGCGTAGTTTCCCTATCGGAGTCTCGCAGCGGTTGATGCACTACGGCTATTTCTAAATCCCCGGGGACCAGCTGATGGAGATGGGCCTCCTCATCACGTTTTCTAAATTTCGTGTTTTGAAAAAAAGCATGACTTTGATCTTACTTAGTGCCTTTTTACTTGATGATCTCTAGGGTGCATCGTTAGAAATAATTGGAGCCTCCAGCTTCTTTCCCTCACGGTTAGCTGCTTTCTTCCCCTGTGTTCAAAAAACGCCCGGCACAACGGAATGTTCATTCTGAAATTGCTTGAGACAGGAGTGATTTGGTCACATGGATCAAATTTATACAACGGTATCAATTAATATTACAGAGAATACTAACATTGCAGTTATTAGTGTGAATTGTCTGCGGAAAGTCCTGCTCTGTGCCACACGGGCACCCAAACGGCAGAAAGGGAAGGAAAACCAGGAATAACCTGCAGCGCCTGCTGCTGAGAGCTGCGTTTGCTCGAGCTGCATCCTCAGCATCACTGAGAAATATCGCTGCTTTCAGAGCTGGTTAAGGCTTTTTGGAACAAATCTTTTCTCCAGATGGATGTTTCCAGACTCTCACTGATCTGTCATGAGGCTTTTTTCCCCTCTGCTCTTTTTAACTGCAGGTTTATGGAATTTTATGAAGTGCAATAGCTACATCATTGTCTGTCTTTTAGATTTATCTGTGGCCGAGCCTTTCCTAATTCCAGTTTAATATATTTATGTCTGAATTCCTTTATTTTACAGCCATATCCCATTGTTACCATGCTGCATCAGGAACAGAACTCAATACGCTTAGTTCAGTGAGCTGTGTCTTTGGAAAGGTCTGCAATAAAATAAGTTCTGGGATCTCTTGTCTGAGGGATCTTAATATCTTTCTGTTCTGTCTACAGCTGCCTCGCCAGTCAGGAATAGGTATATAGGGATAATAAAAGTAGACCCCGATTCATTTGCTTGAGAGAGAATAACGCTGTAATTGTACATTCGTGTTTAACAGTACTTAAATCCACTCAGAGTATCCCTGAAGCCAAGGGGGTGATCACAGAAAGGTGTGTCATCGAGCATGTTCCAGTCCCAATGCAATAGCCCCAATGATTTTTATATATCTTTTTTTCCCCCCAGAGCTATTTTGATATAAATATACTGATTAAATATAGGGAAACAGAAGGAAGCCTTACAGTGAACCGTGCCATTATGGCATCGCTTGCTGAGAGTGGACACAGAAATCTGCCCCTCTTTGTTTTAAAGAAGAAAAAGCTATTTGCTGTTGATGAAAGATTAGTTTGGTAGATTTAGTAGAAGAATAAGGCAGCTATAAACGGGTAAGATCAGCTTCCTTCACCAACACTGAGGAGAGAAGCTGTTACAATGGATTTTTGCCTGTTTCAGACTTTGACCAGGTAATGTCAAACTTAATTGTGATTCTGAGATACTCGTTCAGGAGGAAGATGGAGTGAATGGCCCCGTTTCGGAGGCCAATAAGCTACAGTCAGCCTGTACCTCTTGACTAAAATTAACTGTTCACGGGCAGTGCTGTTCCTGACCTTAGGCAGCTTTCGGTATTTGTGGAGCCCGTACTAAATAGGTGCAGTGTACTGAATATCTTCTGCAGTTTTGAGAACTGAGAATGTATATTATTTAACAGGAGGAGTCAGTAGCTCTATCACACTTGCGGTGAGCAGCCTTCGCCTACCTGCTCTTTATGGCGACACCTCAGCACGTGTGACAGCAGGAACGTCTAGTCAGAAAAAACCAGAACCGCTTAGAAACTACTGACTTTTTAACAGTCAGGTCCCTGCTAGTGGGACTCCTTCCACATATAGCGTCCCTGGTATCCTCACTGAAAGACTCAAGAGAGATCCGGGATGAAACGCTTGTTTATTACTCCGTGTCTGCGTGTCTGTGCATGCTCTGCACACCGTAGCGTTGGCTATGGGAAGTCAATTAAAAACCAGTCACGTTAAAGTCAATAGGTGACAGGCAGTAGTTACGTTTGGGTTCCTGGAAATAATCCTGCCTTTGCCTGGCATCATCTACTGAGGTATTTTTAAGTCTCCTAATTTTTTTAATCGTTCATTTCTTTCTAGTTCAAAGATTGCAAAACTGGAATGTGAGGGGCGACCTTGGCAGTAGCGAAGGGAATTAATTGCAAACCCTGAGGATCGAATTCATCCAAGTGTAACTGCTGAAACCGGCAATGCCGACTACTCTGAATTAGATCCCCCCCCTTCATCTTTTATGTTGTTTGTATAAACAAATACGACTCAGTTTTTTTTTTAACTCCGTGTATCTCGCACCTGGGACAGGCTGGCCTTTCTCCCACGTTACTGGCTGTAAGCAATTTGTAGTCGTTGGAGTGTTTCCAAGGCAGCCTGTATCTTCTGATCTTTCTGCATTGGAGCAAGGGTGCGGTACAAACAGCGATTATTTCAATTCTCTGCAAAATTGCAAGGGGAATCTCACTGTATACGAGATGGAACAGCACAGAGCAGACTTCATGGAGAGTAAAGAGACTGCTTCCCTATGCCAGCCTTGGCAGGCGGGGAAAGCGTTACAGGTAAAAAAGAGCATACACGGTGAAACAGAAATATGATGCTAATGGCTGTATGTGAAGCCACGTGCCAAAAAGTCCGGTTCTTTAGGCTACCTTGAAACCTTGCTGCTGCTTCTGCGCTGGTTTCCATGGACAACGGTCTGAATAGTCTCCGATGTCACAGACAGAAGCATGAAGAGGGACAAGTCACCTGAAAAACGACCAGTTTCACCTGGTCCTGGGCAACCTGCCCCGGCTCACCCTGGTTTGGATGAAACGATCTCCAGGAGGGCCCTCCAACCTCAGCGCTTCTGTGCTTCCGTGGTTCTAATTACAGCGTTTGTGCCTTAAAGTCGTCGTACGCGTGTCAGGGTGGTAACTTCCCAGTCATCGACAACTATCAATACCTTGTTTCCTAGAACTGGCTATTCCGGTAGCCAGCAGGCAGCTGCTGATCCTACCTAGAGAAGTAATAAGGCATTTGACAGTCTTCATCCTGTCAGTTACAAAACAGTCGTGTGAAAAACACTATTTTCTGCTTTCATAGGCATTTTACAGTAGACCTCAGGGCTTGCTGGAAATCCCCGGAAAGACTGTCTTCGACCTAAGCCGTTTCTGGCGAACGTCCCCAATTTGTAAAAAATGTTTGAAAATGAGGTAGATGCTCTTTGGCTCTCTTGTTTAGCGATGAAGAGATGACAGCCTGTGTGTGTGTGTGTGTGCTGCCACCCTGCAATTACTGTAACTACAGCTACAGTAATTACTGTAACTACTGTAAAGATGTCCATGTTGAGTTCCTGGCTTCTGCTCTTGAGTTTCCATCTGTTCAGATAAAAAAGAAGGTGCAAGAAAATGAGAGCCTGGCAGCTTTGCCGCCTGGATTCTCGGGGCTGGAACAAACAGCGATCGTGGGTGCCTGTAGGCACCCTGCGTGGTGTATTGTTTATTGTTTGCTGTTTCAGGATGAGAAGACTAAGCAGCAAGCTAGCATCAAAAATGAAGGAAAAATAAGCCAGGGAAACCGAAAACAAAACTGTTACAGCGTGTGTTACTAAAAAGGCATTCTAGAAACGCAGAAAGGGATAAGACAAGGTCTCCTGGCGTCTTTTTTCCACCTTTCAGACAGTCAGTAGAGGACTGACTGAGAGTCTGAATTTCTCTACTTGACTCTGGCTGGTTTGCTGTCATTTAATATCAGCCTGTCTCCTTTTTTCCTAGGCAGAGATCCTTAAAGGCAATATCGCGATACCAACGTAGTGCTCTTCTAACTAATACAAGTAAAAAGCGGTAACTCTGTGGATGAAAGCTTTTGAGCGTATCGCGAAGAACGATGATGGTAACAAGCCAAGAAAGTTTATTCTTTTTCAGTAATTGCTGTTTCCAATTGAAGTTAATATTATTTCCTATTGGACTAAGTTACAGACCTTCACTGGCAAAACTTGCCTGTTTCCTGAGGAAGGAGTTAGCCGGTGCTTTAACAAAGGCCACCCTAAATAAAGACACAATGCTGAGCTTTTGCTGTGCGGCAGCCAGGGCTGGCCGGCTGTTGGGGGTTTCGCTCTGATTGCTCCTGACATCTTTGTACCAGAGAGCTAAGAGCTAAGCTCTTCTGAAGAGTAAATGTTTCTGCGTATAATTTATGATAATAGCAACAATCATTCTTTCTCTTTGACCTTGTGGAGATTAGGAACTAAGCTTTCCCTGGAGTGATCCTAGATTGGTCCCTGCTTTGTTTCCTTTTGGAAGGAGACCCTGGCGGTTTGCGCTTCCTCCTCCTCTACCTACGTGTGCACGTACTGCCATGACCTGGTGGTCACTCGCAAAGCTAAACTCTACTGCTTTCATCACATGTTTTTACAGTAAATGCTGAACTTACTGTTTTTAAAAAGCATGTCTGCTCTGCAAGACAAATCCCATTCAAATGAGTTGCGTGTCTGAGCTGATTCAGCTCTGGTTCGTGGATTCTTCTGGGGCTAAACAACCTACAGCCTTGTGTTGATACAACGCCTGCTGGTCTAACGTGTTTGCTTAGAGAAGGAAGAGAGCGAGCTATGTTTTCTTACGGCTTATCAGCGTGAATCTGGAGTGATGCGGCTGAAAAGGGGTAGCTTCAGTCTGGAATCAAACTGCTGGGAGCTCCAGTGCCACTTGAAGCGTGGCCAGCAGGGCGAGGGAGGGGATTCTACCCCTCTACTCCACTCGTGTGAGATCCCACCTGAAGTACTGTGTCCAGCTTTGGAGTCCTCAGTAGAGGAATGACATGGACCTGTTGGAGCGGGGCCAGAGGAGGCCGTGAAGATGTTCTGAAGGCTGGAGCTCCTCTGCTGTGAGGACAGGCTGAGGGAGCTGGGGGGGTTCAGCCTGGAGAAGAGAAGGCTCTGGAGAGACTTTATAGCAGCCTTCCAGTACCTAAAGGGGGTCTGCAGGAGAGATGGGGAGGGACTCTTTATGAGGGAATGTAGCAATAGGACGAGGGGGAACAGTTTTAAGCTGAAAGAGGGGAAATTTAGATTAGATCTTGGGAAGAAATTCTTTGGTATGAGGGAGGTGAGCCCCTGGCCCAGGTTGCCCAGAGAAGCTGTGGCTGCCCCATCCCTGGAGGGGTTCAAGGCCAGGTTGGACGGGGCTTGGAGCAACCTGGGCTGGTGGGAGGTGTCCCTGCCCAGGGCAGGGGGGTTGGAGCAAGATGATCTTTAAGGTCCCTTCCAACCCAAACCATTCTATGGTTCTTTCTTCCATGGGTTAGAAAGTGTATCATAATGGCTAGAGAAAAGGCAGGGGAGACAGAAGCTGTAAGGTTTTATTCCTAGGCTTGCTGGAAAACTCTCTGCTCCTGTAAGGAATCCACTTAGCCGTTCCTCACCTCTTTGGCTTCCTTCAGAAATGCAGAAGATCCTTCCAGAGAAACATGGGATGCTTCTGAGACAGGTGCTTCAGAATCGGGAGGCTTTTTCAGTGGGAAAGGATGAGTTGTCCATGATGCAGTTCTAGGAGAAGATAATTAAGCTATCTGAGAAGAATATAAGCACATTAGCATGAAATTACAACAGGTCTAATATAACCTGCTCAGAATGTATCTTGTTGTAATTATGTTGCTTCCAGCATCCAGACTGTGTGATTACGAGCTGCCTCTGCAGCGCTGCGCTGTGCCAGGTCATCAGTGCTCACTTCCCTGCTGTGGCTGCCAAGTTCTCCAGCAAAGATCTCTCTGAAGACTTGGTGTGTTAGAACATCACAGAAACATATGTTCCTTAAATGGCTTTCCATCTGGGCATCCCATTCTTCCTTATACAAGTTACCAGAGTTTAATTAACTCACTTTGGAACCTCTTTTAGTCTGCTAAACTCTTGGTGTTGAGACGCTCAACAAGATTAAGGGGAAGTGGCCAAATTAACTTATCCTGACCCTACGTCTAGAAAGAGCGTGTGGAAAGAGCCCTGCTGTAGTGATGTGTTACCGTTTTGGCTGTGTACAGCTTTATTCACATAGTCAAGGCTCAAGGGTACCTGCTGTGAAGAAAGGTAAATGAAAATTAGTTTATTTCTCCAGGAATTTAGTTTCTTCAGTTTTCCTTGAGGTAAAAACGCTGGGGAGATACCTGTTTCCCATGTTTCATATTCATTTTAATGATTACTCTTCCTTTGGGTTTGGAATGCAGAGCGCTACGTGTTGGTTGAAAGGTTTATTCAAGCAACAGGTAATGGAGTGTAGAGCACATTAGGATTTTGAATGCTATGTTTTTTCTCAAAAGCTGAAAAAAAATAATTGTGCGCGTTGCACTTGGTGTTAGAATTGATGCGCGTTTAACTGTGTCGTTTTTAACACATCATTCACCGATGCTTACATGGTTTTAGATCTGCTTTCTGGCAGCAGAATTTTAACGGGGCTGAAAAGAGAAAAATAGCCTTGTAATTTGGTGTTAGAAACACAAGTTATCATTTTGTCATGCTAGGCATTAGCTGAGTGGGGAGCTGGAGCTTGACGTTCCTCCGCGTTCCTGCGGTAACGCCGCGCTGCTCCCTCGGCAGTGGTCAAAGTGAAGCAGGTTGGACCTGTTGCAAGAACAGGTTTTAGCTGTGTGTAAGAAAACTCCATTCTCTTACCCCCCATTCGAATGTTTATCTAATCTATTAATATGAGACCATTTAAGTGTGCCTTTTTAGAGAGAGAGATGGCGTAACAGATAACCTTGATATGGAGGGTTGTACGACAGCTGGGTTTTGAGTCTACCTCCTCGCCTGTGCTGCAGATGGCCTGGGTATAAACAAACGTTGCTGGTGTCTTACTCAGTCATTTGCAAACTCAGCATAAAACCTGCAACTCCGCGGTTCAGGGTTACACGAGATGTAAAACTTTTGACAAGTTGCTTTGTAGGAAAGTACTGCTTGTGCTGCTGGCCTCCTCTTTTGTGCTCGTCGTGGTGGCGGCTGCGTGCGTGATGGTGTCCAGATTTGAAGGGGAGTGCCTTTGCATCTCTCGTTTGCAAGACGGTCGTTTTGTGAGGATTCCCCCTACTTCTGGTGTAGAAGTACACACGTCTTGAGGAATGGTTGACGTTCCCTGCTAGCTTCTGCAGTGCTGATATGGATAACATTGTCCTTCTGGAGAACCTGGGAGAGCAGTTACGCGAGTTAGTTTTATGGGCTGACAGCGTTTGAAAGACTTGAGACCAGACTTGCCAAAGCTCATGATATTTTGTCAACTCTGGCTATTATCTGCGGCACATACATTCACTGTTATAGCAACTCTGCAGCTCTGACCTTAGATCTATAGACCTTTTTCTACGAGAAAGCAACAAAATTTTCATCATTCAGTAGAGATGTCAGGAGGCTACTAACACTCAAGGTGGCAAAATCTTCTTAGTTCAGCTTTACATGTGTTCCATCTGCATTGGTTTTCGTTAGACCAAACTGTTATCTGGTGGAAAGTCTCCTGCAGGTATATATTTGAGGTACTGAAACGTAATATTATTATTTGAAAGTTCATACGCTACGACAGCCAAAGCGAGAGACTGTTCAGCGGCAGTGGGCAGATCTAAATAACCGCGCTGAAAGCAGGCATAATAGCTGGAATTTGTGGCATCTGCTGAGAAGCACTACAGCTCCAAATGCTGGCATTTAATGCGTGCAGACTCTAAATTTAGGATATTTGGAAACCGAAAGAATTTGAGCTTTATCAATTAAGTCCACCTATCGGAATCCCATAGTTAAGCAGTTATGTCTGCTGTTTGTAGTGTTGCTTAGCTTCATCCATATCCATTGATAGGACCATAAAAATCATGGTGATAGAAGCATAAAAAGAGTTTGAAATTGGGAGAGTTCGCGATATTGAACACAAAATGGAAGAGTTGAGGGGATTTCTCATAGAAATTTCGAGTCCTCCTTTCACAGAAGGGCTGACTTCATCGCAGTGGTGGTTTTCTCTAGATTCAGGACCCTTCTGTTGTTTATATGTCCCATATCTATACACTTACACGACAATATTTATTTAATTATCTAAGGCAAAATGCAAACATATAACTGATCATGCTTTCCAGTGAAAAACAGGAAACCATTCGTTCACCACTGGTACCAGACATCTGTGGATGAAACAGAACTCTCTCTTCACTTCTGCACAGCAACTCTTCGATATTTTAAGACAAGAACGGAGGAACAAAACAGAAAAGCTCCTTGAAGATGTAGGTGAAATTGAGCAGCTTGCCATTAGAACAGGGTGATGTTCTCTTGCAAAATAGTAATTAAAAAAATGCCACGCTGGCATCTGTTCCATCCAGCAGTGGTGTTGCTCCTCCTTCTAATCTTTCATTAATGCAGATCATACATGTCTTACCTGGCGCTGACTTAAAGAGAAGACTCCTGCCTATTCATTCACAAATGCCACAACCTGGGGGCTTGATCGCCTTTTATGCAAGAAAAGAATCTTAAATTTTGGCTGTTTTGTGAGACGTTTTGTGAGTGCAATACCGCAGCCAGAACCTGGGTTGTATAATTACGCTGTTGGGTGGAGTTGGGTACCTGATGTGAGTGCGCATGTCACATTATTGTAGCACGGAGGGCTCCAAAATCGGATCTTTTCATCCGCGTGTATTGGTGTGTTCCTCATGCCTTCATGCTAAGTTCGTTTCTGGACCTTCTCAGATTCCAGGAATGTGAAAAGCCAAAAGATTACTTAGATTTTCGTTAAGAAAACACCGACGTCAGCATCAGGTGAGACTGGCGTTACTCAACAAGGCCACGGTCACAGCAGCGTGACATGGCACAGAACTGTGACATCACTGAAGCCGTTAGAAAAACAGAAGTTTCATCAACTTTTTCTTAGTCCTGAAAATGAAAGACTCATCTTTTAGCCTTGAAATGTTTAGCCTCTAGATACCATTATTTTGTGTTAGAAAATTTCTCTTTTGAGATATGAATTAGGTTTTGGCTTGTGCTGTAAGGTACGCGGGAAACGTTTCCTTGTTTATTGTGAAAACCCTTTGCTTTGCTGAGGATCGTCTTTGTTTAGCTGAACAAACTTTTGCAGTTATAATTAATTAAACAGTTTTCAGGATTCCAGAACTGCACAAAAATATTTATCTTTCTGGCTCTTTGTTCACACAGTTGTAGCTCGGGAGCTTCAGGCAGTTTTCCTAAGCGCGGCAACGCTCTGCCTTCGGGATTTTACAACTGGGCCCTGAAAATTAGTTCTGTGATTGAACCTGGCAGATTGGTTTTGGCTTGAGAATCAGCATATGTTTTCAACATATGCATGTTGGCAAATCAGATTGAAGTTGTAACTAAGAGGCCTGCTATCTCAGTCCTGCTAGTGCTTTTGGGAATTCAGTGTAATGGGCAAAAAAATGATGGAGGAGGAGTCACAGCACCGGATAATGAAGAACCGCACTGACCCCAGATAAATCTGCCTGCAGATAGCAGTGTTTTCTTAAGTTTGCTGGAATGAACCACAGGAGGTACCTCTTGGTTTTTCTGCCCACAGGATCAAGGCTAATCCAAGAGCAGCAGGCAGCCCGTCCTGGCTCTCTGCCCGTGTTTATCTCTGCCTATCACATAGCATGCTGTTACAGGCTCATTTCTTTAATGCGCGTAGTTTGTATTCATGTCCTGCTCCAAAATCATAGATCACAGACTGGTTTGGGTTGGAAGGGACCTTAAAACCCATCCAGTGCCACCCCTTGCCCTGGGCAGGGACACCTCCCACCAGCCCAGGTTGCTCCAAGCCCCGTCCAACCTGGCCTTGAACCCCTCCAGGGATGGGGCAGCCACAGCTTCTCTGGGCAACCTGGGTCAGGGGCTCACCCCCCTCACAGCCAAGAATTTCTTCCAAAATGTACCAGTGTTGTCCTTTCCAGCAGAAATTGTCGCACGTGGCGAGGTTTCCTCGGTCAGTCTCCTTGGGGTGGGTCCTGGGTGCCTCCATGTGTCAGACTGGTTCAGGGGGCAGCAAGACACGCCAGCCATTTCTGGTCCTCCTGCAAAGTCCCCTGCGCCCTTTTCACTGACTAACCCAGGAAATCCACAAGAACGGCCTTTCTCTTTTCTTATTTTTCTCTTAGCCAATTATGCTAATTAAAAAAGAAAAAAGGGAAAAAAAAGAAAAAATAGTCTTATTTGAAACAAGAACAGAGAAGGACTTTTTAAGATTTTCCGTGGGAGTTGATTTTGAAGTTTGAGGCAGTTTGTGACCTGCCATGTAACTCATCACAAGCGCATTTGGGCTTTTAGAAACTTAAATTGTAAAAGCCAAAATGACAGGCAGCGGTGGCTGAGGGACATGGCAGATGCAAAGCATCCTTCTGTGGGTCTGGGCAGGCCAGTGAGGTGCATTCCCACCTCACCTGCCCAGCAGCCACAAGCACTGCATCCTTCAAAGTAGCTCCTGTGGAAGACCTGGGCCATGCTTAGACCTCGTCTGGAAAGTGGTTTGTGTGTACGAAATGCCAGGCTGGCAAACGAGGGGAGGCACCTTTTATAAGAGCTGGGAAAGGCTTAACAGATCTGATGCAAATCATACAATCGTTTTGGTTGGAAGTGACCTTTAAGATCATCGAGTCCAACCGTTCCTCCAACACTGCCAAACCCACCACTAACCCACGTCCCTCAGCACCACGTCTGTGTGTCTTTTAAATCCCTCCAGGGATGGTGACTCCACCACTTCCCTGGGCAGCCTGTTCCAATGCTTGACAACCCTTGCTGGGAAGAAATTTTTCCTAATATCCATCCTAAACCTCCCCTGGCGCAACTTGAGGCCATTTCCTCTTGTCCTGTCTCTTGTAACTTGGGAGTAGAGACCAACCCCCACCTCTCTGCCCCCTCCTTTCAGGTAGCTGTAGAGAGCGAGAAGGTCTCCCCTCAGCCTCCTCTTCTCCAGGCTGAACACCCCCAGCTCCCTCGGCCGCTCCTCACACGACTTGTGCTCCAGAGCCCTCACCAGCTCCGTTGGCCTTCTCTGGACACGCTCCAGTCCCTCAATGTCTGTCTTGTAGTGAGAGACACAAAGGGGCCCAGAACTGGACATGGTAGGCAGAGACATTGCTCTGTGGTGGGAAGAGCCTGAGTCTCAGTGACGATACGAGGATACAGCTGGTCAGAGACAGGATTTGAGACAGGTCCTTTGGAGGAGACCCGTAGGGTTGACCTCTGCAAGTCTGGTGGTACAAGCTGACGGGCACAGGTCACTGGCAAGAGGTGTTTTCTGTGTCTGAGTCAGCAGACGTAACGGCAAGTCACTCCTTGTGCCTGCATCTGGTCTTGCATGTGATTTAAACATCCAGCTGCGTGTTAATTGAGGTCAGGAGGTTGGGTCCAGACTCATGCGAGAACGGTTCGTCTCCCGGATTGTTTGCGGTAGTTTTCAGCTTATGGAGAGTTTTAGAAGGTTGAGGAGCACGATCGGTGGTTTCCCTTCCTCGGCGTTCCCTCTGTTGAGGTGGGTGCTGGCGGTGCCCGTCAGGGATCAAACAGCTCTCCCTGCGCCGGGGGGAGGCAGATGGAAGTCACTCACATCCTTGACCGCGTAGCTCTGGCCATATTGTTGTAGTTAAAACTATCGTGTATATCTATCTGACTCTTATCATCAACTATATACAATTTAAGTTGGTTTTAATTATTTTCTGTCTGTCTGGAAACCAAGAGCTCCTTCTGCCACAGCATACAGATGTTACAAGTATGTTTTTCTAATGAGACACATGGCACATTCCAGAGCAGCACAAGTACTTGTTTTCAGCCTGAATATGGAATCTTTTCCTTGTTGTTAAAACAAAGTTTGTAAAATGTGATTATAATAAATAAACCACAGACTCAAGGATCTTTTTTAAGCTTCACAGTGAGTTCCTAATGATTACTTCGTGGTTTTTTTAGTGACCTTGGATTTAGTTTTTACTTTGATTTGCAGTTCAGGTGAAGTAAAACCTGTCTGATGCCGTACCTTATTTCTCAGTGCGGTTTGCAGGCAAGGGTGGAAAAGGTGGTGTTTCTGTCTGTGGTTACGGGGATTGCTACAAAAGATCAGAGCTGCCAGTTCTAGATTTAAACTGTTCTTGTACCATTTTATATTCTATAAGCAGAGGAAACTGAAGGCAGATTTAGTGGAGAAAGAATCCCAATAAATATAGTATTATCCACATGTTGTTCGTTCCGTTAGTGTCTGACTGAAGGATAACTCGCTAAACTGTGGAAGTTCGTGTCATGGCGTATCCAAGCCAAGACCTTAGTAACTTGATAATGACCCACTAAAATTTGAGAACTCTTATCTTCTACGATGTGAGCCAGTCACTGTTTCAAGGGAATTCAGAAGAAAACTTTCTTCTTGGGCCAGTTGGCTGTGGTTAAATTTCTTCTTCCTTTTCTGTGAAGATCTGGGACTTTTCTGCTTTGAAAGACATGGCGTTTGTTGAGATGATCCTTGGATCAGATCCAGCATGGTATTTCCTATCTTTTCTCTGTAAATTCGGGAGGCTTTTGCAAATTCAGTAAAATATTTTGAATCTGAAAGGAATGGCTCCTGACTTAAGCTGGTTCTGTTTTGAAGCAAAGATTTTGTGTTTTTCCTAAATCATCGTTTCAGTTGTTATTTTATTCACGTATAATTACATACTCAGAGATTTATTTTTTTTTTCCCTGCAACTTGGAGAGGGGTTTAGTGTTTGAGAATCCAAAGGGTAAATATGCCACTGTTTTCTGCATGGACATGAGACGGTTTAGGTTTCGGGTACTCCGTCTTGCCTACGAGTCTCTTCCCTTCTCCGCTTACTGAGCCTTCACTCTGTTTTCTTTCTGACTCTGTTGCCATCCTTGGGGTTTTTCCATCTTGGTGCAAAGTTTAAACAACGCATCTTCTCCTAGGCACCCTCCTACGTGATTATTCACTGTTTTGTTGCGGATTAGTCTTATTCCCACTGGTCTTCCCCTATGTAGTTCTGCTCCTTGCCATGTGGGTCTCCCGGGACCCCTGACGAGGAGCGTTGAAAAGCTGTGAAGAAGCCTGTGTGGCTTCCTCAGGGACAGTGACTACCAGACGGCTATCTCTGCTGGTCACATTGCTCCCTTCTCTGTGTGCACATGCGCAATGTGACTTCTAAGCTTATTCCTTTAAAAAAACAAACAAACAAAAAAAAACCCAACAAAGAGAACAGCTGAGACTGAGCTGTAGCTTTTCATTGCTGTTCTTAACTCCATGTTAGTGACTTTGAGCTCTGTCATTTTAGGGTAAAATGGGACAGAACCAAAGAGTTTGGTTCCAGCATTAAACCCAAAGATTAGCTCGCTGCACTGAAAGCCTTTCTTCTTTTTTCAGTCCCTTGCAAAAACACACAACGATCTTTAAAGATGTGGGATTCTCCTCCGTATCCTTTCAGTAAATCAAATATGGGGAGTTATCCTGGCCTATTCCATTCTGACCACAAGCATTCTGATATTTACAGGTGTTTTGCGATGCTAAACTTTACGTGTGTTTAAAATGTTAGCAGATGAAGGGAAGAGAAAGCTTGTTCAGTCCAACCACTGAGAAGAATATGGGAGAGGCTGGAGACTGTCCCTTGATGTGTGTCTCAGGACCAGCTCAGGCTGCCAAGAGGGAGACAGGTTTTGCCGTTCTCAGCTGCTTCCATTAGGACAGTATTTTCTTTCCAGCTTTAGAAGGAGGAGGTTCTTGTTTAGAAGAACAAGGTTTTTCTTTCTTGATGTTGCTGTCACTGTTGGCTCCCTCTTTGTTTTGCTGTAGCAAAACGGGAGGTGACCAAAAATAGCGCAGGAGAAGAGAAGTGGCTGCAGGGAAAAATGTCTCCTCCGCCCTTTGCTCCTCCTTTCTCCAGCAATCTTGTCACTGCAAGGGAGGAATTCGATAGCATGGCTATTTCTTCTGGGAAGACCTACTGTTTCCATGGGAGATAGCAGGTCTTCCTCACCTCTGGAAGTCAAGCTCCAAGTGAATTGTCCTAGCATTGAATGCAGAGGAGGGATGACAATTTTTCTAAGTCCTCTGGAGCTCTTTCCTTTTTGCATACAATTAATTTCCCTCCGCCAAAAATGTCTTGGCCCCAGGGCTCTTAAAAATGCTCAGAAGAGCCCACTTTGGGGACTAGTTTCTTTGTGATGCACAAGTTAACACTGAAAGTCTGTGATCCCACAGCACATCCTCAAGGACTGAGCACATGATCTCCACATGCCGGTCATGTCCTAGGCCGTTCTAATCAAATGAGTGGAGAACATTTTCCAGGAAAAAGTTACAACTTGCTATAAATTCTCTGCCAAGTGCTGCTGCCTCCATCCTTCTCGACTATGTCTAAAAAAAACCCAACATGTTTTAGTTCAAATGAGGGGAAAAAGCCCACAATAGAGTCCATTCTTTCTCACAGCACATCTCACCCAGCTCCAGCCTCATCCCCTCGGGAACGGAGTGGTTGTGTAATTCTAAATGGAGAAGATTTCAAAGAACCTATGGATAAAATATTGACGGCACGTGACCATCGTAGACTTTACTGCCATTCTTTACAAGGAGTACAGTAGATGGGCAGTGTCCATGTTACTTTCCACTGCTGTGTACTTCCCCACTTCACATGTGGAATCACTTGAAGACAACTTCATGGCAAGAAACTAAACAAAGCAATGGTGGCATCCTTCTTCATGGACACCAGAGATTGTGTCTCCCTAGTGAACTCCTGTGGCGAGTATGACCGTTTCCCAGGGCTGGATCACATCATCTGCAGAATTTAATGAGCTGCCAAATGCTTCTGAATGTCAGAAAGTCCAAAGAAAAGTGCACGGTACAGAACATGGCACAGACAGAAATGCAGAGACAGAAATCAATTCTCTAGCTTGCAGCATCTCCCAGCTAATTTTCTATGAAGGTTTCTCCCCTTCCCCTCCTCCGGTGTTTTTCAGACTGTGAAATGATCAGTATTCCCTGGAGGCAGACAGACGCCCAGGTTAAGGGCCACAAGGGTGATAATTGCATTTATTGTCTCGAAAACAAATAATTGCGTTTATTTTCTTAGTGCAATGCAACCCAGCGTTGGCATTTCATTCAGTTCAACCGAATCTCTTTCTTTTCGCTCAGATCATGCGGTAATACCGCTTATCTGATGTAGTGTCGGCGAGCAAAGTAACACAGCGCTGTTCCTGCAAGCGTGGCCGTGTGGAAGTAGTTGGGTACAAGAGGACTGTGTGTGTGCCGGGGGAGAGCTAGAAATTTTCAAGACAAATAAAGCTTCTACAGCAAAATAGAAATTGAAGTCATTATCGTCACTCCTGATAGAATAATGGTTTATCCAACCTGCCCAGCGATGCGAGTGGTGGGGTTGGGACAGCTGAGGACAGCAGTAAGAGGAAAACATCCTTCTTGATGCTTCTTTTTGCAACCCGAAGTCTGCTCTCCTTCGGGCACAGGGTGAGTAGGCAGTCTGTTGAGCTGTGGGTTTTCAAGCCTTTGGAAAAATCTGTTGAGACTAAAAAAATAAACAAACAAAAGAAATCTTTCTGCTTCCCATTGCCTCCCAGACCAGGTTTTCCACATTGAAGGTCTGTTTGGGTGTGCAAGCCATTTATAACCCTGGCACACGTGAATTTTTAACGGAATGGAAATTTCTTCACTATACCTGTTATTTCTGGTGCAGACTCCATGGTATTTGCTGTTGGCTGACCGCAGCCTCTTGCTGCCCGGTGCCGTGTGTAACAGTCACCAAGGTTTGGTTCGTTACCTGGTAAGACAATCAGGACTGTGCTGGATTGACGTGGTTTTCTGTCCAGCAGTGTTGCCACCGTGAAAGCGCCAGAGAAGCTGTGACGTGGCCTAAATAGCTTATCTACCATAAAAGGTGGTAGATAGGAACGCTTGTAAGATGAGTTTTCTAATTGTTCCTGATGTGTTCACTGCATCTGATTTTGAGTGTATAATTCTGGTGCTTTAACCTACCTAGCCTACCGCTCTGTCCTCACCACCTCTCAGGAGCTTTGAATCCTATACTGGAGGTTCTGCTGGGTAATTAGAAAATCTAGATAATGAATTTAGGCTCCTCCCTTAAATGCCTGAATTTAAAGGGTGTAAATGTCTCTTTTGTAGGCCAGATAAGGGTTGAAGTTCTCTGGAACAGACTGTTGAAAGGCATCTCCCAAATGCCTGTTGTGATTGCTGCCCTTCCCTTAAGGGAGTCAGTCATAGAATGAATCACAAGAGTGGTTTGGGTTGGAAGGGACCTTAAAGATCACCCAGTGCCACCCCCTGCCCTGGGCAGGGACACCTCCCACCAGCCCAGGTTGCTCCAAGCCCCGTCCAACCTGGCCTTGAACCCCTCCAGGGATGGGGCAGCCACAGCTTCTCTGGGCAACCTGGGCCAGGGGCTCACCCCCCTCACAGCCAAGAATTTCTTCCTCACATCTCATCTCAATCTCCCCTCTTGCAGTGGAAAACCCTTCCCCCTCGTCCCATGGCTCCCCTCCCTGCTCCAGAGTCCCTCCCCAGCTTTCCTGGAGCCCCTTTAGGGACTGGAAGGGGCTGGAAGGTCTCCCCGGAGCCTTCTCTTCTCCAGGCTGAACCCCCCCGGCTCTCCCAGCCTGTCCTCCCAGCAGAGGGGCTCCAGCCCTCCCAGCATCTCCGGGGCCTCCTCTGGCCCTGCTCTGACAGGTCTGCGTCCTTCTTACCTTATGCCAACTCCGAATTGGCCGTGCTGGAGGGATTCATCCCATTCCGTGGGTCTGGGACAAGTTAGAAAGCCTGAACGGGTTGGGGGATTCAAGCTGGAATTCCAGAAAAAGTCTTTCAACTAATGAACTACTGGGTGATTTTCAAAGTGATGAATGTATCAACCCTGATATTTTGATTGTTTGACTTAGAAGTACACTGGTAAAAGCCGTAAGTAGATGTTTGGTTAAAAAAAGCCTTGCATTTGCAACCCAGGATTGATCAGATGCTTAAAATTACCTCTGATTCTGTAGATGCTGCTTAGAAGAGAAGGAGCAGAGGGAAAAATAGAGCACTTCTTTGTAAAGAGATAATGGTACCATTTTAGAGCGCACCTTGCAACTGGCAAAATGGAAACAGATGGCACATATTTTAGAGAGTGGAGTTTTTCCACCCTGAAGGATGTTCAAAGTCGTACAAAGGGAGTTCTGCTGGGAAATCCCATTATTGATCAACGGTTTCTAATGGGATTGGTGCTGCTTACTCTTACTGTGCTCGCATACGCGCGCACACATACACGTGCACCGCTTTGAAAATGCTTTTCATGGGTTCAGCTCCTTTCATAAATGCCAAAATCATTTTATATTTTCTGGTATGTATCTTTTTTTTTCTCTGAACTTTGTAAAGAAATTGATACTTTCTCCCCTCAGTTATTTTCTTTTCATTGCTTAAATGAAAAGGGCTTTTTTCCCAGCGTTAATAAATTTGTTACTGGAAATGGGAAATGTGTTTTCAATTACAGCTGGCGCTTCTGAGCCTTCCACCAGGGTGGCAGGTATCCTTGGGGAAAAAAATCAAGCAAATAATTGATCAGTCTGGCTGTATATTGAGAGGATGGGTGAGGTATGTGGTGCGTGAGAGTGTTATAGTACCCATATATTAATGTGTAATCTCAGTATTGTGTTCCTTCCTATTGCAGGAGTAAGGGGGGCCCTCTTCATAAGCTAGTCCAAAACGGCTGCTGTTGCTATTGTTATTACCTTATTTATATTCCTTTATTGCCTTGCAACCCTTTGTATCGAGTAAAACCTCACCGTGTTGGATGTTCTGTAAAAATTAGGAACAGATAGATTGCTTTTCCACAAATTGCTTCTAATTTAAGTGACGGTGTACATTTATTCTTGCACGGAGATGTCTCTGTGTTAGTTCTTATCTTTTTCATTCTGCTTACTCCTCCTTAGCAAAACAGTTCGGATTAAAACACGGCTGCATCAGTTCTGCTGCGGTCTAGAGGGTCACTTGGGCAAGAATGAAGGCCTGAGCTCTGCACGTAAGAAATGTAGGATGTGAAAAGCCATTGGAGAGGGATGATGTAACGTAAAGATCAGTGGAGACGGTATTGAATTAGCCTGGTTTAATTGAAGTTTCAAACAGTCAGGAATATTTTCAGTGTTACTAAGGGAGCCATGGAACAGTCTGTATATATGGATTATTTAGAAGAAAAGGTTCAATTATGGTATAAGCTGAGATGAAGAGCCGTTCTGATCCAAAGCATTGGCCCCTTGAGCTAGGGAGGGCCTGACCTAGAGCTAATAATAGTAGAGTCATAGAATCACAGGATGGTTTGGATTGGAAGGGACCTTAAAGCCCACCCAGTGCCACCCCCCTGCCCTGGGCAGGGACACCTCCCACCAACCCAGGTTGCTCCAAGCCCCGTCCAACCTGGCCTTGAACCCCTCCAGGGATGGGGCAGCCACAGCTTCTCTGGGCAACCTGGGCCAGGGGCTCACCCCCCTCACAGCCAAGAATTTCTTCCCAATATCTCATCTCAATCTCCCCTCTTGCAGTGGAAAACCCTTCCCCCTCGTCCCATGGCTCCCCTCCCTGATCCAGAGTCCCTCCCCAGCTTTCCTGGAGCCCCTTTAGGGACTGGAAGGGGCTGGAAGGTCTCCGCGGAGCCTTCTCTTCTCCAGGCTGAACCCCCCCAGCTCTCTCAGCCTGTCCTCCCAGCAGAGGGGCTCCAGCCCTCCCAGCATCTCCGGGGCCTCCTCTGGCCCCGCTCCAACAGCTCCGTGTCCTTCTGCTGTTGGTGCCCCAGCGCTGGAGGCAGCGCTGCAGGGGGGTCTCACAGAGCGGAGCAGAGGGGCAGAATCCCCCCCCGGCCCTGCTGCCCACGCTCCTGGGGATGCAGCCCAGGACACGGAGGGGTTTCTGGGCTGGGAGCGCACATGCCTGGCTCAGACCTACATGGTAGAAAGTCCCTTACATTCAGTCTGGCCCTATTTCCCACAGGGTAGGATGTATTGCACGGAAGCAGCATGTCCCGGCATGACCCCATTTTGGGTAAGAATCAGTTCAGATAACCAAGGCTGAGCAGTTCCAGTTCCTTCCACCTGCTGTGACCTGCCAGCCCTGCTGAGCACAGGGACGGAGTTTGCCTCTGCAGGGGGGTTTTATCTGTGCCAGCCCCCCACAAGCACGCCCACAAGGCGACGAAACGTGCTTTTGCATTGCCGTACAAGACAGACAGCAGGCCAACCTTAACCGTGATGGATTTTTTCCCCTGTTTGCACAGACCCTTCATGCTTCTTCCGCCGCTGATGGAGTGGATGCGAGTGGCGATCACCTACGCTGAGCACCGGCGCAGTTTAACTGTGGACAGTGACGATATCAGGCAGACAGCCAGACTGCTCTTACCCGGACTGGACTGCGAGCCCCGGCAGCTAAAGTACGTGAACTAAACTTTATAAGCAGCTAAAGTAGTCATAACTTCTCACAATATTCTTCTTACTACATTTTACAGAAGCCAGATCTCAAAATACTATACAGGCGGTACGTGTTTAACCTTGTCGTGTTCCAAGAGATGAAGAAGTGTTTGGGCAAACACTGCAGCTGGGGTAGAAAAATTTTTGTCTTGCCAAAAGTTCTGTAGGAGGAATGAGACAGAGAAGGATTGAGATACAAGTATTTGGGGTTTTTTTATGCCTCAGACTTAATTACAAGATTATTCTTTGCTTTTTGAGATACCTTGATGAAAAGTACCAGTACCTTTTAAAATCTTCCCCTCGCGTATATATTGAACGGGGATTTATAATTTTATATATATATATAATTAGCTTGGTTCATTAGCACATCATAGGCATTTTATTTGGGTTTGTAGACGTTTAAGTTGCTGTCATTAGCGCTGGTTTTGATATCGGGGTCACATCTTGAACTTTAGTACAAGATAAATTCTTGAGTGAGTTTTATCCCCCCATATACCTCTGGGTTAAATGAGTGGGCGGAACACATTAATAATAATCAATAATACTTTTATCATGCTCTTAAGTGATGAAATGATCACCTGAAAAGATAAAAATATACCTTTAGTCTTAGAATTCTTTTTCATGAACAATAAAAGCAACAAGAGGCTTTTAATTGGGAGTTTTGGATCTGGTTTTGTTGCTTTTTACCTTTTCCCTCTGCAGCCCAAAAGGCTCTTGCTTTTTCGCTACATCTCTTGACTCCCCGTTTGTGAACTGAAGGGTAGTGCTTATTACCCACAAAACATGACGCGAAGCTTAATTAGTTGGCGAGTTTGGTGGTGCAATTAGATGAGTGAATGTTTTGCTGGCTGCAGCTGACTCCTGGTCTTGTTCTGAGCTCTGGGCTCCTGCCGCTCTGGCGAGCCGTGGTACGTGGCCGAGCGCTGCCAGTCTTTCTAAAAGTGGAGTTAACCAGGTGATCCTCAGCGGTTATTTAAATTCCTCGGCTTCACGCGGGGAGGGAGCAGTGGAACTTGGCGTGCACAAAGCAGGAGTTGTACGTTTATTCCGGGAAGGCTTTTCTTCTCCCTTTTCTCTGCCAGTCTACGTGTGCTCTGGGTCAACTAAAGCAGGCGCTACTCTGGCTTGCGCATGGATGGTAGGTGCTAGTGCAGGCGGCTTAATATGGGCTAAACTCATTTTACATTTGTGCCTAATGCTTGTCAAAATCTTTTAAATTCTTTGATGAACAGTACCGCAGAAGACCAACCTAATCACAAATACTTCCAGTCAGTTTCATGGTTTTTCTTTCAGTTTCTCCTTTAGAAAGACTTTTGATTTCAAAACTGAATCCAAACTTCCACTTCAAAGGCATCCAACTCCATCTCTGCACTGGTTTTTCGCGCGCATTCACATACAAAGTACAGGTAGTCCCTTACTTTATTAAAAAACCAACCAAAAGAGGGCAGGGATTTTGGTGTTTGATTTTGCTGCTGCCCTGAGCTACAAGGAAACACTTAGAGACAGCCTTTGTGAAAGCGGGCTTCATCTCACTCATTTCAAACGGAAGCCGCAATGATACAGGTATGAATTGAAGGTCTCAACAGAAACCCAGGGCGTCCAAAATAATGTAGGCAATGAATAGAAACGAGAAGCAGGTCTAAAGGGCCTGAGCCACACTACGTGGGATACTCGGGCATGAGATAATTGAGCTGCTGGGTTGTTAAGGGTTAGCAGGACTGGCCTGGGGAAGGAGTATGGTAGAGCGTTCTGTCCAGTTTGTTGTTAGGACAGGAAGAATGGCCATTCTGTAAGGAAATTGGGATCCTTTCACACCTTTTGCCCCACCAGACTGTTCCTCCCTGGGGACGCATGCAGCCTGCATTCCCTGCAGGTGCATCACCCTCTGCTTTGAAGCAACGCACATCATCATAGAATCATAGAATCGCTGAGGTTGGAAGGGACCTTTAAGATCATCAAGTCCAACCTTTAACCTACCCTGACAAAAGCCACTTCTAAACCATGTCCCTAAGTGCCCCATCTACCCTTTTTTTAAACACCTCCAGGGATGGTGAATCCACCACCTCCCTGGGCAGCCTATTCCAATGTTTAATAACCCTTTCAGTGAAAAAATGTTTCCTAATATCAAATCTAAACCTCCCCTGACATAACTTGAACCCGTTTCCTCTCGTCCTATCACTTGTCACCAGGGAGAAGAGGTCAGCCCCCATCTCTCTACACTCTCCTTTCAGGTAGTTGCAGAGGGTGATAAGGTCTCCCCTCAGCCTCCTCTTCTCCAGGCTAAACAACCCCAGCTCCCTCAGTCGTTCTTCATAAGGTTTGTCCTCCAGACCCCTCACCAGCTTTGTAGCCCTTCTCTGGACACGCTCCAGGACCTCAAAGTCCTTCTTGTAGCGAGGGGCCCAAAACTGAACGCAGTGCTCGAGGTGGGGCCTCACCAGTGCCGAGTACAGGGGGATGATCACTTCCCTAGTCCGGCTCACCACACTATTCCTGATACAGGCCAGGATGCTGTTGGCCCTCTTGGCCACCTGGGCACACTGCTGGCTCATATTCAGCCGGCTGTCGACCAACACCCCCAGGTCCTTTTCTGCCGGGCTGCTTTTGAGCCACTCCGCCCCAAGCCTGTAGCGCTGCTTGGGGTTGTTGTGACCCAAGTGCAGGACCCGGCACTTGGCCTTGTTGAACCTCATCCCGTTGGCCTCGGCCCATCAGTCCAGCCTGTCCAGGTCCCTCTGCAGCGCCAACCTACCCTCAAGCAGATCAACACGCCCGCCTAGTTTAGTGTCGTCTGCGAACTTACTGAGGGTGCATTCGATCCCCTCATCCAGATCATTGATAAAGATATTAAAGAGAACCGGCCCCAGCACCGAGCCCTGGGGGACACCACTTGTGACCGGACACCAACTGGATTTAACTCCATTTACCACCACTCTCTGGGCACGGCCATCCAGCCAGGTTTTACCCAGCGAAGAGTACACCTGTCCAGGCCACGAGCAGCCAGTTTCTCCAGGAGAATGCAGTGGGAAACAGTGTCAAAAGCTTTGCAAAAATCCAAGTAGATAACACCCACGGCTTTTCCCTCATCCACTAAGCGGGTCACCTTGTCATAGAAGGATATCAGGTTTGATAGGCATGACCTGCCCTTCACAAACCCATGCTGACTGGGCCTGATCACCCTTTGTAGGAGAGGTCCAAAATCAAAGTTAAGCTTGATCAGGTCTTTGTTCTGAACTGTCTCGCCTGAGTTTTATTTTCAGAGGTCTAAGGATGTCCTGTGATGTGTGGTATGAGAGAAAGAGCATTCATTGTCTTTTTGCTGCATGAAAGATTTAAACTAACAGAAAAAGAAACAGGAGGAGAGAGCAGTGCCTTGTTTCCAGTGCCCATTATATCATCCTTTAAAGCTGTCGTTTGTATCTAGCCATTCCAGCACATTTAGGGGAAAAGGAAATCTTGGAATCATAGAATCATAGGGCTGGAAGGGACCTCTGGAGATCACCCAGCCCAGCCCCCTGCCAGAGCAGGGTCACCCAGAGCAGGTGGCACAGGAACGCGTCCAGGTGGGTCTGGAATGTCTCCAGAGACGGAGACTCCACCACCTCTCTGGGCAGCCTGTGCCAGGGCTCTGCCACCCTCACAGCAAAGAAGTTCCCCTGAGGCCAAATTCCCCCCTGGTTTGCTGTGGGACTACAGGCAAATTGCGACTGGCTTTTCCTCATGATGCACAGGGTAAAAGTCATATAATGATAGTTCCTTGCAGCGGTGATGCATCAGGTAGGGTATGTTGAAATCCCTGGAAGAGAAGTTGTGCAGAAGAATAACATATAATTAGTATAACCTGAAATTCAGACCTAACATCTGTTCTTTGACACTGACTGCTTGGGCAGTACAGTCCTCCACAACAACTGTTTGTGTCTTAGCGGATGAAGCCTTCCGATAGGATATTTTCAGTTTATGTCTGCCAGACAATTTATAAACATCTTCAGTACTCACCCGTTGCTGGTTAAGTGACAATATCAGGGGGGAAACGCTAAATTGCAGAGAACTGTGTTGCTTTTCCACCTACTTAAAGATAAATGTTGGGATTTTAAGTTATTATCACACACTGCTTTTTTTTATTATTACTTTTTCTTCACTGCAGGCCAAATTTAAATCGTTCGCTACCAGTAGCTATACTTCTAGTAGTCGTTACTGCTTATGAAACCCAAAGAGCGCACCAGGCTCCTGCTCCCTCTTCAAGCTGTCCTGTCCCAAATGAGGACCTCAGCCCTGTCCTGGGGCTCTGCCTCCCCCGTGTCTCTCGGGCCACCTTCGGTTCTTCAGTCTCTCCTGGGGCTCAGCTGGGCCTACGTGGGAGCAGCTCTCCGGGCAAGTGCAGGAGCACGGGCTTTGCTCTAGGAAGCGTGCAAGAGTTTGCGGCTCTTCTCCGCAGGGTAACAACTCACACATGGAAAACCTGCTGCGGTTACAGCTGCTGCACAGCAGTCGTGCGTACGTGGGCTCTCCCCCCACCCCGGCTCTCGTAGGATGCTCGAACTTTTATCACACGCTAAAAGAAAAAGCTCCTTTGCATCTATGGCAGAAGAGCGTGCTGTCAAGCTCCCGCTACAGAGTCAGCGTGGGCTGAGCCAGCAGGTCCCCCAGGAGTAAATCTCCCAAATTAGAACTTCAAATTCTGGCCTCCTGGCAGCTCTGCGCCAAGACCTACAGTCCGCCTTCTCGCCGGGGCTCCCTGACTGCTCCGTGCAACTGGTTTGGTTTGCTCTTGGCTCTGCAGAGCTCATCAGTGAACTGTACCCCCCCCCAACCTTGCTCCACCAGCGCCTGTAAACAGCACTGGGGGGGACCATGCCCGTTAGCAACACAGAAACAGTGTGCAAAGACAGGTACCGTCCCTTCAAAAGCTTTTGTTTTCTGAGGTTCGCTGGATTTCGAGTGATGTCATTTCAGGTTTTTTTGCATAGGGTTGTTGTTCTCCTTATTAGCGTACAAAGACATGGTGCATCATGATGGTCTCCAGAGATCTCTTCCAGCCCCTATCATTCTGTGATTCTCTGATATTCTATATAACGGTGTAGCATCATGGTACTGTACCAGTTACCTCAGTAGAAGAAGATTATTAATTGACGATCCTAGCTCCAGGACTTACGTCAAGTCTCTTACCTCACCGTCCTCTCTGTACTGTGTGTGTCCCCATCCAGTATCTGGGTGCTTCAGAGATCTTCTCATCAAATATTTGTACTCAGCTGCCTCGGAGACACATTTCATTTGCAGATGTATCTCCAAAGAGCTAAGGATTCCGAGACCGTCATTTTGGTTCCCCGCAGATTGTTCCCCGAGTCGTACCCTGCTGTAGTTCCTTTCTGAAAGCAGCTGCGGCGAGATGCAGGTTTCCCCTCTACAATGTGACCGGTCACCAGGCTGGGGGGGGATCTTTGTTAACTCAGCATATTGGTCATAGCATCTGCTCACCATTTGTCATCTCCGCCATCAGTGCAAGTTCAGAAGCATTAAAAAATGCCATGCTGAATTAAAACGTGAATAAGATTCATCTTGAATGCTGTACGCGAAGTGATGTAGCGGTGTACTTACCCGCCAGGCTGTACAAAGTTCCCAGAAGAGGTTAACCTTGGGGAAAGAATCTCATTTTTCAAAGGAACTTGGCAGGCTGATATCTCGCTCACTGAGGGTTTGCACAAGAGCCTGTGCTGAAAACCAGACAAGTAGTAGAGAGGGCATTTGCCCCGAAATAACGTCAAAGGGCTGACCGTATCGGTGCCCAGCTCGGATAGGAAACTCCTCCGATTTGGCAATGCTTCTTCAGTGAAGGAGGTACACTTCCAGCTTTGGAATTCCGAAGCCTCTGAGCAGATAACCAGAGGATTTACAGTAATCCCTGGGCTCCTTCCAGATGAGATAAAGGTCGTTTGATAGTCATCTGAAGGATAAGGATTTCATAGAGCCTCACAGATATGTTAACGCACTTCCTTTTATTGAGGCGTCGGAAAAGAGTTGAGAATGTTTCACTATCTAAATTTGATTTTGATTTTTTTTTTTTAATTTTGATTTTCTTTTCCGGAAGATAATAAGGATCATTATCTTCTTTCAGAAATGGCTTTTATTTCAAAATAACAGCTATTCTGGTAGACAGACAGCGTAATTGTTTCAGCCTAGACCTACACTGGTATTTCATTAGATACACTTTCTCTCCACCTCTTTCTCCTCCGTGCAATCTGTTTTTCTGTGTGTTTGATAGACTATCCTGTAACAAGCAGGAAAATACAAATATGATATCCAAAATATATACAGCTAATTATTTAAAGCAACTGGCTTTTGGTGGGGGTTTTTTTTTGTGAGAAGCGGAACTAAGGAGACTTGGTGGCTGCAGGTTTGCAGCCTGTGACACTGCTCCCACCGCAATAACCCCGGCTGCTCGGTGCCTGTTCTGGTACGGGCATATCCCGGCATCCCCTTCCCTTTTGCTGGGTAAGATGTAGCAGAAGCGGTCCCTGGTCCAGGGCTACCCAGGGAGTTGAGGGATTGGGTGGTAGCTACCACTCTTGAGCAGGAATAAGGATTTCTTCCTGCCTTTCCCTCGGAGAAGGGCACTGACGAGGTTTCTCTACTTGGAAACCTTTTTTTAAATTATTTTTTTTTTGGCAGTGTTTACATGACCTTACTGTCTTTCTCTAAGAACTAAAACTTCTATCTCCAGTATGAGTGAGGTTAGCCAGATTTTTCAGAAATGATTAAGCAGTGGGGAAGGTATTCGATAGGTAAAATCATGAAAATTCATGAGCCCGATTTCTAAGGAGATGGGGCTAAAAAAAAAAACAGGAAAAAAAAAAATCCAGAAATTATTTTGTTCTTCACAGGCCTGAATGCTGCTTTAGTTCCTTCCGGAGACTGGATGCTAAGGCTGCTACTGAAAAATTCCAGCAGGATCTGGGTTTCCGAATGCTAAACTGTGGAAGGACAGATCTGATCAACCAAGCAATTGATGCACTGGGACCTGACGGGGTTAACACCATGGACGATCAGGTAAGCTGCCGTATAACCACACACGCAAAACCAAATTGCATCTTCCTTTCCATGCGGCGAATCAATAGACGAGGTCCTTAAGTGTTAGTTGCCTCTCCAGGGCCTTTCTAATTCTGGCTTGTGTTTTAGTCTGAAAATGTATCCCTTAAAAAACAGCAAAAAAATACACCTCTGGGTCACAGCCTCGAGTGAATTGTTTCTTTATCAGCCGGAATGTAGGTCTGTTCCTTGGGACGGCTGGTCTCGGACACTGATGGGAGACAGGTCAGCGCGCTGGCTGCGAAGGGAAAGTCTGATGTTGGCTTAATGCTAAGACAATGTCAAAACAAAGTGGCTTTTTGCCAGTGACACTCTCTTCTGGTTCAACGGCCCAAATGCAGATGGGGTCAGCGAGGAGCAACCAAAAGGTGTTGCTGTCTGATGGCTTTCAGGCGCGAAGTGAGTTACATGTTCCCAGCACAGTCTGGCATAGAAGAAACAGCCCCAACAACCCCAGTGGCATCGGTATCAGTCGGTATTAGCGTTGTTGAAAGTCCATCATGCTCCTGTGTCTGTTTTTTCGTTTTTACCGGTTCCCTGCTCAGCTACATTGAACCGTAGGGATTCGGTAGTCTGGGGAGTCTTCAGCTGCTTCTGCTGGTGCTGTCAGTCCTATCAAGTAACGGCAGTCTGTTCTCTGGGGCATCATTCAGTGCATTGAATTAGCTTTTAATTTAAAAAAAAAAACCAACAAAACTCCTCTAAATAAACACTCATTATAGCTGTCACAGCAATGAGAATGAGCTGTCGCGTCTCGGAAACAATGGGATATTTATCAGTAGGAAGGATTTACGTTCAAGTAGAGCGGTTTTCTCATAGACCGTATTTTACTGCGGTAGCATTTCAAACCAAATTCTGAAACATGGTACTTTCCACCATCCTGCAATTTTAAAGGAAGTGTGAATGTGCACACAAATACGAGCAGAGACTGCGCCTGCACGAGCGTCTATCTGGGGATGTAGTTGGCCTTATTTACGTACCCAGTACAAGGAGCTTTGTGGTCCCAGAGGTGGGGTATCACATCGTAAGTCCCCTTGATATTGACTTTATTAAAGTGACAAAGGTGGCAGATTTATATTACAAGGATCTGCCGCTTACTTCCTGTGGTTTTTTTTCTTTTTCCATAGGATTTTGCAGTTCTTGTTTATGTAGCCCTGAGGCCTTTTGTTCTCTCAAGGCAGATGATTTTGCGTTGTGAACTTTGCTGTCCTAACACCAAAGACGCTGGTGCCAAGACCGGCACTTCTCGCTGCGGGATGGTTTTTACCTCTCTTCTTCAGCCAGACAGCAAACTGGGAGCTCTTTGGCTTCTTTATGCATAAAGACCCCGTGTTCTGCAGGCAACTCACCGGGCAGTTTGAGGAGTTTCTGCTGTCACTTATTTATGGTCTCATTGTCATCCTGTTGATGTCACCCTCCAGCCAGGCCCGCTGTGAACAGGGGGATTGCAGCGTGCTGGCGGCTCTGTCGTCTTTGCAAAATGCTGCTCCCACGTCTCCAGGCGGTGTTTTGGCAGAGGAGGGCAAGCCAGGCTCCCTCCGGAGACGTTGCTGCTCTGGAATTCACCGCTTTAGTGGTTCTGCAGCAGCTCGTCATCTCTGCAGCTGAGCAAGTGTGTCCTCCACTGCGCTCCCGGGCACAGGCAAAGTTACATCCAGACTCCAGCAGTGAGTTTGCCGGAGCTGGAACACGCACACTGAGGAACAAGCAGGGAATGCCAAACTCATACTAAAATTTAAATAAATAAATAAATAAATAAGGTAAGGTAAGCCAATACAATGCTAGCTTTAGAAGCCTGACTGTGTCAGTGAATACGGAGTTGTCCCTGCAGATCCGAGTTCTGAATTCTCAGTTCAGTTTGTCTATAATGAATTGATCCTCCCAAGCCCCCCAACAGCCAAACGTCACTGCCTCAGAGGCAGGAAGATGTGAATTGTGGCTGGTTTGAAAGGACGCCTTTGCAGATACAAGGTCAGCGCTCCTCGGTGTGAGACGTAATTCTGTTTTATGATACGCGTCCGTCTCTAAAGATGAAGCTGTATTATTACACAACGAGCAAGGAGATGCTGCCTGTGAAAAATTCAAACACTCACAATAATTAAGGGGGGGGGGGGAAGCCATAGGATGTGAGCAGGAAGGGATTTTAGTAGGCCGTTTCCTTTCTGCCCTTGGCTACTTCTGGGACGAACTCCGTAAGTATGGCTCATTTCTCTCATAATTCATCTCTGAGCCGTCACGGTTTGCTGGTTAAGTAGAGAGAGTGAGATTTATGGGATTGAAATGCTGAAATATTGTGGCAAATAGGATTTTAGCAATGGGGATAAGTCGCCAAATAAATTCATCTTGTGTATTTTTGTGTTGTTTTCCACTTTCGGTTCATCTGGCTGCAAATGATCCAAGAAATGGTATTTCTTTTTTGGCAGCCTTGAGAAAGCTCAAGAATTGTGGACAATACACAGCTGGGGTTTTCAGTGATCCCTTTTGTATTCTCGCAGTCTTGTCCCCCCATGTTTTATCCACATCGCTTTCTGCTATTAACACATTGTGTGCCCACTCTGCAGGGAAACCAAAGTGTTCCGAACATACATGTGCACGCATGCGCGCCTGCACACACACGCTCTTCTGTACGTTAAGGTTCAAACTCACCGTGTCCATGCAGCTTCACTGTTGATAGGTACAGAAAGATAACTTTGTTTTTTTCCTTCTTCCTGAAGGGTATGACCCCACTAATGTACGCCTGCGCTGCTGGAGATGAAGCCATGGTCCAAATGCTTATAGATGCTGGAGCAAATTTAGATATACCAGTGAGTACCCTCTCTCCGTAATTATTCATCTGTAAACTAACAAGAGCATTATGAAATCTCTCCTAGCAACTGGAGGCTTCATTTCTGGAAGCTTCTGAGCAAGCCACTTCTTTCAGAAATCATTGCTTCAGGGATTTGGGAGGGGGAAGAAAACCTTCAAAACCTCTCGGAGCACTCAGTGGCTCCAATTATGATTGGCATTGGCAAGTCTAATTGGCATGGTGGGGGTAAAGGGGCCTCCAGCCTGAAAGAGCTGCCACGAGGAGAAACCAATAAGCCCATTAAAAAGGCCCAGGGGACTGGCCAGAGTGACTAGCGCTGGCGGTGTGCTCTAAATGGCGTAAGTTACCGTTCCCTGGGGTTGTCACTTACAAAGGAAAAAGCCAGTTACGTACAAGTGTGAAGACGACGGCAGACAGATACTGCAGTGGTTAATGACTACCTGGTTCCTCTCCCCCAGGTCCCCAGCACCTCTCCACGATACCCTTCAGTCCACCCCGACAGCCGGCACTGGACCGCTCTTACCTTCGCCGTCTTACATGGGCACATCTCTGTCGTTCAGGTAAGCGGAGAAAATTCCCCGTTTGGGAACCTTTACAGGAGAGACGGAGGGAGCGGAGAGCAGCCCCCTCGCTGTCAGCCTTCCTGAGCACGAGTCCCTCACGGGCTCCAGGTGCCGTTTGGTGGAAGCCTTCTAAAAACCAGCGTGTTTTGAAAAGGAGGAGAACCCAACCGATGCTTTTCTTGCGGAACTGTGAATTGCTGACATAATTCCCAGCAAGGCCTTGATAACAAAACACATATGTTTCCTTATTTTTCTTTGGTTTCGGTATTGGTCCATGGCTTACCACATCCAGAACGATGCTGCAGGATCATTTCTTTGGTATTAGAGAAACTAGTGCTTCGTGTGGAGTGGTTACAGGCAGACTGCTTGATCAGGATGCTCTCTGACATTAGATGTTAATTGGTTTCTACATTTACATGTGTAAAAATTAAGCGTATGCTGATTTCTGCTCTAATGGCAGCAAATCATCTGTAACTTCCTTTATAATCCTTGAGAATTGCGTGAACGAGACTTCAGGTGTCATGGGAGTTGAGCCTCTCGCATCCTTCCTGCTCCCTTTTTTTGGGAATTAATGCAGAACGGGGTAGAGTCCTGGAAACTGGACCTGAACTTCAAGAGGAATTCAGAACTGATCACAGCAGATAGTCAATTGCCGGTGAATTTAATTACCCTTCTCCTCAAAGGGAGAAAAAAAAAAAGATGTAAGCAAAGGGAGGCTGCACACACTCATTTTTTGTTTGTGTACGTTTGTAAATAATTACAGAGATTAGATCCCACCTGGCAAATTGCCAGGGCAGCCTTTGCTATTACAAAGGTTGGACAGCCTTAATTTACGTGGGAGGTAAGAGCGTGATTCTCCCAGGAGAATGCAGCCAAGGATATCAAAGCTCCTGTTGGACCGTGTTATCCCCCATGTTCGTTTTCTTTTATTTTGGTTAGAACTTCTGAAGTTTTCATACATTTTTTTCATTTGGCAACTATTATTTTAAAAGGGTGGATGTCAGCTTTTGCTGAAATGGGTGTGTAAAATCGCCTCTCCAGTCAAGGTCCACCGTGCAATACTTGCGTGGAAGGGCTGGCATCTCAAGCGAGAAACAAACCAGCCAAGGACCCAGCAGGTCGTGCCCTGCAAAAAGTTTTATATATAAAAATGCGAATGTTTATGCTCTTTGTGCCGAGGTCAGCGCCAATTGGGGACGGCTGAAAGTGTTAAATTGCGCGAGTGTTCTAGGATAGCACCAGCTGGGCTCCTGCGCCCAGTGGAGGAACCTCCGCTGGTGATGGGGCAGGGCTCGTCCCCGCTGCCATGGGAGAGGGGTGGCACCCGTCGCTCCGCGCCCGCAAGCGCTGCTCTGGGTGCCCTGATGCTGCCTGCCAGCCAGCCCTGCCCTGACCGTAAAAGTTCCCTGTCATCTTGGGAGGGGGGTAGTTTCCCTTGCGAGCAGCTCGGGGCGTGCAGTGAAAGCAGGTTCTGCGTGTGGCAAATGCCTGCGGCTGCCGGGGCCTCCTTGCGCAGCTCCGTAGGGCTGAGAGACCGAATCGCGTTGGGCCTCCAGGGCTAATTCCCTGGAGGAACCTTGTTTCCTGCTCACAGCATGAAACTAAATAAGATGGACTTCCTGCGCTGAAGAGAAGCTCTGATTGCAGAGCTCTTTGGAGTTGGGAAATGACAATTGCAAAACCATGTTCGTAAAGGAGATTTTAAAAAAGAAAAAAAAAAAAAAAGTAGGTGATGTTCTCCAGGCTGCCAGCTGAGCACCTTCCCAGCACAAACTCGCTACTGAAAGCACAGTAAAGCAAAAGAAAGTAAGAAAACTCTAAAGTGACATTCGTGTGGAGACTTTAGCCCTAGGCTGAGCGAGGAAACGCATGAGAAATTTGCCTCGTAATAGGTATTTTGCTTTAGCCTTTGAGATGGTCCCTTTGTGTGCGTGGACTCTCCACTACGAGTCTGCTGGTTCTCCTTTCTAACACACAGCCCCTTCTGTTCCGTCCTGAATTGCTCTTTTCTCAACTCCTTGTCTTTCATGTGTCTGCTGCAGCTGCTCTTGGACGCTGGTGCCCACGTAGAGGGCTCTGCAGTTAACAGTGGAGAGGACAACTACGCCGAGACTCCGCTCCAGCTGGCTTCAGCCGCAGGTGAGCTCGGTGCAGCCTCAGCACACTCCGTCTCTTGCTACCACCGAACAACCGCAACAAATTCACGCCTGGGTCCCATGTCTGTAAAATGCCTTAGGAGTCACTTTGCACTGAATTCTAAGGGACCGTAAAGATACCAAATGACCAGCACAGTGAGCTGGCGACTCTGCATTTTTTTAATTTCTTGTGAGACCCCCCCCGGCAGTGCTGCCTCCAGCTCTGGGGCACCAACAGCAGAAGGACATGGAGCTGTTGGAGCGGGGCCAGAGGAGGCCCCGGAGATGCTGGGAGGGCTGGAGCCCCTCTGCTGTGAGGACAGGCTGAGAGAGCTGGGGGGGTTCAGCCTGGAGAAGAGAAGGCTCCGGGGAGACGTGAAAGCAGCCTTCCGGTATCTGAAGGGGGCCTCCAAGAAAGCTGGAGGTGGACTTTTTACAAGGGCATGTAGTGATAGGATGAGGGGAGTGGCTTCAAACCAGAAGAGGGGAGACTTAGATGAGATCTGAGGAAGAAATTTTTCACTGTGAGGGTGGTGAGCCCCTGGCCCAGGTTGCCCAGAGAAGCTGTGGCTGCCCCATCCCTGGAGGGGTTCAAGGCCAGGTTGGACGGGGCTTGGAGCAACCTGGGCTGGTGGGAGGTGTCCCTGCCCAGGGCAGGGGGTGGAACGAGATGATCTTTAAGGTCCCTTCCAACCCAAACCATTCTGTGGTTCTAAAACACGAGTAGGAACCCCATCTGGGTTGGCAGCAACTAAGGGCTGTTGTCACATGGCAAGAGCACGACGGGCACCAAAGGAGTCTCTGCTTCTGCAGCTAGTCCCAACGCTCACCCCCTGCCAGCGGCCTCCAGCCCAACGGCGACGGAAACAGCTCCTTTGCACAGGGCACTGTCAAGAAACATAAAACCAGCTACTGTCTAGTCTAGGCGTGTCTTGGATCTAAATAACTTCCAGATGCAAAAATTAACAAGTTTAAATTCAGCCTGGGGAAAAATAACTGCTATATAAAGAAATTTGTTTTATTAATTTATTAAATACAGGTAAAATTCTGCAATTCTTCTGCCTAACTGTCAGGAGAAGAGTTTAGCGTTCTGTGAACAAGTCTGTGCTAGCCTAAAAGTACCTGTTGTTTTTCAACACTTTTCATCTCTAACACTTTTTACTTTTTTTTCCTTTATTTCTTTGTGCTTCATTTTTGTGCTTTTATGAAGATGAGTCTCTGTCTTGCCCTGGGCCGAGCTTTATTGAAGGGATAAAGAAACGGTCCCCTCCCTTCCCAGTGACGGCCCCCCACTGTGCTGGCTCTGCTGCCACCCCTCCGTACTACATCTCGCCGAGTGGTGGCAAGGAGGCCTGGCTGAACGTGGGCTGCTCCGATAGACTGGTCTGCTTAAACTGGTGGCGTACATCTCTGCTGGCGTGCACTGAGAGCGCCAGACCAGTTTAATTCTCTTTCATTCTACCTCTAGATGCTACTTGGGTAATTTAAGTGCTTTGTGACTCAGTTTCTCTCTCTAAGATGTTACAAAGTCTAACGTGCGCTTGCAGGACCTTAGTTGGTAGCATAAATGTTGCTGGTACAGTGTCTGTTACCAGTCCTGTGTTATGTGCTTTCAAAGAGGTAATGGACATGGAATCACGGTTATATTTCTGTCAATTTTTTCCCTAGGGAACTATGAGTTGGTCAGCTTATTGCTAAGTCGGGGTGCTGATCCGCTCCTCAGCATGTTGGAAGTCAATGGTATGTCCTCATCACTTCATGAAGATATGAACTGCTTCAGTCACTCGGCTGCACATGGGCACAGGTACAGCGCTGTTCCTGTTCTGAACAGGGTATTTTTCCTAAGGAATTCCTGTGTGACGTCTTATACCCAAAGCCCCGGGGCTGCAGCTCAGAAGATCTTCAGACTCTCCTGATAGCTAGAATACTGATTCCTAGTGCAGCGCAGTTTCTCAGACGCTTTGGCCGTAGGTATTGCCTTTTGAGCGTTTTGGGGAGCTGAAAGATTCTTTAAACTGGTAGGTGCTCTGTTACGTCCCTTTGAGAAAACATTATGCAAGGCGTACCTTATTCAGCAGCTAGAGCTTTGATAAAAGAAAGGGATTCTATTTTAGTCGAAAGCACAGAATACAACAGAAGGGCCTTTGTTTGCTTTTTTGCTTATTCTCTCACTTGCTGGTCTAGCTCTGCAGCACTGAGTGAGCAGGAGCTGGTTCTAGGCCGTGGACGAGCAGATTAAGCTCAGCCTACGGGTAGGTTATGAGACAGTGGTTCATGTTCCGAGACAGAATCTAATCACATTAAGGTGGCAAAAATAATCTGCGGCAAAATTTGATTGATGCATCTCTGATTTTTGTATGGTTGGTCAAGACATCAGTCATTAAAACACTGAAAAGCCAGACTGGGCTGTTTTCAGCGTTTTTATTTAGAAATACATTACTGATAAACTCGTCCATAAATCCTTCTGTTCCCAGACAAAAATGTCAGCGTAACAAGCCAATTAAAACAGCCCTGCAACCGCCCGTGTGGCAGGGCTGTGCGATAGCCACGGGGGCTTACAGCTGGCCCTTCCAGGAGCACGGTAAATAGCAGCTACCTTGCTTGAGCACAGCTGGGCTTCAGAGCGGTGCCGAAACTCCACCTCCAGGTACATCGCACATCTGGATACACCAGGGAAAACGGCCCGTGCTCAAATGAGGCCCAACCTCTGCAAAGCTGGGACGGCCTCGTGCAGTTATTTGCAGTGTAAAACTACGCAGACGCTGGTCTGTTCCCAATTCTCTTCCCCTCCCACGATCTTCTGCAACATCTGACCCGGCAAACTGTGAAATTCAAGGCTTGTTCTCCACTCGGGTCGGGCAGGGTGATCCTAAAGCACAGAATTAACTGGGTTTAGTCACACGGAGTGGTGTGGGTGCAAAGAGAGCACCAGCTAGTGGCAATTCGGCGTCAGAGCTGGGCGCTGGGGTGGACTCGCTGGGGTGGCCAAGGGCTGCTGCAGATGGCCCCAGCTGGCTGCAGGGACAGCAGTGATGCGAGCTTCCTAAAGCGGCTGGACACAAACAAGAAAGCCTCTTGCTTGCAACTGCTGTGCGAAATTCCAAACCCCCCCAAAATTCTCCCTGGGTTTAGCGATGCAGAACTACGGGTTTTAGGGTTTCTATTTGCTGATGCAGGAAGCGGGTCTGACTAAAGGTAGCAGTGCTTGAAGACGGTCATTTGGGAAACCGGCAAGGTTCTACCAGACACTCTTTGGTAAATCTTACTTCAGAGCTTAAGACGTTACCACACTCGGGGCTGGCAGAAGGCAGCGCGCTTCTATGCCGAAGTATAGGCTGCACTAAAAACCAGGTTGCATTAACGCTCTGAAAGAGGCCCTGGTGCCACCAAGGGACAGGAGCGTATTCTGTGCCTTTGCCCTTGCTGCCGGGGCATCAATTTCTAGCACGTGGCATAGGGAAGGAGAAGCGGTTTAAAAGATCCAGATGATCTTTAAGGTCCCTTCCAACCTAAACCATTCTGTGATTCTATGAAAGGCTGCTCCGCATCTGCCAGCTGTCTATCTTTAGGAAACAAATTATTGACTAAGCCAGACTCCTGCACCAAATCGCCACAGTCCTGTCTGAATTGTTATTGTTTCATTTGTTAATAAGGGATCTCTTCTACCTCTTCAGGAACGTTCTGCGCAAGCTCCTGACGCAGCCCCAGCAACTGAAGGGGGATGTCCTCTCCCTGGAGGAGATTTTGGCTGAGGGAGTGGAGAGCGACACCTCCAGCCAGGGCAGCTCCAGCGAGGGGCAGGTCAGGCTGTGCAAAACAAGAATGAAGGCTCTGCAGGAGGCCATGTATTACAGCGCCGAGCACGGCTACGTAGACATCACCATGGAGCTCAGGGCACTGGGTGAGGTTTTTACTTTAAGCATTTTGCACATTTAAGGCGTGAAAAGCTTTTTCTTCTGCCCCTTTCACTTGAAGAAGGATCTGTAATCCTCACTGCAAAGCCATCCCAAGCTTAGGGACGCTAGCTGTCAAATTTAATAAAAAAAGTGTTTAAGGCTCCTCACAATTTTTTTTCACGTTCCCACTGATCTGCTATGTCTCTTACTTTTGGCTGGATCCTCTGTTCCCAAGTATCAAAGGCACGTCTCTTCGTCAGATACCCTGACGCCTAAAATTCAGTGTTAAAGAGGCTGGTCTCAAAAACAAAGATAACATCAGAGATTAAATGGTTTAAGGTGAAAGAACAGATTTGATCTAAAGGTAGGAAGGAGAAGCTTTGAAGCCTGTGTGTCTAGACTGTTACAGGTAACCAGGAGAAGAGACCTCACACCACGTTTGTGTAGGGTTAGGGATTCTTGCAAGTTTGGTGCAAATTTATTTTGTGTTTCTAACTAATCATGAAGCTAAATACACAATAGGGAGTCTCTGGTTCTTAATCAGCAGAAAGTTCCAGCTTATGGTGCTGGTACCATTGCTGCTGTAGATAAGTCACTTAATCTGTCAATGACCCAGTTCAGTCATTCTTTAATCTCGAGACAAAAATGTATCTGCTGTTTGGATGTCCATAAATACCTACTGGAGGGCTGCCAGGTGTTAGTCGTAGCGGCAGGAGGATCTACTCACAGGTACTTCAGCCAGTCACCATCTCTCACGGTCCTTTTTGCTGTGGCTACAGGAGTCCCGTGGAAACTCCATGTGTGGATCGAGTCACTACGGACAACCTTCTACCAGTCTCGTTACTCGGTCGTACAGACCCTCTTACGGGAATTTGTCACCATTAAAGAAGAGGACTACAATGAAGAACTGGTTAACGAAGGGTTGCAGCTCATGTTTGATATCCTCAAAACCAGCAAAGTAATTATTAATTTTGTAATACTATCAAAATCAAGTGTTTGGGTTTTGCTGTTGAGCCAGGTCGTGCGCAACAAGAGCAAGTTGAGTGCCCGTGCAAAGTCCCCAGTGAGTTACGGTATGAAAGTGACCCTGATATAGTTGAGATAAATGCTGTGCAGCCCACAAAAGCAGGCCTCACAGTGAAGACATTAATTGCAACAGAAGTGAAAGTTATTCTCTTAAAAGTCCCCTTCGGCAACTGGCTTTTGAAGCCGTGTGACTGTAAGAGGAAGAGTTACCAACACAGCACTGGGCAGTTCAGGTTGGCTCAGTAGTATCTTCTAGGAGTTTTCTGAACAATGCTTTTGGTTGGCAACGTTTGCCTTCTACTTTTTTCTTCCATTTAAAGGTTGCCCATGACTGGTTTTTTCCTTGCTTTTCAAGGCGTGTCTAGAAGAGGTTTGATCCGTAGTGTCTAGTTTACCTGTCTCGTTTTGCAGATAAGTTCACCCAGTCTCTATCACGTTCTCTTCAAGAGGCCGTTGCCTACAACGTTCACTGTAACTGACCTTTAAATGAAAAGCAAGGATATAACTGGCTAACTAAAACCGACCGCAAACCGGAGCTTGGTATCCGACAATGAGCTAATGTCATTAATCAAATCCTGCTGAGAACAGGCTCGTGGGCTTAACCTGTTACAGAGAAATGGAAGGATGAGCTTTTGCTGATGGACACTCTTTCCCTTGGCGGAGGTCGGCCCGTGAACTGTTGCTGAGAGAATTCAGTCAGGGCGTATTTGCTGAGATCGTGCTCTTGGCGCTCTGTTTGGAGGTTGTTCTCGTAGAGGGGCCGTTGCTATAAGCCTCAAGTGAACTGTTAGAGCATGTCTGAAACCTGCTGACTACAAAGTGCCCGTGGATGATACCTGTTCCATCCTCCTTACAGAATGACTCCATCAATCAGCAGCTTGCATCCATCTTCACCCACTGCTACGGCAGCAGTCCCATACCCAGCATTCCCGAAATCCGAAAGACGCTGCCAGCGCGGCTAGGTAAGATGCTCACCTCAACAGGGAACTACTTGTGATTTTTTTATTACCTTTTCTTTTTTTTTTTAAAGGATCCGCAGTAAGGGAAGGACACCCTGACAAAAAACCACTGGTCCTCCAAGTTATGGGGGTTGGGCAAGAGGCTAACTACCTCCTCCCGGAAAAAATGAAAAAGTTGCAGAAACGCTACACAACAATATCCAATTGGAACAATTGGAACAATTGTTCCAATTGGAAGATTGTTGTTCGCGCCTTATGTGCCTCCTGGCACTAAGAGAATTCAGAGAGAGAGAGACAGTTTCAAAAAGTATTCACCTTCTTTTTTCTTTTTCTTTCTTACCCTAACAGATCCTCACTTTCTGAACAATAAAGAAATGTCTGATGTAACTTTCTTAGTAGAAGGAAAGCTGTTTTATGCACACAAAGTCCTGCTGGTTACTGCATCTAACAGGTGAGTGCCTTTCCACAGCTAAGTACAGATTGTTGAAGGAAGGTTTGGCCCTTCCTCTCTCATTTGTGTGACGAGCTCTCGGTCACCCACCGCAGTAAAGCAGCTGCTCAGGACACGGGCTACAGACCATCATTCAGACCTGGTGCACTTGCAGTTCTTAGTTTCTTTCTCTGTTATTGGCACAGAAACAGGTTTTTGCAGCTACTATAGGGCGGGATTGGATCAGACCCAAGCAATTTACAGGTTACGTCGCTGAAGCTCTAAACTAATTGCCATTAAACTGAAAGGAACGTTTCCATTTTCGCCTCGCAAACAAGAACGCGGAAGGACCTTTCTCTTCCCCTTGCCTAGGCTGCTTGTCAGTGGGTAGGTGAGGGTGTGAAGCACTAACACAGAAATCTATTAAAACCATTCTCAGGTTTAAGACGCTAATGACCAATAAAACGGAACACGACAGCCATGGCAGCAAGACTGTTGAAATCAGCGATATGAAATACAATATTTTCAAGGTACGTTACTCATTCTGCCCGTTCTTTATTCTTTTCATCTTTTCACATACTTGGAAGCTAAGAAGGCCAAGGCTTAATATTGCAGGTAATTTACAAGCGGAGCTGGCGTTCAGTTCAACACTCCCGTTTCAGGAGTGTTCTGATCTTGTCAGAACTTTCCAGCTAGGACCAACCTTAAAACAGAGACCTCCGGCCTAAATTCTTATTTTGTTGCCAGGCAGCTGACTCCTCCATACGGCAGGAGAAACTAGTTTGCTACTGAAAGTAGTTTTATACTTTTAAGACACCGTATTCATGCTTTTTAAGGCACCCTTTTTGTGCTGCGCTAAGCAAAAAGTAAACTTATTTACAGCAGGTGGACTGCCAGGCTTTGTATTAATTCAAATCGATGATCAGAAATCAATGGTGTCCCTTTCAAGGAAGGCTCAAAATTGAAAACTGCACTTTGCTTTTATGACATTTCTGTAACGGGCTCACGGGAGGTTCATTCATGGTGGAGAGAAGGTAGGTTACTTAACACACACCCAAGGAAAAAAAAACCAAGTCAGTGAAATGTGATCGTTCACTTACTCCAGCTTTCCAGGTCTGCGTTTCAAATTTGGAAGAAAGGAAGGGAAGAGGGAAATCTGAAGTGCAGAATAGGGCATGTAACTGTTTCACTACAGGGTTCAGGCTTTTCCTTTTTTTTTTTTCTCTTCATAAGCAAACAAAACAGCAGAGCTGCTGGTCAGCAGTACTGTCACCTCACGTAGGGGGAACTCAGCTGACCATAAGAACATCTTTGTTCTACTTGAAAGGGGCCATACAAGTTTTGTGACATCCAGATTTTGCAGAAATGTGACATGACAGGAGGAGTATATTGAAACAAACCTCCTTAACAGCATTTTCACATCAAAAAGTTTCTACAGATAAACTTCTGCTTCACTGGAGAGAGAGCAACAACTCAAAAAGAATTAAAAAGGTGAAATACTTTACAGGATGAAACAGTTTGATGGTAGATAAAATCAGTCGAGTTAAGGAGCTGATGGCATCCTACGGCAGCCCCAGTTACGGCGCATGGAGGATGCTGAGCCACCAGAGAGCTGTGTTGTGCTCAGGGCTCTGCGGGAAAGCAGATCTGCTCCCCTGCAATTCCCTTCTACAAATAAGGCAATTTTAAAAGCAGCAGCTTGGTTTTAGTTACCGCTACCGTTAGAAATGGTAAGCGCCGCACGCAATCCCCACCCCTGCTAACACAGCACCCAGGAGGCTGGAACGACTTCTCTTTCCATCACCAAATCCCGTCGTTCCCTAGATAAGGCCGTGCTGGTTTAGCTGGGGGTGTGCACATGCAGATCAAAGAGCAGAAGCTGCCTCTTGCTCTCCCTGCAAACAATTAGGCCTTTTCCTCTGGCCCTGACAGGGGGCTGGAAGCTGATTAGAAGCACCGCGGGGGGGGCAAGTGGCTGGGAGGTCCCCGAGACACACACGCTCCTGGCGTGGCAGTTTCGGCGCTGGGGCGAGCTCCAGCTCTGCGTGTGACCAGCCTGCAAGGCTTTACAAAACCGGATCCAAGGAACCATTTTACAAGGACTTTGGTGTTGCTTGGAGACACGCTGTCACCCTCGGCCTGAAGCCCTCAACAGGGCCCTTTTCAGAGCCTGAGGAAGAAAAGTATTAGAAAGCAGCAGATCTGCAACACTAGAAAAAAAAAAAAAAAAAAAAAAAAAAAAAAAAAGCCAAACAAAAAACCAAAACCCAGAGTGGAGGCGAGAGGCAGCCCCCTGCGCAATTCCCGTCTGCTCAGGAAGGGGAGCGCAGCCATTCACAGCCCCCCGCGACCGCAGTGATAACAGCCTCAGGCCTGGCCTTCTTCCCGTTGCAGATGCTGATGCAGTATTTATACTACGGAGGAACCGAATCTATGGAAATTCCCACCACTGATATCTTAGAGGTGAGCGGTGTGTTTTCTTCTAAGCCTTGCCAAGCGCACTGGGGCATAAACAGAGCTTCAAAGGCCAAACCCAGGAGCTGACAGCGAGCTTCCAATCCGGGAACACGCTTAACACTTTGAAACGAGCTTAAAGTTTCAAAACACTATTGCTTGGAAATAAGAACTACCAGTTATGTTTTATTACGTCCATGAGATGCTGGGGGGGAGAAGGCGGGGTGGCAGCAGGGAGGGAAATCACTGCAGGGCTTTTGGTACCCCCAGCTGGGTGGAAGCCTCCCTCGCGCGTCCCCTCTGTCCCGGGAGAAGGGGGCAGGGCTGCTGCCCTGGCGGTGGGGCGGTCTGGGGCTCAGGTGGCACGGTGACAGAAGGTAGCACAAACGGACTTCGAGGAGCAAGCCTTTGCCAAGAGGGGAAATCCGTGTGTCGCTTGAGCTAGGCATCCGGTGGCCTTTCTGCTCTTTCATGAGGACTTGGCCATTAAAACGGGCCATTTCAGAGAAGAAATCATCCCTTCGGTCCGTTTGCCTTCCCTCAGCCTTTCAAGGCTCACGATCTCAAATAGCTTCTCTCTTGTCCCAATAGCTGTTGTCGGCTGCCAGCCTCTTTCAACTGGACGGCCTCCAGAGACACTGTGAAATCCTCTGTGCCCAGACGATCAGCTTGGAGAACTCTGTTAACATCTATAAATACGCAAAGGTATACGCCAAACCGCCTTATTTAAGAACCACGATGAAACAGCACGGCACGGCACGCCTGCTTTCTGCAGGCTCCTGTGGTAACGAAATAGAGCAGGCAGCGAGCGGGCACCAGCTGCGCCGGTAACTCTGCCCCAGCCCCAAGTGAGATGCTGGATTCAAGTTCCAGTCTGTAAAGTCCCGCGCTGCCCTAGTCCGTTTTCTTGTCCAAAGCAATCGCGGATGAAATTGATGCGAGATCCCTACAGAGCCGGGGAGGTGCGCAGCAGGCTGATACAGCACCAGCAGCAAAGCCCGGGAGATTTACATCCTGGGAGCAGCAGGGGCAATCGATCCTAGTGCAGCGACCGAGATGTAAACCCTTTCCTAGCGCTCCTGCTGCTAAAACGTATTCCTTACAGCTCCAGAACTAGCATAGACAGACCTAGATATTCTACTCTACAGCAAATAACCCACCTTACCAATAAAATCATAGAGAAATACTCGGCCATTCCTGCAAGTTTGCAGGGTCAGATTCCTTAAAGACAAGCAGAAGGAACACACAGAGGGCTGACAGTGATGCACGTTTGCATTTTGTCTGGTGTCGCACTGATCCTTTTCCATTCCTGACTCTCACACTGGGCCATTTTTTTCCAGCAAAGGGAACCAGATCACAGCCAGAAATCCACCGAACGTGTTTTACAAGTGTAACAGCCCTATTTCCCAGCTCCTTTTTCTAGGAGTTCAGCTCGCATCCGACGAACCGTATTCTGCTTGCTGCGAGCCGTGCGTGCCATCTGGCAGCGCAGCGTTTTTATGTTGCGGCACACGCGCTCCCCGCTTGCAGAGCTGAACAGGTATCGCGGGCGCTGCGGCGGCCAGCTGCTCGGATCCTGTAAGAGGAAGAGCCCGGAGCACGGGCCAGTGGCTCTGCCAACAGCAGGCCAACAGGGCAAGGAATTAAAAAAAGCTTGAATGCCTCCCCGCTCACACCTGTGCCTGCAAAAAGCACCAAAAGAAATTATTAGCCATCACCAGTCCTACTTTTAGTGCTTTTTCCACTCTTATTACCCTCCTTTTTCTGTCTTAAAGACATTAAAGGGAAAAGCATTAGAAATGAGAAGAACCTCAGGCATGTCCTTAGGTCTGCGGCACACAGAAAAAGCTAATTAATCTTCCTGTCTTCCGCAGATTCACAATGCGCCTGAACTAGCCTCTTTTTGTGAGGGCTTCTTCCTCAAACACATGAGCTCTCTCCTAGAGCAGGACTCGTTCAAACAGCTCATCTACAGCAGGAACAGCAAAGTGCAAGGCCTGGACCCTCTGCGGGACCTGCAGACAGCCCTGGCCGCCCGCCTGCACTCCGTGTACGTCACCTCCAGGGTGTGAAGCAGGAAGGCGGCGGCGGCAGGAGCACGGGTTCAAACTGCAGGGGGACGCGCCGGCAGGCAAAGCCGTGGCTTTTCCTCTTTGCCTTCTGGATCTTGCTGAAGGTCCCCTGCAAGAGACACCCCCCAGGCAGGGGTGCTGTGCCTCGTCCCGCTGACGGGCTGGGGGGGGGGGAGCTGGCTTCTCTGGGCTACTACTGTCACAGAAACACTGTCACAGCGCAAACCAGAATCGAGGATCCAAGTGAAGAACCGGACCCGAAGAGGAGATCAATGCTGCCATTTAACCAAGCACAATGCAGGGCTGTGGCGGAGTGAGGCAATTTACCCACCCCCAACACCTAATTCGTAGTCCGAAGTGTCTGTCTACACACCGTAACGGCCACCTAGTTCATACGCATAAATGTTTTTTACTTGTAAAAAGGCTGCGTAGAAGGAGTTCTCTAATCCTATGGATCACTGCCCGTTCCATGAGTCATCCGTCTGAACGCAGAGGCTGGTGCACACAAACTACTCCAGTGCAGTAATAAACACCGGTGTCTCTACGTGTCAAAAGACTCCGACATCAGTTTTCCCCCAGACTGTTTGCACCTTGAGAGAGAGAGATTTCGTAGATGTTCACAGCTGAGTAGGAACTAATACTAACTCTGAAATTACTCACTCTTTAAGCCTAATATGAAGAACTGAGCTGGGGCAGGGAGAATTGTGGGGTTTTGTATTTTTTTTAACACGGTTTCCCTGTGCTAGTTGTTAATCCGGATCCATTTTGAGGGGGGAAAAGGTGACTGTCTGCCCTTTCGCTGTCAAGGTTTGACAGTCCTATCACTGTCACCTTAAAAACCTGTTTCTGAACATTATCTGTGAGACCTGACACCATAAAAGATGCTTTCTAAAAGACTCAGGGGTAGTAGGAGCTGGCACTACGCTGAAAACTGTCCGATAGGATAAATAGCAATAAAAGTCTCCCTGAGACCTTGAGGAACACACAGCTTGAATGTTTGTTCTCTTTCTGGAGCACGTTGGAGTAGAAGCTCGAACCTCCCGGCTTCCACAGCCTCATCCACGGAACGTTCTCCCCACCGACACGCTACCTCAGGGGGTACTGGGCCCGGCGCACCCCTGACTGGTTCCTAGAGGTAGGCTGAGGGCTGGTGTTCAGGCGGCAGCACGTAAACAAGGTGCCTCAGCCCAAACGCTCCAAGATTCACGTTTTTCGCAGCAGGCAGATTTTTCCGGTCCAAAAGGACTCATTCTCAGCCGCCTTCCAGCTGATTTAGGAGAACTACAAGGAGACAATTCAATCTATGGTTTTGAGTCTGAAGCAGTTGGTTTGTGTGGGGGTTTTTTTTTTTTTTTATTTTAAATAATCCCAACCATAGAAAGGCAATTAGTTGCGTAAAAACACAGACCCCGCTCTTACCGATAGCTTTAAGGAACAACCTGCAGATATTCCCGCTGGTCTTTGTTAGCGCCCACCAGAAGCATTTTTTGAGGTGCTTTCATTCGTTATAGGCGGATGAAGGAGAAGAGGAAGCCGAGTTTTCAGTGGAGAACTGCCGCTGCTTAGAAATTCAACAATTAATATGGTAACGGAACACACTGGAAGAAGGAGGCTCAGCTGGGCCCAAGCTCCAAAGCAGGACAGAGCCATGGTTTAGGTGGATGCAGGGAATGAGAACGAACTACAGCGTCTCCCACCAAATCCATCAAAATCTGACATCGCCTCATTCCTAAAGGATTTACACGAGAGGCTAATTGCATGCAAGGGTAAGAGCGATTAGTCTACGGCTGCCAGCCGGCTTGGTCAGGGCACGCTCCCGTTGGCGCGTTGGGTACACGGCCACCTCGGAAGAGCACCAGCTTCCATAACCCTATTTATTAGCAGAAAGCCATACAGGGGTTTCAAAATTATCACTGGTCTGCCTGAAAAATACCACAAAAGGCTTTATCTCGGGAAGTATTTTCAAGTAGCTGCTCCAGCTGTCTGTACAAATATGTAGGTCCTCTTTTGTCGCTGTAATATTACAATGCTTTGTTAATTGTACATTACTGTTGTCATTTATGTAAATGTACCGGGATTTTATTAACAACATAATTTTAAAATACACAGCTGCTGTTATTTATTCCGTTCTTCTAACAACGAGAAAAAACTCATTTAAAGACACTTCGGTGGAAAAGGCCATTGCAGGTTTAGCATCTTAAAATTTGTTTTGGTATATATACCTAATTTCATGCTTTAAAACAAGGGATAGAGAGGCATTCATGTCCCCTTGCTAGGCTCAGACATTTATGAAGTACTAAGTTTAACTTGAATTTTCCGCAGCTGAAGTAAATTTAACCTGTTTTCCATCAAAAAGCAGCAGATGGTAGCGTCTAAGCGAAATCCTAATTCTAGGCTGCTTCTCTGCAGCAGAAGAGACCCTGAGGGGTAAAGCAGCTGCTGACTGGGGGTACCTGAGCAGTCCGCAGAAGTTAAACGTCTGATTCCCTCCCTCCCAAACACTAACAAAAAACGAAAAAGCAGGTAATGCTTCCTTTCGGAGTCTCCCCAGCGCCCCAAAGGCTGACACAGCTCTGGCTGGGGCAGCGTGTCTGCTGCTTGGCTGGGGCAGCAGCAAAGAGCCTTTGAGAACAGCCCGAGAGCGCAGGGGGTCAGGGGGGCAGCAGCAGAGGAAGCAACGCAAAAAAAAAAAAGAGCAAAAAATTTATGTAGGAGGTAAGAAGTATACAGGTTTACAGGTTTAAGAGCAAGAATTTGATCCAGAACTATTTTGGATTTTCCTCCCCTAAGTCTACCCCATAAATCTTGCAGAGCCCTACGGAGTTTGGGGATAACGGCCGAGCTGTAACTCTGAATTTGGTGCTACCTCTCCAGGACCCAAATCTTCCTTCGGACGCTGGGCACGTTGCAGGGGAAGCCCTTAACGCAGCCAGAACCCCTACTTCGCTGCCGAGAATCTCTTTCTAATTGTTTCTATCCTTGAATTTCCTCACCAAAGGGAACCGTGCAGCGCGTCTCTCTGGCGCAGCGAGAGTTGAAATACAGTTCTACAATAAATTCCCGTCGCAAGCATTTTCTTAGCGTTTGATTTCCATCACGCGAGAGAAGGCTGCTGGGAAGGATACAGGGGGGGCGCCTTCCCTCGCACGGTGCCCTTACACCAGCACGCTTGGAAACCCACCAACACAAACACCAGCTTGTTCTCGAGAACCACGGAATACAAACACCTGAGATTCCCTTTGGAGCACTTTAACAAGTAGATTAAATAGAAATTTCTTAGGAAAGCAGTTGCAAACCACCTCTGTTTTATACAGCGCTGCCCTCGGCGTCCTACAAAGTAACACGGCAGAGGTTGCCCAGCTTTGGGGAAGCACAAAACTTTGCTGGCCATAATTATATTATTTCAGGGAGCAGAGGAAATAAATGGAGCTCACACATCTGCCTGAACACACTCGATGCCTCTCAGACTAAAATAAAACCTTTTTTGCTTTCCAATAAGCCTTTGCACAGCAGGCAAGCGCTGGCTAATGTGGCACCGCTACGAACTGGCCCTTTGCCCTCGCCAAATGCTGCCCAAGCAACCAGACATCGCTTCCTGCACCTGCCCTAAAGGATACAGCCAAGGGGACGCAAAAGGGGGGGGGGGGGGGGGAAGAGGAGATGGCGACTCCCTTGAGGGACGGGGGCAGCGAGCTGCTGTCACCACTGCCTCTGGCAGGGAAGGGGACTCAAAGGCCAGATTTGCCTCCCCAAAGGGCAGATTTTGAGTATAAGGGATCCACTAACCCACAGCAAAGAAAACAGAATATGGCACCCGGCGCTGTTTGCCCAAGCAAAAGAGGGGCAGGAAAAAAAAAAAAAAAAAAAAAGGTTTCTGTCATATGATGACAAATCCCAGGACAGCAGGGAGAAAGGCCGTGGCAGCAGCAACACGGATCGGCCCAGCCCCAGAGCCGGAGTCGTTTCACTGCTGGCCATTTCCCTACTGTCTGCAACTGGAAAAGGAGCCGGGCAGTTCACACGGCCGGGCTGCAGCACGGGGCCGGCAAAGCTCCCTGTGCTTCACGCACCCACCGGACGGGCAGCCTCGCTAGACCAGGCACGGGATCTCACCCAACACTCCCGTCCCCACTTTTCGGGGGGACCCGTGTCCCTCACCCCCTCTTCTCCACCCTCAGCCTCTGCACGCCTGCTAGGAGAAAGCAGCCGCTAGAAAACACACGGCACGAGGTGTAGGTAGTTTTAGGGCCCTTACCAAGAGACAGGCTCCCCATTCTGAGACTGCACCGGGAAGAAGTAGTGACAACGCCAAACAAAAATCCACCCGTGGAAGCAAAACAAAAAAAAAAACCCTCCCAAGACAACATCACAATGGCCAAATGGAAAAGACGTAACTTCCTCCTGCCCCTTCTAGGCCTTGCCCTTATCCGCTACCCCAACCTCTGCTTCCCGGGCTCCTCGCTTCACCCTCACGCAGCTGCAGGAGGCAAGGCCCCCCCTGCAAGCGCAGCCGGCTCCCAGCAGCGGGGACCTTCCTCGGCTCCACCGGTTTTACTTCCTCCCAGATACCTCACGGAGCTCAGCTGGCTCCAGCTGTCAAAACAGCTCCCGGGTCTCCAAGCAAGCGGGATGATTCCCCTGACAACCAGGTCACATCTCCCCACCACCTGCAGAGAGCTGCTCAGCTCTACGTGGCTTCCCCGTTTTCCTCCAATTAGCCACAGCGCTCCGTCGCTGCGGGCAAACAAGCTCAACTTGGGCACAGGAGAGAGGGAACCTAGAGCAAGGTGACAGATCAGCGATCCGGGGAGAAACGGCCGTAAGCTGACCTCGAGGGTTTAAAACAAGGCCCGAGACACTAATGCCCCTGGTTACTGGGTTGTGCCAAGACCTGTTCCCCGACCGGGAGAGGGACGGCTGAGCCGCCTGCGGTTAAGCGCCTGCGCTGCAATTAGCGCTACACCAGGCTCCTCCAAGCATCCGCAGCCTGCAGGGGATCCGGGTCCGGAAAGATCAGGAACCTGCTCAAGTCAGAGGGAAACCCAGGCTCAAATCCAACCAAACCAACCCTAAAATCCAAAGATACAGAACTCACTTCTCAGCTTCTGTCGCGTGACATTTTTAGCGCGCTTCTGGCTACGGAAAAGACAGGCATCCTTGCTTCGTTGTTGGATTGGGTTCAACCAGCCCTTACTCGAGCTGGAATTTTCACCCAGCTTGACTGATGGAAAGGCCAGGCAGAGGAAAATGCGGTTTGACTAGACTTGTTAAAAAAATAAAAATAAAAAAAAAAAATCCACATCTCTCACTTATTTTAGTATCTGAGGCCTTTTTTCCACTTTGCTGTTCAAAGAGCAATAGACGGGCAGAGGAATCCAAAAAGCTGCCAGAAATCATAAAATGTACACGGAAAACCTGAAAACGAACGGTTCAACTGAATACACACGTTTTCTGTAGAAATGGCAAAATTCTCCTTAAATACAACTCCCGCTCAGAAACGGAGGGGCACACGCGCAGCTCAAATCCTCCGAGCCTTTTACAGCAACTACAGTACACCGAATTCCCAGAAAACAGGGCAAGAATTAGTACAGCCTATGGAAAGCAGTGGAGGCAGCTCTAGAAAGATGTCAGCTAAATAATAAAATCCTGGTTTCCTTGAAGAACCCAGTTGAATTTCGCCTACTATCTTCCACCTCGATTTCCAGACAATTTACAAGAAGCCTGGGCTGGACTGTAGATATTTTTACAGGTCAGCTCTGACCTCGCCTGTCACGGCGATGCCTCCCATGTGCTTTCCCCAAGACGGTGCCAGTAAGTCAGGCGTCAAAAGTTTTTACGACTGCTGCCGACTCGCATGAGGCCGTAGTTCCTGAAACAACCCGAAATCTCAGTCTGACTTCGGGCTCACACAGAAACAGCTTCATCGCGGCCACGTGCGGGTCACAGCTTGGGCTCAGTCCCAGCAGAAGCAGCGGACGGTCGAATTCATACACCGTTTCACAGCTATTTAGCATGGCCTCCTAAATAAACAGAAACTCTGACATACTTTTCATGCAAACATGAACTTTTTTTGAACTTCTTGGCCATTTCATCCTCACCTTCGCCATTAAAACACAGAAACCAATTTCAGAGCCCTAACAGCACAGGGGTGCTCTATAATAAAACTTCTTTAAGCCTTAGTTTTGAACCTATTAGTAGAACAAGAGTTTAACAGCCCTCCCGAGACATGCATTGTAATTTGCACCACTCTACATTTTAAGGAAGTTCAATCAGCATTTTCTTAGCACAAGAAGTAATGTGCAATAAAAAAAAAGCCTTCCGATACTGTCGCCCATCAGACAGTAAGACCCAGAGCAAGTAAAACACCAACACCCGGGTGAACAAATCCAGCAATGCTCACAGGCTAGAGAATGTGAAATCATTACTGCTGCTTTATTAGTACAAAGCTTCACCACGCTTTTAAAGGACTCTGAAAGTGTTTAAAGCTTTGACTTGCAGCCTGTTAAATCCCAGCTGAATCTCGCCAAGTAGAGCACACGAAGCGGGATGGCCAATGATAGTCAGTCAGTAGCCATTTGATACCAGTTCCCTCCCTGACCACTACTTCAAGCACATCCTTATCGCCGTTCCTCAAACGGCTAAAGGATGTGACCGTCTCAGGACAATCCGTAAAAGAAAAGCTTTTTACTGCAATAACCATCCCTCAGACAAATGTGACCAACTCGAAATGTTTCTGCATTGAGCTAAGCAAGACACTGGAAAACCACAGTCACAGAATCACAGAGTGGTTTGGGTGGGAAGGGACCTTAAAGCCCATCCAGTGCCACCCCCTGCCCTGGGCAGGGACACCTCCCACCAGCCCAGGTTGCTCCAAGCCCCGTCCAACCTGGCCTTGAACCCCTCCAGGGATGGGGCAGCCACAGCTTCTCTGGGCAACCTGGGCCAGGGGCTCACCCCCCTCACAGCCAAGAATTTCTTCCCAAGATCTCATCTCAATCTCCCCTCTTTCAGTTTAAAACCCTTCCCCCTCATCCTATGGTTCCCCTCCCAGGAAAGTCCCTCCCCAGCTTTCCTGGAGCCCCTTTAGGGACTGGAAGGGGCTGGAAGGTCTCCCCGGAGCCTTCTCTTCTCCAGGCTGAACCCCCCCAGCTCTCTCAGCCTGTCTTCATAGGTGAGGCGCTCCAGCCCTTGGATCATCCTACAGGTATCCATAAGAAATGTATTTTTGTTCCTGCAGTGCCCCTGGCCAGAGAACAGCCTCCAGGCTCAGCCACGCTGCTCCCGTTTGTGGGAGCCGCCCTCCTCTCACCCAGCTGGGGAGCGAACCCTGACAGGGCTCCAGCCCCTCCTGCCCCAGCTGCTGTAACATCCCCTGCGGAACACCTTGGTTCTGTGTCTCTCAGGACCAAGTGAAGGAAAAGACGGCATCCAGAGAGCAGCACATCCAGCAGACTCCATCCCCCAAAGCAAGGGGTTGTAGCTCTTCACCCCTGTCCCAGCAGGGCCACCACTTACCCCATTTTTTAAGGATAACAACAGCAAAACCAGAGGGAATTCACACTCACCTTGTCTTCTGAGGGTTCCCCAGGCAGCTGTGAAGAGCCTCACACTTCTTGCCTTCCACGTCTGCTCCTTTTACAACTTCTTTAGAGCTGGTTCAGGACAGCCACCACCTCATCCCTGCAGGCTGCCAGCACTGCTTTTTCACGCAGCCAGGTGATAACGGGGCCCCTCGTCAAGCCTTTAATGGCCACAGCTGCAAATCTCCCTTCTCCGGGCTCAGCTGCCCCTCGCAATGTGGGGGATGTGCCCTTGCCACCGACTCTCACACGGTGGCTTGCGAGCCAAAGGCACACGCAGGCTGTGCTGTATGTATTAAGGTAATGCCCGTACTTAGAGATGCTTCATAAAACAGCCTCCTAGAGAAGAAATGCTGTCTTTACTTAGGAACAAACTCCTTCTTCAAGGATTTGCTGGAAAAAGGAGCTGTGAGATCTGTAAGTGAATAGAATGCAGCTGTGTTATCAGCTGTAGGCAAGTCTCTCTGTTCCAAACCTCTAGGGCACAAAGCTGGGACATCAAGACAATGCATCAGGGCACTCCTGGTTTGGGACAGGGACATTCTGTGTCAAAGGTCTGCTCTGGTTTTGAAGCCCCTGGAGTCCGACAGGCATCAGAGCTGGAGCACTGCAGTCACAGAAAGTCCCAGCTCCAGACTGGTACGTATTTATTGCCAAGCAGGGACCACCGAGCAGCAGAGCTGGGAGTTCAGTGGCTCGTCTGCTCAACCAGCCTCCAAGCTCAAAGGGAAGATCGCTAACACCAGGTGTCGGTACGACAGCGCTGATTTCCTGGCAACCTTAACACAAAACTTTCCTCCACCAAAGCCCAGCAGCAGCTCTAGGTCAGCAGACAGCAGGGAGACGGAACGGCCTCAGCAGCTTCCCCAGCACCTGCTAATGGTGCTACCCTGCTTGAGAAGTAGGAAATGTAAATTGCTGAGCTATGGGAATGCTGAGACCTTGCAAGCAAGCGTGAATGCACGAGAGCAGCCTTTATTACAGCTGCTTGAGGAGCACAGAAAGTAGGAACTATAGACTGCCTTCCAAAAGAGAAGCGTTCATTGTATACCCTGAACTCCTGCGCGCAAGGACCAACCGCACCACGAGTCTGAACTGACAACACAGTCAGCACTCGCTGAATAGCCAGCCCCAAATAAAAAGTCAGTTGCCGTTCACACCGAAAACTCCCTCAAGCTCCAAAGGAGTGGTAGGACTACGGGGCCAGCACTGCAGATACCAAGATGTGCTGCAGTGCTAAAAGGTAGAGTCACATACCAAAGTCTAATGCATTTCTATCCTTTGTTGTCCAAACTCTTTTTTAATAAAGATACCAACCATTAAGATGCGGGAAAGTTTACAGATCGATCTGCCCTCGTTGAATGGCAGCTCTGTAGCTGCCAATGCGCCAGTGTGTTGCACGGTGCCTCGCTCAAGCTCTGCAGTCACACTTCATAAAAAATCTTCATAGACTTGTCTCCTGGCAGTGTCACTGTACTTCCCGTAATACAAACACTTTAAAAACGCCTCTAAGGCTTTTCCTTCCCTCCAGCTCTCACCCCCCCAAAAGAAAGTCTTTTGATTTAAAGGAGAATAGTACTTCTAAAGCACAGACCCGTCACTTGTTAATTCAAGTTCACTGATTGGCTTTAAAGTCATTTCTTCCACTTCTGCTTTATATCTTTAGTCTTCTTAAATTTCTTCTGTTGCTTGGGTCCTCTCGCTGTTTCTAATTTTCTCTTCTTCTCACTGGGAAACAGGAACAAAATATCTGTTAAAAATACACCAGATTCCCATCCAGCTGGGAAATTTTTGTTGCAAAAGGGGGGCGAGCGTCTACACAGAAATGTGGTTGGGAGAAAATACTTCCTATTTCTTGGGTTGTTTAAGCTGGTGCTAGAGAAAGCACAAACAAGAGTATGACCTAGATTTTCTAGCGTCTTCAGATTCTCTAACCCAATTTGAATCCCGAAGATCTTGATTTTGAGCTCTTGTCATTTCTTTTCAAGACAGGGCATCTGGAATTTAGAGTACCCGGGAAAAATATTACCACTGACAGTTTTAAGTACACAATTTTGTTCCTGCACTAGATTCTGACTAGAGCAAACGTGACAGAGCTCCGATCTTTATAAGCACTGACAAGACTCTCTCATTCCTGTAAGGCTTCTGGAAACTCACAGCTTCCAGCGTTTACAAAAAAACCCCATGAATATACAAAAGGTGGAATAGAAATCACGTAGTTACTTCAGCTGTCAGGCACCCCAGGAAGGGGAAATCAGCCAGCAGGCCAAGGAAAAAATGAGGAAAGACTCCATGCTGGGCAAGGTCGAAGAAAGAAGATGGATAAAAGGAAGGAATTACAGAAAAGCAGACTCAGTATTTTGCAGGCTTAAGCTCACACTTGAAAGAATTCTTCTTCCCCCAATTTGCATTTTCTCCAATGGGAACATCATCGGCTCCCACCCAGCGTTAGCTCCCAAAGCAAATGGGATGGTTACGTGGAATGAGTTCGTTCTTTAGAAGTGGCCCAAGGGAGAAACAGTACCAACTTTTCTGTACGATTAGGATCAAGGCTTAACCATGGCAACAGAAAAAAGTCAGAATAAGCAACTAAGTGACACGAAGACCGGATTATACCCCAGAGCAACACAGAATTCACAGCACCAGTCTCGCCATCGGAGGAACCGCTGAGTGCCCAGTAGAGCTCTCAGGTGCTCACACCCTGATTTCTCCAGGAAAACAGAGAATCTATCAAGGACGCTAAGTTCATTTTATCTGCATTTAACTCTTCAGCTTCACTCTTTTTGAAAAATGTTATAATAAAGCCAGCGGGAAAGACCAGAGAGGTCTCTGTGGAGTATTTCAACTTCCTTAACCTTTTCAAACTGACGACGGAAGCGTTCTGTCCTGCTTTGCTCAGCACCTCATTCCATTCTTCATCGTCACCCCGGATAATATATCTAAGTGAAAAAGGTAAAGGAAAATCCAAGTAAAATTGCTAGCACAAAGTAAAAAAAATAAGGTTGATTATATTGTCAGAAACACACTATTCTACAATTTGGCGTCAGCACCCAACGAAATCAGTATCTGGAAATACAGGGAAAACTAGACTGGCAAAGGGATACAATGGCTTGTCACGACTCTGTCAGCAGACTCAGTCCAAACTAGGTCAATAGCAACCAACAATCGTCCCCATCCAAAGCTGGTCAGTGTCGAATGAAGTTCTCTCAGGAGCCCCTATTGTAAACATCACAAAACCGTTCTGTGAAAGCCTCTCGTCAGAGAAGCGGAGTGCTGAGTACATCTGTTACGAAAGCAAAAAACTAGGCCACAAAGGTTACGCTTTCCATAGCAGTGGTGCGTCCCTCTACTAGATTTCTTAAAAGACAGACCTTCAATCACTACAGCTTTAAGCCTGACAACCACAATCAGATCTATATTCACGATATAGATTTCTTTAAAAACGGTTGAGGGCTTTTTTTAATTTTCCCCCTCCAAAAAAGAGGAGAAGGATGGTTGTGGGGGTAAAAGAAGAGGACGCGAAAAGCAATGGCTTCTAACAGAAAGTTAGCTAAATTAGCAGCTGGTCTGAGACCAGCAGTAAGCTTGAATGGTACAGTTTTTCTGCATCAGCCCAGGAAAAACCGAAGACATGCAGCTTTCTTTTGAAAAGAGAAATTAAGGCAACAATTGCTATTCAAATAAGTTCATGTTCTGTGCCCCATGTCTGGTTGTTCAAGTACCCTGGAAATTACATCCAAATTTAACTAGGCAAAGCAGTCATGTAGCAAAATGGAGTGGTTGCTCTCCATCTCAAGTTCTTAGAGATTTAGAATAGCCTAGCCTTTGTTCAGCCTTGCATGAACAATACTGGACAAAGCCTTTTCAAATCAAACAGCTCTCTCTCTTCTATTAGTTTTCTATAACCTGTATTGAAAAGTGTTCAAAATAGACTTTTGTCTCTCTTTCCTCACAGAGGAGAACAGAAATCTATTTCTGGGTGAAAAAAACGTGAACATGGTCCAAAATGTCAAACAGGCATGTAAAGCTATAAACTCTAAAAAAATGGATTAAAACTTTTTAAAAATTCTGGTGTTATTGTTTCCCTAGTTGCGAGTCACTTCAAATCCATTTTTGTCCTTCCTTCAAACAAGGCAACCAAAGATACAAGGAAGCTTTTATTCATTTTCTCAGATTTAACAGAGATTAATCTAGAGCCAAACCAGACAACTTTTCTGGGATGTCAGTATTGTAGACAGGATTTATAAGACAAAAAGTGGGAGGAGAGAGAAGGGAGAGAATCAGTGGCACGCTTAACTCCTGTTGGTCCAGAAAAAGAGACATCTGCTGACACTTCAAGTAAATTGCTGGTTCAGCAACTGAGTATCCTACAAATTGTCCAGCTCCACAGCAGTTAAAAGGCATCCGCGCTCACTGTGGTTAGTAAAAGACACTCTGGTTGGTTGTTCTTTTCCTGTTGGTTTGGGTTTTTGATGTTGGGGTCTTTTTGTTAAAGAAGAGAATATTAAAATTAGCCAGGTACTATTTTCACTGGACTGCAGACTGCTGGACAGCAGGCAACAGGACTCGGGTATCCTGGTTTGAGGAAACTAATGACTATTCCCAGAAGCATGGGAAACTCTAAAATTAGAAACAGTCCACAGCCAGGCAGCTTGTTTTATTACTCCGTATTATAGAACCATATAACTTATATACATATATAATATAGATACTGTACACAGCCAGGATCAAGACTGACACATAGATACATAGTAGGAGCTACTGCCATCAATAATTTACCATTTAAGTGACAAAAGAGAACAGAGGTGAAAGAAGAATGTGCTCAAGCTGATGCCAGAGGCACTGGGGCAGAGCTGAGAACGGATCCAGCATTCCCATTCACCGTACACCTTCTGTTCGCAGTGCTGTAACGATGAGCCAGCCCCAACTCTAACAATTCAGTTCTGCAGTTCCACAGACAGACAGATCTCAGTGCTGACCTGCTGTGACCTGCTAACTCACAACCTTTTGCTTTTTGTTCCAAATACCAGCAGAGAAAGGGAAGTCAGTAAGTTCACGCTTGGGAGTATGACACGCTTCTCAGGCAATGCATTCAGGTACTGAGGTAAACAGGTGAACGGCCTTGATCAGCAGTTGTTACTGAATTTAATTTATACTGGAAAGAATGGTTTGACCGTGAAACAAAGCAGCTGCTAACAGGGCCGACACAGACTAAGTTATCGGCTGTCAGGCACACAATACCCAAAGTCTTCATTAGCGCAGCAGCATATGCTTATCTTACCTGCAGACTGCGGAAAACACCCACTGCTGCTTCTCATTTACTGATGGTTTGAGACTGTGCTACTGCAACTGCAGCCTGGTGCACAACTCTCAGCAAGATGCTCTAGTGACCTGGCATTTAAATAGATATCAGGGGCAAACCGGATTTGAGACTCATACAGATAAATTCTTACTGTGTAAGGTCCATTTCCTTCAGCTTCCCCACTTCTTGCTTGTGTTTTTCTTCAAATTCCTTTGCGGCTTCTTCCTACAACAGGAGAGCACAACAGATGCATTAAGCTCTAAGTGCAATAGTGACCATGTAATGCAAGGAAAACGCCTTTCCCCCTGAAAGAGTAGTACATCCCCTAAAACAAATACCAGATGATCCTGAAAAGCTTCTCTCTTTTATATAATTACATTTGTGTGCTATTTGTATACGTATACTTGTAATATATAACTCCAAGAACATCTTAGTAGGCTCTGCAAAGAATCTATATTGCAGATTAACAAAGCATGACTAGAAGCACGGAACACAAAGCTGTCAGGTTTTAACTACCAGCAAGTGACAGACCCGATGTGGAATTCTTTCCATCCAAGAAAATTAAGATTACAAGGCTTCTACACCCAAGGGAACTCCATGAAGTGTTTACATATGTATGAAGAAGAAAGTTCATAATTACCAAATCGTCATTTAAAGATTTCAGCGTTGGCTCCATTACAATATCCTTTGTTGCCACCATCTGCTCCTCCACAGCTTTTTCCTGGACTGTGTTGAACAACTGTGAATGAAGTAAGCCAACACGTGTAAGACTTGATGATATTTCTTCTAAGTTACTGCTTTTAAATAAATAAGAAATGCTGTCTGTCCCCATGGAACTCTTCTAACCTTGCAAATATTACCGGGCAGTTGTTTATTTCTGATGCATACTTTCCATCATACTGAAATAAAAAGCTCAAAGCTGCTTCCTGAAGGCAGAATTATATACAGCTTTTATAGAAAGTATAAAACTAAAATCAGTCAGCACTCAACCTCACTCACATAAAAGTAGAGAACTCGTAGTTTACAACGTGCTTCATTAATAAAGCATCATTTGATTAACACTGGCAGCTAAAAGCTGCATTTATTTCGGTATGTTATTTTTTTCAATATAATTATAAAGGTGTTATGCTGAGCAAATCATCTCTCCAGCGAACAAGCTACACCAGACTGCAGAAGCTTTGGTACCGTACCCTGATCCTTGAGAACCAGAGGCCCCAGACTCGGCAAGCAATGGCAAGCAGTTGGCTAGTATTCTGTCCGTCCCACCATCTGATAACTCATCACATTACTCACTTTATCACAGCATCAGAGAGAAAAGAAGCTAGATCCAAAACTTTCCCATTATTTCACTGGACTTCGAGTCAACCTCTAAATGACACCAGGAAAGTTTTTTTCCAAGACAAGTTGAGATACCACCAATGCAATGAACAATCATAAACAAATGGCTCAGGCTCAGCTGGCAACACGGGCTGTATGCTCAGCGTTTTGGTCAGGACATTTCAATATTTGAACGCATAAGATAAGCACTATTATTGGGGAAACCACTATATAAATCAATGCCGTAAATATCTGCTTTTTCCACTGGGATTTTCGCATCTTACAAAGAAGTTTACACTGGGGACATGTTCAAGACACACAGTTCTGATTCAGCTTTCTACTGGTGCCAGGCTCAGCACTGGAATCACACTTTGGTCCAGTACAACCCAGACAAAGCTTGTCATGACGCTATTACCTGAACTACTTTGCGGATGATTCTGTTGAAGAGACCCATCAACTGACTGCTGGGCAGTTCTACCTCCTTTTCCAGTTGGTCCAGAGATTTATGCTGTAGGCCAATGCCTAGAAAAAGGGCCTGAGGAAATGACATGTACTTCAGTTATACTTTTAGAGCAAATACAAACACAAAATACCCTCTACACTCCCTACACAAGGCTGGTACGAGCTGAAGCTTTGCTCAGATGCATGGGAACACCCCTAAATTATTCTGTAGACAGCAAGTGCCATTCCATACTTAGTACAGATGAATACCTTTCTCATGAAGTACAGTTCAAGAGCCAGAAGATTTTGAGGGGGTTTTAAGCCACAGTTCACACCATGTTGTAAATGCACGGAGTGCTCCAAACACAACAGAGTATGATCCCTACAAATTTTATTCAAAGGAAACACTAAAGGTGGAAGAACAGAAGAACACTACAAGCAGCTTCCTCCAGCTGCCTAGAGGTATTTAAGAAACGTGTAGATTTGGCACTTCAGGGCATGCTCTAGTGACAGACATCATAGGGCTTTTTGTGTGTGTGTATGGTTGGACTCGATGATCTCAATGGTCCCTTCCAACCATGAAGATTCTATGATTCTATGAAGTCATGAATAGACTACAAAAGAAGCAATTAACTGAAGCAAAATCTGTTTTTAAAGACAATATGAAACAGGAAACTATTCCAAATATATATACCAAGAGAGGTGAAGCATGGCTTGTTCTCACAGTGATACATACCGACTGCGCAGCAGAGAGAGAGATATCACCCATCTGGCTGAGAAAAAACATCCTGGCAATGGTAGGTACCATATCCATGATGAGATGGTAGTCCACCATGTTGCGAGAGTACATCTCTAATCTCTTCAGGTCATACGGGATGAAAACTGATTCTAATTCAGCACGGCTGATGGCTGATGGGTTCAATAAAAAGACAAAGTCAAGCCTGGTCTTCAAAGCTGCCCAGGGTCTCAGTATTTAACAAGTTCCTTTTCATATCAGTGAGTAAAGGCCAACTGCAACCCATAGGTTAACTTCCCAACACACTTCAGAATTCAACACACTAGGTGTAACACTGCTATTCAGACTGGTTTGGTTATTCAAAGTCTTTTCAGACAGGCACGCATCCATATGAAAAACATTACAACTGTCAAAACAGACCAGTATATCAAATTAAAGATGCCAGAGAGACTTAAAACAGCGAGTGTTGAGAAACACAGGTTGCCCAGTCTTTAATTAACTATGTTACACTGGTTTTGCTGTTAAAGAGCTTTGTTCACTTGTAGCAGCCACCAAAACACTTTCACCAAGACAGGTGCTTAAAACCCACAAGAACGGATTACCAAGTTCTCTCAAGAGGATTCCCCTCCGTTAAGACGCGCTGAGAAAACAGCAATTTGCTTTTAAGCCAGAAGTGACTGTTAGAATTGTCTTGTCTGGCCTTTTTTTTAATATACTTTTTTTTTTATACTTTTTTTATACTGCCCGTGTGTTTCCCCCAACAAGTGCTGCACTGAGCCCAATAACACGCGGTTGAACTAAAGCCTCTCTCTTAGAAAGACATCACATTCCAGTTTCCAAATTCCTGATGACAGTGTTCTTCCCAAGATCCTAAGCAAGCTGCTCTGCCTACTGACCCTTGCTATTCAAGGCTTCCCTTTTAATTCCATACTGGATTTGGCAGGTGTCAGTATCCATCCATGTTTTGTGATGCATTTAGCTGTTACAGTCAAGAGCCCTCTAATTTTGGGTTACTTAAATCATCGATCAAAAAAGCAGGAAAAAAAAAACTACTACCCATTTGCAGTGGCAGAAAATGCCCACTTAGCTTTTCCTTAGAAATACAAGCATTTTTCTGGATAACAGGAACAAAACAAAGTAACTGACCAAGAGCAATCGTGGCAATTCACAAGAGAGATCGTATAATGCATGAATTTGAGAACTCTGAAAAACATATACATAGACTTTAAACTGCAACCTAACTGAACATTGCGAACCAAGGTACTCACGTGGTTGCGGCTGCTGTTTGATATTTTTGTTCTGTAGAATATTCAATGCCAATGAGGGAGAGAATGTGCTGAACTGGTAGGAAAGCAGAGAAAGAAACCGCCTCCTAAAATCTATAGGACAAGATGATAAAATAAATTATTCCTGTGGACAAAATATCCCAGAAGATTCCCCTAACATTAGCAAAATCAAAGTTACCTTTCCAGAAGGCAGTAAGCCAAGGCTCCTGTTCAGTGTCCTCTTCATTCAGCATCTTCAGCATGATGCACGAATGCTCACCAGTCAGGTCATTCTAATAAATAAGATATATTTCCCATCACCCCCATGAACCTTTTGCACTCTATGCTCAACTGAAGAAGGCAAAGGTCTTCTAAATCAACAAGAACTCATGTATCAACTGCTACTGATCACCGCTGCCTAATGTAAAACCTATGAACTTCTAGAATTTGGTAAATCCCAGTACTGACGGATTTTGGCTTCTCAAGGTAATGAGTTGTCACCAGTATTGCAAATTCCAGGTACAGCTCAAGAGCCAGAAAAACAACAAAAAAAAATATGCAGTGGCACGGGACAAATTATTCTCTCCAAAAGTACTGTAACTGCTCATGCTATTTTTTGTAAACACCTTGAAAAATGAGAGCGGTCAGTTCAAGGGCCACTTGCATATTTTACTAATGACCACATTAATAACCCTCAACAGCTGCACCTGCACTCCAATTTTTAAGAGCAAACTAATTAGAAGACCACATTCACAACCCTAATACTTTACTCCTTTAGCTAACTATAGGCCCAAAGAACAAAAATGAACCCCCAAATGTAGTCTCAGAAAACTTTCCTGCCCAAATCACATCTCACAGAAGCTAATGGAAAGATGCCCAGTGATTTCAATAGGGCTGGATTTCATTCAGAAACAGTATGCGACTTACTGGTGTCTGCCTTAGATAAACTGGCACAAATCCAGCACGTTTCCAAAACCTGGGGAAAGGGAAAAAAGAAAAACGCACTGAGAATTGTGGAGCTGTTGATTCTACAATAATACCTGTGGTCAAATGCAATCTATCTACCGTACAAGAACAACTCTTGAAAACTAGGCAAAAGTCTGTAAGACACTGCACCAACTAACAAAAATGAACACTGACAGCAACGGGAATCAAACTGACTGAGGTTCTAACTTAGAGGAGTGAAAAACAGTGACTGTGATATCAAAAAATGAACAAACTTTGAAAGACTGAGAGATGTGATACAAGAGTTATTGTATTTGACATGCTCCCAGGACCTCCGTTAAAAAGAGGCAAACAGGTCTTGACCAATAATATCACAGACTCCTAAGGGATACCCTGGGGAGGGGCTGAGGATTTACTGTTTACTTCAGAGACTCAGCTCTTCTTCAACAAATGATGATTTTCCCTGGCAACTCCCATGTTTCAAATAATCACTTGTGTATCAGACAGAACCCCGGACTGGCCAGCAAAATCCTGCTGACATCCCTTTCCATTCTCATGTTCCCTGTCACGTCTTAGTTATGAACTGATCCTACAATTCAGTTTGCCCAGTAAAAGGAGAACTAGTACAAAAAGACCTGCTGAGACCCAACATATGGCATCCCGGACAAAAGAAAGAAGCCAGGCCCCAGAGCAACTGTCCCTGGCAACCTACCTCCCCAGGCTGTGGGATGACTACTCATCAGCTGCGCAGGATGTTGCACAATTTCAGCAGGAAGCCCTACATGTGCACCCCGGCGTCTCCCTATCCCACTATTCATCCTTTTTTTTACTCTATCCCACCACAGCTAACAGTCAAATAATTAAAAAAGTAGTAGCGGAACACTTTATTCTCCTCCTTTGCCCTGAGAGGGATCATTCAAATAAAGTAAGAAATCTGTATCATCTGCTTTATAATTTGCAAAGATTAAGAGTATTTCACGATAACCATTCAGTTCTGCTGCCCTCCTGCACAGCTAAACAATTCCCCATCCCGTTTTGGCATGAACTTTGCAGCATGCTTGCCGTGGAACAAAACAGGCTGCAATCTTTGTGTCTGAAATGCTGAATCGTACATAGTTGTGTTACCACGGTTCTGACTGCGTCAGTCACAAATTGGCCTCCGCTGCTCTTACTTCTCTTGAATTCAGCCTCATCTCATGTGCTTGTACGGCACCCGAGGTCCTCTCTAAGTGGGGGTAAGCCAGCAAGGAACCAAGGTTTTAGGTGATAAATGACTGTTTTGCTTTTCGCCTAGCAACGGGAAGAATTCTGCATTATTTTGAATCTGCCTCCCAAACTACGGATTCACCACTTCCCACACTATGGCTGAGAAAGTCTCAGGAACCTAGGTATTTTATAGAATTTGATAATATGAAAAAAGTTAGCATTTGTTATAAAATAATTGAATTGGTCCCTGAATTGGTCAGGCAGTTGGACTAGATATCATTGTAGGTTCCTTCCTACTGAAACTCTTCTATTCTATTCTAAAATGGTATGCTTTCATGTAAAACTATGTTCTAAAGTAGATACAAAATGTAAGAAAAATCGATAAATGTTTTACTGCTGGAGTAACTCAGTTCCTCCATGGTAAGAAAAGCAAGAAGCAGCTGCAGTTGCTAGTGAAAAGCATTTACATTAGTCAGGAAACTGACAACTGGCCTTGAAGTCAGCAGCAGCTCAAGCTTCTACAGGTCACAGGAGGCAGTATTTAACTTCTCCCTACTTATTGCAGGCTGTCCTTACTTTTCCAGCCTGGAAAAACATAGCAATTAAAGCTAGTTAACTGTTTAGAAGGATCACAGAGACAACCAAGAAGGGAATGGGTTTTCCCTCAGAAAAAGTCTGAGGAAAAACGACCCTGAAGGTAGGATCTTAAAGACTACGCTTAGGATCAGCCCTACTGTACATCAAGAAAAGGTCTTGCAGGAGAAGTGGGCTCAGACCTTCCCAGTTTTACAAACCAAGCGAAGCATGCAGAGATAAAGAGAAATGTCCAAGGGCTAAAATAACATCATCCGCATCTATATATTATATTACTTATATATACTATTAAAAAAATCTATTCTTTTAATATGCACAATTTATATAGTTATATTTTTACACTGGATGTAACTAGAAAACAGAATAATGTCTTACTTGAGTAATCTTGGTGTTAGGCCATAAGATACCCCTAAATAGTCCAGGTTTTCAGCTTGTCTCTCGCTCAGTTTGAGAAGTAAAGGAGGCAAGTCTTTCCGAGGTGTCACAACCTCTTCTAATAAACTAACGGTCTGAAAGAGAAAGTGGAAATGGGTTAGTAGCAATCCTCAAAGAAATCTGCAAATTAAATCTCTTATTCTGTATAAAAAATAAATATTAATATTTCCTTATTACCCAGAGAAATCATTAATTATTGAGACTTACAGTGAAAAACAAACAGCTTAGCACAACAGAAAATACAAGAAATGCACTGAGCTCCATACCTCGCTGCTTACAGTTGCAATTTCTTTTGGCTTTTGAATTGTTTTTTCGTCCAAACATGGAAATTTGCCTTCATAGTACATCTGCAGTAAAGTCAGAGCTCTGCTGCCGTAGCCCATCTGTGAAGTAGGTACAATAGACTATAAGCAAAAAGACATATCTAGTTTTTAAGACAGGGCAACAACATTCTCCCCTTACAAGCCCATTAACAATCATCAGTGCAGAGATCACTCAGTCACTGCAAAAACACATTTTCTTTGCTACATAGCAGTCCATAAAGGACACTGCAGAACCCAAACGTCCAAAACCACAATGAGAGCCCAGTTGCTAGTTCAGGACTGTGTAACAATTCTCGGTGCTTAACTCTGGCGCTCAGAAAATGCCAAACACCAGCATGAACATTTGGCAACCTCGCAATAAATATCTTGATTGTATACTGCCGCTTGGGATGCTGGTACGCTACAAAGCTGCCTAGTAATGACAGAAGCACAGGTTTGCTACCCACCCAGAGGAAAGCAATGTCCCCCAGCCTGTTGTGGCACACGAACATTGCTGCATGTCTGACTTCACTGTTACTGCCGCTGGCTCAGTCCTCAAGCTTAAAATGCTGAAAACCGGAGCAACTGAAGTGTTTGCCCTGTTCTTGAATTCTGCCTGTAGAGCCATTCTCATGGTACCACTGCTGACTATTCACAATAACTGGGTGCCAAAGTACTTTACCCCCTGATAATCCGGATGAACTGCAATACGAACAACACGCCCACCAGAGAGGCCCCCAAAGTCCGGATCTTGGAACTGCACAGGAGACAAAAGTCAATTTAAAGAACACAGATGGGCACTCTGGAAGTAAGAAACAGTGCTGAAACGTATGTTGGGCGTGAATACACAGCAAAATTATTCACCTGCTCTGAAATGGTCCAGGGAATAAGATCACCAGAAGCTTTCTTTCCCCTGGAAAGGCTGTTCATGATAGACTGGCGAGAGATCTCTCCCTCCATGCACACCTGCCAGAAAAGGTGAAAGACCGTTGTTGGAGAAAAAAGTGTTTACTCCTACAGCCACTCCACTACAGCAGAATTAAAATTTATACTCAGTTGCCGAGTATATTGTGCAGTATTGACATTTCATGTGATCCCTGCTCTGCAACATGATGAGTAAACGTGTATGTGCCAACAGACAGGCTCTGCCCCTAAAATCCCTGTCTCGAAAAGCACACCAGTGGGCCAGCCAAGTACAGCTGACGCAGCAGGCGCTACACTATGGTGCAACAGCAGCCTGAAGAGATTAACAGCACAGAAAGTGGTCTATGCGTTTTCTGTAGTCCATCAACAGCAACATAAAAGCCTGCCCCAACAATATTTCTCTTTAAATGTTATATATTTTTCATATAACTGGGTTTTTTTCTTTTAAGAAACAGTAGGTTTAACTAGGTGCATTGAACACATAATTAAGAATCTGTGTTCTTAAGGAAGGAAGCATATAGTCAGATACCCAACAGTCAAGGGCTGAAATATTTCTACACCTCTAAGCACGTACATCTGAGGAGTTTGTATTTTTGCAGTTCTACTGCAAATAAAAGGAATGCTAGAAACATGGGATAGGCAGAGTGAACCAGTGAACCAGCTCTCCTCGCAGGAAGTTGAAATGGGAGGACAAAGTCATCTCTTGAAGCAGTAGCTCAGCTCCTTAGAAGGCTTCTCGGCACAAATACATTGTGGAGACTGGGAGGTCTATGTGAAAGGATCAGCAATTTATATTTATAAAGCAATATATTTATAAAGCAATATATTTATAAAGCAATTAGTGTTAGCTAAAGAAAGTGTGTGTGGGGGGAAACACACTTAATACACAATTGTAACACGCACAAAACCACAGCTGTATGCTACCATCTACTCCTAGACCATACACTGCTGTCAAAGTACGCTGACAGTACACCGTCTCACAGCAGTGCACTGCTTCGTTACTGAACAGCACACTTTACAGACACATGCTGCTCTCTTACCTGAACAACAGCAAGTACTTCTGGTAATGAATTCTGGGTAGGTGGAACAGGGGGCAAAAGGCAAAAAAGATGATGGGCAGGTGCATCAGACAGCATTTGGAGGTCATTGGGCGAGTTCTGGAGGGTAAAGACACATCAGAAAGTTGAATTATTCTATCAGAAGAGTTTCAAAGTCCAGTGTAATGTCAGTAGCTGACCTTTAAAGAATCCTCCATTTTCTGAATTTAAGTAGGGCTATTAAGAAACTTGGAGCAAGGACAATACTAATGGATGAAGCAGCTCACAAGCCAGTTCATGGCTGTTATACTACCAGACAGCACCTGTTTTTCTCAAATAAAATCTCTTACTCTAATATGTATGGAACTGAACTTTCTATTTTTATATAGCTACTTATCTCTTTAAGAAATCTTAAATATTTTTTTGAAAGGACAGATTTTTAGTACTCAGTACTTCAGTACTCATGGACTTCACCACTCACATTTACTAGTCACCCTGGTCTCGAAACCTTGAGATGAATTATTACTACTCTTTTCAGTAGTACAGCAGTACGAGTCCTTTGGTTAACTTGAGGCTGCTAAAATATGGTAGAGAACTGCAAAAGAGAAACTGACACTATTCTGACAAGCTTGTAGGCTCATCTAGAATTTAGTCTCCAGAATTTCTCAAGACAAAAATATTCCAGATATCTGTAAATCCAGTATATTCAGCCAAGACCACGGCAGAGATCTCAGAGAAAGGAGAATATGGATCTGTATACAACAAGAAGCAACTGAAGCTGTTTGGAAACCTCAGTTAGGCCAATTCAACTAGACTGTCATAACAAGCATTGCTCCCTCCACAGAATTGCTAGCTGAAATTTTGGTAGAAGTAGCACAAGCGTTACCTTGTAGTGTGAAGCCACATAGAGGGCCATCAGTCTCTGCAGAAAAACTTCTGATGCTCTGTGGTAACAGAAAAGCGTGTCTCTGTTTACATAGTATCTTAACACAGGGATTAAGGAAAAAACCTCCTTGGAAACAAGGAAAGAGTTCCTTGTTGGTTTAGGAGTAATTTTTTCAATAAAGCCGTGGGCTACATGCTGCCTTGTACTTTTAGACCCTACATCTCTGTCTACAAGAATGAATGACTTTGGGCAGCATTTCACTGTCATAGCTTTCACACTCTTAATCTGTAAAGCTAATAAACCTTTTATAACTCCAACAAGGACTTCCCTTCGTTCAACCCTTCCTTAGGATTGTCTCTGCAATAAAACTGGAGTTTGGTAACATCCTGGTAACACACACCACTGGTCTTATAAGGCAGCAGTAAAAGCTTAACTCCGGAAGTGTGGTCTTTAATAGACTTTTACCAAAAGATCATGTGCTGAGGTTATCAAGTTAAACTGAAGAACCCACTACTAATCAGCTTGAAAAAGCCTCTTTCACCGGAAAGCAATATATTTTGATCAGAGCACAACACTTGAGTAAGGATACAGGTCACAAGTTTCGGGCAGCGGGCAGCCGGAGATAATTCTGGTGATATTGAGACAGTCCAAACACAGCAGATCATTTAGCCACTTTTCAACTGGGTCACCAGGGGCATATCTGATCGACTCATGGAGGGAGACTTCATGCAATGTACGAGCTGCAAACAGATTTCAAAGAACACTTAGTGTTGGAAGTTACCGCTAACAAAGAATGCCCTTTGAATGCATCCTTTGAAGGGCTTCCAGGAGACCAGAAAATCATTACTCGCATAGCTTTCATCCATCAAAAGCCTTTATATCTGAAAATCATGAGAAGAGTTCCTTCGTTTTCCCATATCACTACCCTCCTACAGCTAAAAAGTACATGGACACGTGATACCCAGAGGGCTTGCCAGTCAGCAGCACCGGAGATCGTGGTTATACACCACAGTCCAGAACGCAATGGAGTACCTGAGGCGAGTTTAGCTGTAGCTGTAGATTTGTTCTCTGCTGTCATGGTGACTTGGGTTTGTGCACTCTGCTGACGGAGCTGCTGAATGAGCTTCAGAGACAGTGATCGACCAGTACCCTCATACCTGAAAAGCAGAAGACAAAAGTCTGAAGCAAATAACGAAACAGCAATCCTGAGCCATGGCGAAGCTCCAGCACAGCAGCAGGCTGTCATCTAGAGCTATGTGCCACTCTGAGGCCTGTGAGGGCCCCAATCATCCGTGAGAATCTCTGCCTTTTGATGTTCTTGAGCACATAGGACAGGGCAGCCTACCCTGTCGCTTTCTTAGTCTCACCATATTGGAAGGAAGATGTCATTCTTCCCTCTCTCTTAAGAGAATCCTGTTTATACATTTGCTCCTTGTAGAAGAGCAGATGAGGTGCAGCAAGTTCAAGTACTGACTCTCAGTTATTTTAAGGAGCAGTTCCAGGACAGATCAAGAATTAGCATGATGTGATGTAATAGCGTGTAATAAAAAAAAGTACTGTAGATAAGAAATAGTCTACTGGCACTTGCACAACTGCTTTTCCAGGTAGACAGTTGCTGCTCCAGCCTTACCCGTTGATTGTAGAAGCCATGAAAACAAGGTAAGGGCCTAGCAGGTTTTTCACGAGGGGCAGAGGAATGGCAGCAGCTTCATCAATCACAACAAGTTCAGCTTGACCCAGTTTCACAGAATCGGCAGGGTGTATGTACTGCAAGGAATGAGAGGACACCATCATCATCAACAACAGCTTGTCTGGGAATTAGGGAAATGTCAGAGTTGGCAAAGCTGGAGCCCTGAAAAGCTGTTTGTTGTCCCTGTTCTCCACAACCATCAAGCCAGAGACTGAGACATGAAAGCAGATAGTTGGGAGACGGTTCATGTTACCCTAACAAGAACTGGATCACACATCTTGTTTTGCACATCTCCACACAAATTTAGCTGCAGAGATCATGAAAATGAAGGAAATCTAATTACTAGAAACATATGCTCTTCCTTCACTGTTTCCTTCACCTTCCTTTGCTTTTGTTTCAAGAAGAAATCCACCAGCGATTACCAAGGGAACTTTGTAACCTACACGGTTACTCACAGAAAGAAGATATTTTGTGAAAGTCACTCACCAGAATAAAAAGGTCTGCCTTAAAGCAAAATCAATCAGGACAGTTACACATCGCATAAAACGAACATGCTTAAAATCAAAACAACTACAGCATCAGTAAAGCCAACAGTTATGAAGAAAAAGTAGAAAGGGAAGACTGCAAAAGAGGCCAGTTACCTGAATGGTCTGTCTGTGCTCCTTGAACACATTCACCCTGACAACAGCCTTGTTAAACTCTGGATTTAAAGACTGAACAATCTCATAATCCAGATGTTCCTGAAAGAAAACATGGTTAAACAGTATGAACAAGACAAGATTTAAGAAAAAAATCATTTACCATTATCATCAAAATAAGTTCATTAGGAGCACACTGTTGTTCCAGATTCTAGTTAAAAACTCTTATAACAAAAGTTTCATAGGCCTGAGAACTAAGAAATTATTTACTTATCTTAAAAACTATTTCACAAAGAAACTGATTTTCGCAACTTAAAAATAGAGAAGGAAACATTACTGTACTATGATTCACTTTTGCAGAACATTATTAAAAGGGCTGCTAGGGGCAAAAGCTGATAGCTAATATATGTAAAAAATCACAGATGAGATGCAAAACCCCTCCTAAACAGGAACACTGTGAAAGTACTGTAAAATAGTCTGCTCTCCTTACCTGATACTGCAGTGCATCAAAGCCTTTAAATATGAACTCAAAGAGAGTGTGAAGGTTATCAGGGCTTGGAGATGTGACAAAGATATTGGAGTAACTGCACAGAAAACCAAAACACGAGTTTAGCTCTTTCTACATACACATACTAAGAGGGGTTGATTTTACCTAATAACCAAAACTCAGCAGATTACTTTAGACACTTATCTCACTTTATGTGCAATTATTTTGATTTTTGAAGACTGAGGTTTTCTTATTACTATAAAATAGAAAAACTTGAATATCAGTGTATGCAGCAATCAAAAGATACAAGAATAATAAAAAGGAAGGATGCAGGACTGGAAATTACAAGTATACAAGTATATTCAGATCCTGTCTTTTTTTTTTTTTTTAAACTCATGGATACAAATAAAGCCTGGAAGATGGAGGGGATCACTCACCCAAAAGCTACTGCTCCAGCAATGGCCAGTCCTAAAGCAGCAGATTTACCACGTCCTCTGGCTGCTGTTAAAGCCACAGTGCTCCGTAGAGTCTTCTCAGAAATGGCTTCGATGAATTTTAGAACTGCTTTTGCCTGATGATCAGAAAACAACAGAAGACAAAAATCAGATGCGTTCAAATTGCTTTCAGCATTACTTGGACTTACCACTAGTACACGTCTTCATTCATAGAACAGGAAGAAAGAAGAGAAAGACAAGACAGGACAGCTGAACATTAAAACCCAGACAAACAACGTGCAAGAAGTGGTAGTCTTGACCCACTGAGTTCTTGAAATTATTCAGGTCAAAACACAGATCAAAAATCAGTACAGCAATTGTCCATTACTACCTCCATGCCACTGACCACTGAGTACACTCAGCAAGACAGGAAGAGATACATTGCCCTCAGAGGTGGAAGATGAACACATCTTGGCAGTGAGAAGGCTTACTATAAACGGGCTTAAGCAGCGCACAGCTCTGGGAGCCACAAGGCTGGACTGCAACTTCTCAGTGGACACTCTGAAGCAGGAAACACAACTGCAATCGGGCCTTCATTTACACTAGTCAGTGATTCTCAAATTGGAAAAAAAGTGCGAGGGAGGCAGGAATAAGGGTGTACTAAAACACGATATGGATTTTCAACTTCTATTCAGAACTAAACTGAGCAGAAACTTCAGGTTAGACCACACCCGTCAATGTTCACACTCAGATTTGATTACATGCGAGATAAGACACAAACATGAGTACCTAAGGTGACCTGTCAAGCACAGAGTATCCCAAATTCAAACACCACACCAACCTGATCCAGGGTTTTACAGCCATCCACCAAAACTCCTACAGGCTGTGTATCCTGCAAGCTCTCCTTCAGTTCTTTCAGCTCCAAGTCCTGCGGCTGAAGGCTATCTTCCTATAAGCACAGGATTTACCATAACAGGATTAGTAAAGGACACTTCGACACAGTTATACCTTTGTCATGCCTTCTGATATCTTCTATTAGGCAGAGAAAGATATCTGAAATGAAATGTTACCACACTTTGAACATACTCCCTAGAAACAGCAAAATTTAAATGGACAACGGATACTTAGCACTTAAATTTTAACACATCTTCAGGAGAATGGTTACACGAGAGGTGGGTATCCTGGCTTCCCCAAGCTTAGAGAAAAGAAAGAAAGGATTTTTCAGTACATAGTAACCGTGGAATAACATTGCTAGGAAGAAGAGACCATTGACAAATTTTCTGAAGAATTTAATTCATTTTTCAGTCTTCAGGCTATTCCAAAATTTTATGATCTTTGTTACACCTGTCACATGAGGTGTACATACTGCCATGAAGGGGGAGAAACTACTCCAGCAGCAATAGATCGGTTTTCAAACCAATATCAAGATTTTCAAAGTCAAACAAACTTGGGCACAAAAGGAATCAATTTTAAATAGGAATGAATTCTGATTTTCCTAATTGTCACTTAAAATTCCAAAGGCATCGGTCTATCAATTCAATGGATAAGCATTAGTGCTGCTGCCAATACTGTTATAATACCAAGGGGGATTTGTTTTGTTTTGTTTTTTTTAACATCAGTGCTCTGTTAAAATGTTTTTACCATCTCTGACATAACCTATGTCGGTATTTCTTAGGCAAAACAAAACAGTTCAAGAGTGTAAAGATTTTTGTTTAAAACTGGTTCCATTTTACTTTAGTCTACAATGGAAAGTGATAAAAGTATACATTTCTAACAGTGCAAGCTATATGTCTGGCTTATATTCAGTGAATGTCTCCTGAGATGTGGCATGCGAATTCAGAAACTGAAACAAATACCACAGCTTCTAGGTATCAGGTGTCTCTTGAGCTTGTAATTGACTTATTTCCAAAGCAGCTTCCCACCCTCCAACCCTCGAAAGATTTTTTATTTCTCTCGTTCCAGCTGTCCATCAGCCTTAAATCTCTCTATGTACTTCTCAAGCAGCAACCACAGCAATTAAGCTCCACCTCGCTAGGTTAAACAGCGATACAGCAAAATCAATTAAGACAGGCAAGCACACAAAAAAAGCTGTGACAAAAAATAAAAAAACAGGAGGAAAGGCACAACAGCTTCCCATGCTTCACCCACACCAGCTATAATTTTTGCAGAACATTCTACTTCCTGTCTGCAAGACAATTATTTGATATAAATCAGGGCGAAAGGAAAGCTTCCTCTTTTTTAAATCTTAAACACACCGTGGTAGACTCAGACCAATTTCTCCCAAGGAAAAGCAACTGGCGTTGCTTACTGACCTGCGACTGTGGTGGAACAGGTGTGATGTTTGCAACGTGACTGGAGATGGGCAAGATATTCAGCTGATCATCAATCACAATGCAATTCTTGCATGAAGCCAGAGAGAGAATGAACCTGAGCAGTAAAGCAAAGACAACTCAGTAAAAACACTAGCAACACAATTGCAATTAGGCAGTTAATTTAAACTCTTTTCTAAAGCCAGACATAGTATTTACAGCTACTTACAGATGACCTGCAACAAGTTCACATGACTGGCAGCGTGACTCTTACCATAAAATCAGGATCATCTACATAAAAGAGGTATCCACTTCCCAGGATGTCTCCAAAGAAGAATGCTAACTAAAGATGATCTACCAGGAGAGCATTTAAGTGGGAAGTAGCTGCATAAAAGTCTAAGACATGAGACAACTGTGACAAGTGCTGATCCCCCAAAGACTGCAGTCAGCGCTGGCTTATTCATCTTTCGAATTTCTGACATGACAAAACCACCCGCATGCTAAAGAACAAATTCTGCAATTTTACTATGGCTAGAGCTAGGGCTCACTCAGTCAGTAAGAGATGCTTATTCTATACAACAAAAGCAGAGAAAATACCTTTACAAGACACTTCTAAACCCACAAAGAATATTCCACACTAAGCAGTTTTAAAGTAGTGCAATAAGTATCTGAACTTGTGTGCATCTAGAGCATACATTTCCATAGAACATTTCAAGAAAGGGACTCAGAAAAGTTTACAAATTTGGACCTATTTGCATATCCCTTGTAACTTTTGCCAAAATTGTGTATACAATTCCTCCAACAATAAACTGTATTCATTTCCACACCAGTGCACGAAAACTTCACTGAAGCAGCCAGCAAGCCCTGTTCCAATGCAAACCCGTAGGATGCTTTCCTAATATGAATACATGACGTTCCAGATGCTTCTCTTGGGCATACAGCCTAGATCCTTTACACTCTTAATAACTTACCTCTCATTAAACCGTCCTACCACGTCCTGGTGTGCTTCTGTTCTATATCGAGAGTGTACATCCTGAAACAAAAAGAAAAAGTCAATCTGGAAAACAAAGAGCAGTAACAGTGACACTTACAAGATTCCTACTCATGGGACGATACAACTTCTTTTCCACTCCTGTGGATTACAGCCTCCCTTTCCACCAACACTGCATCCCAGACAGTATTCTGATTTTCTATTTGTTGCGAAACATCCACATTTTCCAAATACTTGTTAAAAACATACTTTTCCCACCAGCAGTTTTCACAATGGTCTTTCTTATTTTTGCCTGACTTAAAGGTCAATTCTGCCAGGTACAGAATGCTTCAAGCACCTTGGGGATGCTAAGAAAAAACAGTCTATCACTTTAATTTGCCTACTGGCATTGTTACTAATGGAAACAGTTCTTGCTCTAGGGGTAAGTTTCCTCAACGTGAATAGGTCATATATAGAAATATATAGTAGCAGTGAAGCTGATCTCACCTAGAAACAGGTCACAAAACACCCAAAAGGCCTATTTTTTTACTTAAATTTTCTGTTACATGGGCAGATAGCATAAACATTTTGCAAAACTTTGTGGAACAAAAGAATACGGTTACATTTGTGAATGACAGGTGTTTCTTCCTTGTAACCTAGCAGCATTTCAAGACACACAGGTTGTCAGAACTGCCTAAGCATAAGACACATTCAATCACAGATGAATAAAGGAGCAGGAATCACGGAATCACGGAATCTTTAGAGTTGGAAGGGACCTCTAGAGATCATCTAGTCCAACTCCCCTGCTAAAGCAGGATTGCCTAGAGCACATCCCTCAGGACTGCATCCAGGCGGGTCTTGAAAATCTCCAGAGAAGGAGACTCCACAACCTCCCTGGGCAGCCTGTTCCAGTGCTCTGTCACCCTCACCGTAAAGAAGTTTTTCCGTGTATTTGAACGGAACTTCCTATGTTCTAACTTGTGCCCATTGCCCCTTGTCCTGTCACTGGGAACCATTGAAAAGAGCCTGGCTCCGTCCTCCTGAAGCCCACCCTTTAGATACTTATAAACATTAATCAGGTCCCCCCTCAACCTTCTCTTCTCCAGGCTAAAGAGTCCCAGCTCTTTCAGCCTTTCCTCATAAGGGAGATGCTCCAATCCCATAATCATCCTAGTTGCCCTGCGCTGGACTCGTTCCAGCAGTTCCCTGTCCCTCTTGAACTGGGGAGCCCAAAACTGGACACAGTATTCCAGTTGTGGCCTCACCAGTGCAGAGTAGAGGGGGAGAATGACCTCCCTCGACCTACTGGCCACACTCTTCGCTATGCAGCCCAGGATCCCGTTGGCCTTCTTGGCAACAAGGGCACACTGCTGGCTCAAAGAAAGATGACAGAAGGAAGACTACAGCCCATAACAAAAGCAAAACTTAGCATCACCATGATGTACCTACTTATATAAAACAGACGCATTACGTTGAACATACCATGGTCATTGTATACAGCTGCTTCAGTGAGTTCATAGTTCTCAGGAGAATCACCACAATTCCACCACCTTCTACTGTTTCAACAGTTCTAGCTAGCAGGTTTGGAGTCAAGGCTTCAAAATCCTAGGAAATAAAGAAAAATTCAAAGTTGCCTAGTGCATCAGTGTTACTAGGACCCCATAAAAGTAACAGAAAGCCTAAAAATATTATTTCTCAAAGTTTTTTAACGTTTGCATTAACCAATATCCCATTAAAATTCTACCAACAAGGCTATCTCACCCTCGCAAAACTTGTAACAGATACATAAGGCCATCATAATTGAAATAACAGAAGCAACAAACGGTATTCCTGCAGCATTTAAACTGAAAGCAACCAATCCTAGTGCAATGTCCTTTTTACGTCAAAAGTTTAACTCCTTACCTGAAGTACACACATGCCAAAAGTGTTACCAAGAATCTTATGAGTTTCATTGTAATAGCAGTAGCGAATGTTTGTGGCTGCTATGAATAACTCAAAAGGATCATCATCCTTGATGTTTAAAGTTCCACTTTTAATCTTCTTCTGTAGTTGTCTCATCCTCTTCTTCCGGTGGCTGGAGAACAAGATTATATAGAAGTTTTCTTGAAAAAAGGTTTGAGAAAAGCGCATTCAGGCCTATGTTCAAGTCTAATTGGAAGTCAGAGCTCAGCCTCCAAGGAAAAAATTCTTGGATCACAACTGCTGTTTTCGCATTATGTTCCCATGTGTTGTAGCCCAAAGTAGCGGACATCACACAGAACCAGCTGTTTTTGCAAGAAACCCCTTAGTTGGAATCATGCAGTTTCAGGTAACGCTTCCTCCCTGACTTTGTGTGCAGACTGTAAGTATGCACGCAAATCTAAGAATCAAAGTTTTAAACACTTTTTCAAAAGGAAGGAATTCTAATGCTTAATCTGCATACAGTCCTAAATATGACTGATGCTAAAAAGCTGGGGAATTAAAGTTTTAACCTTTGAGGTTAAAAAGGTGAGGGAGAGATTGGCCCAGGGTAACAGAGTTAGCATTAGAGCTACACAAAGAAACCAGAAGTACCTAGTGCTGGTGTCAACTATATTAAGGACGCCAATTTTAGTTATGGAAGATCAGACTTCCTGCAGCTCCTCTAAGAACTAATATTGTTTCTCCTTACAACTAAATCGTGCAACCCACGCCCAGCAAACCAGTCACAGAGCTTTTGCTTCATACAGAGTAGGGACCGCAGCATGAGACACAAGAAGCATCTTACCTGCTAAAGCCTAGCTCCTTTTTGTAACACCATAGCACAGAGGGTCTGGCCTTTACCGTTGCTTTAGACAACATGTGATGAAGTATAACCACCTGCCAAAACACAGAAACATTTGTGAACGACTGTACTCACAAGCTAACATCAAAGAGCAAAATACTTGTTTTCTATGAGCAATCATGTGCAAAACAGAAGGATCCCTTGACATGTTGTAAAGGTTACATTCCTTCTTACACAGACCTGAATGTCTGTGCCTTCTCCAGGGCTGCATGACATTGAACACACTGAATTATTCCTACCATTTCCTTAGCACTCTTCTTTGGCAGAACTGCTAACAACTGCACAAACGGAAGGCAATTACTCCAGGCTAAATACAGTTCCTGGTATTGGTCTCTTAGTAGATTTCGCACAACGTATTTCAGACTTCTACAATTTACCAGGATTTCATTTTGAATTTTAATCCTCTAGTGGGTTTGGCAACCCACCTCGGGGCTGTGTCGCCAGCACATCCAGTAAGCATGCTTGCTGCTTTAGAATCCAGCTCATCCGTGAAAATACTGAACACAACGAGACTCAGGATATGCCCCACCGCAACTCACCCGTCCGCTTTAGCAGCAAATCAATGACAACTTTCTTCTACTGCTGCCTGATCAACTCGTTATTTTCTAAGTTTTTTTATAACTAGTTTATTCTACTTTTCCCAGGAACTGGAGCAAACTGAACTGACTTATCCTAAAATACTACAGTTTTGCCATGCTGTTCTTCCCCTTTCCACTCCAAAAACGCAAGTCTGGAGTCTCTGAAGTGTTAGTGGTTAATTTCTTCCATACTATATTACCAGTGGTATGGTATGGACCTATCAGGTAGGTCCGGTCCAAATTCTGGTGTGGTGACATTTGCAAGATGACTCAGTACATAAAACGGCTTGAGAGCAAAACCGTAACATCTTACATCAGAACTGAGACAGGAAAGAAGCCCCTGCTAGGCACAAAATTAAATGTCTTTTGCCCCAGTTTACAAAAAAAGATTCCGATTTGCCCGAACTCGCCTTTTTTTAACGGTCACGAGCTTCTCGAACAGTAGATGTTTAAGAACTCTCCTAAGCCGTTTCTAACACCCTTTTTCGTTTCTGCAGCGCGGCGAGTCACCTCACACACCCTGAGGCACGCCATTGCTCTGCCTCATTCTGTGCGGGTTTTAACACTTTACAGAGGAAAAAGCCGGTAGCGGGGGATTCCAGATCAGCCGTTCTTCAAAAGCGCGGTTCAAAATCAGCACAGACACACACACACACAGACACAGACCCCGGCCCGGAGGCAGGGCGAGTCCCTCTGCCCTCCGGGAGAGCGTTACCTGGTCCTTGCCGCGGTCGCCGACCACCACGAAGAGGGCCCGCTGCCGCTCCGCCACCCCATTCTCGATCAGCACCCGAATGCGGTTGTCCACTTTCCGGCGCTGCATGGCTGCGGGGCGCTCGGACCTTCCCCCGGAGACCCGAGTGCCGCCCTGAGGAGAGGAGAGCCGAGCCGAGCCGCCCCTCAGGCAGCAGCGAGGGGCCCGGCGGCTCGCGGCCACACCACGTGGGAGCGGCGCGGGCCAGGGCGCGCGCGCCGCGCACCGCAGCAGGACCCCGAGGCTGCCCCCGCCGTTCGCCTGCGCGCCGTACGTACAGCTTTATTTATCTCTCTGTATTTTAAAGCAGAATTTAAGCCAGTTTTCCGCACAGGAAAGTCGCGGTGGAGTTGAGGAAACCCGCGTCGGTCAGAGCCTCGACGCCCTCGGCCTGCAGAGACACGGAGTGTAGGTACCTGCGCCCCACCTGAGGAGAAGGTGGAGGGCAGCCACGTTACAGGCCTGGCACCAGCAGCACCAAGGACCAAAGAGGAAGTAATTGCTTTAATAACGACGATTCTTCATCTAGGGAAAAATACAGGAGCCGTGGAAGCTATTTTTTAAATTAGCTATGTATCCTCACTTACAATTTAGCACCTGAAGATCACCCCGACTCTCAAAATCAAGCAGAGGCCCAGCCCGGTGCCAGGGGCCAGGAACTGCCACATCAATTCTGGGTTTACCTCAGTGACTTTGGTGTAACTGACTGTAAAAAGGGGATAAACAAAACTGCGACGGCAACACTCGTTTTATTTTTGTTAAATCCTTCATTCTAAATAAGTCTTGCTTGCAAAACCCAGCCCTATTGGAGTCAACGCCATGCCTCTAATGATTTTATAAAGATGCTCCATTTCCACCTACTGCTGTTCTACATTAGCAATACACTCGGTGTCCTTGGATGCTGTTAAGAAAAAAAAAAAAGGCATTTGGATACATAGTATTGAGCACATGTACAGAAAAGTAACAAATCTTTAGGCTACATTAGTATCAGATACTAAATTATGAAATCCCAAGAAACGTTAATGCTTCTCAATAAAAGCTTATATGTAGCTTATTAACATTTAAGCTCCACTGTTTAATAAAACCACAGCTGTTTGAAAGTCTTCTATACAAAATCCCAAATTCCATAACTGTGGAGCTGCAACAGGAAAACAATTTATCAATCTGACTTTAAGTTCTAGTAATTCCGAAACACAAAATTTATTCTCAAACTGACAGCAAAACTATTCCTAATAACCTAAAATCTATAACATTAACCTTCCAATACCAAAGTTGAGCCAAGCTATTTGCATAGATATATTTATTCTTAGCTTTTAATACTGCCAAAAAAAAAAAAGTTTTGAACTTGAACATTTGAACAATGAAATATTTAAGCCAGGTAACATCGCAGGAAAAATGTGTTTAATACCACTGGATGTATTTTGGGGTAAAATATTTAAGTTTTAAAATATAGCAAAAATATAAAACTACTGAATTAATAATCATAAAGTCTGTAGAACAGTATTTTTTGAGGTGAATCCAGGTAAACCCAAATTACTGAGACCAAACCACCAATGCAACAGAAGTGTAGCAAGACAATTCCCTAAGGTATAGGTATGAAATATTTGCTTAAAAGGGAAGGACATAAAACATTTAAATAGATTTATTTTTCAAATGTTTACATAAGCCATGGACCAATTTGTTTTAAATGTTGAGTTAAAGAACTGCAAAGACATATATACAGGTATGTTTAAGGCCATCAGAAAATTTAAATCTGACAATTAAGTAAAACGTAATTCTGAAGACTTATTTTATATGGTAGATGCACTACTAAAACTTATTCTAAAATTGAATAGCTTTAAAAAAGGAAACACATTTCCACTTAATAAAAGTCTAATGCATAATTACTAAAATTTATCTTGATACCAAAATTTCAGGTGTACTCTTGATCCACTATTGGGTATTTGAGCACATTTTATAGAAAGGAGAAACTGGCCACCGTAGCTGGAACTGAGCTAGTTACACCCGTCTGATTATTTTATGAACATTAAAAAGTGGGGAGGGAACAGAACCTAGCTTTTCAAATTAACGTGTTAGTAACTGCAGCAAGACCTAACAACAATAAATTTAATTCAGAACAAAATGTCAAGTTAGGCTGATGTTTCCTAACACTGTTCTCTTAAGCGCCGCTCAAAGTGCCTTTAGGATGTGGATTCTGGAAAACAGATTTCCTTTCTTCCATTAAGGCCAGATGTAGAGCCACAAGTAATTTTAATTGCATTATATTCAAAAAGCCTAAGAAAGCAGTTAGTAGAATAGCACCTCTTCCTTTAGACAAACAGTTTAGAAAATTAGTTTCTCATCAGGGACTCTGCCATTCCACACCAAAACTTAACCACCACCCAGCGTCTGAAACCTTGTAGGAATAGACAGAAATCCAAGACACTTTTAAGTTTTCGTAGAAGCATGGGGGTCAAGGGCTTGCATTTTCTCTAACAGTCTACTACAGGGTGTCTTCTTTCCCTTTGATGTTAGATGATTTGAATGCAACCTCAAATCCTGAACAGCCGAGGTGCAGTGCTTCTCAAAAGCATGGAACCCTTCCTCTTGGAAAATGAACTGACTAGGATGAAAAACATTTGAATGTAAAAGCAAGTTTTGTCATTTAGAGAAAACCAGAAGTAGAAGGAAAGAACACAATTTTGAGTTTCCAGCCAAGTTCACGACAGTAATTCCAACTATGTTTAAGCCCAGATTTAAACAAGGGAATAATCTTTCTAAATTCAAAACTAAAGTTTTATTGTTCAGGACCATTTCCTGCTTGTTCTTCACATGAGGCACTGATTTTTAGGTCAATCGGTGAAGAACACCTACCCACCCCACCTGTAGGACTTGGTAGGTACTAGCTCAAACAACTAAAAAACCTTTCCAGTCCCACCCATATTCAGTGCAGCTGGAAGGAATACTGTAAAAATGGGTGCAGAGATTTGAACCACTAAAACACACAGCCTACTTTATATAGTCGCAAACCTCAACTCCAGCTATGGATCTTATCTTAAAACTACCTGTTTCGATACTTTGCATACATTTTATTCAAGAACAGTTTCACATGAGAAAGAGGGATGATCTTTATTTTTCAAGATGTGACTAGCAGCCTCATTAAACGGGCTGGTAATGAGCAGTGTTCTCATGTCCCTTCATACCCACAAGAGACTCGGGATGGGAGAAAATTGGGAGAATATAGCACAACTTTGTCCACTGAGCCCCAAGACGTGTCTCTCAGATGTGCATTTATAATGAATGGTTCTTGCAAAGAAGAGGTAGGAAAAGTCAACTACTCAGCTTACACAACGCCAGAACTTCAAAAAAACCAATACGAAGAGCAAGATTTTTCTGTCCAATTGGTTTTGATCTTATTCTGCTGGACTACAAAGGTTTTGCCCTATTTGCTTTTAATCATATGAAGTTAAACCACTTTTTCATTTATTGTCTTTCTAATATTTGTCTAAAGCCCTTTCAGTAACTTTTCTCTCAAATGGCATTTGAGAGAAAAGAAGGAAGCTCGATCCGTTCTCCCAAGACACATATGAAGGTAGCCTGTAACCCAATCACAGAACCTGCCTGTCTAATAAGGTCAGCAGGATCTTTTGAGAAGACACATTTTTAAGGTCACGAAGTTCTCTAAGTGTTACAAAGCCCCAGCAGAATACACTGACTGGCTATTAAGAAGCAGTGAACATTACTCTTCCAGCTACTCTGGATGATGCTTTAGAGATTGCTACACACAAGACAGTATCCTGAAAACAAAATAGGGGTTAAGTGAAGTCTAGAACACCCTCCACAGCAAAACCCAAAATTCATATCGGTGACCTGTTCTTAAAAGGACAGCCCGAACACAGGAAAAACACAGAAGTAAAACATAGGACAAACTGATCTTAGGTATGAGGCAATACCTCATGATTTCTAAGTACAACATTAAAGTCATAGGATTTCTAGGAACGATTCAAGTTTCCCAGACACAATAACATCAGGTAGAAACATCTGGAAACTCGAGTGACTTATAAATTATTTTTAAGAATCCTTGCATACAGCCAAGAGGAAGACAGGCACTGAAGCTAGAAGTTTGTTTTCAAACACATACCACTGTACACTATTGCAGCAGCCACTGAAGCCCCTGCCAAAATAAAAATCTGTATTTCCTCATAGTAGCTGTATGCGCAAGGCAGTCATAACTGGTCTGTTATGATCCCAGACTTGATTCACAGAAGAATCAAGTAAAACTACCAGAGGCTGCAACTGATGTGTCTACATACAGGCTCGGGAGTAGCACTTTGTTATGCTCTCTCACGCTCTCCAACCACAGATAACAGGCTGGAGTTCTCCCACCGCAGCGCCCGACTAGAATTAATGCAGCTCACCCCCTGTCATCCAGCAAGGGCTCTGCAGCAGAACCAGTCCAGAACTGCCACTGGTCGGCCTCGATACGATCACTTCTTATCACAGTCTTTGTTCAAAAAGATGACCTTTTTCAAAAGAAACGTTATCTAGGAGTGCTTGTGATCTGGACGTAACTCAGATTTAGAGCTAAGTTACGGAGTGAAGATACCTAAAAGCTCCCCTGAACAGGCCAGAAAACCAGTTTGTGGATCTATGTGCCGTACTGTGACTCAAGCCAATTTTTCAGTATACTGTTTATTAGACGCATGTATTGAGATTAAAGGAGTCAGTGCAAATTCCCAGATTAAACACATCTTAAGTACTCGTTTTACGGTTATAACACATCTCCCTCTATCAGCGTACAGTAGAGCAGCTACTCTAAAGACCATTTTCATACATGAAAAGGCTTACAAAATTGTATCTCAATTAAGAGGCTTCTCAACTACCCAATGTTTTATTAATAAGTTTAAGTTAAAAAAAAAAACCACCCCCAAAACCTTAAATGGAATGTTCTGATCCATTCAGCGGTCTTTAATTTAGTATGTTGCAAGTTTATTGTCAAACTACAATTAGCTATTAAAGAAGCATTTGGTGTGCAATGGAAAAAGCTGAATAGCTTGTGTTCTACCAACCATTTAAAAAGTAAGCTGATAAAAAAAAAAAAAAAAGAATTCACTGTTTTCCTACATCAGTTCAACATTAAAAGGTTTGTCTTTTTATTTTTTTCCAGTTAAAAAACAGTTGGGACTATTATCTTGGTAATAGCTTCCTAAAAAAAGACACAGAACAGCAACTTCTCACCCGACTGCAGTTTATATTGTTATACTGGTACGGAATGTTTCTAGGCCTTGACTAAAACTGCTGCTTCTAGCCATCAGTATCGTTTCAAGATGTCTGGTGTGTAGTATCTTCTTCACAAGCTTATCACTTCTCTCAGTAAAAACATTTCGCATTTGTGCTCTTCACACAGAAGACGGAAAAGTGATTATCACCACCTATTTGTATGGAGTTTCCGATTATTTCACAATGAAGTCAAAGTATCTGACTACAAGTTCTGAAAGTTCAGTTGTGATACAAAGTAGAAATGACCCTCTGAGTGAAAACAACCTTCAGTTTCGTATATAACAGTTAAACAACACATAGCTGTTCCTTAACGTCACCTTTCCACAGGTAGGAACTATTTGATGAGCAATACTTAACATATATAGCACTTTTCTTCTTGCACGTGCTATAGAATGCAACAGAACTACCAACACCTCTATGGAGGCAGCTATCAATATATTCTCCCCACTGCAGAGAGAGTGCATGTGCGCAAAAGGTAGGCACAAGTGATTTTCCAAAGATTATACCACAAGTATGCAGAAAAACTTGAATAAGACTTGGTATTTTCCAGCTCCTAGTCTTATGCCATTTGTTTTGTACATTGCTGCCTTATGAAAAGGAAAAGTCCATAAAAAGGAAAGCTTCCCAGAAGAAGTCACAGCTATTAGAATAAAATCAGAAAAACAGAAGGAGGGTTTACACCTATTCAGGAAAAAGAGAATCTATCAGGGGGGAAAAAAACCCAAACCAAAAAACAACCTTATGAAATGTCACCCCGTTACATTAAATTTGTTTAAGTCGTTGAAAACCAGTGTTCCAGGATACAATTTTTATAAACATGTTTTATTGGTCTTACTTATACCATTAGAACTGTAACTGCTGGCTGTCATTTCCCTTAAAAGGGGAAATCAATTCAAACACATACTGGTGCTTTTCAAAAGATAGCAATTAAAAGGGCAGCAGCAGCGGGCATTGAGATTTCTTAAAACCTTCAAGGCTGCAGGAAAGACAAAAGGACATGTGACCAAAAGTGTTATGATTATCCATTAGAGATTTCCATCAGTACCGGCATCAGTTATTTAGGTGATAATACAGCAAGGTCAAGTATTAGTGACAGACAATGTGCAAGTCATAAGGAATGATAGAGAATACCAATCCTTACAAAAGTCATTGCTATCAAAGAAACTTAAAAGTGTTTCAGAGAGATATCTAAATACTTCACATCAAATATACCGTGGCCATCCAGATCATATCTCACATTTGTTGCAAAATTTTGTTGAAGTGCCAAATCAAAGCTTGTTTTTCTTTCTTCTTTAAAAAAAAAAATAAAATAAAAATTACACAAGTACATTAGCAGTTATGCAAGCGATCTTAAATCCTTAGCCACAGTAAACAGGGCCCTGGTGATGAGGAGTGCTGTAGCTAAGGGTGCTTCTTCTTTGTCAAAAACTGGCTAGAAGCCTATTTGTCTATTTAGGGAAATATGCATCACTACGCATCTTTAACTGTTCAGTGCTTCAATTTAACAAGAAAAAGCTGAAATGCAGTTGCTCTACACCAAGCCACACTTCACCTTTTCCATCCTTTCATGGGAACATTAAGTTTTGTCAACTGCCACCACAGTAAATCTTTATGAATTTGCAGATTTTATCCAAATTTGTTATGTCACTTTTAAATGTCAGAAGTGAGTCTTTGTTTTTTCCTGCCACTTCAGTTAACCATGGAGATGGGATCACCCTGAAAATTGCCTTTTTTTGCTTTACTCTTAGCAAGGGTGAGGAATCTGAATCTCATGTGCAAGGCTCAAGATGATGCTTAGGACAGAACATGCAGAGTAAACGTTGTTTCGTTCCTTTCCATATCCAGGTAATATAAAGCTGGCAACTGTAGTCCTGTCATTATGGGTAATGAAAATAGTCCCTTTACAACAAACTTCCTGTAAGGGAGAACAAATAGATAATAACTCTTCCGGTAACATGTATAGTACACTGGCCAGTGTGTTTTTGGCGTTTAATGTAATCCTGTGAATTTCTTTAATTCACTTGCTGAGCATTCATTTGAGGCATCCCTCTGTTTGGTCTTGGGGGCCCTCCACGACCTAGAAAACATATAAAAAGGCACTTGAATTATGCATCAAGTCAGGTTATTTTAAAAAATTCCTAAAAGCTCTGGTCTAAACTGGGTAAGAATTCCCAGGTTTGTATCTAGACTGTGTACAGTTCTGAAAGCTCCTTCAAATCAAAACTCAACAGCATGTAACCTGTCTTTACAGTTTTCAGCTTTATCCCAATACTTTTTTCCTCAGAACTACTTAAAATCGCTTCAAGTAAAAATTAAGAAAAAAATATAATCCAGTCATGAAAATATGAATTAAAACTAAAATTAAAAGTTCTGCAGTAATGTAAGCAATAATTGGTTTACAGTATTTTAAGTAAGTCCTGTGAGCTAACTAATCATGTTTTAACTTCCATTCTTTTACTCCTTTGTTAAGAGGCTGCCGGTAGCTCACGGTCTCAGTATTATAAGCATTGTAGGTCACTTGGGGAATCCCTCTCCTGTTTGCCTGCACACCCCTGACAACAAACCTCAAGACTTTTCTTCATTATCCTTGTGCTTCCTAAAATACGCTCCCAGTTTCACCACAGCCTAATTCTACGCTGAACCCCAGGCCACAGTTCCACACAACAGGGCTGTCAGTACCAAGACAGTCAAGGACAGAACTCTTCAAAACCAAACCACCACACAGAACTCTGGTTTCATGGACAGTGCAATGTACAGCCTTGACTCTCATGGATATGGACTCTCATGGAATAACTCAAGATTCTCTTGGAAATATCTGTATATTCTATATATTCTCACGGAAGTACGGAAGTATCTGATGAGACAGAAGAGTCTCATCACCAAAAATCTACTAAAACTAAGAACAACTGCGGAAGTAATGCTGAAAATACTATCTAGAAGTTTAACTACAGCCTCATTATGTATGTGGAGTTTATTGTTTGGTTTTCTCAGATGAATATGTGGCAAACACCCTTACGAAGCTACAGGACAACACACTTCCATTAGCTAAAAGCAACAATTCTCTCAGATCAAGTAACAGATGAGCATGGAGGGAAGTTATGTGTCCTTAGATCAAAAGAGACCTCCACAACAGATGAAGTAGGACATCAGGGTGCAAAAGAGTAACATACAATTTTGAAGGCTGACAGCCAATTGAAGCCCTATGTCTGCTTTATAAACATGTCTTACCTGCAAACTACTAATGCACCTAGTAAGCAGATCTTAAGTCATGGTAAACCTCACCAAAAAAACCCAAATAAATCACTTTCCTAAGGCTTTCATTAATAAAAGGGAACTAAAGAGTTCTGTAAAGTGTCAAAAGCAATTGTTGTTTTAAATTCTTTTCAAAGAAACAGCCAGCTACACTTCCGCTACAAGTTCCAAGGATCACAGTATAATTCCAGTCAGCAGGGACCTCAAGAGGTCCTCCAAGTCCAACCTCTGTTCAAAAGCAGGGTCAACTCTGAGGTCAGAGGAAAGTAAGCTTATTCTTTAACTGTGACCTGCTCAATAAGGAGTGAGGTGGCTTTTTAAATCCAAAACTATAGAAGGTGGATTAAAAAACCTCCATTCAGCTCAAATCAATTATTCACTACTTAGGAATTACCTCTAGGAGCTCCCCGAGGTCCACTTTGTCCAGAGCCACGTTTGAAATTCTGTTGATATCCATCCTGAAGCAAAGAAATGAAAAAAGTTATGACATAAAACCTGGGCATTTTGTCATGTTTCAGGAAGCTATTAATTGCCAACAAAATAAGCAGCTTTTAAAACTATGTGCACTGACAAAACACTTGTGACTTCAACATATAGCATTTTGTTAGTTCAAATTATCTGGGAAAAATAAATTCTGACCTCTACCAGTACCCAGCAGGAATAATAAAACATACAATTATAAATTCTCTCTCCAGTTACAGGATACGTTGTTCAATATAAGTAAGAAATGTAAATAGATGTATTTGGTCTTCAAATTTTTCAAAGTATACAGAGGTCAAACAGATGAATTTGCTGAAGGACCAGTCAATAAATGAAGCGACATTCTAACGGCAGGATCAAAATCTGTCACCTCATTTACTTATAAATACTTGTTTAGGGATATGCAGAGTTCAACATTTTCCAGTCTGTCTGTTTTGGGCATACTTCCTTCAGAACAATGAAATTCTGAGCAAATTTCAGAATAACGTATCAGCATTGCAGAAGACAGGCGGTCCCAAACAAGTTTGAAAAGTTAATTTCAAAGGATTTACGTTATTCAAGTTTCTTTCTCAAAGCTGTGAAAACAATTATGTTTAAGGAAGAGTTCTAAAGAACTCTTTATAGAAAGAGTAAAGTTCTATATAAAGTTCCTTTATAGATCAATCAGCCAAAACCAACATATTTCCCAATTATACTCAGACATTTAATATTCTGCTATTTCCAAGCATCTGTTCAGTACCTGAAACTTTTGTCTTCATTAACAATAAAAAAAATTCTCGGAAAACTTTTGACTAGTAGATTTGGGTGCTTTTGTTGACAAGTACTTTTTTCTTCTACTTCTAGACTGTCACAACGTAATGATAGCTTACCCGCTGGTAGTTTGAATAATCCCGAGGAGCATTAAATTGGGGCTGCGTGTAACCGCTGTTTGGAGTGTTGGAAAAGGAAGGACGGTAGCCATCATATCCTCCTAAGGAACAGGGTACAAGTCTTTCACTTGGAAACGACAGCCTATTACTTTATGCTACCATATAAAGAAATGCAGTAACAGCATTTTACCTAAACCTGAGGGCAAAAACCCTTTTAGTAGGTACTGTTTACCTGCAAGTCAAGCAAATGTTTGCAACACCAGTGCTAATACCATTACCCAGAAATAAGAATGAAGATCTCTTAAGAACTGAGGAGACAGCAATTCACTGCACTGCTCTAGTAATCTGAAGTTTGATTTACGTAACGTTTAATCCAGAGCTGAACATAATACTAGGATCTAAATGTAACAGAGGTGACCTGCAAGGCCGCAACAGCCAACTCGAGCAAGAAGCTGCTCCTGAGCAGACTCTCCTGAGTGCTGGGAACCATGTCCAAGGATGGCTCCAGTCCCAAGGGTCCAACACTGGGAATCCAGATCAATTTTAAGCAGACAAGTAGTGACCACTGCGTTCCCTACTACAATCAGTTGTATTTTTGTTATACAGGTTTCTCCTCTACTCTCCAACCACACGAGAGGAAGAGAACACGGTGAAAGCACAGAGTACTGTATCCATTAGTCTGATCCAGAACACCTGGCAAGGAAATGGTCTCTCTCTCCCATTCTAACATACATCTCTTCATTAATATTGACAGCCACATATAACCATCTCCAGGAATCGTGAATGCTCTCTTGTTTATCCAGAACTATCATTCCTCCGTTCTTGTTAATTCTTGCAGAGTAATGGCTTTGGGACTTTTTTGTTCTTTTATTTCTACATTATCCAGTCTATCCCTCAATACGATGAAACATGGAACTCTCTAAAAAAACACTGCTTCTACCATAACTCAAAATAAAAAACACTTTTGAAGTACCAATTGGCATGTGAATCCCTCACTTAACGGCTGTGATATTCTGTTGGCTATTTCTGTGTTTGCTTTTACTTGCAGTAGAGGCCTAATCAAATTAACACTAAGGCTTCAGCACAGAACAGAAAATAAGCGTTTCTTTGTTTACATCCTAGTAGGAAGCCTAACCAAACACCTAAAATTTAAGGTGCTTAAGTGAGCTAAAGCAAATGGAATCTTTACTACAAGTTTAAATATCTTACAGAGATACCACTACAGTATAAAATCAACAGTAGATCAGTTTAACTCTTGGTATCTTGAGATGGCATTTCCAGAAAGTAAGCAGAAGTCAAATGAGAGTGTTTAATAAAGCTGTTTACCTCTAAATCCATTTGCCGGTCCCCTGTAACCATTCATTAAGCCACGAGCCCCACGTGATCCACCACGAGACACTCCTCGACTGTTATAATAAGGCTGACTGTTACGTGGAAATCCAGTATTCTGTTGAGGAGGTTGCTGGTGGTTACCTGCAACTTGATGGGTCTGGTCCGGGGAACCATGGTAAGTACCAACCACTATATTGAAAGCAGGGAGAAAAAATGAAGTATAAAAGTCTGCATTTCATTATTTATGTTCCCATATAGACTCTCTGCCAACTCAACATTCAAAGCTTTGAAATACCATCGAGCACATCAATGAATGCTCACCCATTGAAAAAGAATTGATTTGCAGAATTAAGTAAAAGGTACAGCAGTCAGATATCTCACAATATTAGAATAACCCAGAAATGGTAGAAAGTTGATTTAAATCAGTGTCAAGAAGTCTCTAGTGCAAGCTCAGCAACAAGTGTTCCTAATGTAGGTACAATTTTCCTGTGCTACTTCAAATCCTTTAAAAATCAGCAACACATACTCTGGAAAAAGCAGTACAAGTAAGTTAACCCACTTGTGTAACTTCCTCCTCTCTGAACTGGCAGAGAGAAACTAATAAATCATTGCTTTCACTAAATCCTCTGTTAGGTGTTGCTGTGCTCACTAAGGTGAGATTGATGGGAACATTTTAACAGACCTGCTGTTTTGACTGTCAGGCTGGGGAATCCTTTACTTTATACAGGACATGTAAATCAAAAGGCAAGAGCTGACTGGATAGCTTAAGACTATCCGCATCTTTGAAGTAAGGTATGCCACAACATCTTCACAGGAATCATCAGGAACGAAGCGGATTACAAAAGCAATCCGAGGACCAAACGCTCAGTAAGAGTAATAAAAGATGGAATTCTGTATGTAAGAGCAAAACAGCTTTAAAATTTAGCCTGATAACAAACGCTGAAGTAAGATCTCAAAGAAAATTTGTAAGTGATAAAAGCCCCTCCGGAAGATTTCTCCATCATCCATCAGGGAGCACAACTTTATGTCGACTTCACCCAGCCACAGAGCACTATGAAACTTTTGTATATGTAGATCCTCCCTTCTCTTCAACTTCCCATCGATTCTCATGAAATGCATGAAGTTTGATTGTTTAATTAGTGTGCAGGTTTTGTTCTAAGGGCACTGCATTTTCTGCGTATCAACAGTTACATTTACTTAGCTGTTATATTAAGCTAAGCATTTCATATTGTATGGTCCACCTTCAACACCAGCATTCCCCAGATTGTCTTTCTGCTGTGTGCTGTATACGGCTCAAAAAACATCTAGACAGACAAGGAAACCTTGGTTCTCCCTCTTCTCATCTACCTGCCCCAGTATCCCTGCTTGCAAGGAAGACAAAATTCAAGCTCACAGAAAAAGGATCGGGCTCTTTTTCCCTACTCCACCTCCAGTAGTTATTAGCACTTCACCCTTGTCATCTCTGTCCTGTGTCCTTCACTCAAAATCCCGCTCTGCACCTGCAAATTTTATCTCAGTGGAAAGTGAGGAGAGTGCTGGGAGAGCAACAGCTTTGTACAGACTTTTTTTTTTTTAGTTGCTAACTTGGAAAGCATTTTACCTGCTGTATTCAAACCATGTCGAACTGATTTCAGCAAAAGGTTCTAGATCTTTATGAACCTTACATCATCTGTGAGAAGCAGTCCATATTTGCTCTCAATTCTAGCTTACTATTTCCTTTTTAAAATGTCACCTCAAATAGTACGTTGGTTTTTTTTAAAAGCAAATTTAAGGATCATTCAACCTTAACATCAGTAGAGCAATTACTCCACTATCCTGCTTTCAACTTTAGAATAATCCTTAATCCTGTCAAACCTGTACTGGGTGTACATGGCAGGTTTTGGTAGTGGAGAGTGGTGGGGCTACAGGGGTGGTTTCTGTGAGAAGCTGCTAGAAGCTTTCCCCACGTCCAATAGAGCCAACGCCAGCCGGCTCTGAGATGGACCTGCCACTGGCCAAGGCCATCAATGATGGTGGTAGCACCTCTGGGATAACATAACTAAGAAGGGGGGGAAAAAAACCTGCACAACTGCAACCAAAGAGGAGTGAGAATATGTGAAAGAAACAGCCCCGCAGACACCAAGGTCAGCGAAGAAGAAGGGGAAGAAGGCGCTCCGGGCACCAGAGCAGAGATTCCCCTGCAGTCCCCAGAGGATCCCATGTCAGAACAGGTGGATGCCCAAAGGAGAATGTGGCCCTGTGGGAAGCCCATGCTGGAACAGGCTCCTGGTGGGACCTGTGGCTCCATGGGGTACCCACACTGGAGCAGTTCATGAAGATCCCACGCTGGAGCAGGGGAAGAGTATGAGGAGAAAGCAGAGACAACATGTGCTGAACTGACTGCAACCCCCATTCCCCGTCGCCCTATGCTGCTCAGGGGCAGGAGGCTGAGAAAATCAGGAGTAAAGTTAAGCCCAGGAAGAAGGGAGGGGTGGGGGGGAAGGTGTTTTAAAGATTCAGTTTTATTTCTCATTATCCTACTCTAATTTGATTGGTAACAGATTAAACTGATTTCCCCAACTCAAGTCTGTTTTGCCTGTGACTGTAATTGGTGAGTGATCTCTGTCCTTATCTCAACCCACGAGCCTTTCACTGTGTTTTCTCTCCCATGTCCAGCTGAGGACAGGAGTGATGGAGGGGCTTTGATGGGCATCTGGCATCCAGCCAGGGTCAACCCACCACACCCATATAAAACTGAATCAAGTGGCAAAATTCTTTGAATTTTGAATTTCTTTTGAATTTCACCCCCGATAGATATTCCAGCCGAGACAGAGTAACAAAAACGAGGTACTGTTCAGGGGGAAAGCTTGGCAAGACTAGGAACACTTCAGAATGTGTGACATGCTTTGCTGCATCATCTAGGACTTCACAGCCTGATGATCTGCTCTATTCAAGCTATTGCCATTTTAGTGTTTGCTCAAGTAAGTTTACCTGTCTGGAGTTGTTCTTGCTGAAGATCTGATTGTTCTACTTGGTGAGGCTGATTGGAGAAACTCTGGTTGTAACTGGCCTGGTACTGATTTTGCTGCTTAAGGGTTTCTGGCTCATTAACAGGAGGAACAGGTGCATTCATGTTGAATACCTATAATGTTAGAAAAATAGCTCTCTGGTCCAATTTATTTTTTACAATTCCTCATCACATCATGTAAAGTAGTATGCAAGTCTGAGAATGTGAATAACCAAGGACTATTTTATGTAATCCCATGACTGATTCCAGTGTTTGCATAAAAACACAAGGAATGACTACCAAAATAAAGGGATTCAATATTGATTTACTACTTACTGTTTGCATGGATTGGAATGGAGCTGCATTAACATTGATTCCGCTGCTATGCAAAGGTTTGCTAGATCCAGCCTGGAACACCTGCGGCTGGGATGCAGTGGGAAGTGATGACGATGACGGGGTCTGGTCTGCATTCAGTGACATTGAAGCCTAATAATTAAAACAAAGACCATTTTAGCAGCTTTTGAGTAATACAAAAGATTAACTTAAAAACTTCACTTTTTTTTTTTTAAAGTGACAATGCCTCAGGTTCACCTCAACAAATGAGTATTTTCTACTTCAGCTGAACAGCCTCATTCACAACAGCATAATGGGAAACGAAAAACCTAGCAGTCTTCTCCCTCATTAATTTGAAACACAACTAGAAAAAACTAGAAGGGGAAATGAGCAAGTTTTGGGGCTAACTGCCAGCCAATGGAAAAAAATAAATCACATTTCCTAAGCCAACAACACTGATGCCTAGCTGCCATTGACATGTTACTTCTAACTAAACAAACAACCTTTTAAGATAAAAAGTCTTACTATGAAGGACTTACTGGTCACAGACAGGCTCAAAATTTTGAAATTAAACAGAACTGAAGCGGCCCTACCAGTAGGTAACTAAAAATTACAAAGCTTTGTACAAAGAAACATGGACTAACATTTGATCGCACCTGCAAGCAGAGTCCTTCCCACCCCTGTGAAATCTGACTTGCCTGAATCTGGTCAATTGATTCTTTCTGTGGCCGTTGCTCTGTTGTGTGAGAAGGCTGATACATGGGTTGGGAGGCTGTATATCCCTCACTTGTAGAAGAAACCAAGGGAACCTGACAAAATAAACCCCAAAGCGCCCCAGAAGTCAGCTGATGCTCACACACAGTTTTAGGAAAAGTATCACAGAACTCTGGAATGAATGTTACTCTCTAGTAAAAGTATGTATTTCCTGCAAATCTTTACAAACCTTAAAAATTAAGTACTTTAACAAGTAGATGTTTAAGCACCTCATCTTGTCATATACTCTAACGTGTCACACCAACCAACCCCCGCCGGATTGTAGTCTGTGGATATTTCTCAATCAGTTGGACGTGTATTTGCTTTTACTGCAGAACATCCACATCCTCCCCCTCATCTCCTTATGCAACCCCAGCTACCATTCCAATAAAGCTGGGCAAAGACAGACTGAGACAGAGATATATACAGAAGTTTAAATGAGAGAACTCCAAGCTCATACAGAAATAGAGAATGTTTCCAATGGACTAAATTTGCTCATTTTACAGCCTCTGCTCCCCCACACAGAGTCCCCTGAAAACTGGCCAACAAAGCAGAGGACTTTGCATTTAAGCTACTGGAGACGTTAAGAGGCAACCGATAACAACTGATGGGTGTGTTCACATTGCTTTGAACTTTCAAAAGGAAGCTTAGCTACTGCTTGCAAGATCCCCAAGGAAATCATTGGCAGGAGTGGCGGAGGTAAGGAAAATAAGAAGAAAAAAAATCCACTGGGGTAAGTCACAGACATCATTTAACCCTGAAGTAAAAGCTAGTGCAAAGAGAACTCTGACAAAAAAATTATTCTACACCTACAAAACAAAAGAACTGCTGAGAGTACTAGCACTTCAGCAGTTACATTAAGAGGAAACTCAGGAAAAGACCCACACTCCTGTTACATAGAAATAAGTGACTTAAATCTTGCAGGTCTAATCTGGAGAAGATAAAGCAAGCAATTTATACTACCATCAGTCTGAGATACACAATCTATCCAGGTTTTTCTTTTTGTTTTCAAACACCTACAGGGATCAGATTCATAACTTGAGACCAGCAGATTCCTTCAGAAATGCCACACGTGCTTAATAAAAATTCAAGAAATTCTTTAATCACGAGACAATTCAGTAAGAAACCGGCACATCTTACTGAAAAGGTGAATAGATCATTTATACATTGCAGAAGCATGCGTAAGAAATCCTACTTAAAGAAGAATTTCAGGAAAGCTGAATAGCTGAAAACAGCATTAGAACTCATTCTGACTGCTCTAAAACTCGCAGTATTAAAATATTACCCAAGCAACTGTGACTCATCCGTAACAGAACAAGTCAAAAACACCACCACAAACTATAATAGCTAATCCTTTAAATCTGTTTGTGGTCTGATGCCCACTTCAACAGATACAGACTGCCCTTCAACCAAGTTCTTTCGAGTTTGGCATTTCTGTCACAAATAAAGGACAACTTGCTTCTACCTACATTAGAAATATTACTGCATATGGCTTAAGATGAAAGAGAACAGTAGTAGGCAAAGACTGACATTTAGTGGGAGACGTCCCTGCCCAGGGCAGGACAGTTGGAACCAGATGATATTTAAGGTCTCTTCCAACCCAAACCAGTCTGCGATTCTTTGTGATTCTGTGACATGTCAATTTATTAGTCCATCTTGAACAGAATGCACAGGGAAACCTCAAGTTAAACTGCTATATTAGAGTAGCACTAACAGGCAGCATTCCAAACAAAGTCCTTCCTCTGAATCCTGAAAAACCCCACTTAAAATTCACCACTGTCACACGGGATACAGATTTTAAGTGATGGCAGTCTAACACACAGGCACCTGGAACTCAATTTGTGAAACGAAAAATCACATCCACACACTGAATTTGAAGACTGAGGTGAGCTCCACAGATTGAAAGAACTGGGAGAAGTCCGTATTGGGCCATGACAACGAGCACTGCAAATTGCAGCTGCTTCCAGGCTTGTGCCCTTCAGTTAGGCCTCTCATTAGAAATGCAGTTTCCTCAATAAACTCCTACTTCAACCTTGAACCCAAGAGTTTTCTGAACAGGGTAATACCTGATAAGATTCCATTACAGAAAATATGCAATGTCTGAACAGCATAAAAACTGTATGTAGTAATGCTTCTAAGTGACAATGCTGAAGAGATAATGGATTTCCCAAAATGAGAGCTTCAGCTTTTTCTCTGAGTTCGTCATAGAGTTAGGAATGAAGTCATCTTATAACATCAAAACTAAAATAATTTAAAATCCCAAATACAATTTACTAAATACATTACCTGTGTAGCTTCTGGTTGCACAGGAACTTGATTAGGCTGGGCAAGTCTTGACTCAGCATGAACTGAAGTAAAATAATTTCAGTTACTACATTGTACAATCAAACCCCTCACAGAACAGCATTACCATCTTATCCAACTCAGTTATTTGAGAGTTCATCATCGTAAAGATGATTACGCCTTTGGCATGGCAAAGCTATACTCAAAACACCAATTACTATTTCCATGCAAAGTACGTTTTTTTTCTAGTTGTCCAAAATAATCCAGCAATTTCCAAAAGGCTAAGCAAAACTATATTTTGTTCATTTTAAAAAAGTTTTACATGTTCCACACTTGCAAGCAAAATGTAGAAGCAAGTGAGAATCTGAAGTCTACAAATAGTATGCTTCAAAAGTACAATCACATTTCTGAGAAAAACACGCTTTAACAGTGCGGTATTATTACTTGTGATGATCTCTTTACTACGTAGCAGTAACTGAAGCGTTTCTAACAGATGACTTGCAGACTTTCCCAATATTTATGTTTAGGATTTACCATTACAAACCTGGAGGGCAAACCATTTGTGGCATGTCCAAATTCTGTGCTGGATTCATGGGCTGCGCAGACACAATGGCAGGATCGAGTGTTTGGTTCTCAAACTCCAGCATAGAGTCCTGGGAAAAAAATAAAAATACGAGCAAATCCAATTTACTGCATTTTAAAATATTAACATTCAGAGTGCAGAAATGACCAGGTTACAACAAAGAAAGCTTAGTCCAGTTACACAATTTCTGGTTTTACCACACAGTTTAAATCAATGAAGATACTAAAAATTCCGAAATGTATTTATCACAATAAAAATTCAGTCCGTGTACACAAATTACAGCTTATCTGACAAAAAGATAACTGGAGGGAGATTTCAATAGCCTGATAGAATAGGCGGCGATCTACTCTTTATTCTTTATCCTAAATTAGCACCTTGTAGGGAGAAACAAAAAAAGGAACATAAGAAGCGTACGCCTCATTTGTTGCCAAGCTGCCTACTCTTTCTCTGCCGACGAAGAGGAGAGGCTTTTTCTGAGGTATTCCATTATCTCCCAATGCATTTCTAGTTGGATCTAACTTTAGACATTAAAAAGAACCTTCAAGAAGCAACTCAAAAAATATTCCCTTCACGTGTTGTACAATTTTTTCACAACACAAAATTTAGAACTAGCTTACAGAAGGGATATTTTACATCTGGTCTCACTTAAGCAGAATACACACTACGGCACCCCGTGATGCCCAGCTTTCTGCCTTCTCTGTGGATTTAGTACAAACAAGGACTGAAGAGCTAAATAACATTCTCATTGTACTTTGACTTTGGATGAGATCTTGCCACACAGCACTATACTGTTTGCAAAACCACCGTATTTTTCAAATAAAATTACAGCAGACTCTTTAAATCGTGACTAACATCCAAAAAGTGTTGTGTTTCTTTGATTCCAGCTTCACAGTACCATGGTGGGTTCCATCATACCTGCATGAAGTTATACGGGCCCTGCATCTGCGCCATAAGGTCCTGTACTCGCTGTCTTCTAACAAGAGGATCTGCTTGAGCCACAGTAGTGAGCGCGTGAGGTTCAGGAACCGGAGGAGATGTAGCTTGTGTCTGTTGCTGCAGCGAGTTTACAACCTAACAAGAAACAAGCAACCGACTGAAATTTCAGCTTAAGATAGCACGGCACAGAAGTGACTCAGTGCTTCTTGAAATTTATGGCTATTGCCTAATTCATTATGGTCACAATTACTATAATATTCTGGAAGAAAAATACCACATCCTCCCAGTCAGGCCAGTACTGGTGGTGGCCAGCTACTGAACTGAACACTTCACAGGATGAGAAAGTTTAGAGACTGTGCTCTATTTTCTTTCTATCCACTCTATTCCCCATCAAGAACAGCGCCATCAAAAATTGGTTCAATATTATGGGGATTTTTTTAGAGCAGGATCTGAGACAGCAATTTATCAACATTTGCAAATTTAAAGAAAGTTAGGGAAAGGTAAGTTTCAGAAATAAGCACACATGGAGAACAACTCCTTTCTTGTACCTTTTCAGTAATGTAAGTAGAGTCAGATTTTTTTTGTCTTTCTTAAGACTTCTAAAGTCTAAATTTTCATAGCCATGTCTAGACCCAAGGTCTCAAGCGTTATCCTAGCTAGCTGATTTATGGTCTCAGAGAAAAGCAGGCAGCATTGCGTGATCGGAAGATTGCTGAGAGCACTGTGGGGGGACACCAGAAGCCCAGAAGCAGAAGCACAACTTACAGCGGGCAAGAAAGCTCAGATTTACTAGACATATTCCAATACGGTGCATATAAACAAAGGTACAGACAGCAACATGCTTTCAAATACCACCTTATCAAAGACAGCAGAGCAACCAGGAAAGCTGAACATGAGCATCTAAGAACAACCATCAACAAGCAGCTTGAAAACAGATCGTTACAAGGACACCTGACCTGCACAAAGTAGCGCTTCCGCAGTCCTAACCGGTTTTGCTCTTTAGGCCACTCCCATAATATAGAAGTGCCATTTTCAATTTGCATTCATGTCAACAACTGTCCTTTAATGAGAAGATAACTGTCAATAACTTGTCTATCGCTTCTCTATTCCCAGGAGCTTTTCATCATTAATAATCTTCCAGATAAACATGTAAGCCTTAAACTTACAGTTGCACAGGATATAAATGTTATTAATTATTATTATAAATTAATGCACCTGAAAGTTCAAAATATTTGAATCAAATATCTGGTTTCTTATTAAAACTGTAGAACAGAGTTTTGTACAGCTGTCATCACAAGTGCCAAAACAGTCTATTCTGGACCAGTTCTATAATCATATGTCTGAATTTCAACCTTGAACTCCCTCTATCCACCCTCAAAGCCTTTAAATTTTTTTTTTAAACTTCTCAAAGAAAACAACAGCACTTCCCAGGATGCCTACTCTTTCCCCAGATATACAAACATTGTGTGTGACATTCCGCACATGCAATTGCCTCACAAACTCCAATGACTCTTTCCTTGACCTAATCCCGAGCCATCTCTAATAGAAAATTAAATAATATTTTAAAAAATTAAAATCTCTAAACAAAACTAAAAGCCAATCACAACCTACGTTCCTCTTCAAGATTCCCTTCAGATCCAAATCTCCACTATGAGCAATCCAAGGGGAAGTAATGTGACAACTCCCATGGGAGGACACTCTAAGGCTGTCCACGCTGGCAAACCACCACAACTGCTCTGCTGTATTACACAGTCCACAAACTCCAAATTATGGACTGTTTCCAAATTAAGAGTGAATTCCCTGCGAGTGGAAAAAACATCTTTTTGAAAATGTCATCAGGAGCACATATGCAGAGCTCTCGCACATTACAAAGCTGTAAAATGAAAGTAAAGAAAAAAAGCAAGCCAGATGACTAGGTGAAACTTGAGAGGTAAAACCAGCAGCTACTCGTCTCCTGCACAATCATTATCAAAAATGTTCTCAATTATTTGAGTACTATTGCTCAACTTAGGAAGTCCAAGCCATTCTTAACCATTCAGTATCTTCAAGAAAAAACAAGCTGATGGAATAAGCAAGAACACAGAACAGGGACAAAATTTTATCAAATGTTTTCCTTTTTCACAAATAGTACAGTACTAACTTCAGATGGTGCTTAGCATTTTACGTTGTCTTTTTCAAACCTCTTTTTTTTAGTGCCAAAAGGAACTGCTTGGGGCCTATTCCTTTCGTCTTATTATCACTACCAGGTACTTAGACCTATTATAATCATAGCAGGATGAAACTACTAAAAAAATAAAATATATTCAAGTTCTGCATATTAAGTTTCCAATGAACAGGCTCTAATTCTAAAGTTAACAGCTTTCTAACAGTCTGCTGCATCAAAAAGGTACATAGACTACTTAAATATAAGAATCATTATTCAGAAAGCAAATTATTACCCAACTACATCTCCATTCGTCTTGGGGGCATAGCAGCAAGGTGAAATTCTTTCTTTTTCTGCAGAATAGCAGAAATTGCATGCTGCCCTTCTGCCACCCTGCCTCCTGCCACTCGACCTCTGCCCAGACACAGTCAGAGGAGAACAAGAGGGTTGAGAAGGCCAGGGGGCAAAGGAGGGGGAAAGAAGTTAAGACCACAAACCAACCAGAATGTTGGCAGTCTGGCAGTCACAGAACAGAGTTTCCAGTTCCACAAAAAATACACACACATCCATCCAACCAAAGTTCCATAATTTAAGACAGAGAACTGCCTATACAAGCAGGTTCAGTTTCAGGCACTTATTACAAAGGAAGCAGTTAAAAAAAAAAAAAAATCAAACAAACAAACCTCAACAACAAGCAGCAGCTCCCAAAACCCAGAACAACAAAAACGAAAACGACCCCACAAACAAAATCTCCACTATTACCAATAAAAGACATCTTCACCAAAATTAAAACATCATATAATCGAAATGCAAATACACTTCTGAGAATTCACAAGCAAATTCTTCAGTTTAAAGAAATGTCATTGTGAAACACCATCACTTCTCAAACTATAAACATACCATACCACAGAAATCTTGAGTGTATCACATCTACTCAACCGTTACTGAAAGAGGAGTTTGTGATAGCCTTCCTCTTCATAAACAATTAGGGAAATTCTTCTGCATAAATATTCTCTTTCAGAATACCATCAGCTTCCAAAAAGAACAGCTGTCATTCGCAGCTCTCTATACTAATGCCACAACTACCCTGAGCTGTATAGAGCCTTTATGCCAATGTGTATCATCACATTCCCTAAGGATAACTCAGTTGCATTCCCATGAGAAATGGGCTTTTGGTGCCAGCAAGAACAGCAAGAATAATTTCAAAGACCGTTATTCTCTATTTCCCCTTTTTGTGCTAAATCTGAGAAAATAAGGTCCTTAATTATGAAGAAGCAGTCTTCAAATTGCTTATTTGTACATAGTCCAAAAAACTGAGACCAAAGTATATATTATTTGTATTGTTTTACAAAAACAAAGCTGATATAATGCAGATTTAGCTAACTAGTAGAGATGTGAGGAAAATCAGGAGTTTCTGAAATTGGTCTGATACAAAACTACAACCTGAATTCTTTTACCATACCAGTAAAGTTACTGCGTATTATTATTCCCATGAAGAAGCATCTGAGTTTTCAACTGTGCAATACAGTCTTACAGTTTAAGAGCAGAGGGAAGCACGACAGGCCTCAATCATTAAGGCCATTTCCTATACTCTCATGTCTTCATCCACATTACTTACATTAACAACCGCAGAGAACTGAACCTCTAGGCTACTCTGGACTCTTGGTATAAACACAGATTTAATTTGGGTAAATTTCAAGAAGCCAATCAAGAATTAAATTTAAAATACTGTGCCTTGTAAGAATATCCCAATCAAGCATGACTTTAATCTGTGTGGTTTTGGAGGGTTTCTTAGTTTGTTGTTTTTTGGTTTTTTTTTTAAAGAAATTTCTTAAGATTGCATTTGATAGCTATGATATTTTAAAGTTTTTTAAAAGAGAATGGAATACTATGACAAGGTACTACCAAAATCATTCCTGTACATGGGAAAAGTTGTCTAGTGAGTTATAGGAGCCTCACACCCACCCTAAGTATTATTATATCTCTTAGTGATCTTCAACACCGTAAGATACAAATTTCAGCCAGACTGAACGTAAAAATTGGGCAAATTAGACAATCATATCAAAACGGCTCCTCTCTTTTTCACCACTTGAATACACGATGAACATTTACTGCACTCCCACACTTAAAAGAGCCTGAAGACATCAAGGAAGAGGGTCTAAAAGATTGACCATCTGTAATTTTCTGCTACAGAAGGCTAAAGCAAATCGAAAATGAAGCTGCTAGAAGATGCTGCTCATACCTGTTCCTAATAGATGGGATAGAACACAAGTTCCAACATATCAAACATTTGAATGACTCCATGCGACTTGTCCTTTCCCGTACGTGCAGAACACAGTTTAAAGTATAATAAAATGGACTTGAACATGTAGTTAAGCCTAGAGTCTAAATTGCTAAACTGGGAACAGATCCCAACAGCAACGTACCACAAACATCACAAGCAAACAGCCACTCAACTGCAAAGTAGTAACAGGTTAAAACACTTGAACTATAGCTCTTGAAAGCAGAGACGTACAGGCAGGCATATTTTAACATCAAATTATGTGCATGTGCAATTTGGAGTAGACATTAGTTGAGATACTAATTTTCAGCTCCCTCTCCATGGAGCCACGCAATGAAACGCAGAACTATGCCATGCTGTCAGCAGCTGCGTAGATAAACTTAAGTTCTACATTTGCAGCAAAGTCCTCTTAAAAAAAAAAAAAGCCTTCACAAAGAAGCCTCTTTCAGCCTAAGACTTAAGTCCCGTTTTCCCAAGCAAGCCACTACTGAACGAAGCAAGTTCTCCACAAACTTAGCCAGACTGCGCAGCTTCTATTTTAGATACTCCTGAGCTAAATATATAATTGAAGACTGAGTAGTGAGTCCAAACCTACTTAAATATATGTATTTTTGTATATATTGGGGGAGAAGGGATGCAATACTAAAACCTATGAGCTGTGAGTCAGCGGAAACAGGGATTGCAATTTTACCTGCAGTACACAAGATCTTACCTCAACCGTTTCAACTGTCCACTCATCTACCTGTTCCTTCTCACTACTGCTGAACTGAGTCTCTGCCATGAATTGTCTGTTTACATACTAAAATAAAAATAAGAAAGGGTATGAAAGTAAAAGTAAGTGGCATTAAAGCTATACAAAATGACAATCTTTCCAGTGAATAATACCTCAGTTGATTCAACTTCAGTTGGTTCAGTAAATTCTTCCGCTGGATCAGGTTCTGTAAGAAAAATGCATCATTTATGTGAAAAAAACAAAGCAAACCAAACATCATGTTACAGACCTGGAAGATACAAAGTTAGATGAAAAAATCCCCTCCTAAAACCATGGAATTTTCAAGAAGTGTGACGCATGTTTGCGGTCGTTATTTATCAAAAACGTTTACTTTAAAAACATGTTATAGACTACTACTACACAGGAAGTACAGCTAGGTGTAAGAATGAACAGACAGGCGTCTACTCCTGAGTGACATTAATATCTAATATTAGAAGCTTGCTACTTGTTAAGGCATGTGTCACCTTCTCAGACATCTTCAAGGGGATGGGAATTTGATTAGATCTGAAATTAGAGCCTCAATATTGCTGACTTGTACAGTTAAGTATCTGCTGGGTGCAGAAACAAACCTAATGCTACAAGGCAGATGAAGAAGAAACTTTTGTCTCAGAATTAAGAAAATAGTAACAATGGGACATTACAGAGAATTAAGGAATAACAAGGATTTTCAGAGTTTTGAAATAAAATTTTTTAGAAAATTTCATATTAAATTCTTCCTTTGAAGAGTTATGTTTAATTACCCTAAATTTCAATTTTCTCCACAACATATTCAAAAGGGAAAAAACGTCATGAATCTTTCCTTCAAGGTTGGTACCATATTCTGAGTTTCTTAAGTATATAAGCACACTCCTTGCTTCAAAAACTCTTCCCTTATAACAAAGGATTAAACTGGTGGAACGACTGAAAAATGGAAAAGCCTCAGGCAACCAGAACTTTATAATCTTTTATCATTTTAATACTACAGACAAACAAGATTTTGTTTATAAATCATAATGAGAAGTTCTGCAGGAAAAACAAAATAGGAAAAAGATGATTTTCATTTGCATAAACCTGCTTCTAAATAATTTCATTGTTCGCCTGGGTTCTTATTTCAGCAAGTGACGTACCAGACAAACAAATGCTGGAAAATGCATTCAAAACCAAGTACTACTAAGCGACTTTGTTCATTCATTCAGCTGACACTCCACAGGTAGAAGAGTAAGGCTTTCCTTGCACATGATGGAAGAAATTTATGATGTGATGTTTAGAAAGGATTACGGTCTCTCAAAAGTAGCTGGCAAGAGTCAGCCTTACAGAACTCTTCCGGGAAAACAGGTCTGCTTCTCCCTCCCATGGCTCAGAGCAGGGCTGAATCAATGTCTGACTGCCCCTATGCATGTTGCCTGGTCAGATGTATAACCGATTATCAAGAAATTACCTTTCTACTCAAAACACCAGTACACCTGAAGAATTCAGAGACAACTGGTTTGTGCGCTTAAAACTGCGCTTGTAATTTAATCATTCCGATGAATCCAAAGAGACAAGACAGTACAACACTAACAAACGTGCCAGTCACAGGGGATCTTCATATTCTTACCAGCTTCTGCTACAGTGTCTTCTACTGCAGGTGCCGGTGCTGCCTCTTCTTCCTCACATAATCCATTCTGATGGTTATGGGTGCTATCAAAGTAACTAGTTTGAAGAATACGTTCAACAATCTCCTTTAGCGCTTTATCTAGGAAAATGGAAGAAGTTAAAGATTAACAGTAATTCATTCCTAAAATGAATAATAATAATCTTTTATCTAATAATCTTTTCCTTCCTTCCCAAAGATCCCGCATAAATCTTATTACCCTTTTGCTAGGAAGATATTGCTGGCCCAAGCTAGTCCACGGACGCTACTGTTACAGGACTTCTTCTGTCTTACTAGGTAATATTAAATAAATCAATGAATAATCCACTTAACGTTCAGAAAAATCTGAAGGGTAAGGAGAATCTTAAGAGTATGTAATACTCTTCAGAAGATTTGTGAAACTTCAAAGTGAGGTAAAGTTTATGAATTTAATTACCATACTTTTATTCCTGTTATTTCAAAAATACCTGATTGCTTAGTTTTCAGTTTGGAAAGTTTTAAACACTGGCTGAAGTTTTAACTGTAACTGATTTATTTGTAATTTCCTAGTTAAAAAAATCCTTACTGTAAGTCAATTTCTTATGGAACAACTGTCAGTACAAACACATTTATACAGGTAATTCAAGAAGGTTCTTTCCCCCAGGTGAAGTGGCTCAGAACAGCCTTTGTAAGCGCAACAAGCACAAGCCTGCACTCAGTGCCTCAGACGAATGCTGCGGTGTCTTTCTTTAGCCAAAACAAATCAGCCACATTGGCAAGGCAGCATTTCTGACTGTCTTGGCCAACAAAAACCAAAACAGACTCAAAATGGAAGATTCACAACGCAGGTCTGGCACGCATGATCACTGTATGAATCAATACGCACACACGAGCACAGAAATACAATAACATTCATCCCTATTATAAGACAAAGCAAACCAGCAATGGCTGCCAGTGACATCACTAAAAGCTCATCCTGAGATCCAGATACAATATCCAGCACAACTTCATCCAGAAAGAGAATGACTAGGCCTCCAAGCGTACATTAGCTCTCTCCTGAAAACTATCCCTATACCTTCTCCTTCCTCCACCTCTTCAAAAAAGTATGTGGCCCATTCTTTGAGCTCTCACAAAGATCTAACATCACAATCGCTTCAGACTTGAGTTCTCGCAGAACAAATATTAATTTTAAAAAAATACCAACGTGGTACATCCTCACAAGATTTCATTTCAACAATATAAACAATTTGAAGTTTCTGATTCTACCACTAACAAGCAAAACTGTACAATTAAGGCCACAGTATCTGACAACCTCCTGTGTATCATTCCTTAATAAAGCAGGTTAGGTAACTATTGCAATACTATCATTTCACTTTCTATGAATAGAACACAAAAAAGTCTTTCAACAGCTCAGTACTACTCTAACACAATAAGGATAACTGAAAATGTTTTAAGAGAGGGAAAGCTGTTAGCCATTTTACCTACAAAAAGGCATACATTTCCCTAAAACATTCCTATTGATTTCCAATTAAGAGACTTCAAAATTCCCCAAATTACAAAAAACACAACTGCCTAGCAGAGCCATTTTCTTAAGGTGTAACGTTAGAAGGTATGTGTGTGTGAAAATTCACATTTCTGCAAGAAAGCAGTCCATCTGCATGATCACACCCTGATTTACAGAGTTTATCAATCAAATGAGGCAAAACCAGAATGCTTTTTGCAGGAGACAAGGGGAAACAGAACATCACACTAAATACGACCTAGTATATAAATCAGCATGGCCTTATTATTGACGAAGCTCCTTGTTCACACACACATTTCCAGAAAACAAAGCACTGGTACTAAGCACCACCAGCAGCAGAATACTGCTGAAACAGCAGGAACGGACCAAGTTAAAATACTGAGTAATGCTGCATCAGGAAAAAAAAATACACCACACAGTAAGCTCACACTTCAGTAAGGCACTCTGTTACAGTACAGCTAAGGTCTGAAAAAAAGTACCTGCTCTAAAAACTCAGAAAGATAACTAACTGCCAAAGTTCTCTTATATCAGACATTGTATTTTAGTTCAAGCAAATTCAGCGTACTGTCTCTTAACACAGAGCCTATACTTACAGGTTGTTCCACAAACTGGTTTTTCCTTCCCTTCCAGTAAGTCCCACAGGTGAACAGATGCTTGCTCATACTGCTCATTCAACCTTAAAAAAAATAATTAGTAAGGGTTAATTTCTTACCAAGTCTTTAAATCACCACAGTACACATATGTCCTTAACTGACTGACAATTATAAAGAAAAGTACTTCACTGCAAGCCTACCTCATGTTCATGTCTCGTTCAGGGTAAACTAGCTTGTAAAACTCATCCAGCATTGTCAGTTCCTCCTCTGTCAGTACTGGCACTCCATTTGATCCTTGTTTCAAGTCGTTGCGCACTTCATCATCACCCAACTTGTCCAAAATAAACTGTAGCTCTAGCACAGTCTTTAAACGCTTCTGCTCAGCTTCTTCTCTCATCAGTTGCTCCCTGCGAGCTGTCTTTTTAATTGTTTTCTGGATCTGTTTAAAATTAAAAGAAATTTTAAATCGCTTAAACTTAGATTCTGTAGTGAACTCAGGGGAAAAAAGACAGATTTGAAAAGTCTTTTATTGATGAGATGGATGTTGGTGTTGAACTATCACTTATCAATCTAATATTACAGCAGAATAACCCGTGAAATTTGAAGAATACGCAGTCAAAACCCTGCAAAGTAAGACAAACTTTAAAATCAATACCACAAATCACGTTCTTACTTGAAGCCTGTACTTCATGACTTACAAGCAGTTAAGTAGCTACAGTTACCATGTCTAAAGCTTCAGACACAAATGTACGATTTCAAATAAGGTCAGCTTGCTATTATCTGCTTCCTTTATGAATTATTGTATAAACTCGTAAGTTATTTTGATCTAGGTGAAAGTGCATAAATGTAAAAAATTAACTACCTTTTAAACATTATGTCTCTCTACAACTCCTGGCTTCCATAACTCAAGGGGGACTTATAGCAATTAGAAAAGGTCTACAGAGAAGGGCAAATCATATGATTAAGGGGACAGAACAGTTGCCTTCTGAGCAGAGCCTAAGACTTGGGTTCTTCAATTTGGAGGAGTAAGGGATATCCAGTAAGGGTGGCCTTTCATAAAGGCCACAAAGGCCAGCAGATGACATGAACAGAGCAGTTATTCACCATATCCTGTGATAGCAGGAGGCATTCATTGAAACTAGTAGGAAATCAGCTTAAAACAGATAACCAAAACAAAAGTACTCTTGTTTCTTACACACCCTGGGAGGGAACTCACAGAATATTCTGCAATGAAAGGCTGGGGAGATAGACAGTATGCTTGAGGGGGAATGGATGACAGATAATCATCAGCCTTGTACGCTACACAGTGCCTTCTACAACTGCTGTCATAATGCTGGTCTAAACCTACAGGATGTTTCTTCCATTCTTATTTGTAATCCAAGCATCTAACATCCAACATTCAGCTTGCTTGCTTTCTGACTATACAAATCCTTAATCTTCTTTTTCATAAAATTTAACTTGTTACAGCAACTTTCTCCATCTGAAGCATCTAAACTTTAATATTTTTTTTTTTAAATCAAAGGCATATCTTAACATCAACTGCGCGATTACTAACTCCACTCAGGAAAGATTGTTACCAAGTTTGAAAGCAGAGCACCAATTTATCACTCCTGGATTCACTCGATTCTTTTAGCAGTCAGCTGACTGGGGAAATATTTCAGGACAAACTCGTTCAAAGAAAGTTCTTCATTACCAATATTCCACAAACATACATGGAATCCTGATGCAAGAAAAGCAAAGGAACACCTTCGCTTAGAAGCCTAGAAACTTACCACACAGAATGTGGAAAGCAGTTTATAATGTGAGGATGCTGATGCCCTTCAAATTATCACATAGTCTGTTCACAAACTTAATACACTATTTAGACCAGTCTGCTGCACTAACATCAACTACACAATGAAGTCTACCAGTGTTGCTACTCTTTCCAAACTCATTAACTCTAACTTTATTACTGCATTTAGAATCTTCCAGTCCTGTAGAATGGGTTACGCTTTCAGTTTGCCCCAGAATTAATTCTACCTTGCAATGATACTGCAGAGATCTAAAGTGCATCTTTTTGTTTGCAGCTCTTGGCACAAGAAACAAAGCAAAGCTTCTTATATAAGCGGAACTGTCTATTAGAGTTTTAGAACTTATTCTTGATTCCACTGTTATTTTACATCCTTGATAAAACACCAATCCAAAAGATTACCTGGTATTATTAGTATTTAGTTAACGTATCCTTTATGAAAATAGTATTAAACTTGTCCCATACTGCAGTTTCAGACCGTATTTGCAATTAAAAAGACAGAAAGAATCTTGAAAAATGAACCGCAATGCTTTCAGTTGCTGAAACTTGATATCCTATGGCAATATTAAGAACTGAAAACCCTCACCCACTTGCCAAAGAAAGAAGCAGGACTGTGAAGTCTCCATTTTCTTTTAAGACAGTTTTACTATTGGCAGTAAGTGGCTAATTATAATGTTACATGACAGGCCTGTTTTGCCATCACACTGTTTTCAACAGTTGTGTTTTGTCAGAAAGTTGCATTATTTTTGTTCCCATACATTTATGCAGTCCATCAGAAAAATCTTTTAGATATAGTCTTCAGAAAACCTGACACAAACTAGTATACAGAGCAAAAGAGACAAACATCATGAGCATTTCATCTCTGTAAATAGAGGCGACCACTGCATCTAGTATTAGCCACAGACAGTTCAAAGCCTAAGTGTTCGGTATTGCAGTCAATAGCCCACATTGCACCACTTGCTCTTTACTTACATCTTGGCTCAGAGCCATAAAACTCCTCTGCAGCTCTTTAGCAAATTCCAGATTATTTGTCACTTCCTGGTATTTTGACACCGCATCCTTAAAAAAAGAAAACACAAAAGTAAACCATCACAAACAGAACAAAATACATACTTCCAACAAAAAAGTTCCCACATTTTCAGTTCCTATGCGAGACACAGCATCCCTGAATGGGACTGCCTGTAACAATGTAAGTCAAATTTTGATTTTCACTGGCCAAAATATTGAAAAGACTTGTGTATGTCTTTAGGGCCTCTAATTTCTTAGATAAATATGCTAAAGCATATGCCTATATATGCTCACATGCATGACATACTAGTTTAATGTTTGGCTTTAGCCAGTTTCTGACAAAAAACTAACTGGCAGGCCGGGGGAATGGAGGAGAAGAGTAATCTGGCAACTCAAAACTGCTCAAGAGATAAATGTGTGAGAATTGATGCACTGTTACCTTGAGTCAGAGCCAAAAATCAAAACGCTATACAGACCATAATGTTCCCGTCTCCAGAAGTCTGTATCATTTGCTATTTTCTTAAATCTAATATTCTGATTTGCACCAAAGCAATCCAAACTCCTTAACCCAACTTTGCAGTACTGAGAAATCACTGAGTCAGCACAGAGTGGGGGTGGGGGGGGGGGGGAATCAGCTGAGACATTTACACTCCTGCTGTGACAAAATTAGTAATGGATATGTTCTTGGTAAGAACAAGTGAGCCAAAGATAAGGCAAGGTCCTACTTTTCTTTGAAAAACAAGGAACATGAACTGTATGTGCTTTTTTTTCCCCTTGAGGATTTCTGTTTGTAATATAGCTAAGATACACATATACGCTAGATGATCTACAAAATTCATCATTCTTAGCTGATTTGTAGAAGCAGAAGACAGAAGTGATAGTAACAAATATTTCCGGTATTTCTCCAAACAAAAAAGATTTTATCTTTATCAAGTGTGGTAGTCAAGCTGTGGTCTTCATAAAACTAAATTCCTAAGTTCCCTCCTCAATATGAGATTTCAGTTCTCTTCCTTGCTCAAATAGAAAACGTCTCATGGTTTATTTTCAAAATATGCCATTAAAAAATAAAAATCTACAGATCAGTGATATTTCAGTTTTTGGCTGTCACAGAAGAACCAAAGAGAAGCCTAGACAGATGAAAAGACCACATGGACCCAGGGAAGCAGCTAATTCTGTTAATTGTCAACAGCTGCAATAGTTGCAGGGTACATTTTCTTTTCCTTCACTCTTTTCAATGTTAAAAATCATCATCAAAATGTTGTTGATTACTGAGCATCTGGTAATCTAAGTATCAATATACATGTTTGCACCATACAACTGAATTTAATTTGACACTTGCTTTACATTTACTACAACTGGAAAACTGCTGTTGAGTCAGGCTCTACAATAACCTACTTGAAGTACCAGCCCAAACAAGGAGAGAGGCAGCATCCATCCAGTAAACCCAGCTTATCTAGAGCGTCACATCTGCTCACTGACAGCTGTGATATACACATGGATGCAGCTTATTTTCAGAGCCCTTCAAAACTTGGTCTAAGCTACATCTCTAACTAGACCGCACAGTATTTACAAGCTACCAAGTGACTAATCTCCTGAAGATCTCCCTGGGCACAGTTTCTGCAAAGAGAAGGATGATGTCCAGAGAACCTCTAAGGTATCATTTAGCTCTTTCAACAGTCCTAGGTCATAACACGTGCCAGTTTTCACCACAGCTTATTTACAACCTAACCTCAACAAACAAAGCATTACAACACATTCGTCTACCCATTCCTTCAGTTTCTGATTAACAGAAAAATTGAGATGTTCTAGGTAAAAAAAACTGAGGCCAAGCCAGAGCTCAGAAAAATCTAGCTTTTAACAAGGGGAAAGAGGAAGTGAAATTCATCCCTTCCTTCCCCACGAAGATCACAAAACAATTTAACAGAGATCTGGTTAGTATTTTTTTTTATATTTTACCAATTGATCTTGATTCAGACGTTCTCCTTTGTTCATTCGTTCCTGGTAATCATCAAGTTTGCTCTGAAAAGAAAGAAAAATGCTGTTATGAGGAGCCAAAATCAGGTTAGTGCTTTTTTCTACTTGTGCTAACAAAATTAGGTACCGTAACATTACAGTCAACACAGACTGTAATATATTGCACAAGCACGCGACTTATGTAGAAATAGCACCCAAGAAAATTTCTCTTCTGGGTTAAAAAAATGTAAATAATTCCCTAAGAGACAAATATTTTAATGTTATTTGGCTACTACATCTTCACAACTAGTCTTAATTTCAGAGGAAATATACATTCCTCTTAATGGGGAGAGTGCTCTCAATGCACATTTCCTTCAGTCCAAACAATAGAGCTGAACTCAGTTCTGAGTCAGAGCTTATTTCTACTGTACCACTACAAGACCAAAAACATTACTGCAAAAAAACACTGTCAATGCTAATAAGATTCAGAACTGTAATTCTTTGTACTTGCATCAGTTGAGATAGTTTTAAAGAATTTAAAACAGTTTCTAATCCTTTGTGCAAGAATGCCCACCAACACAATACATATTAATAGCTCTAAAATATTTTTGTTCAAGAGCACTAAGATTTCTTTTTCATGGGGAGAACCTGAAAAAGGAATCATTAGGTTAATTTTCAGCAGGAACGGTTCTCTAATCTGCTTAAATGCAAAACCATGCAAAACACTGACATTAGCCAAAAGCAGGCAAAACATGCATGCCAGAAGCAACACAGAACCTACAGGTTAAGTAGAAAGTCTGTAAGAATAACATAACTAACTATTAAGCTCTAAGCTTTCACCATTTCTGGATTATCACATTGCTTGCATTTTTTATGAAATCTACCTTGGTCTTATTAAAAAAGCCATTAAAATGAATCCTTAACAATTAACTTCCCAATCTCAATCCAGCACAACAGGAAAAGGAAAGCGAACAAAAAGACTGAATTAATTTTGAACGTAAAATAATTAAAGCCCTGATGCAGCCACTGTTTCAGAGTTTATAGTTGCCACAGAACGACAGGGGGGGTTGCTGGTGTTGGGTTTTGGGGTTTTTTTACTACTTCTGTTTCAGGTCATTTCAGTTAAAATATTTTACTGATATTTTTCTAGCTAATTCAACTTCTATGCTCAATTTCAGGCCTTCTGGAAAGATCAAAGTCTGTAAGCCAGTATCACTTGCTGGAACACGTAACCACCCTTATGAGACTTGGTCCTTTTGATGTCAGATAGCACCAACACTATTTCTTTGACAATCCTACAGGTTAGATTTAACATTTAACTACTTCGTATTTCAGTGTACCAGAGGTAGTAATGGCCTAGGAGAAGTCAAAGAAGAACTTCCTGAGCTCCAAAAATATATTACTGGGAATTTCATGATGGGGAAGGACACTAGCAGAGTAATGGTTGTCAAATGCAGCAGCCACAGTTGACACTATATATAAAAAAAAAAATATATACCTGAAAAGCATTTGGCATATTGGAAACCTACCACAACAGGAAATAAGGTAATTTTACTCCTATACATACGTACTTCAGAATAGATGAGGATGTGGCTGGACAATCACAAAAGCAGTTTTTGTGATTTAAGAGGCCACAGCTGAGCTGTAAAGTCTATAAGGGAGGGTAAAGAGCTCAAACACTGCAGTGCCTCAGTGCAAAGCCAGCCAGGTTAGCTGGAGCCTCCGCTGCTTAAGGTAGTTTAAGTCCTACAATGAACTGGCTTTGCAGACAAAGAAATTTTTAAAAGTTCCTGCTTGCTCAAGCCACTTACTCCCATGCTGCAGATTACAATTCCCTTGGTCACACTGATGCAATTGTTTGTGAGGCCGCACAGTAATGCTAATATGGGACAGTTTAAACAGGGCCTACAAAAATGCATTTTAAAAAAAACCACCAATGTCTGTGATGCCATTTCCAACACAAACCCGTAAACAATAACATCAGTAAACCAAACAGGATAGAACATCAAATCCTAGGAGAATACTACTTAGATTAACTTTGTTGAAGAAACGCGTATTGCAAAATTATGCTGCAAAACACTCACATAATCCATTTTGGTGACTAAGGGCATAAGGGAGGGAAGAGACAAAAATATCCCAAATAACTACAACTATTTCTGCATAATTTTTCCATTCAGCCTTACTTCACCACGGTTGTTATCTTCAGATTAAGCATATTGCAATAATATATTCAAACAGTGAATAAGTTTTTCTTAAATGGTCAAATATTCTTAGGTCTAATGTAAATGCTTTGCTCATTTTTATTCAGCAATTTATCAACTAAAAACCAAAGGGCAGTATGTCTAACTGTTAGGAATAGAAGTTACTTCTCACTTTTTGTTCCTTAATAGCATTCATATCAGAAAGGTGAAAGCAAAAGAAAGAAACCCCTTTCAGCTGCAATGCAGAGGACAAGCAGATGTGTATTTAGTTACATGCTATCACAAAGATTCCAAATGCCAAGCAAGCATTTTTCTATCATCCCAAAGACACTGTAAAATCCAAATACTGCATTAGACAAGAATATTAAGGAAGCAAAATGCTTTCTTTTCAATCTGTACCATCAACTAGCAGCAATCTAAGAGCAGCATTAGTGCTGTAAAATAACTGCAGTAAAATTCCTGCTTAGCAACCTACTGCAGTGTCTGCAAGTGGTAAAGATCTTAATTTTACCCGCCCTTACACAACTTCATCCTCACTCATCATGGATATACATCTTGAAGTATAAGAGCCAGGCCAGCAGAAAAAAACATGCAATAATCAAGTGGCAAAGCGAGCACACAAATTGTCTATTAAACAGCTCATGAGTCAGCAGACCCCAGCTCTGCAGACAGCAAGCCACCGTGCTTCAGCTCTTTTTCCACCGAGATACCTGAAGTATTCTGGAGTTCCCTAGGAGAAAAGCACTATACACAGGCTACTGGGGGGAGGCAGGGAGAAGGTCGCATTGTTCATTGCTTAAATATGCCCTAGATTTTATTTTGATAGGAATACGAAATTGAGTTACTTTATGGTAACAGATACCTTCCCCTCACACTCAAGTTCTCATTACCATCTCTGAATTGCCTCAAAAACACCATCCCAAAGTGAAAAAAAAAAAAAAAAAAAAGAAGTTACATGACATTAGCTTCAAAAACAATACCGGTTTTAAAATGCCTGACCACTCAGCTGTGCTGTTACAGTCATTTACAGTGCTGTGCTATAAACTGGATCACTGGAATGATCTGATTAAAAATAACCCTTAAAAAAAGGGGGCCAGGAACAGGAGGGAGGTGCTATATTTAACCAGATAATTTCAATGGTATGTTTTATACCAGTTACAGAGGCACAAGTGTATATGACAAGGCGCAAGGTGGAAGGGGAGAGGGTAGCCTCTTCAACCAGCTGAAGTAAGCATTTTGTACTGCACACTTCACTACAAGCAAAGAAAAGATGGAGGAGACTACTGCAAGTCTGTTTTCTGAGATCTTTCAAAAAACACATGTATTTTTTTAACAGCATCAAGCAATTAAGATAATCCAAAATTTAAAATAGCTGCATTATACACTTCCCGCTGAAGCAAAAGAAAAGCCAAGTGAGAAAACAGAAGTTTATTAACCTGTTTTACATTTGTACATTGTAATTTATTCACCCTCCATCATCTCCACGCTCATTCATCAATTTCTCAGCAAAGACTGCCCAGAAATCACTAAAAAATAAAAATAAAAAAATAAAAAACCAAACACCACCAGTCTTCCCATTTCCTCAGAAAAACAGGCAGGAAAAAAATATCAAAAAGGTAAAATACTTAAACAGGAATGAAACATGGATGTTCAGAACATCTCAAAAAAACCTCACAGCTCATGTTCACTGTCAGGGTTCACTTTCTCTCATATCTACATAACTAACAGAAGTCCCAAGAAGCTGTTTCAGTCCTGAGTTATAACCAAGAACATGTAACGAAGCATTTTTATCAATACTCTAGAACACAAACGCTTACAGGTCTTCTGTTTAAGCTGAATTAATTTTTAAAATAACAACTGTAAATATTCCTGCAGGTTTTTCCCCCAAAGTCTGTCAGTTTGACAGTTTAGAAAAAAATACCTTTATTAGTTTTTAAGCAGGTGATAAAGACATACCTATTCTGGGACTGCAGTCTCACGACCATCTTACCCCAGAGGACACTGATCACAAAGGGGTATTCTCCTGCTCCCCACATGCCAGCAGGGACAGCCATATGGCCAGGCTGACAGCTGGGGCAGGAGCCTGATCCCACCAAACACTCAGCCACAGAGATACGGGACTCACTCCTTCCCAAAGAAACGCAGAACCCACAGGTGTGTGCAACCTTCACAGTGTACACCTTTTAAACTCAGATGCATCAACTACAGAGAAAAAAACAGCCTCTTCTGTAACCTGGACTAAGTTAAGCCAGAGATCAGTGTAACTCCTAAAAGTTTTGGTGGCTGCATATATATGTTCTCTTTCCAAATCGTCATACAGTATTTCCTATAGACACTATGAATCTACAGGTAAGCTGAGTACACCAAGAGAGACCTAGATTTTGTTCTACACATCATTAACATTCAAAGTGAGTTACTTTCCCAACAGCAAGTGAATTCTAGAACATAAACTGCGTTCTCCCAACACATTCTGCAAATCTTTCTCTTCTGAAAGAACAGGAAAAGCATCAACCAAACATCAAAACAGCATCTGAAAAAACTTGATCTTTCACAGCTTGTAGGAGTCATCACGTATCTAGTTAACAGACATTCCTATAAGAAATAATCTCTATGCTACATAAAAGTTAAAAACAAAACAGAGCAAGATGAAACCAGAATCAAAGAATCGGAGGGTTGAAAGGGACCTCTGGAGCATCCAGTCCAACCCCCTGCCAGAGCAGGGTCACCCAGAGCAGGTGGCACAGGAACGCGTCCAGGCGGCGTTTGAACATCTCCAGAGATGGAGACTCCACCACCTCTCTGGGCAGCCTGTGCCAGGGCTCTGCCACCCTCAAAGGAAAGAAGTTGCTCCTCATGTTCAGGTGGAACTTCCTATGCTCAAGTTTGTGCCCATTACCCCCTGTCCTGTCACTGGGCACCACTGAAAAGAGCCTGGCCTCATCCTCCTGACACCCACCTTTTCAGTATTTATAAGTGTTGATAAGGTTCCCCCCAAAGTCGTCTTTTTTTTCCAGACTGAAAAGACCCAAATCCCTCAGCCTTTCTTCATCAGAGAGATGTTCCAGTCCCCTCAGCATCTTGGTAGCCCTTTGCTGCACCCTCTCCAGCACTTCCCTGTCCCTCTTGAGCTGGGGAGCCCAGAACTGGACACAGAACTCCAGGTGAGGCCTCCCCAGGGCAGAGCAGAGGGGGAGGATGACTTCCCTCCACCTGCTGGCCACGCTCTTCTTGATGCCCCCCAGGATGCCATTGGCCTTCTTGGCCACAAGGGCACATTACTGGCTCATGGGCATCCTGTTGTCCCCCAGGACTCCCAGGTCTCTTTCAGATGAGCTGCTCTCCAGCAGGTCAGCCCCCAACCTGTCCTGGTGCAGGGGGTTACTCCTCCCCAGGTGCAGCACCGTATACTTGCCCCTGTTGAATTTCATAAGGTTCCTCTCTGCCCAATTCTCCAGCCTGCCCAGGTCTCTCTGTATGGCGGCACAGCCACCCGGTGTGTCAGCCACCCCCCCAGCTTTGTGTCATCAGCAAACTTGCTGAGTGTGCGCTCTGTCCAGTCATTGATGAATATATTGAAAGTACCAAACACCAATAATGTCAGATAAACCTGCTTGGTTTTTAAGATACAAAGCTTGGTTATCCAAAACTGCTATCAAAAAAGGTTTTAAAGGAAGATTTGGGCTTTCAATACACAGTTTCAAACAAATTCTACAATTTCTTGGTTTCAAAATTACGTTTTATCTCCAAAGATAAATTTGAAACCAAGCTTCATAAGGAGAGTTTCTGGAGAGACACTCACAAGCCTCGAACAGCCAAGTGGCCCAAATAATGGCGCAAAAGCACTTAAGAGCAGTGCTACTGACGGGCAACTAGAAGCGTGGCGCTTCCCTGCTATCACTAGCTGCACCTACCAGAATAGAAATCTGATCTCAGCTCTTACTATAGGTTTGTAACTGTCTCCCCTATGGGAAATCCAACACAATATTCAACCAACTCAGATTAACTTGACACATCCATCTATTGTTCCAGTGAAAATTCTTGTGCGATCATGACAGAGGCACTTTTTAAGTATTCATTTTTCAACCCAGTCAGGATTACACTTACTTGAAAATTCAGAGATGGGCTGATAAAGCCACAGCATCTAAGCTATCAGTTATAGCTAAAATGTGCCATCTTTTTAACTCTGTAACACCAAGCTCAAGTAATGTCAAGTAGTTTAAACTAACATGTTTACTTCATCTTTACAGTTGTCCAAGAATAATAATCTTTGTGAACACCTGCCCATACCTTAAACCATGTTGGCAAATGAGAGATTTTGTCCCTCTTACAGAACATTTGGTTTTAAAAACTGTTTTTACATAGCTCATGCTATATTACACAAGTTGAAAGCAAAAATAGCTTTCTTCTTTTCAGTCATTGTATCAAGACATGAGTTCTATCTAGATTCAATCGGCTTAATTCGGAAAAGTTTTTCCCTCTAAAAAACAAAAGGCAGAAGAGGTAGGGAGAAGAAAACGCAGGTCTTACTGAAGTATTTTCTCCCAGGGAACCTGGAGAGCTAGTAAGATTCTAACCTCAGGTGCCCAACAAAAACCTAGAGGAGTTCATGCAACTTTTAAATTAAGTAATCTCATCAACATATACTCATCTCTCTGAAGGTCTTGTAGAGAAAATACCCCTTCGGTCACCCCCTCCCACACACAACTATCTAGTTATCTAAGAACAGAGGAAGAAAACAAGATAGCATTCCTATCATTTCCAAACATAAAGAGATGAAGAGAACACAGACGTTTTCAGGCCATGTTTTCACATGCATTTATGAACAGCAATTCAAATTATCCTAGTCCCTTTTAACATATTATTCTTTCAAATAATGAGGTCACTTTCAGTAACAGAAAACGAAAGCATAACCAAGAATCTAATACCTCTAGTTTACACAAAAACATTTAAAATAGTGTAGTACTAAACTCTAAATAATTTGATTTGAAATTGTGTGCTGTATTTTGATGGCCACATCGTGTTATCCTCAGAGTTTAGAAGGAAACATGACACTAAATAATTAACTTCAAAAATCCTAATTTTGTCATAAAGAATGACCTTTCCTCAACTAAAAGCTGCACATACCATTTAAAACCTAAGATGGTACCTCTTTATGGAGCAGTTATTTTTCATCCTTCAAAAGCATGTGTCTAAGTCAAGAATATTTTTGTATTTGTTCTCAAATACAAAGCTCTCAAAATCATCTCTACTGGCCTTCATTATCAGCTGCTGACAAAGAAAGGATTAAATGTTCAACTAAGCAGAAATTTTCAGTGAAATTTACTGGATTTTTCACCCAATCCTGCCTGTGCAGGATGCATTACAATTTTGCTTTCTGGATAATTAAAAAAAATAATTCTCGTCAAAAGATTCAAAATACAGGAAAAATCCATTAATTTGTGTACTTAAGTAAATTTATCAAGTAATAAAATAAAAATACCAATGTCCAAGTGTACAATAAGCTTTGTTTTCAGGACCCTAATGTTCTCTTTATTAAAGAATGTAGATTAACTAAAGAACTGTTGATTCCCCCAAGGCAGAGGCTTCAGACCACAAATTCTGCTTGCATACACCAACAACATATCACGACTTACTATAACATTTACATGAGAGTCCTACTTCAGCAAGTTTCACAACTTCTTTAGCCCATAAAGTCTGAACTTTTAATTCATCTGTGTGAGAACCCACCTAGCTTTTCTTCTTTAAGAGCTAGCCTTTGCCTTTTCTTTTTTAAGCCCGTGCTGCCTAGCACTGAATACCTCAAAAAGAGATGCCCTAGAGTAACTTTAATGGAAGATCTTTCAACAGAAGCCATTTCCAGAAAAAAAGGCACTTTGTCCCATTTTCACTTGCCATGACACCAATTACAGAAAGCCGTGACAGTAGCCACAGATATATACACAAAAAACCCCCGAACCCCAAAACCTAGGGCCTTGTTGAGACCAGCATCACCAATTTTCACTCTCTTCTGCCAGAATAATAGTCTCCCACATATCCTTGTAACTTAAGATTCTATGAAAGTTGACCAAAAGTCCAAATAGAATGGAATGGCTAAGCCAAGTGTAAATTAGGTGTAATTATTTATTTTAAAAGGTAAATAAAAACACTACTAGAAAGGAAAGCTGACCCGCAGAGCAACGGGAGTGTGCTTACCCTCTTTATTACTTCAAAGTACAGAATAGATCAGAAGAGTGTTCACCTGCTAATTCTAGTTTTTATAATATGCATTTTGGAAATCATACAAAAATATTTTTAGAGGATTTTTGTGTATGCTAGATACAACAATCATTTCAAACCATTCTATTTTATCGAAACAACTAGAGACGAACACAAAGATCTGCATTTTACTCAAGTTAATGACCAGTGCTCTTGTGTGTGTGCACGTTTGTACATACTGATGACAAGTTTCAGACATTTTGTCCTATCTATACACAGCAGCATTCAGAACAGGATCAATAAAAGATCCTCCAATTATAAAACTTAATTTAAAAAGCTCCTGGCTTGCAGCTTTTTGTCGTTTCATTTTTGAGAAACAGAAAAACCCAACACTCATTTTTTAAGTGGGAAACTACACTTTGCGCATGTTCTCAGGTAATGTACAGTGTGTTTCACCCTCAACTCACCTGTACAGGCTAATTTACTGCTAATAGATCCACCTCCTGCAAATATAGAATGCTAATCTATACTACTATGATCTGAAGTGGTAGTTAAAAAAAACGAAGAGTAATTGTGCTTATTGACTTCCAAGAGAAAGAAGAGATTTAGAGCTTCAACACAGGCATAAAATTATTTTTTAGTATTCCCTAATTTTAGCTTGGTAGTCTCATGTTTTAAAGCAAGTCTTTAGGCTGTATGTGTGTTAGTACTTTTCTGAGGGACACCTCATGCTCTGTAGGTTGGAAAGCCCTCTGAGGCTCATTTAGTCTAGCAACACAGAGCACTGAACGGGTGCCACACAAACCCTAAGCAATCACAACACCCTTTTTTCGCCTCTTCTGTCACAACTCGAACCGTCCAAGGACCACGGGATTTAGCAGCTTGCTATTTCTAAAAATAACTCCTTAAAGGCCGCTTCCAGCTGACCTAAGACTCCCAACGGGGGGAGGTGAGCTTAAGGCGATGAAAAAGGAGAGATGAGAAAGCCCTGGGTGGGGTGGCCGGCGGCCCCCGGCTTTGTGCGGGCTGCTGGCACAATGCAGTTCCGCCGGAGAGGCTGGGGCTGCCTCCGCCGCCGCCATGTTAGCTCCCGCCTCCATGTGCACGGGCTCTAAGGGGACCCCGCCGCCCCTCAGCCTCTCCCCCCGCCTCAGCTCACCCCTCCGGGGCGGGGAAGGGGGAACGCACCCGCGGGTGGGGTTTGGTGGAGGGGAAGGAGGAAAATGAGGGAGCCGTTCCCCGCGGCGAGGCGAGAGCGGGGCTGGGCAAGGCCCCGCCGAGGGAAACAAAAGGCGGAAGGGGGTGGGGGGGGAAGGGAGCCGCGCCGCCGAGGGGGTCTCGCCGAGCCTGGAGGGGGCCGTGGGCTGAGGGGCTGGAGGGGGGCGGCAGCAACGACCCCTCCAGCCTCTACCCTCCGCCGGTGCTGCGGCGGGGGGGGAGGGGGACCAGCCCGGCTAGCTCCCGGGGCGGCAGGAGAGGGCGGCCGACAGAAGGGGCCAGGGGACCCCCGAAAAGGGAAGGGGAAAGGCCGGTAGAGAGGCGTTCGCCCTTCTGGAACCTTCCAGCGGGCGGCCCCTGGGGGCGACGGCGGGAACAACCCGCGCAAGGCCGCAGGCTCCCTCGCCCAGGGAGCAGGAGGGCACGGCCGAGGGGACCGGCCGCCGCCTGGCCGGCACAAGGAAGAGAAAAGAAATTAAGATGGGGGCGGTTCAACGTCCCCTCAGGCGGCCTGACGCCGGGGGCAAGACTGGCCAGAAAGCGGGGGGTCTCCCGGAGTGAGGGTGGGCGACCGATGGGCCTGGGGCCGACCCTCGGGGCCGGGGAGGGGGGGATTGGTCATCCCGCGTCCGCCGGGGAGAGGAAAGCGCACCTTTTTCTTTTCCAGGTTGCGCAGCTTTTTGTCGATCACGCCCAGGATCTGCTTCATGGCCTCGGTTTGCACCGAGGTGATGCTGCCGCCCGATGCCTGCGGGGCGGCCGCCGCCGCCGCCGCCGGGGCTGCCTCACCGCCCGGGCCCGCTTTCCCGCTGCTGCTGCTCGCCATAGTGCTGTTGGTAGCCGAGGGCATCTCTGTGCGAGACGGGAGAGAGAGAGACGCAGGGAGGAGAGAGCGAGGGCGCGTTACGGGGGAACGGGCCGCCGGAGGGGACACGCGGGAGGGCGGGCGCGCGCGCACACACACGGCCGCTTCCCCACGCCCAGGCCCCGCACGCGCGCGCTAACGCGCGCCCCCGCGCGTGCCGCACCTGCTGGCGCGCGCCCGCCCGCCCACCCACCCAATTAGACCGCGGGGCGGTCACGTGAGCGGGCAGCCGCGCTCCGCCAACGGTCATTCCCCTCAGCTCGGACCCGCCGGTGTCCGGAGGGGCCGCGCCACCCTCCTCACCGTGAGTGGCCCGGGGGAACCGGGAGGAGGGGCGGGGGGGAAGAACTTAGCGCGCCGCGCTGCCGCTGTAGGAATGGCCGCCTCAGCCGACTACCGGCCCCGCCGCCCGCGCTGCGCCCGCTACCGCCGCGCTGCTGAGGGGAGAGAGCGGCGGCGCGCACGCCCAGCGCGTAAGGCGAGGCGGGCGCGGGAGCGAGCGGCGCGGGGTCCTGACCGCTGCTGGGTGCCCGCGGAGGATGCCTGAGCCCGCCTGCCGGCGCGCTTTGGGCTCCTGTCGGGCGGGTCTTTCAGGCGGCGCGGCGGGCGCCTAAGCGCCAGACACAATAGGCGGGCGGGGCAGCTCGCCTCAGGATTCCGCCCGCAGGTGCCGAGGCGGGTCCGCTGGTCCGCGACCCACTGTGGGGCCGGCCTTGCCTTTCCTACTACTCCCCCGCTGGGTTGCGCCTCCCGTGAGACCGACCGGCGGCGTCGGGCTGGTGGTGGGCGCCCCTGAGGAGCGGGGCGCTGCCGGGCTCTGCCTCGCTGAGGCGATGGGACGCGGGGGGGAGTCGCCCCGAAGCCGGGGCCGTCGCAGCGCTCCCGGCAGAAGCAGGACTTCAAAGCATGTTTTCTGTCTATTCACGCCTTTAAGGCACGTCCCTAAAACTGTGGGAGGGTTCCGGAGAGGTGGCGTGCCACGGGTGTAATTGGGCCTTAATAACTGCTTTTCAGTCACTGGAAACAGTTGCCTCATTTGTCTTTCATACTGGGATTTGCATTAGAGGTACCTGCATCTGTCTCCGAATACAACCCCTGAAGACTACACAACATTGCTTAGTTTAGTTTTACACTTTTTTGTGACCCAAAGCTGCTCTGCGTCTAGCTAGCACTTGCTGAACGTTTACTTCTATGCTGACAACAAATAATATTATTTGTTAACTTAAAGACATTGTACTGAAATAGTATCAGGTTTTCTGTGAAGTAAAGGAAATTTTTGAGTGAATACTGTGCCTTTTTAGTGAAGTACAGCTTGGAAATGAAATGTCACTGCCTTCAGCGGGCTAGGGAGCTAGCATTGGAAAGGGTTTGGTATTCAGTTGTCTTTCTGGAATTAATGGATGGAAGACTTTTGGAAGATAAGGCCCTGGAAGTTCAATTCCCAGTAACTGCAAATTGGAGATGGAATTTTTGGTGGTAATACCAGTTTAAGATTATATTTGTACCATTGTTTTTTAAAGGTGAAGTTTTCTTGGATCTGTTTAATCACGGATCCACACAATCAATTACATTATACACAAGGAAAAGTGCAGTTTCTTGAATAACTGGGCCAACCTAATGATTCTCCACCATCAAAATAGAGATGTCTCACCAGCCTTCCTCACCAAACCACTGCGCACAATTGCACAGTCCTTGCCCTTGGTTCCATTCTGATTCTTGCTTCCCAGGAGTTAATTCCAGTTGATAATCCAGCAAGAAACTGTGGTTTTTGACCTCATGCTGTAGAAGTTAACTTTGGTCAGATTTTTTTTTCTTCATTCCATCTGTACATATTGCTTCCTATACTTTTCATGTATGTCTTCATTTTCCATAGCAGCTCAATGCGTTGTCACTTTGTATTAGATTATTTGCTTTCCAAATCACCTCTTTTTGCATAACAGGTTATAAAACAAGTGTAATAAATCACCCAGCGCAATTATTTCAGTTGAATAAATGAAGTATAAAAGAAATATCTTCAAATATTGAAAGTCCGTTTCTTTTCACTATTCCCCAAGAATTTTCTTTTAAATGTATTTAAAATATTTAATTTTTATGCATTTACTTCTCTAAGTCCCTCACACAAGCGTTGAAATCTCCTTTTTCCCAAGTCAAATGCGATTTCTTCATGAACATGTGAAGCAGATTGAGGCTTTGTGACCACAATATATGATGCTTTGAAATAATATGAAATTGTTTCATCCATTCCTATTCATTTCTCCTTTTTCTTACATTGCCATTGCAATTCTGCATAAGCTCTGGGCACTCAACAGTTTAGGCAAGTGTTTCGGCTAAGATGTAGGATCCTAGTTTGTACTCAAAACCGGTATTGGTGAGGAACTAAAAAAAAAAAAAAAAAAGTGGAATAAAAGGGAAATCAGAGCTGATGGGAGAAGTTGTAGCAATAAATTAAGAATACATTTTGGACCAGAATAAAGCCCTGGTCTTGATGCTTATTCTTCGTGGGACAGCATAACACAAAATAGCGAATGTTCATGGTCTCAAAAAAAAAAAAGTTAAAAATACTGCTCCTGAGAGCAGTTATTACTTGAGATTACATGAGCAATAATTACATGACAATTACTGCATCAAAGCTCTTCATAATTACACTGGATGCTGGTTTGGTTAGCCAAAGATGGAATTGAAACTACTGCTAAATATACATGCTAAAGCATAAGTAACTATAAGCAAAGCATTAAGTACTTACCTTACACAGGGGCTGCAAAAGGAGGACATTCATATTGTACTTTAAAAAAAGACTTGTTAATTTAGCCTTACTAAATTCATGTAACAGATTCTTACCATAACACAGCGACTTTATACCAAAAATACCTGTCACTGTTGTATTATAGCATAATTCACTGTCAGTACTATGCTGCAATTGCTCTGCATCAGCTCCGTACCGGATCTCTGGACCATTCCGCAGTCTCTTGGAGCAGCCCAGGAACAGCTGAAGTACACGTGGTTCCCTAGTCTGCACTGACTTTAGAAGTAAAACTTCCATACTTCCAAAATTCACTCAGAAATAACTTTCACACCAACAAACATAGTCAATCTCAACTCTTAAAACACCTCTTAATACTTAACGTGCTCATAATTTAGGCAGGTCATGCTGTCATATATTCATCTACCTCTTTCATACTTTTCCTCAAAAAACAGTGACCACAAATGCGTCGTACTTCTGTGCCAACAATATTGATCATCAATGCCCGACAGCGAAAACCCTACATAAGAATTCCCCACTCTCAAAGAAGAGTTGAGACCTCGTCCTCTTTACTTTAAGGGAGTGTTGAACCACCTCTTATACGTGAGTAAGCTTTATCCTGGCAACCTCTAGCATGACAAACTTGTAATTAGCATGTGGGTCCCAACTTTTACATTTCTGAGAGGTAAGTACCCCCTTAGTTACCACGTGTGGTACGATCTCCCTGTAAATCTGGATTCGGGTCGCTCTGCCTTTGACTCCTTTGATGTTAGCTAGCTGGTTGAAATCACACTTCTGCATAATTATGGTGCAGATCAAATCTTCTTATTTGTAGGGAGCTGGCTTTGTATTTCATGTTTGTGAGCTGTGTAAATGAAGGTCAGGTCTGGAGTTGCTGATTTTGAACTCATATTTGTTCAGTCACTATAGAAAGGCAAAAGAGGAGAGAAATTCCCCCCAGGAAAAGCTTATGTAGCACTCCCAGAAATGTCAACATTTAGACCACAAAACTGCTCAAGATGTGGGAGGCCTCCACCTCCCTGACAGCAGTGTGGGATCCAGATTTAGGAGACACTTAGCTTTGCTTTTCACGTTCCAGGGAAATATCTCCCATGCTGGGTTTTCATTCATCATTATTTTTATTAGCTGTAATTGGAAAGTCTGAATACACCTTTTCTGTTGTTTCTTGGTTTCCAGCCCTCAGAAGGGCAAAACCTGAGATATATGTATTTAAAACGCACATAACCAGCCAGCTACGCAAAGAAGAAGATGGAGGGGAAGAAAGTCTTAAGCTTATTGGTGTAATCGGGGCTCAACTATTGTATAAATATTCTGTGGGGACATAAAGCCTGCTCACTGAAGTATTGTCTCAGGCAGGGTTTTTCTGATCCTCCTTTAGATAACTTTTTTTACCCCTGACACACCTTCCCAGCCCTTCCCATTTCAGATTTCCTCCCTTTGCCCACTTGCTCAGGGACTTTTGACCAAGACAAGCCTTGCCGCTGCCTCCAGGGAAAATCCTACTGGGAAGTACTATCAGTCCCCCTGCCCCGTTGTTCTTTCTCCAGGTAAAAAAGAAGAAAGAAAAAGACAGACAGAAAGAAAGAAAGAAAGAAAGAGAGAGAGAGAGAGAGAGAGATTGCTACTTCCAAGCAAGAGTTAGTTCTTTGTCGGCTCCAAGGGTGAGCTGTGTCTCCCTCCAGCTCTGCTTTGCTCTGACTATTCCTATGCAGAGAATGAAAACAGACAAATGGAGACATGTTCCTGTCTCCCCAAACCTGTGTTGAGGGGTATTAGTTGTTTAGCATAAATAAGTAAGTTTTAATTACAATAAATCACTTAGGATTATAATAGGATTATAATATGGTGTGATTTGTGCTGTTTGCTTAGCTTTACTTAGCATGAGTAGCTAGATTTGCTGAAGCCTAGGCCACGATAGAGCTATTTTTCGTCATAATTTTTCTAGCAGCTGGTACAGTACTGTGTTTAGTCTTTTAGTATGGGGAAGTGTTTTGATTCCGCGCTGATGTTTTGGGATTGTTTTTCCTGAGTCTGGGACTCCAGTTTTCCATGTTCTGCCAGTGAGCGCAGGTGCACAAGGAGTGTAAACCAGAAGATAAGGAGGCTCCAACCCTTGGCTGAAACTGCAAATCAGCAAGATAAGAGCCTGCCTGCCTGAACACAGAAAAAGAATCCAATTAGATTCTTAGAAGACCCCAGACCAAAAATCACCATTGGACTAAAAGACATGTGGACAGCACATGAGGGGCGGGTGTATGGATCACAAAGGTCCCTCTCTTTGGAGACACCCAGCCTGGGTGGTTCTTGCTGCTGTACCTTCCAATTAATTTAATTATTTTATAAAATCTGATGCCTGAGACTCTGCTGTGGGAAACCTAGGGTCGAGCCTGAAGAAGGAGGAAGTGCACCTGAGAGTAAGAGAGAGTGTGTGTGTGTGTGCATGCGTGTGTGCGTGCAACACCACGAATGGTGTGTGAATGCTCAGGCAGCAGCTTCTCCTTTAGCAACTGGTACCCCAGCCCTGGGTCCTTCCAACGTCTTGTTACCCACTTCTCCAAAACAGCAACCGGTCCTACATCTCACCAGCTTTCCCACCTTGTTGATATGTTCTCTACTTCCCCAAAGCAGGAACTCTGACCCACGATGCATAGTGTTGTCTCCTTAATTGCCACGTCTGCTCCCTGTTCATACTGAGAATTATTCTGAGTAATGTAATTAAATAATATAATGAATAACTTCTATTTATTCTGTGGGGTTGTTTGTTTTTTTTTCAGTAGGATCCATAAGGCTAAAATGAAATTTCCCTTCTTGCGCATTATCACAGATCTATTAATCAACCAGTTCCTTGCCTGATCTCATTGAATGTTATGAGACTTCAGACGCCACTGAGAACGTGACAGTAAGAACAGGGACAGAGGTAACCACAGCTTAATTTGAAAAGCAGATCCTTTTCCACTGGTGGTGCACAGAAAGTAAGAAGTACCAACCTCCTATTTCCAGTTTCGAGATTTAGTATACAAGGATTATGGTTAGAAAATAACCAAAATACTTTAACCTATAAAATATCAACATTTAAACTGGAGTAATGAACGGCAGTCAACAATATTTTTATTTGCCTTTGAGATTACAAACTTACTTTGGAAAGTAGAATTGTACCGACAGCAACACCAGCCCTGAGCAGGAATTGTGTTTGGGAACAGGAGCTTGGGAGAATCTGAACTTTCGCTCAGTTTTACTGTCTTAAGAGGGGCCCACTCTGCAAATTTCAAAAGCTGTGGTTCCTCCTGCTTATCAGGCAGTTTTAGAAAGTTATCGCTTTGTTTTTATTTAGGTTTCCTTTTCCTAAAGGAATTCGCTCAGAGGAGAAAAATTCATATTCTATCTGAACCCACAGGCTAGCTAACTTTTGTAACAAAATTAAACCCAGACAAAATAAACCTCTCTTTGAATAAGGATTGAAAGCTTGGTATATGCTTTTGTCTGCATAAAATTAAATTACAGGGTTTTTTATCACAAATGTTAAATACAAATGTATTAGCAGCAAGATCAATAAAAAATTCAAAAGATATTTGGGTTCAAAGGAGATTAAATGATGTCTAGTGGCATGTTTAGTCAAAACGAGCATAATTCCAATCCAATACAGCAAAAATAGATGAAATGCCACTACATGATAGATTTCCCTACAGAGCCATTGATGGGAAATCGTTATAAAGTGTGCTTCTGTTTCTACTCATGTCACACAGTGCTTTGGCCCTTGCATGAAGCAATTGTTTACAAATGTCTTCAGCTTACAGAAGTAAATAACCGGGCTGGGAGACTACTTTGCTACATAAACTATATGCAAAGTAGATCAAGCATTCATTTTAATGTACAAAGTCCCGACATAGGAAGGGAGTAGGTTGGTCATGCATACCAAAGAAGAAACCTCAACGCTGAAAAGCAGCTCAAAACTGCTTAGGGCTTTATATTTGCCTGAATTAGCTAATTTGAATGGGCCTAGTTTACAGCCCTATCCAGTCTGTTCTACGCCTCTCCTCCCTCTAATTTATTTTTTCACTCATCTTCTTGTATTTGTAAATTATATCAAGTAATTTTGTGTTTATTTCCATGCTGTTAAGGAAAATATTGGGTAGTGTTACGACAAATGCTGCAGCTCCAACCAAAACATCTTCCTAACCAGCAATTTTCTACCAGTTTTGGGGTTGGTTTTTTTTGCAACTGTCAGCCACTTTACTGTATCACACCAGTTTAAATGCAAGGATCACAAGGCTTTAAGTCAAATTTAGGCTTATCACAGTGTCTTAGACCTCTACTTCTGAAGAACATCTAGAGTGATTGTTGTCCAAAACTTGTAATTGTGTCCAAAAAAATTCCTTTTTCTTCCAAAATGCTATTCTCTATAACTGCAGAGATAAAATGGCACTTACTGAAAGGATATTCAATCCAGTCCTGAAAGGTATCATAAAAATTAATAGTTGGAGGCCAAAGATACTGTCAGGGAGGCCAAATTTTACTCTAGATGGAAAGAGTAATGTGGGGCTTGTGATATGCCTGGTACCAACTTTTTCTCTTAATTTCTATGAATCTGTGAACAGAGGAGTCCAAATAGTTCTTTACAATGAAAGGGCTGGATCCGGCTAGTGCCTGCCCGCTTCGTCCCCAGTAAATTTGTGCCTAAGCGCTTCATCACTTCAGCTGATTTGGTCATGCATAGTCATTGGAAAAACAATGTTTTTTTCTAATGATATTCATAGTTTATTCATGGTCACGACGCCTAGTTTCCAAGCAAACCTGAAGATTGCTAAGCGAACCTGAAGATTGCTAAGCAAACATCGTGCACGCCAGCTGGCACATCAAAATCTTCCTGCATATCATATACTTGAGAAAGGTAATGGAGGAGTAAATTTGAAAGTAACTTGAAGGTGAAGGATGACTGGCTATTTTAAGGAATCCATAATGCTGATATAAGCCTGCCCTGGACTTAGGGTGCAGTTTAGTCCCAGGACGGACTGCTAATGTCAGCCTCCCAGGCAGGTTATTTTAATGCTTCGTGATTCTTACTGATAGAAATTTGTCTTTGCATGCAACCTGAATCTCAGTTGCTCTGGTGTTGATGCTGCTACTTCTCATCCTAAATATCCTGGACGCAGATACTAGGTTTTTCTTTGTGAAGCTCTCGTTCTGACACAATATGGTAACACAGCTGTATTTCTTCACGGTGTTCTTTGCCAGGTCAAGCAACCCCAGTTCTTTCAACGTTTCCGTATAGGTGGAGTTTACTAGACCTCTGACTATTCTTGATGTTTTCCTCAATGGTCTATATATACCTTCCAACGAAGTGCTTAAACCAGGGTACATTCGTTCATCTGAGTCCTCATTAATAAGTTGTCCCTGCTTATTGAAGGGGGTTTGGACTAGATGACCTTTAAAGATCCCTTCCAATCCAAACTATTCTATGGCTCTATGATGGTATCATGATATGGTTACGTTGTGTGTCTCACGGGATACATGCACTCAGATATGATGTTTGCTTTTTCTGCAACAAAATCACACTGTACACTGACTTTCAGCTGGTAATTCATTATCACCTCCACATCTTTTTCTGCAGAAATACTGGCTAACACATCATCCCTCAGCATGAGTTTATGAAGTTCCTTATTACTGCCTAAGTGGACTTGGCCACATTGAGTTTAATCTCTTTTTTTGACCATTTCACTTTTGATTCCAAAGTATTTGACTTTTTTTTAACAGCTTTCATACCTTCTGTTCTACCATCTAGGTCATAATGAAAATATTAACTACTGTGGACACATGAACAAATTCCAGTAATACCTCGCTTCATACCCCCTTGCATTTTGACAGGGAATCGCTGGACATTACTCTTTAAGTGGACCAAGTTTGCACCCACTTTACAGTAGTTTCATTTAGGTCATGTTTTCTTAGCTTGCTTATGAGTTGTGTGAGAAAGTATTAGTAGCCTTATTAAAGACATACATCTGCTTCTGCTCTGTTCGTGTGATATTCTTTGTGGAAGGAAATTAAATAATTTTACACGGTTTGGTTTTGACAAGTTTATGTTGGCTTACTCATCTCCTTTATTTCCCAATCACTTAGGATGTTTCATGAAAAAAGGTAGAGCATCTCTAACTTAATTTAGAAAGACCTGGTATACAGCTCGATTTGCAAGTGGCTGGATCGACTTGTTGCTTTCATTGTGTTTCCCAAGTGAAAAACTCTCATTACGAGCTTTCAAATAAGAAAGTTTCTCCCGATGTGAAAAGAGAAAATAGTGCTGATGCGTAAATCCCTGTGCGCTGAGATAAGAAGATGCCTCTTTGCAGTCTGGCTCTTGTGTACTTGTTTATACTGACTTGCTTATCTCAGGCTTTATCTTATCATTTACACTTCTTAACCTAATGTCTGTTTTCCAGTACAGTATAGTCAGAAAGGAAGAGGAAATACTTAAAACCTCTGATACAAAATATTCTTCTACGGAAAATAAAAGTGTGCTTAGTAAGCATGACTAAAAGAACTGGAAGCTGCTGTAAACAACAGCATTTGAAACCTCTGCACTTAACCAAGGGCAGGTTGTACATGACGATTCCACTGTACCATCTTTAAATCCTATCAATGTAACCACGAAGTAAAAGAAAAGAAAATCACAGGATGTTTTATGGTTCTTTTTATAGCACATTTAAGCACAAATGTCCTATCTTTCAAAGATTCTGAGGAACTACAGTTCTCATGCAAGTCAGGTATATTTTAAGGTTCACAATATATTGACCGTACCTGAATGCTTTTCTGTCTGTCTATCTATGTCTCTGTCTACTGTTGTCATGTCTGTCTACCTGTCTGTTTAGGTAATGATATAGATGACATTTCTTCACAGTGGATAGAATTGCGTCTCGCAATGAATACTTGCAAGAAAAGAATGCAGAAAGCATTTATCCTTGTAGGTATGAAATACCTCCAGTCCAGAGGAGAGCAAGGATGGGCTGATAATTCTCACACTGCAGTCAGTGTTTGAGGCTCAGCTGGGCTATTTTGAGGAAGACTAATCATAGACCTTATGCTAAAGGTCTACTCTGAAGAAAAACAATGTCTTTTGCAGTCATGACTATAAGTTCAAGGACTCTTCAAGTCCAAACTCTTCAAGTTCACTTAGCAATTCTATTCCCCAACACCCCAGTGATGAATGGGTTATACGTGTCTTTGAAGAACAGTAGATCTATTCACCAGACAGCTCTCCAAGTCACAAACACACAGAGTAAAGCCCTACTGAAGCAGAGGAAATAAGAAATTTGGGACCAGCTTTCTTTAAGGAGCCTGTAGCACGTCTAGTTTATCTGAGACCAACACAAGATTTAAGGTTTTATAAAAAATATTTGTGATTCACTGACATTAGTAACTAACATATTGCAGTAATAACATGTTACGCTCTGAGAATTGCAATGACAGAACAATTATCTAATTAGACAGTAAAATTAATTACATCATGTTTTAATTACTTAATAACCAAGAAATTGTCATCAAGATGAAGGCTGGGAAATGTCATGAAAAATTATCGAGGAGTACAATTTGCTGGTTAACAGAAAGTTTTCCTTGCAAACGTGGAAGCAGACTTAACATCAGCTCCTCACAGGCCCACCACCGAGTTTCGCTCCGCGTCACCACATCCGTGTCGGACTCCATTTGGGGCCAGGAGGCCTTGTTGGACCTGAAGAGCTGAAGGCAAGAGCCAAGACCTGCGCTTGGCAGCAGTAAGTAGGACGGCTGCTAGAGAGGGAGAAAATCCCAGTCCAACAGCGAGCTGGAGGAAGCTGGAAGTGGAAGATGAGATTGGAGAAAGAGCAGCACTGAATTCCAGTTATTTTGGGACTACAAATTGCTGCCAGGAAGTCAGCAAAGGCTGATGTGACTTCGAGCAATGCCGGGCGTGCGTGATGCTGTGGCGGGAGCTAGTTTGGTCCAGAACTCAAGAGCCTGCAAAAGTGCCATTATTTGGCAGATGATGGCTCATGCCGTAAGAGATGTGTTGCATCGGTTGCAAAGAAGGAATACTGCATCTAAATCTGCCAAGTGTGCGATTTGGAATAAGTCTTGGGGATACGATACTTACCAAGGACCTTATATGATCCAGGATTTTTGTATAGGGTTGTTACTGGAGCAGCTTTCCAAGTTGCTTCGGACTACCTGAAAAACAGTCTGATGTTTAAACCGATGATGATGGTGATTGAAGTAGTAACTGTGACGAGAAAGGCAGACAAGCAAGAAGACACCGTCTTTAAATAAACAGAGAGTAGACAAGAAAAAATGAAAACATTCAAATAATGTGTGTCTGTGAACCAGTGTGTTTGTTTTTGCAAGACAGGTTGCAATTAACATTTGAAAAGGTATGCAAATAATGTTTCATGCAAATATTCCCTTGGACACAGGCTTGTGATCTATTAATTATTCGAAAACAGCGCAAGCATTTTGTCATTACTGTCTGTGGCATGTTCTTTGCTTTAATCTGTCCTTTGGTCTTGGAGCTGCCAGATTTCCATAACTGGGTCACCTAGTTCTTTCTCAACTTTGCTTTCTGCTGTGAAATGAAAAATTAGCATTTTCTGTGACATACATTTAGGGCTTCTATGAGGAGCTTGAATGGCTACGCTAGAAAGCACAGAATCCTGAAATATGTGGGAAAATACGCGGGAAAGAATGAATTCATATTTGTGGATAACATGAATTTTCAGTGACCTTTGCAAACACAGTCTAGGGTGAAAATTGTTAGTGGGCTAAAGAAAAACGTGACTTCATGCACAGGAATGATATTATTACATTTACTCTTTGTACTTTACGTAGTGAAAAACGCTACTCTAGTGCCCAATAACAAATTAGAATAAAATATTTTAATAATCATAACAGTAAGTATAACCATAATCTAAAAATCTTTTAAACACGGAGATACGTGAGTCATTGTGAGTGATTTATTAATTAACATGGGTGGAAAAGGGGCTGGAAGGTGACATTAGCAGTATTTGCTATTTTAACCACTAGAGAGCGTCCAAGAGCTGCTTTAGAAATCCATTTTTAACTGGTCCCCTGAACTCCAGGGTTGCTCTGGGATGCGTGGGGGAGTCACTGGGGTTTGAAGGAGGACTAGGGAGAGATCCCAGAGAGGGGCTCAGTTCTGACTCCTGCTGGCCTACACATGCCAGTGAAGAAGAGTATGATGAAGGAATGGAGGCGATCCTCCGCTTTTTGACCTTCTGTCACAATTATCCTCAGAAGAAGTGGGGATGTGGCTGGAGCAAGCAGTCTCCTCGAGGAAAAGGGGAAGGCTATGAGAGGAAAGAGGAAAGGGAGTGGGACAAGCAGACTTGTCTTGGAAAACAGCTCTGCTGCCCCATTTCTTACTGGCCCCGGAGATTTCACAATCTCCCACCAAATCTATGCTCCATCAGAGTGCTGCAGACTTTCCTTGTAAGGTCTTGTCCTCTTAAAATGCTTGTTATATACCTGATTTCTTTCAGTTTTTAAAGTCCACTAGAAAGATTTGTAACTGATATATTGCAGAGGGGAAGAAGGCAGGAGATTGTTAACCTTCTCCTGGTGCTGCAGTTTTAATGGACTTAAGATGTAATAAGAGGTGAGGCTTGGCCACAGACCTGCAATGCCTGAGCCCAAGCCAAGGCTGGGTTCCACCACAGCCTTCAAATGACAAGCCAAAGTGGCAGACTGAGGTTTTGAGCTGAAGGACAAAACTTTGTCACCATTTAAAGTAACGTCAAAACTTTCACTGACTACAAAAAAAGAGATGTTTCGTCCTGAGGCCTTTGGAGTTGATAGGCAAGGATCAGAAAGGTCTTTGTTCTAACAGGACATCTCAAAACCCCGTGACTATGGCTAGTTCTTTTGCTCAGGGAAACCTGAAATCAGAGAATGAGAGAATCACAGAATAGTTCCGGTTGGAAGGGACCTCAGGACATCTCTAGTCTTGTCTCCCAAACTTCCAAGGTTGGACCCTGCACAACCCCTTGGGCAACCTGTGCTCCTATTCACAGAGCTCAGGATGTTGTTGGTTGTCTTTGCTGCCGGGAACACTGTGAGCCCATGTTCAGCTCCCTGTCCACCAAGTGACTCAGGTCCTCTTCAGCAGAGCCGTTCCCCAGCCAGTCTCACCCAGCCTGTGTGGTTTCCAGGCGCTCTTGCTTCCCAGAAAGAGAAGAAACATCTAACTACACAAGTGGTTCTGTTGCTTTTTTTATTCTTCTACATGAAAAAATGCGTAGGTGTATCAGAAAAAAATAATGAAAGCCTTCCATTTGAAAATAATTCCAGCAAGCCTTAACTAGCTTTCCACTTGCATCACTCATCCAGGAACCGGTGGGTTAATTTGTAATTTCTAGTGTACAGAAATGTATAGATCTGGGGACCAGTTCATTAAGTTTACGTCAAGTCTTTACATTGGCACTCATCGATTTTGAGACTAAGATATCATTAGCCTAATTTTAGGACTTCTAGAACATGAGCATTAGTTGTAGATACTGAGCTCGTTTGGAAAACAAACTGAGCAACGATTGCTTATATAAAGAAGAATTGTGTGGCAATCTGCATTTCCTGAGCACTGCTGCTTCTGCTACTCTGAAACCCACCTTCTGACAAGGTCTTCTGGCAGGAAAGGATGGATTTTTTTTCCTGCCCTCCATATTAGTGGCAGAGTTATTCACATTATAGGTCAGAAGTGGATGCAGCAGGACCTGTTGTAGTCAAAATCAGCCCAGTATTGAACCTTCCAGAATCCTTGGTCTTACGCATAGCTTTGGGTACATACTAAAAGAGAGGAGCTGGGCTTTGTACCATTACAGTCAATGGAAATCGGGGTGAGAAGTGAATGCAACAGTCATTGTTATGAGTAAAAAATACAAGATTTTTGCTTGAGTCTTCAGGGCTTGTTAATAATGATATTGAGGAATCCAAAACTAATTTTCCTTTCAGTAGTTCTCTCTTCTTTCTCTGCTGCAATGCTTGCCTATCTTTTACCCACTAGAAGGCAGAAGTGAGGTTTTATGAGCGTGTCTACCAGAAATATTGCACAGCAGGAAGATTTATAGCAAAGTGACTGCCGCTGTTTTTCTATGGTTTCATCATCTTCGTTCTACCAAGCACTTCTCATTTTCAAGGGTCCCTAGGCCTTCAGAAACTTGACCTAACATAAGCATCGCACGCAGAAATCGCTCTATCTGCAAATGGTAGCTCAGCGGTGGGCTGCGACAGTGCTCAGCCCCTTGGGACATGCATGGAAGAATATATTATCTAGCTGAAACTTCAGGGGGAATTTTAAAAGGCAGATTGTAATTAACTGAGTTGGAATTTGGCCAAGGCAGAGACTTTAATATATCTTCTTTCCTGGCTCTGGCTCTTTTTTTTTTTTTTTTTTTTTTTTTGCAGACTCAGGAGTCGTATAACACCCTTGTCTAGAGCTTATGCCTTTCTCAAATCCATTTCAGTCCCGTTCCCGTCAGAACCCCACGTTCCAGCTGTGGGGCTGGGGGTCAGTTTAGCCCTTAGCCATGTCCATGCATGAATGTCTTTGGCATTCTCTCATCCGGGTCCCTTCTCCAGGATCTCTCCTCATCCTCATGTTTTTCCATTGTAGCTGGTCCCAAACCTTGATTTGGCATCCTTGCCTGCTCCTGATTTCTCCATCGTTCTAACGCGGCGTAATGCCTGCTGTCTTTGGAGGAACTCTTGCATCAGCAGCGGTCAGATCTCTCTTATTTAATGCAGCTGCTTCTGGGCTATGGACTATTAGTGCCCTCTTTCAGTACATATCTGCTTGCATGTTTTCAGCTTTTGGCTAAGCACATCTTTTTACTTTTTCCTCCTTTTCCTTAGCACCAATTAAACTCCCTAGGCACAGATAAAAAAATGCCTATTCATTCCAAGACAGAAACACTTTCTCTTATCGATACATTTTAAAACCCAAGATGACTGCAGCAATTTTGTCAATTAGCAGAGAGAATCAACTTTACCTCATTTATCTGACAATTATGCAATGTCATTTGCATAATGTGAAATTTAGATCTTCCATTGTCATATGCTTCAACTCATTTACTATCCTAATGTCCATTTGAAGTACATGATGAAAGTGCCGGCACGTTCCTAGTCCTTTGTTTCATACCAGACTTGGTTTGAACCAGGTGCTTAATTTTCTGCCAGTTCCTATAGTACTGCAGGAGTTCCCAGCATTTATACTACCAATGTGCTTATCTGAATGTTGTATTGTTTTTGCTGCGTGCTGTAATGGCTCCTTCCAAATAAAATGCTTCATAGCATCAAGGAAAAGAATAAGCGCTTTTAAACCCCATTCTTTTTCTTTTCTGTCAACTGTAAAAATCTGCATATCTAATTAATGCAACTTCATCCTGATCTGCAGCCACACTGGTTTTCTCTCACTACTCCCTCTAAAACCGGCTTTGATCTGTCGACTATTACTTTCATCCGAATTTTTCTCTGTACTGACAATAAGCTTTCACCTCCATAATTATTTTGATCAGCAGGATCTCCTATTGCCAGGACTGTGACAACTATTGCCTTTAGCTAGTCACCTGGTAGTCTCTCTCCTTCCCACAACCATTTGTGTTTTTGTACACGCTCCACAGCCTTTCTCAGTTTTAACATTCACTGCTCTGGTTGTTCTCCTGATCCCAGCTGAATACTGACTCAGCACAGCCGTACAAGTTAACAAGTCTGTTCTTGCCAGGTGTCATTAAATCATTCACACACGAAGATGTTCACCATGCCAATGCTGTGTTTGATCCCTCATGCTTAATACACACCCGTTTCTACCAACTCGTTGCCATTAACAGGTGTTTCCAGATGGTCTTCAGCAAGTACTGCTCTTCTTTAACGCGTGAGATATAATGAGACCACTGTACAAGAAAGTGGGGCTTAATGCTTGAAGCAATGTCTATTACACTCACTTTTTTAAAAATGGAAGGATCATGCTACGTTAGCTTTTCAGATTTCATCCCCATGGCCCTTCCCTGAAAACCATGAATAACAACAGTCTGGGTGGAAAGAATACTTAACAATTTAGGGGACAACTATAGCATGAAAAACCCTCCACCAGCACACTCCCCTTGCAGTTTGTTAGTAGTCATGCAGTTAAAAAAACAGGACTTTTTTTTTTTTTTGCCTGGTGTGTATGGTAATGCGTTCATTATATGTACAAATATTGTCAGATCCAGTCTGAAATCTTTGTGTATACCAGGTTTTAAACATCATGGCAACAAGTTACATAGATCAACTGGTCACTGGCTAAAAAATAAAATCTTTTGCCGTTAAAAAAATGTATTTTCTTTTAAAGTCATGAAATGTCTCCTTACTTTCGACTACAGAGATGCCAGACAGAACCGTGACTTTGACTTTACTGTAACTTCTCCTGTTGTTCATTATTATTCACATCTCTGTTATGGGCAAAAAAAATTAGCACTAAGTATTTATGATTTGAGCTTTTAAGTCCTTCTGTGTACTGTTCCTATAAACACGGTTGATTATAAAAACAGATGCACTCGATTACTTCTGTGACAGTAAACCACGTGGTTTCTTTTCATTATGTTCCAGCTACAGTTTTGACCTTAATCATATATAACATCTCATTCCTTAACTTTTCTCTCTATTCTCTCTATTATGTCCCTTCACCTCCTTTCATTTTTATTTTCCGCTCCTCTCTCTCCCTCTTTTCCCCTGTCCGTAATATTTCAACTTTCAGAGCTCCAAGAACCCCTTCCCTCCTGTGAACCCCTATTTTAATATGTCTGTATGTGCCCTTAGCGGAGCTGCTGAGCACCTGCAGCTCCCACTGCGACAGAGGTGAAGACGGTCAGCAACTTGCAGAGCAAGTATTTGGGTTTCTCAGGGCTTAGGACATTTTGTAGGCTTCCCTTTTTCACTGTCAGTGTGAAATATATATGTGACACATACCGTGACATTTGATGGAAAGGTGTACAGGGGTGTCCTTTCCCAAAAATAAGAGAAAAGGACTCTCAGAAGTGACTTGCTTAACATGGACGTTTAATTATGCAGGGTCATGGGCTGCTGATTCTGCCTTCAGGATGGGTTTAGAGAAAAAAACCTCAAGTTTTTGTTTTTAATTCTTTTTAAAGGCCATTTCTCGGTTGGTTCCGTTGCTATCGCTTTGAAGCCTATTTTACACACCCTTGTGAAAGGAGTGTTTGTGTCTCTGCGGAGGCCGATAAGGACGCGGGAGAGGTGGTGGTCTCACCCCGCCCGCTGACCACACAGCCTTTCCCTTTCCTCCTCCTTTGCTGGCTCTTTTTGAGATGCCAGGACATATGGGAGGAGGGATAGCTGTCTCCTCGTTATCATGACGCTGCAGAGAAAGCACTCGGCAGCATCTGCCTGAACTTCGCTAGCTGGGTTTATACCTTGTGTTTCCAGCTCTGTTGTTCAGTAACTTTATCAGCTCCTTCAGCTGCTCTTCAGCGACACACGGCGTGTCTGCTCAGGGGACAATTTTGCAGCATGTTTGGGAAGCTCTACAGCCCGGTGCACGCAGAATTTTGGGAAAGGATGGCCTCAGGTGGGGATGGTAGGTTTGGGCCAGCAGTGCTGCATATTTCTAGTGATTGCTGTCACCACATTGTTGGAAGACCAGGTTGCCTTCTAGCAGTTTCCTTCATCAGTCAGGGATGTGCCAGAAATACCTTTTAATCCTCCCATCATGCCTCTTCAAATGCTTTTGCCCTCTAAGGAAGGACCTCAAAGGAATACCATACATAGACCTGATTTCTTCTCAGCATCTCGCAGCTAGGATCTGGTGGGAACATCAACCAACTGTCTTCTGGGAGCTCACACCCTCATGGGTACCCACCGCCCTTGAGGGGAGCCACTTTGGATGGGCGATAGGCAGGCAGGCCATCCCATATTCCCAGCAACATGGCTCTTGGGCCCTCTGTGCTAATCCAGAACATCACCACAAGCCCCTTCGCTTCCCATAGCATTTATGGGTGACAGGTTTGTAACCCCTCAATGAGACACTGGCCCAGGTTGCCCAGAGAGGTGGTAGATGCCCCATCCCTGGAGACATTCAAGGCCAGGCTGGATGAGGCTCTGAGCAACCTGATCTAGTTGAAGATGTCCCTGCTCACTGCAGGGGGGTTGGACTAGATGGCCTTTAGAGGTCCCTTCCAACCCAACACATTCCATGATTCTATTATTCTTTCTGAATAGTTCTCACTCCACGTAGTTGCCACTGCACTGCTATTGCATGGGTGATTTTATTTCAATTGTATCTATTTTACCTTTCTTAGATATTCCACCCTGGTAGTTCTTTTAAATAGTGGGTTTGGTTAGAGAAAACTGATGTTCTGCTTACCGGTATCGATACCACATATGCTCCTGATCTGGAACCACTTAGGCACATAATTAACAAAGAGATTTTATGCAGCTCTATTGAGTTCTGCCCGAATATTTGCGCATTATGAGAATCATTGTAGGACTAGCCTTTCATCTGCAGATGTTTTAGGCCAGCGACTGTTTTTTATGGCATGTCTGGTTTCATAGGTGTACACCTGACAGCTGAAGCCTCTACAGGCTGCTGTGGTGATACATAAAGAAACTCAGGAAACAAGGGAGAGGCTGAAACACAGTCCAAGTGGTGTGTTTCCTCAGGTAGAGAGAGCTCCCTCCTTTTTGCTTAGAACAGACATTACTGTAGTCTCAAAAGGAGCTTTCCTAAATTAACATTGGCTGCATAACTTAAGCATAGACAAATATCACCCGAGTCTCTTTCCTGCTGTCTTATAAGACCATCAGAAGGGGATCTATTTTACTAGATGTGTATATACGTTACCAACCTGCATTAGAAAACCTTTTATTTTATTCTAAGTTTTATCACCAAGTAATCTTTCATGTATTTCTACAATTGAGCAGATGTTTAATAGCCAGGGACAAGTCTAGCATTGAAGAAAAGATATTTTCAAAGTAATTTTGGGGAACCTGACAAGAATCTGTTACCACTGGCTGCTGACTGTGTTTTCTTCCTCTTTTGATAGATCTGGTTGCGTCAAGAAAAGTCTCTATGGACTTGGCGTAACAAAGGCATGATGGATCTAACCCTTTGTATTCTTTGCCATTAAAGCTAGGAAAATGTTAGCTTTTTACTCTGTTGCTATCTTGCCAAACATCATTTTACCCCCAGGAAAGACTGGCATTGAATCATGTTAGGTGCAAGAGTTACCCACCTGGGCTTGGATCTTTTGTCCAAGCATGCCAACTTTTTTTCCCCTTTGTATTGCCAAAGATTTTGATTTATTGTGCCGCTGCTCTTTTGGAGTTAATGTTATTATCTTGAAAGATTTTCCTGATCAGTTGCCATAATAAACAAAGGTTTCATTTGCAAATCTGCCTTGGGTGATTATAGACATTAAGCACATTTGGATCCCTATTGCTCGTGATGTATTATGAAAGACAATGTAGCTATGGGATTCATGGCTAGCAAATTTAGAGGGGAAAAAGAGCTCCTATCCCGATTAGGCAGGTGAAACTAAGTAGAAGGGCGTGGTGAGAGACGCAGAAATAGGACTGTTATTTCTGGTATTCTAATAAAGAAGGACAGTCTCTTCAAATAGCCCCCCAAAAATTTCACTGTTCATTTCAAATGTGCCTGCTTGTTAGAAAGAGCCTCCCAGGCTTGCTGGTACTGCTGTTGTTAATTACTGACTCATCTCACAGAAGGCTGTTTGAAGGAGGTTAAGGATTTTGGTTCTTTGGATAATACGTGGCAGCAACAGCAAATGGGAAGCCTTTTGGGATCCTGCTATTGAATCAAGCCCTGGAGATGACAAGATGGAGAGTGAGCTTGTTCCTATCAAGTGTACAGGATGGAGGGAGGTACCAGACTCATCCTTTGGATACCTCGGTAGAAAGGAGAAGTCAAAACCTGCTGCCTTTTCATTCCAAACCAGGAGGGCTTGTTTTGTGGTGGGGTCTTGTGCTGCTCACCACCGCTCCGGTGCTGGTATGAAGTAGCTCAATGGAGCTTTACCGCCGTTGTGCCAACGTTGAGGTAGGGACAGTATGTGAGATACCTGAGTCTAGTTAGGTTGTACATTCACCTTCCCAAAAGCCTGAGCTAGTTTCAAGAGATGCTGGCTACAATGCAGGCCAGGGAGAGTTGACAGGGAATAGCTGGTGGATTTATGATTTTGGATATACCTACTTTTTTGAATGGCTCTCAGCTATATGATTGCAGTATGGACAAAGAATGCAACATATCTAGGATTTTCTGTGGTGTTTTGTTTGCACAATTTCATATAAACACCAAAATAAATTCTGGAAGGCCCTGCTGATATTCCTGGTGCTCTTGTTTTGTTGCTGTTTCATTGAGTATATAATGAATTTTCTCTCTGACTAAACCTTGACCCTGTTTTATCTTTGAGTTGCAGCCACAACGTTTTTTGGTTTTAGAAGTATCACTTGTATTTATAGTAGTGGATTCGGGAGAATAATCTAGTCTTGTATCTTCAAAAACTGCATGTTTCAGGTTCACACCAAAATATGAAATCCCAGTCTTCTTTTTCACCTCCAAGATTGTAATGTAAGAATTGTTTATAATGGATCATAAAGAAAGCATTTGTGTGATCACAACTAAGCCGAAAGTTCAAATTTGCTAATCCTCCAGTGGACATTTCTAACTTGGTGAAATCTTAAGAAAAAAATCATTAAAAATATTTTCTTGTTGATATGTCTCTTGGTTTCCAACTCCAGCACAGAAAGTGAGACCAGTGTGACTCAAGGATTTAAGATGAAGAGTACTAGTGCAGTACAAAATATTTTAACAATTGCTAGTTGGACTGCTAATTTTTAAAAAAATATTTCATAATTAATGCTCTTCCCACTAAATCACTTATTCCATTCATTCCAATGTCCTTCTTTCTAATTTACCTCAGCTGGGATCCCAGTGCGACAGATCCTGTACAAACACGAGTCTGAGATGGATCCTATACAAATAGTTTCCAAGGACAGGCAAAAGGTGGTAGAAAAGCAGCAGTATCGTTTGACTACGCAAATGGAAAACTTCCAGAGGCAGAGGAGGCAGTCTTCCCAAGATCACCCTGGGAACCTCTGGCAAAGCCAAGAGCTGAATTAACATCTCCCGAGTCCTTCAAAGATGATCCTTCCTCACCCCATCAGTTTATTTTCTAATCCAAAGCCAGTGGAAAGAACCCTTTGATTTCAGTGGTGTTTGAACGGAGTCCCAAATGCCCCCCAAAATGCCATTGTTGTTTTCCCAAGCAACATAAAGATAAGGCTTTATCCAAGAGAAGAGAAGAATTTTAACCTCTACTTTTGTCAACTTATGCCCAGAAGTTTGCTTAAAGAGTGGTAGATCAGCAGGAGCTCCGCGCCCTTGCTGGCAGTCAGTGTACTAAGAAAATGATTTATTTTTTGTCACTTCTTGTTAGCCATGTCTCAGCTGGGTTACATGGATACCGTCATTCCCTTTTTTGAACTTTGCGATTTGAATTCAGACATGGGGGTTTTTTTTGCTTATCTCAAATCTTACTTGTATGCAGAGTACTTAAAGGGAAGTCTTTTTCTGACAAATTCCGTGATGCTCTTACTTGCTAATCCAATACACAGACTTAAGCATCAAATGTGCAACTTCACTATTACCACGCTTATCCCCTCTGGATCATTATACAGTGGAAAGTTTTGAGGCATTTTGGAGTTGAAACAAGACATCACAGCTGTCACAGCATCATCAACATCATTCAACTTTACCGTGTATAAAGAAGCCCAAACATATGGTTAGACTCTGTAGTGTAAATCTACTGACTTCAGTGAAATTACCTCAGCCATAAATTTAAGCCATTAGTTTCATCTCTTGCAATAAGAAGATCCACTGTACTGATTTTGCATTTTTATCATTCCCATCGAGGCAGTACCCAGAAACCAGCTGAGGCAGAAGCTAAAGTTTGCAGCCCGTATTTCCAAGAAAAGCGAAGACCTGTGCTCCCTCTCTGTTCTATTCCTATTCCAATCCTTGTGCAGTTGCAACATCTAATCCCTACGTTAGGCAAAAAAAACCCAACCCTAGCACCAAACCCAAACCCGAAGGTTGGCTCTATGGTTTTGTTCTGAAACCTCCCAGCCAAAGCTCTGACCTGGCAGTCAGTCCTCTCCGAGCCCATGCAGCCTGCACAGAAAGGGCTTCCCAGCAAACGTTTACAAAGCGTATTGAAATGCCCGTACTCAGCCTGTTTGGTTATCAGCTAATTTATTCTCAGGAGTAAAACCCACACTGGTGAAGTCATCCTCGGTCACTGGGCATCCTGAACGATTTTTTGGACAAAGATTCCAATTTTTTTTGGCATCTGCAAAGATAAAAAAGCTTTCAAGTTTCACTAGGCAGGTTTTTCGTGTGTCGTTGGAGATTCCTTTGCATATTTGAAAACTTCTACGGGAAAATTAACTTATGCAAGAATGCTTTTCATCCAGTATGTGTTTCATATGGTTGTTACCCTGATCTAGCTATCCACTATCATTAATCACCATTTTCTCAGCCTTGTTTTCTGTATTCATCTGTTGCATCCTTTCTGATACTGTTATAAAAGCTTTCCAACTCAGTCTGTCTGCTGACTGGATGGTTAAACCATAGGGCTGCCATGGAGTAGTTCCCGCATCACACCTGAGATGCTACTACAACTACAAATGCAGCGGCAAGAGTCTTGATGGCAGCAACAGAAATTTTCATTTCATCCCTGGTATGATTTTACTGCCAGACACATACAAAAGTCAACCTGCAAACGCCCCGTGCTCAGCCGCGGAGGTAACGGACAGGCAGCGCTCAAAGGGCAGCGATGGGGGGCGAGCAGGTTACAAGTGGCATTTTCTTGTCACGTTATGAGCTTCTCTCCTGTCAAATCAAAGAAGAACAAATGGCCCGTTTGTTGCAGAGATGCTGCCCATCTGTGGCTGTGTCTAATCAGAGTTAATTATGGCGAGCTGAGCCTCTGTAATACTCCTGGTCCCTGAGCTCTGGAGGACCCACTGCTTTATTCTGTAGCTTCCACTGCCAACTTCTGGAGCTGCCTATTATCAAGCACCAAAAGGTAGAGATTGTACAGGATCCCTGGCAAGCAACACAAAGCATCTCAGCTTAGTACTAAAGCAATGACTAATCAGAGTGTCCCAGGAGGAAGCTTTGCAACAGCTCTTGCAAGGGTAATGAGGACAATTTTCATAGCTGTGACACTTTAAGCCAAGCAAAAAGCAAGCAATCTTGTTTATTCTTGTTTACTCTCTCCTGGAGCAGCAGGTAACGCAGATCCAAAAGAAAAGGACTCTTCCTGGGAGCAGGATTGTGCCAAGACGGGTTGCAGGATGAACAGCCACGGTTGTTGTTTTATCGTAGCAGGACTAATAGGTAAATTCTATTAATTGCTGAATGCTGTTTTGTTTGGCAAATACAGGAAGCAGTTTACATGGCTACGCCGTGCTCTGGTTCACAGTCCTTCTGAAATAGTATTATTGTAACGGGATAATACTGATTAAGGACAGTTCCCCGAGGAAGGAGGGCCTTTTGATGATTGAGTCATTTCCTTTCCCTGCTCGACTTCAGTAAGATAGCGCTTCTCTCACCGCAGACACACACCCTTTGTAGCCAGAGACTTCTCCAGCGAGGAGGTCAAAAGCACACGCCTGAGGCTTAGGTGGAAATGCCTGAGCGCGTGAGTCCTAAAGAAAGCATTGAATCACCAGAAATGTGCCAGAAGTCCAAGCAGAGACTATTTTTTCCCCCAGCTATTCTGCTTGCCCGTCCCCTTCCAAAACTACAGGACAGTGCTGTCTTTGGCTACGCCACTCTGCTGGAATAACCTTTCAACCCTTTAATCTTTGATTCTTGTTCCCGTACAGGCTTAGCAAATTCATTTGAAAATAGTGATGGGTTTACCGTCTAAGGAAAGGCAACAACACCTCTGCAAACCACTCAAGTTCAGCCTTCTGCTTCTGGATGTGGTCACCTGCCATCAGTGAAAGGCTGACCAAGGCCACTAGCTCAGTTAACACAGATCAGAAATCAGAAATAGCAAATGCTGTTCACTCCTAAACTAGAGCAAATTCAGATTAGGGACCTAGAGGGAAAAGATTCCATGTTCCCTTTCAACTGATGGGCACCAACAAAATCCCAGCTCCCAAACCATGCAAGCAGCAGGGGATCCTAGTCATATAGGAATATGGTAGATAAGAGCAACCCTCAGCCTCTCCTCTCTGATTTTTGCCATGGGATATGCTTGAATGAGCTCAAGTCTAACCAGGGCTTAGCAAGAAAATGTCCTTGTTATCACTTCTGAGCTAAAACTGGGTTCTTCTAAATGTTTTCCCTTTTGAGGTACCGTAATTGCTCTCCGATTAGGCAGGAAACTGTACCAGCATTATTGCTCTAAAGGAGCCAGCGTTATCAAAAAACAACACATCAGGGCCTGTCCTCACAGGAAGGGAATCATAAGTAATCAGCAGTGCTATAATGCAATTGGCTGCTGGTCCCTCCGCGCCGAGGGGACAGAGCACAGAAAAAAAGCATTTTAGGACTTTTTTTTTGTGGCCAAAGTATTTTAAAAGAGCCCTGGTTCCTCTTTGCCTCCCTGCTTGGCTTCTCCAAACATTGCTGTGTTTCCTCAACGGAACATAAAAAAAACCGTGGTGTGTGCAAGAACGCAGCGTGAGGTCCTTCCACCCAAAGGGTTGTTTTGCAAACGGGTGCCATCCCTTCCCTGAACGCTCCACCAGTTTGTACTGGGAAATCCACCCTCACCGGGCAATGTTAGTCAAGGGGAAGGACTGCCCTGGCGTAGCAAGATGATGAAGATCCTTGGGTGACGCAGTTCCTACACTTTTATTCCTTTTCAGGTTTCCTCCCTTGGAAGCTGTTGATAAGAGATAGGTATGCCACAATGTCTGTGAATACGGTACAGGGGCAATGGTGGAGGCAAGGTTGGTTTTCTTGTAAAACTAGCTGACATAATGGCCTCTTAACACTGTCCAAGTGGTGAGATGGCTTAATTTCATCTACTCTCCATCCTGGGGTACATCAATATCATTTGATTGTTAGACTGACCAGGATTTACACATGCATCCATCCATACCTCCATCCATATGTAAACGCATCTACCCGCCCCTACGTACACACTATGAGAACTGTGCAGAGTACTTACATTTGGATTACATAGCAAGAGCGAGCCTGCTCTCACCCTGTTCTACAAAAGGAAACAGAAACATTTAATTTGGTTAATAAAACAGAATCTGACTGGAAAACTCACCTCTTCTTTTAAGCAGAATCTACTGCAGTGCTCTTTTGCTCTGCTTTTACTAGCAGTGTGTTTTGGGATTGGTAGGGATGTGCAGAGATGGCTTCTACTGTTGATCTGTCCAAGTTCCTCACTGTGTCTTCAGATCAGATCTCTTTCTTTTTTGTTTTAAACAATATTTGCTAGTCCAGCAGTAAGAATCAGAGATACCAGGAACCCAGGAAAACTGCTGCATCTGCCAATGTTCGTTTTGATGGCCGTTGCGGAGTATGTTCTCGTCCCAACACAGATGAAGAGGGACGGTCACTCATCACTCATCACAATCTCAGAGTGACACCGAGGTCGGTCACAAAGGGAGCTCTTCGTAACACTACACTGAAGCCTCAACACCACGACAGTCTAGAATAGACAGACTTTTACAGAAGGGTATAAAAATGTCAATCCTCAGGGCTGGTTGTGTGAGAAAATGTCAGGCTTTTAATTCAAGTAGACAAAGCAATGACAAAGACAAAGCGATGAAGAAACCCACCCCCCCACACACCCCCAACAAAATGCAACACTACCCCCCTAGAAGTATCCGTTAGAAAAAAGAAGACAGCAGGTAACAATTTCAAACTCACCAAGTTTCAAACTCAAACTCACTTCAACATCGGCTGAAAGTGACATCTGAGATTTCCAAAAAAGAGATTCTTAGATGTTTTCATAATTTTTCTCTACCATGATTAGCGCCAGTGAGTGGGCTTCCAATAGTTGGTTGTCCTGCTAGAGTAGTTTCCCGGGATGGGAATACTGCTTGAGCCTCTCAGACCTGCAAAATGCTGCTCACAGGAGTGCCCAGATTCTCCGCACTGGGCGCAGGACTCTCCGGCTGTCCATCTTGGGTAACCTGGGCCCCAGACACCAGTTGGTTCGGGAGAGATGGCCTGGGGGAGCATAGGATGGAGTCAAGGGAAGACAGGTCAGAAAGGGTTTCCCGTCTTGGTGGAACACAGGTGGGGACTTCTGGGTCCCACCCTGGTCAGCTGGGTCTGGGGACATGGGGTGATGGTGAAGGAGAAGCTGTGAAATTTGTGAAAACAAATGCAGGGGAGTCTCCTGGAGGAGAATTTTAATAGCTGTTTCTACCCAACTGAGTCTGTCATCAGCACAGACCTTCTGACGATCCCTGGTGGATCAGAAAAGGAAGTAATAAAAGAAAAAAACAAAAAAAACCCAAAAAAATCTGTCAATGAACCATTTTGGAATGTTCCAATATTTTGCTGTTTGGCGAGTTTAACTGTGGGTAACAAAAAGGAAAATATGAGAGCCTTGAGCTGTCAGAGAAGAGGCTGGAAAATCAGATGGTGTCAGGGAGAAAGCTCACAACGTTTTGTGCTTATCATCTGTCCACAGAAATAGAAATATTTGCCCTTCTATCTCTACTTTTCCTGTCTGTTTTTTCCCATCTATTATACATGGAAGTGCTCACGGCTTAATTGAGCCTCCGTTCTAGCATGGTGGCAATATGCAAAGGGATGTGATCACATCCCCCAGTCCCGCGTCCCCCACGCAACCTCTTAACCTCCATCTCAGGAGCCTGCTAAGAGTTCACAGATACAGAGTCTGAAGAGCCAGAGGAAGAACATCCTCTTTGCCAGGGAGTCACGATTTCCCATTTGGTCTGATCTAGGGGTCACCATCCTTCAACCTTGGCGGAAGGCTTTTACCTCAAGGCGTATTGCGAGTACCGAGTTGCTTTTACATCTCGGTTGCTCTCCCTGAGCTGACTTTTGTCGGTTCGGTTGTTTGTTTTAGCGGTGATGTTTTTAAATTGAAGCCTGTGTGCCCAGAAGGCACATAAAACAAGAGGCTTTTAAAAGCCAGAGGATAAATAAAACACAACCTTGAATAAACAACAGGCTTTTGTCCTAATTTCCTTCCATTCCTTAATGGATACTGATAAACTATCTGAATTTCTCAGTGTATTAATGCCACAATGACAGTAATACGAAACCCACAACCTCACAGTAGCAATTATTTGACCAAATCGCTAGCTTTTAGACAAGCAATTGTTTCGTTCAAAGTGTTTTGTAGGCTATCGTGGTCTTACCAGGCTGCTCCTTTCTCTACCCCATCATAGACTATTTCAGCGAGACACGTTTATCAAAGAAAACTGCTAGACTCACTTGGGACTAATACATTTCATAGAAAAAAATATCTTGTTTAATCAGGTAAGAGCATGCACATCATGTTTCATTACTGATTTTATACTGTTACTAAATAATACTGCTTAATTTCTGGATCAAAAGTATTCTTGGTATGTAAGACACTGGCTAACAGAAGTATTAATACTTTATGTTGCTTTTTTCTTCCTATGCAGAGCAGCAACAAAGACATACTTTCAGGACCTAGGAGCATGTTTCTGAGTAAAGTAAGAGAACTGGAGGAAGATGCCAAGGAGACTTCTTTGGGAAGTGGATTCACACCAGGTTAAGCGTAGTCCATGTCGCTGCTTTTGTCAGCCACCACTTCAGGTCTGGTTATTCCAGAGGAACCAACTGGTCCCAGTTTTGCAAACTGAGGTGTGAAGAGGAGTTCCCAACATGGGCTGGGCTGAGACCCTCACCCAGCAGCAGAGATCGTAACTACCATATGAACCACAGGCGAGTTATAACAATGGCATTAAACTCCACATTTTCCTAGAGCCTCTTGGTGACTGTCCCAACACAGCACACACTTTGGCAAGTACCCCTGTCCCCGTATGACTGCCAGCAACCCCTATTTCACCCTCCTCGTCCCACACCGGTGTATCTGCAAAACTATCACTACAGCTCCATCTGTGCCTGTTGTCCTCTACAGTTACTGCCACCGTGACAACCTTTTCTTTATTGTTTCTGGCCATTCAATCATAGAATCATAGAATCTTCATGGTTGGAAGGGACCTTTGAGATCATCAAGTCCAACCATACACACACAAAAAACCCCCTACAATCTCTGTCCCTAGAGCATGCCCTGAAGTGCCAAATCTACACGTTTCTTACATACCTCTAATGCCCTGTCCCGTTCTGGAAGACTATGGTTAATTCCTCCCTTCACCCAGGTTTGTGTAGGTATGTATTTTTTTAAGGTGAGGGTGTTGAAACTCTGGCCCAGGTTGCCCAGAGAGGTGGTGGATGCCCCATCGCTGGCAACATTCGAGGTCAGGTTGGATGGGGCTCTGAGCAACCTGATGATCTAGTTGAAGATGTCATTGCAGGGGGGGTTGGGCTCGATGACCGTTTAAGGTCCCTTCCAACTCAAACTGTTCTACGACTGCCAGTCTATGAGTGCTAATACATAAGTGCTAGTGCTAAATAAATGCCCAAACCTGTACTGAAGTGCAAGGACTGCTCCTACACAAGCTTCTCCCAGTATTTCACTGGCACTGTAAGTAACAGGGCACCTTTTTAGCACTTCAGTTCAGTGGGAATTAGAGCCTGAGACAGGAATTTCTGCTTCCAGCAGCTGCAATCCCTGAGTCCACTCACCCCATTTGTGCTCTAGAGTCTACCAAGGGCAAGTCAAAACAGACCAAACACCCACCCGGCGTTTTGTTTTGAGAACATTCCCAGGGCAAGTCACACCCAATTCATTTTTCTTTCTGAAAGTCTCAGAACAAAACAAGGCTATGCTCGATAACATAAACACACGCGCGCTGAACGCAGCCAGAAATAGGCAGCAAGCAAAACACATTTACAGAAAAATACAACTTTGGGCAAGTCTAGACACAGACAGCATTCATTTTGCGTGTGCATGCACTTAATGTTTATTGCTTGGCAATGGGCTACATGGTAGAAAAAGTGTTTCTTGTCTGTATTGATCCATTCACTCTTGTTTATGTCAGGACAGGTATAACTTTTACCAAAGGGCGGTGATAATTTTCACAACCAGACTTCGCTTTGCTTCAGAAACAAGCAAAGCATCAAAACAGGGCAATTCGTAAAAAAAGACCCATTAAAATATTGCACATAAAATGAATACACACCCAGGGATGAAAGCTGAGAATTCAGAGACAAACGGAAAGCACAATAATTTGCTACGAGAGGAGCGGATGAGCTTCATACTAAATAGCAGTAATATTGGTCCACCTATTGGTTTTCCCTGAAGGCTTATTTTCTCATTTAGCAAGAAGCCAGACCTTACATCATCAGAAACTCAATCTCTGAGCACCCACGTGAGAATCAAGCAGGGGATGGATTCAAGTATCGGAGCCAGCGTGGGTTTCTTCAACTCTGAGTTTAGAGAATAAAAAGGAGAGGATCTCAGCTTCCGCAATGTAAGATAGGCTGGAAAAAAAAAAAAAAGAGATTTGTAATCTAAAATTAATAAGCATTTCAATCGTGAAGGCCAATTAAAGCTCTTGTACGCTCAGCATGGACCCAGAAGAAAAAGAAATGGGAGTCGAGCCTTCCTCTTCCAGTCACGAGCGTTTTCTCCCTCATCCCTGCAAGCATCTCGGACGCTGCAGCGCGCCTTCCGTTCATCCTCGGGAGCTGACGGCGGGCAGCACGGCACAGGAGCAGGTCTGTGAGCGGCAAGCCTGGCTGTGTTATGATGAATTCTCGCAGTTATAATGATTTGGAGAAAAATATTGTTCGGGGGCTACATAAACAATTTTAATTGGCTCAGGCGCCCAAAATGTGCTTTTTTTGTTTGGCTGCCAAGGTTGCTTTCTCGCTTGCTAATTATGTTTCGCTTTAGCTTTCAGCAAAAACAGGAAATAAAGCATCCATTACTCGAATGACAACTTTTCAACAGGCCAACATTTCAACATCTATTGTGTAATTTCCGACCTAGAGCCAGCTGGGAGCTAAGTGCCTTTAGAACCATACATCCCCTCTTACAAGGGCCTTATCAGCCCCCCATGCTCCTAAATAACAGGGCACCACGTTTATGAGGCTGAAACACCGGCCAGAGATGTTTGCCGCTGCTACCCCATGCCCCAGGAAACCCCCTCTGTAACACAAGGGTTCATGAATCCTGCAGAAGAACATCTCAAGAGGTTTTTGCTTTCTCCCGCGGGCTGGCTGGCAGCCACCCCCTCCAGTGCTCTCTGACTGGTCCCCATTTTCATGGCGTTTATTTTCCTCTCTGCCGTAGGCGGTAACAGGTTTCCTCTGCTTAAAAAGATAGCTGGTAGCTCAAGTCAATGCAGCAGGGGTTCAATATTCACCTGCTGCTGGTACAGAAGATAAAAGACGGAGGGAAGAACCGTCACCCTTGTGTCAAGCAGCCATTGGCTTTATTGAGCCATCAGTCCGACACAATGGTTCATTTTCTTCATGCTTGTGTTCAAACCAACTCTTCGTGTCCTTTAGGAAAGTTCAATATAAAGGTATTTGCAACTTTAAATTATCATCATGCAGGTCAGTGGACATGGAACCTGGTGCAAACAAAGCATCCTCAAAACTGTGCTTACAGATGTGTTTTTTTCCTTATGTAAACTCTCTGACATAAACATTGTGGATTAACCTAGTATGTCTGCAAATCCAACTGGCAAGATCCTAGAAAGAGATTAAAATATAGTCTCTCCTCCCTTACACGAAAATATGGTGGTCCCAAGCCACAGCACCAGCAGAAGAGGGCTGGCCTGAGGAGCGCATGCATTCTCCTTTCACATCTCTGTTTCTTTAGTGCTGATATTGATTCTAAGCTCTGATGTATTTTGGTTTGTTTTTTTAACAGGTCTTGTGAGTTAGATATTTCCCCCCCCCCTGCCCCCGAGACGCCCTGCCTTTTGTCGTTTCAAAACACCCCATCGAAACCACCTGGAATAGTTGCTGTGTGCCATTTCCCAGCTCGGGTGGGGAGAAAAAGCTGTTACTCCCCTTGTTCGGCCAACTGAGCTGGAATTGGCAAAGCAAGCAATAGGTGTATACCACGTCGTGGGGGTGAATGAGGATGCCCTTTAAATTACCTATAAAACCCTTTGATTCAAACTGCTGATGTTGCCATAGGCAATTTGCGAAGCTTATTGATCATCTTCTGTTTAAATTAAAGTTTGATGTCCTGGAACAGGCTATTCAGCACAGCGAGCTAATGGGATGGGATGAGATACAGGGAGCGAAACACATGCACACAGGGGAAATGGATTGTGGTCAAAAAGAGAAAAAAAAAAGAGGGTTATATATGCTGAATAGGTTCCACGGGTCAGTTAGCAATAAATATCGTGGTGATAAAAGAGTCCAGTGTGGATATTGAAGGTAGGGGCTTTGCTGCGTGATTAAAGGAAAATGGGCAGCTTGTTAGATAAGTAAAATTTCCGAGAAAGGAGGTGGGAAAGAGAGTGTTAAGATTTACTATAACTGTGTGCATACAAGCTTAGTGATTTCCGCCAGAAATTCAAGCTCCCCCAAGTTTTTGGTGAGTTGGGTTGATGGGAGCCAGTACAGGCAAGAGCTGGCGGACTTCAGGGAAATGTTGGCCAAGGCAGCTTGGAAGAGGTTGTCCCTAATAGCAACCCTCTGGCTGCGTGTCTGTCTTTCCGTCTGTCAATCAATCATACAATCATTCACACTCAAGCGAAATAAAAGCTTTAGAAGGAACTAAAATCAGGCTTTCATGAAGAACGAAATGTGCCTTGCTGAGCCCTGCCCGGCGGGACTGAAGCTTTTTTTTTCCCCGTGAAAATCTACCTTGATTTCATGGTCTTAGACTAATTGTCAAACTTCTAAATATTTTCATTTCACAACACCGCACTTGTCCTGGCATTAGTGAAGCATACGCACTTGGAGAAGGACTATCCAGATAAATTCTGTATTTGAGTTACCAAAGGTGTAACTGAGAGCGCAATTAAACTCACTTTAAACTGGGAAATGGTGAAACCAGTCTTCCCGTAGAAGAATTGAGTCCTGCAGGGCTGTTAAGCAGGGGCCACTGGCAGAATGGTTTGGGAAGCCTTTCTAAACCAGGATTTCTCTCTAAGCTACAGAAGAAGCATTGCAGCAGTGCGGAGGTTGGACAATGTGTGTCCGTGGATGAAGAGGTTTTATTACGTACCCAAGAGGTGGGAGGACAGCAGCTACTCCTAAGCTTGTAAGTACAAGTTAGGACTGCAGGAAGATAGAGTAAATTTTGCCCATGCTGACTAGGAAGTAATTTGATAACCCCCAAAGCTTATTAAAGCTGAAATAGTCTTGGTAAACAGTGGTTCTGCAACGTGTTTGCTGGCAAAATCTCCTGGAGATAAACTGAGTGCTGCTGTTGATTTTAGTAGGAAATTGTCAGACGCTCTCCTTTTTTTCCAATAGTGCTGTAAATATGTAAGCCAATGATTCCTTTAAAAAGGGAAGGCCTGCAATAGATGGACCTACTTATGAGCCATCGAAGAATCCAGGATTTTTGCCTGTGGCTAAGCCCATCCACTGGGCAGCAATGACAGGACACGTCAGCAGCTTTAACTTGCTCTTTGGGGTGGGGATCTTGTTCCTCCATGCTGAAAGCCACTGAAGGGACCTGTAGACTTGGTCTTGCCTCACGTGTGCACTTTAAATGAAGAAGCTCCCAAGCTGCATCTCTACATTCAGTTCTTATCTATTTCTGTTCTCACCTGGGGGTAGTCATGCCCACTGAAATCATTCCTCTTTGCGACTTGCTCCCTGGGCTAAATCCTCTATGTCCTGAGTGGTTTGGGTTGGAAGGGAACTTTATAGGTCATCTAGTCCAACTCCCCTGCAATGAGCAGGGACATCTTCAACTTGATCAAGCTGCTCAGAGCCCCGTCCAACCTGACCTTGAAAGTTTTTAGGGATGGGGCATCTACCATCACTCCCACTTCACTGCAGCTGAGGGGAAAAGTGGCCTTGGAATCTTAAACCTGGTCAGGTCACAGATGCTGGGAAGCAAACATTTATGCTCTCATCCAGAGCAGAAAAAAGACTGTCTCCTCTAAATTTACATTTTATTTCAGCAAGTAAAATCTTTGTGGGAAAACTAATCATGTAAAAATGCAACGGGAGCAAAAGACTTGTAGCCCTAAACATCCATGGTCAGACATTGAGCAAGTTTCCACACCCAACCAATGTGTTTCCCCCTGTTCACCCTCTTTTGGCCACAGCAGGAAGCCTGTACCTTCTCCGAATCTGCAGGAAATCAAGCCCAGGTGTCGCTTGTGGCATTTAGAAACCTGATTTCCCCAGCCTGGAGAGCAGTGGGTGAAGCTGGAGTCCTGGGCAGAGTGCATGGAAGAAATGGGAGAAGCGCTGCCAAGGAAACCCAACTACCCAGATCTTCTGAGAATCACAGCGCGGACTGTGGCGTGGAAAGGTGGTTTTACAATCTCTGCTGCGTTTTGTGTTGCTGTGGGGTCCAAGCTTGTCCTCGTTATGCTTGTAGTCATCTTCTCTCCTGCTTCCAGTCAGTCCCAGCAATAGCTCGTGTTGTTGCGAAGAGAGGGGTTTTGCTGTTAGGGAACGATGGCCTTATGTCTGATCCCGATGCTTCTGTTACAGCAGCAAACGGGGCGGTCCCACGCTGCTTTTCATTTGGCTTGGAAAGCAACAGGAACAGGAGGAGGGAAGAAACTCTGGGAGTAAAGAAATGAAGCCTTGTGACAGCAGCAATATGTCCTGCTTTCCTTCACTTAAAATAGTGATGGTGAGAGGCAGAGGTTTACCGGGAAAGCACGGTGGAAATAAGAAATACAAGTCTGCTCATACGGCCCCCGGAATTACTCAACGGCTCCATACCTCACTTTGCTGCTTTTTGTCTGTTCTGCACGAATACAGAAAACGGTGAGGTTTGAATCATTAACCCTTCTTTGCTGTGAGAGACTGGAGAAACTCACGGGCAAATGTTTCATCTATTTTCTGATACAGGTCCAAGAAGCCCGAATGACCCAACCGCAGCCTAAGCCCTGGCCCGCGGATGTTTTACAGCCATCAAACCTTCACCCCTGATATATATGAGCCGGTACCCAGCAAGTTGTGGTGCCCGGGAAGAGCTATCGCAGGAAGCCATCTGTACAAAGGCAGCCTTTGCAGGAAACCCAGCCAGGCCAGCAACCATTTATTATTATTATTTCTCTCCCTGACAGTTTTCTCCTTGACACTTTCCCTAAACGACGCCGGGGAGGAAGTAAGTTGTCAATTGAAAATCATCAGGTATTATTAGCCGTGGAATGCGAAGTACTTTAGTTAAGAAACTGATGCGTAACAGATTTGCATTTATTTCCTGCAGGCGTAGTTAACAGGAAATCTATTTGTAATAGAAATAATTACAAAACTACAGCGGGCGCTTTTAGAGTCATAGGATCATTTAGGTTGGAAAAGACCTTTAAGATCATCGAGTCCGACCGGCCGACTTTTCCTGAGAAGAGTAATTTTTGCCTGGCCAGAAATTCATGCTCAGGGTTTTGGTGAATTCTTGAAAACACAGAAGGGTTAGAAAGAGGGCTGAAGAGAATAGGAAAAAACAATCAATTAGTGGACAAAGTCTGATAAAAGCTTTAAACAAGTCCCAGAAAAGCAATAGTGCAGAATGCACCTGCAGGATCTCAGCGGACACTCTCCTAAGAAAACAAAGCCAATCCCACCTTCCAAATTGAAATGATGTCTTTTCCATGGCTAAATAGTGGCTGAAATGGCCATTAATTCTACAACCCCCACAGGGTGGTGGGTAGAAAATACAGAAACTGATGCTGAGATTGCAAACTATCATATTGTTCATAACTGTCATTGAAACATTAGGGCACTCATCCCACCTTGGAAATATTTTTCCTCTGCCCAGGCCACTGGCTATATAATTATTATATTTCCTATTATGTAAAATGACCAAAATATCTTTAGAATATTCCCTGAGCAATTGCTATTCATAAAAATCTTCCTAGGTGGAAACTGTAAATCTATAAAATAAATCTAAAATTTTAAAAACGCTAAATCTATAAAACAAGGTTTATCAATTCACTGTAGACAATGTTATTTTAACATTCTGGTGGTTCTATTTGTGTTACCTTTAAAAAAAAAGATCGTAATTCAGCCTTTCCCCAAACATAAACTTTAAGTAAGCGTGAAGTCTGTCATTTCTGCCATGCTCTGCTGTGGGGAAGAGCAGTAGATTTTGGAGCCAGGCTTGTGTTCACCCTGCTACGAACGGCCTCAGGTTGATCACAAACTCTAAACTCGGCCTGGCTCGGAGGTAGAAGGAGAAACGACGCCGGCTCAACGTCGGCAAAAGCTCCTAGCACAGAATAACTCAGCCTAGCAAAATCACACTTTTGCCAACAGAGCGCGTTTCACCCAGGTAAAGCTGGAAGAAGCTCCTCCAGAAGAACGCTTAAGGTTTAAGCTGCGGCTGCGCAACCGGCGTTTTGCTGGTACAGGGTGACGGGACAGGCAAATAGTCCCCGTTTAGGTCTGTCCCGAGTTTCCCGCTCAGCGGGTAGTAAATAGAAAATCAGACGTCAGGAAAGCAGTGCAGAAACCTCTGAGTCTAAAGGGGAATCTCCCAAAGCAGAGATCCCTCCAGTGAACAGGAACCCTGGGGATGTTCCTACCCTGCAGCAGCACCCACAGCCCTCGCGGAATAACCCAGCGGCGGGGCAGGGGGGGGCAGAAATTGCGCAACGAGTTCAATCGGCGCTGAAATGAGGAAGGAAATAATGTGTTAAATGATTTAATTTTCTAAGTTCGCTTTGTTCCTTACAGATAGACCTAGAATCGGAGCTGATTATAGTGCCTTGTTTTGATTAACGGAGAGAGATCTGAGGCAGAGACGTTTCTATCAGTTTCAAAGAGTTGCCACATCTTGTATTTCATTTTCATAGTGGGGTCAGGAATTCAAAGGACATTTATCTGTCATTCTTTATGGCTAAAAAATGATTCTTAACGATGCTAGTTTAATGCTAGTCAACTCCGCTGACCTTACATTTCCTATACTTCAGTGCAATTACTCCAGATTTACACCAGTGGAAGTAGGTACACTTTATCCGACACTAAGTGAATTTACAAGCTTTAAGTAGTCGGTACATGCTCGTTCCACTTCTTGGGGAGTTAGATGGAATTTATAGGCAATCAATTATTTTAGTTGGGTTTCAGCTCTGCATATTCCATCAGTCAGGTTTGCGGTGTAACGCAGCCAGAATTTGGAGGTTAATGGGCCAAGGGCAGTCTCAGAGGCACCCGGGGATGCTGTTGAGATCTGGTCCTCCCCCAGACCATCACTCCTTCTGCCACTGCCTGACAAATCCCGGCACCTCTGCACTGCCGCAGGAGATTAAAGCAACATTTCTTTTGTACTACCCAGTAATCTTTATGCTTGGTGGTAAAGTTAATGTACGGGATTGTCATTCAACTCATTTCACAGCGGCTGCCAAAGAGCCTTCAGAGCACAATGAGGGTCTGTCGCTACCAGCCTAGAGCAGATCTGAGCCAGCAATCCGGGGGTAAAAGCATCGCACACCCACCCGTTCCTCAGTTTCAGTGCAGAAAGCAATCGCTGGAGAGCAAACGCAATCACCGTCGCCTCTAAATGAATCATTAAAAAGCATCTAGGATTCCTGATGCTCAGCCCTGTCGCAACTACTAGAAAGCACCTCCACCCCCCGAAGTCTCTAATTCTCGGGAACTGCAACTCTCTTGAGGCTTAGTGAAAGGGGAAACGGGGGAGAAATGTGTACCAGACAGCTCTGTTCTTTAGCGAGTGTGTTCCTTTTAATAAGGAATGAAGACAGGCTCACAGAGCCTATTAGCTCTTCCACATACACATTCATCGGGAAGGGGAATTAGTTTCTGGCGAGCACACAGCCGCTGGGTAACACAAAGGCAAGACTCCTTTAATCTTCTGCAGCAGGATAGCGGTGTCCGGGCTTGTCAGAAGCTGCAGGAGGAGTGATGGCCTTGTCACTGACAGCCTTCTAATTGGGTAGTAGAAAGCAGCTCTAAAGGATGTGTTTGTGCCAACAAGTGTGGCTTGACATCAAGAAGGATCTGCTGGGGAACGGAGAGGGGGAGGACAGCGGTACCGCAGTGCTGGATGATGTCCGAGCCCAGCAGGGCTTGGGCTTTACAGCCAGCAGAGCTTGAGCGTGCTGAGGTTACCCGTAGCTGGTGGAAAGCTACGGCAGCGAAGATGTTATTTGACTGGAACCAGAAAAAATCGGGAGCGGATGGCCTGGCTGCTCTGCCAAAAAGGGGTCTCTGCATCCTGGTGACGAGGCTCAAGCTCACAAATTGCCAAGATGGGAGACACTAGAGCTGCAAACACTTGAAAGCATACGCCCACCATGGGTTTGTCCACTGGTCATCCAGTCCTCTCGCTCTGTACCGCTAAACCGCCCAGTTAGCATTCCCGTGCTACCTGCTGCATTGCTGGGATCCAGCAACCTAGATCCACCAGGACCTCCTGTGTCGGCCCCTGCTTCTCCAAACATACTACAAAGCAGCAGCAGAGCCGACAGAAACTTCCAACTGGAAAACACAGGCAACTTTCTAACCTGCCTTCACTTAAATATTAACATATGCTGAATAATTCCACCTTGAGACCTTGATGGCACTCGTCCGAGACAGCAAGTCGGTGGAGGCTGGCTGATACGTATGTGATGTGAGTTGCTGCACCGACGCGTCACTGGGCTTAGTTGACTCTAGAACTAAGTCAACGGGGAACTGAAACCACAGTTTAATCTGAAAACGCTCAAGCCTTCTCTAAATATAAATAAAGGCTAAAGAACTCACTGCCTGAAATATCTGGAGAGCTGTAGCAGAGGCGGGATGGGAGAGGCACCCGGCCTCAGCTGGAGGCTCCGGCCGGAGCAGAAAATGCAGGCAAGCACACCCAGGCTTCTTCAGGCTTTGCTGTTGTTCCTGCTGGCCAGGAAGAGATTTGAGTAGATGACATCAGTGAAGGAGTCTGAAGGTCCCAAAAGGGGCTAAGAAATTAGAAAGGAAACCTCCAGGGAAAGGTCCACTCCAGAGCTGTCTATTGTTCTCCTTCTGAGTATATTTCCAAACGGAGGGTGGTCCCAGCCGTGCTTCCAGTGGCACCAAGTCCGCACAGAACTTCTGTCGGTAACAGCAGAGAAGCAAAAATCAGCAATGGGTGATGGGGACCAGATGGGGTGGGAAAGGACCAGACACTCTGCCAGCAAGCCTCTCAGCATCCCAGCTCTCCCCCTTTGGCATGCCCCTGACTTCTCCGCGTCTTGCCAGAGCAAGGCGGTGGCACTGCTAATAGCTGTGGAGGTGCTCCAGGGATGAGCCGGGTGCTTCAGAGCCATAGCGGGTGCAGAGAGCAGGGAGGCAGGACAACGGGCAGCTGCCAGCAGGACATTCCCCCGTGGGTCGCACGCTGCAACCCAGCAAAAGCAAAAGGATCGCACCGGGATAACTTCAACGCTCGTAGACAAGATTATTTAAAAAAATGTGTCAGGATTGATGAATAGTCCAACAAACAGAAGAGTCTGATAGGGCCACTGTAAAGAGGAGATGTCGTAACGGCATGGAAAGATGCCAGTTGTGCCAGAACCAACACCATTTTCTCATTTTAATGGTGCTTACCCGCAGACTGGTGTGCGTGGAGGGGAAGCCAGGCAATTCATACCCCGAGCACTTAGAGGTAGCTAATAATTTGGTCAATGGTGGAGTGCAGCATGTTTTCCTAACATCTGCGGTAACTGGAAATTTACCCATCCAATTTTCTCCTCTACCCCAGTCACAAAGGGAGATCACTCCAATTATTTTTCAGACAGAATTAGGGCTGATGTTTACCATTATCTCCCTGGTAACCCTCTTCTCATGACTACATTATGCAACGTAATTGTAAAGCCGCCTCAGCTCACTGGGGTTATTATTAAATGCACTCTGCTCCTTTTTTTTTCCCAAGGTCAAGGTTAATAATTAGGTGGCGGGTATGCCTGTGGCAGAGCTTTGTTATGTAGAAAAAAAAGAAGCAATTTAAAGGATGCATCAGACATTCCCAAGTGAGGAAGTTTCTGTGGCGTGTTAGAAGATCTGCTGAAGGTGGGCCAGCGAAGTCGGGTGAATTAGTGAACGTGACATGGTCCAGCACGCCGGTCCAGCAGCCATGGATGAGGCTTGGACAGGCTGCAGTATGAAGCACGTTAGATGAATTTCTATGGGGAACGTGGGAAAGTGAGTGATGAGATTCAAAGCTGAGCTCCAGCGTCTGAAATGGAAGAGGTGAACGCGACTCCTCTGTGCTGCAGTTTTTATTTGAGCTGGTGGAGCAACAGTGAATCGAGCTGTTTGGTTTTTCTTCTGGACGTTTTTTTCCCAAAGGTCCGTGGTTCTTGCCCACGATGTGTAAGCACATTACACAGGTCCCAGGCCATGTATTTTTGAGGGTATGCATGTGCGTTGGGGTGGGACAGCCACTCAGCAGGAGGTCTCGCTGTTTCCCTGGCCAGTCAATGGTACCTCCGGCAACGCCAGACATGGCGGCGATTTGCCTGGTTGAAGTTCAGAGGCTGGAAAAGGAGGATGCGGCCAGGAACAGAGAAACTGAGGCGCAAAGTCTTGCCCAAGTGAGTTCTCTACTCGGAGGCCGAGCGGGAAGAGAACCTCCTCTCTCCTATCTGCTGCCTGCTGCCCGTTAGACCACTCTGCCTCCTTGGTGGCACCAGGATGGCCGTGTGAACTAGGTGACGCCAGACCGACTCATTAGAACGACCTCCTATTATGTTTCATTTGGGAAGATGGCTTTATCGCGTGTTAAAGCCCCAGAGGGAATTAAAAGCAGAAATAACAACATTACACAGGGGAAGAAGAGGACTGATGTATTCCTGGAATGTTGTTAGACTTTCTGGTGTGTTGCCAGCTAGTGCCAAGGTTACTCCCGCTACCTGGTGACTCTCCCAGACGATAACACGAAATGCGCGTTGGCTCCAGCCAGCGGTAATCTTAAAAAGCTACTTTGGTTTGGGAAACAGCTTGGAAAGCAGCAAAAGATGAAACTGCGTGACAGGCAAGTCTATATGTGTCTCTGTGGGTTTACGAATACGTGCATACAGGCAAAAATGTGTAATTATACACACATTACATATACACGCACGTACAAATGTGTGTGTGTATATAAAAATAAATAAACAAATAAATATATCTATACACACGAGCGCATGTATATATAAACAGGGGAGACTGAGCTGCCGTTGCTGGTTGGCCTATGGCTCCCTCTGAAATTTTCCCCGAGGGAATTGCTTTCCCAGTCACCGGTTATTTTCTAAACCAAAAGTATTTGCGGGTCCAACCCAAAGCCCATTTCGGTTCAGATACGTCTCTCCTCTGACGTGTGTTTGTTGGGATGAGATATTTAATACCAAAGTAAAAAACTGTCCCCAGTGCCCTATTGGGGTGATTCCCATGCATAAGCAGAGGAGAGAGTCCTCACCATGGAAAAAGGCAGAATTAAATGAAAGGACTCTACTGTCGGGCAGTAGCCGTATGAAAGCAGTAGCCTCATGAAAACCATGACAGGGTAATTGGATGTGGCTTGTGTGCAAGGGCTCGATGGGAGCGAGAGAAATCAATAAAAGAAGAGAGAGGAAATGGGGAGGGGGAACCTTTCACATTTTTTGCAGCAAAATATCCCTTCATCTGACTGCCTGTAACTTACTTTTCATCATCGGCGGTGTGACCTGCAGTCGAAGATATCTCTCAGCTACAAACACAGACTTGGTGGTTTGGGTTGTTTGGGTTTTTTTTCATCTCTGTTGCTTGTTGAAGAAAATAAGGCAAAACAAAACTATGTAACTGCTCAAACTTCTTTATGCGCCAGGCTTCTTATCTACCATCTGGACCTCACAGTCCCAGGGCAAACCTCACCCCGAGTGTGGTTTTTATTGTTCTGGTTTGTTTTCTTCCAGTTCAAAGGAAAGGTTAACCCCCAAAAAGAGAAGTGCGTCCTTGGTCAGGAGTCTTTAAGTTCTCTGAATCACACTTTACCAAAAGGCTCTAAAGTACGTTCAAGTTCGTGCATGTGGTCATCACTGGAGGAGGACTCTTCATCCTCGCTATCACCACCTCTGTCCCCAGGAAAGTTAGAAAATATGCCAGCTAGGAGAACGACGTGGAGTCTCTGATAGGAAAAAACACACCCAAACCAGCACTTGTGGAGCCTGCACAGGCCAGAACAGAAATTACTGGCTAAAAAAGAAATCTCCAGATCCGTGAAAAGGCAATAAATACGTTTGGGTTTTTTTTCTTTGAATGATGTGGTGCCTTTGATGTCATTAGTATTACATAGTGGTGGTACGAGTAACTGTTGCTATGGCATTGCTTCTCCGGTGGCATAGTCTAATGTCCTCAGCAGTAGCTGGTTTATGTTCCTCCTCAAGTATTCTGTGCTCTTCAACAGAGACCAAGGTCTCAGCTGGTTCTAGAGCGTCAAAGACGTGTTCAAAAAACCCAAACCAGCCCAAACTTTCCATTTCTTTAGAGCATCATCCAAAGGGCTGGTGTGTCAAAGCTTCCATCCGGCGTGTGGAGGGAAGGAGATGGATTCTTCCATTTTGCAAACGGGTAAACTGAGGAATGGAGCGGAGCAGTGGTTATTCTAACACCAAATGGTGGGTCAGTGGCAGAACATAGCCCAAATCACAGAAATCCTTATTCCTCTTTGCCACCTTTCGTGTTAATCATTCACCTTTCGCCACGGTCTTGACTTTTCTGTCCCACGGAAAGCGTCAACAGAAAATCGAGTCCACCGTCACTGAGATGTAATTCTTGTACCTACGCAGAGACTTCAGTCTTCATAAACTGTATTTTAGGCAACCAGCATTACCGACTACTAAGGGCAGCGAAGTTAATCTTACTGAACACAGGCTTCTCTAAATGGGGGTAGCTGGAGATAGTTCAACAGTATCCCTAAGCCCGAGAGGGAATAAAGCTAGGATATACTAAAGAAACAAAGGTAGGAGCACTGAGACTGAGTGCTGGTGGTGACGATGATGATCCTGTGGCCTTCCAAAACCGCTCTGAAAATACTCACTGAGTCCAAGAGGGGATGTTTCTTTGGAAACAGGCACGTTGAGCTATTTCTTTAGATGACTCCGCTCATAGAAATGACGCAGTTTTATGTCAAATGTTCTTGTTGAGAAATACCTAGAAAAGTCCAGCCAACTTATTCATGGCATGTTATTCCAAGCCCTGAATCCTAACTAACAGCAGATTTGATCTCAGCCGTGCTCCAAGAACTGGTCTGTAGCGTGCGTGATCTATATTAGTAAAAGTTAATTGCAACCCAAACTCATCCCACGGGATTTTCAATCAATGCACGCACAAACAAAAGCTGCACTAAAAAGCACTGGAAAATACAGCTTCACAGAGAAAGGGACAATGGAAAGAAAAGCCCTCACTAAAAATAGTGCTAGTCTTTTTGTCCCTGTGCAGGAAATGTCGGCACCACCAATTCTAGCGCTGAATAACGCTTTGTCTTTGGGAACATTATTCAGCGGGAGGCAAAAGTAAATCAACAGCCAGTTCTGCTGAGGGAAGTAAACATTTGCAGATTGAGGCAAAAAGGTATTGAGGGACTTGCCCAAGATCAAAAAAAGAAGTCGCTTTTGATTCCTGGTCATCTGTTCTGGTGGGACACAAGAGTCCTCAGCTGGAAATGCCAAATTTCACTGTCCAGAGCAAGAGTTTATTATATGTAAACCCAATAAAGGAAAATGGAATTGTCCCAGAAAAGTCTATGTCTTTGTTCCTCAAAGGCGTTGGAAGGTGCAGCTCTTGGTGAGCGCGCCGAGGACCTTCTTGCTGGGCTTTCCGCTGCGAATCCAGTGGGAACTGCCACTAAATGCCAGCGCAGAAACGTGAAGAAAAGGTGCTTCCAGAAATGCCACTGGGGCAAACCACCCCCCAGCAGTTTGGTAGACACCCACCAGGCCAGGACACTGCTTCTCGGCACCTTCTGTCCACCTTCTGCCACACTAGCGCCTGCAAAGCCGCGCTTTGGCTCAGCTTGAAACCCCGCCTGATCCGCGGCGTTGCCTGGTGTCTTTGCTCCGTGCTTTGTTCGAGATACCCTGACAGCTTTAATCCTCGCGCCGCATTTTCCCATTCCTGTTTGTCTAAGCAAATCCAGTTTGAGCACCGTCCCGTTCAGCACGGTGGAGCAACACACGTTATTACGTTACGTACCAGCAAATTGACTGGGATTTTTCTCACTTTTCTCAGCTCCCGGTTTTGCCTGGCGTCTCTCCTTCATAGGAAAGAGAGAAAACAAGGAATAATCTTGTGGGTTTGATTATAATTCTTTTTAGACAAGGAGACCATGGAGTGGTCCCGGCACTATCACAAGCACTGTGCTTAAAGACCTGACTTTTTCCTAGGAAAGTCTGTTCTGGATCTGCCCGAAAAGGACGACAATGAAAGGCATACAGATTGTCCTCTTCAGCTTCTTTATCGCACGCTGTTCCACTGGTTTTACGCCGAGAAGCTTTCTGCAGGTTAAGGGACTGATCTTGCAAAGCAGGGAGCATTCTTGGTCCGTCCAACTATGGATATGAGGAATATCTCATTAGCTTCAGGGACGTTGTCTGATAGACCTGAGGGAGGTTGACCAAAGGACGGAATACAAGGGTTGCAAAAGCTTAAAAAATTATGTTTTCCCATAATCACTGGTCACTGTGTACTATAAGTCCTCATTTTTCTGTTGTTTTCCAAAGGAATTAAGTAGTTCCTTCTGTGCCAATGTTGATGGTTTTGTCCTTCACCAAAACTTTCGAACCAGCTGATCTCTTTTAGATAGACAAAGGGACAGAGGTCTTAAAGATATTAATTTCCTGTGAATTTTGGAAAAATAAATAGATGGGAGGCAGCATGCCAGTATGTCTCAGTGTACGCACAACTGTGTCATCTGAAACCAGAAAATTTACTGGGCGTTATGGAATTGTTCACATAATTCCACCAGGAGCTATTCAGAATATGAATACTCCAATCATCAGGGAAATTTTGACTCAGAGTTTATATTTTTATTAAACTCAAGACACAGAGCCAGGAGAAACCAAGCTCATAGAAATGTCTTTTATTATTATTATTATTATTATTATTATTATTATTATTATCAGGTTTTAAATCCTTATGCATGTTTTTGATCCAGTTTTAAATTCAATTTCTGATTTTTTTAAAGCAACATAATAAAGTCCCTAGCTGAATTATTATTATTTTTGGAGGGAGGGGTGTGGTGGGGCAATGGTTTAATTATTCAGTCTTCTGGAAAGGTTTACGTTTTACTTTTCTGATGACGGTGTAAATACATCAGAAATTAAATAGTCACATTCTAATTCAGTCCTGTCCGCGAAAACCCAACCAAAGAGCCTTTTCCTTGAACAGAAATAAGAGCGACTGTCATACTGTAATGGCTTAAAATACATCGGAGATAATGTTTTTATAAGAAAGATTATTCTTTTATAATAAGAAAGATGTGTTCTAATGACCAGGGATGGCTCTAAAGTATTGCGAGAGCTTGGTTCAAAGCCCCTTGAAATGAATAACAGTCCTTCTGCTGACATTACTAATCTTTGAATCGGGCTCATTAATGTATTGCAGATATTATATCCCTAGCTGCCAAAAAGCTGAAAAAATTAGAATGTAGTCATAAAAATAGACATCAAATACATTCCTCTTCTGGGAATTAATATAGAAGTGAAGTATTTCTACTACTACTCAGTAGCTCTTTATTACAGATATTTTCTTGCTGTTTTCAAAGTAATTAACGGGGCAAGCAGTTCATCTCATCCAGAACTCTGCCTCCAGCAACGGCCGGTATCTGATGGCACAGAGATTGGGAAATGCTCGAATTTGCTGTGACAGTTTTCACTCCGGCACTGTAAATCAGTCCTTTCCGGGATGTGCCGTGCTGATGGAGAGGAGGAAGGCTGGGAGGGGAAACAGAGATATTCAGGCAAGACTTGCCCATCTTTAGCTTCTCTGTGATTAATTACAGATCGATACTTCGTACTCTCCGCCTTTTATAGCTCATTAACATCAAACGGTGTCAAGATATAAATTTGTTGTACTGCTTGCCAAGAACTAGGGGATGTCTAGAAGCAGACACCCGCGGATGTTCACAGGGGGCTACAAATGAGACACAATTGAGCTGACCAATTTGAATCCTAGGTGGAAAAATAACACTTAGGTTCTTTGCCTGTGGATCTCAAGGTACCGTACAAAAATGCGTGTGCGTGTGGGCATGTGCATATGTGTGTAAGAGAAGGAGAGGGAGAGGCGAGAGACGGTGACCGTCGCTTTGGTCCTGCCTGCAGCTGAGAAGAAGCCCGTAACAGGGAACCGGGCACTTATTTTTTTCCAGCCCTTGGGGTCATTTTCAGGTTGCCCACCTACCTGAGCACCGAGAAAGTGATATTAAATGCCCTTGTTAATGTGAAAATGCAACGTCAGCTGGCGGGGAGCCCCGGCTCTGTCCCTTTAAGAAACCCAGCGAGTCGTGATGCTGCTGTTTGTATTGCTAAACCCCCAGGAGTCCAGTTAAGAAACGGGCAGCTGTCTCTTTAAGTGTGATTTCCTTCTATTGTATTTGAATCGTGATCAGGAAAAAGGAAATGAAACCAGAGACCCGGGGCTGAGCCACGGAGTTAATCACAATAATAGCGATGCTCGGCTCCCCTTTTCCAGCATCCCCACCCGGCTCCGGAGCATGGTCAGAGCTGCCCGGGCAGAAAGCCTGAGCGGAGCCCGGGGAGCCCCGGGCTGGGGCAGCGGTGGCAGCCGAAGCAGCCGCTTCCCACCCTCCGCCACCAGCGGAGCCGGCGGAGCGGCGGCGGGGGCTGCCCCGGCGGGCGGCGCGGCGGGGGAGCGCGGCGGGGATGGGAGGTGAGCGGCGTGCGGGGCCGGGGCCGGCGGGGGAGCGGCGCGGCGGCAGCCCCAGCCCATATTTCTCCTCTCTCTCGCTCTCTCTCTCTCTGTCTTTGGTGTTGCAGGAGGAAATCCTGTGAATGTCATTGGGGGGCGGAGGGGGAACTCGGCTGGTGACAAGGCTGCGAGAGCAGACAGCCTTTGCGGGGGCAGCGGGGGCAGATCCCACCACAGGCACGCTACAAAGGAACAATCCCTGCCAATGTCATCGGCCATCGAGAGGAAAAGCCTCGATCCTTCCGAGTAAGTGGCCTTCTTTTCCTTCCCCCCCCCCCTCCCTCCATGACCCCTCTCTCCCCGGGAGCCCTTCCACGGCCACTCACCCTCCCCACCGCAGCCACTTGGCCACCGGCATTGTGTGCCCCGCAGCCCCCTTCCCGGTGGCGGGGAGCCCCGCTGCTCCTTCCCCCCCCGCCCCGTTCCCCCGGCGCCGTCAGCCCCGCCGCAGCGGGGACAGCGGGCACCGAGCACCGGCGGCCGCGCTGCGCCGGCCCCCGCCTCTCCCCGGCCCCCGAGGGGCTGGCGGTGGGGTGCAGGTTGATGAGAGCCCCCCAAGTTGTGGGAAAGAGCCGTCTCCGGGGGCAGAGAGGCAGCAAACCCCCCCACCCACCCACTCTCAGGCAGGGGATTTTTCCATCCGCGCATCCCACCCCGGGGTGCTGGGAAGGGAAAGGCAGAGCATCGCCCTGTCCACATCTGAAGGTGGGGGAGGTTTTTTGCATTTGGAGGGACCATCTCTGCCCCATCTTTGATCTGCCCAACTCGCCGGAGCCGATTATAGCGAAAGGTCAGAGCTGTTATCTGCGGGTGCCCAACTTCCACATTTTCGTAATGCAACTTTCTGGTATAAACTGCTTTGGTGGGGGGCAGGGTGTCCTGCAAAAGGCACGGAGAAAGACTCGATTGCCGGGATGGAGAAGATGAGAATTTCCCTCCCTGGGTTTCCCATTCAGGGAAGGGGCTGGCTCTGGTGTCCTGATCCAGGGACTGTGCTCCGCAGCCCTCCCTGCGGGCATCCTGCCGGGCAGAGGCACCGTAACTCAGCCTAAAGTCAGTCATTTCAGCCCTCTACGTGCTAATACTGCGCTTATGCTTGTCTGGAATCATGATAAGAGGGAAGAAAAAAAAAAAATTATAAAATCTCCGTTTTCAGATAACGCTTAAAACATTGCTCTTAGCAAACTTGAGTCATTCGTGGTTTGTTTCCTCTGAGATACTAAAAATGCCATCGTGTGAAGCCCCGAGTGAACGCATGGGAACTGTTTCTTTTGTGGATTAAATCCCATGTCACATCTGATGTTTTCTATGTTACATTTTCTCTTATTTTATACTGTTTTATAAGAAACAATAACCCAAGCGCCTTGGCATGCGATGTCCAGGTTTCAACTACAAAGTTTTACTAACCTTTATTTATTTACCTACCTTGTGTTCTAGTGAGTGAAGTGCTGGCTTAGAAATCTAGGAACATCAAAAAGCTAATGCATAAACCAGCAATTCTGTTCTGCGTAAACATCCGCCGGGCTGTTCCGGAGTTTAGGGCTTTCGGAGAGACCTGAACGCCCGTAAGGTGAAATATTTTGGGGTACATCTGAAGTTTCAAAGAATGGGTAATAAGGGATAATAATGCACGGTTCCTTCTATTGGAAGGCTCGCAGGACTTGCCGGAGCGGAGGCCACATGTTAGGGAGCATTGGGCCCAAAAGAATAAACTCGGAAAAACGAGGGCCTAATCGCCTGTAGAGTTCCCCACGATTTTAACGAAAACTCACAGAGCTGGTAGGAGAGGGATGTTATGACACAACTTGCAGAGCACAGCAGTTTAAACCTAGAAGAGTGAAAACCAGAACAGAATATAATCAGATAATATCTCAGGGCCCAGCTTGCCTAAATAAAAAACTGCAGGATCAGTTTCTCAGCACAGAAGTTCTTGACCAGTGGCCGTTTCTCCCTGCTGAAGAAAGTAATTTTTGCCCAGAAAACCGCTGACCCAGTAAATAAGTGGTAGTAATATGATTTTTTCCTGTTGCCTGCTGGAAATTGGGAGCAGCCTGATCCTTCTCCGTCAGTGTCGGTCTCCTCTGCCCCGAGCAGCCCGGGAGAGGGCAGAGAGGGACAGAAACAAAGCATTTGAGGGACTCTGGGCTAGACGGAGAACCCAGTAACATACGAAAAAATTTGGGGCTCTGCTCTACCAGATATTGAGCACCTTGGTCATCATCCAGCAAAGCATAAATGTATATACACGCCTTCCTTGCCGCTAGCCGCAGGTTTAACATTAAGCAAAGTGCTTAAAGGATTGATCCAATAGTTTTTTTATTCCCTGGGGTTTGGGTGCAGCCCTCAGTGGCAGCCCCAGGTCACTGCAGACCCCGCAGAACTGAGCTCAGGTGCTTTTCTTTTAGTTTTTTTTTGCTGATTGGTTTGGGGTTTTTTGGCAGAACTCGTAAAATTTCGCAAAAAAAAAAAGAAGAGAATTCCTTAAGAAAGTAGCTTTGAAGAAAATTCTTGCTTTATCCCCAGGTCTTACCAGAACCATCCTAGATTTCAGAGCTTTTTAAAAAGGGAAAAAAATACCATGCCTGAATTGTCAGTGCTAGTATCTCTTTTCACTCAGGGATGCGTAAATCCCAAATAAGTATTTGAGCTTTTAGCATAGACCCATCCCACGGGATTCAAGTCCTCAGCTGAAGGGAAAATAAGAAGTCCCGCAGTAACACCAGGTGAAATTCTGGTTCTGTTAAAACCAGCAGCAAAACTTAAACCCGTTGGGCAACAGTCTCATCGGTTGCATTCATTCATTTCACGCCGTTCGGAGAAACGACATCCTCAGACTTAGTCTGCAAATTTACATTTCCCAACGGAAAGTTGACCGCGTGTAAAATCCCTCGGGGGCCTTTTCCAGTCCTTCAGCCCTTGGCGAGGCAGAAATTCCCTTTGCTTCCAGCGGCACTAACAGTCGAAGCTTGCGAGCTCAGATTTACAGTACGTTCGTGTATTTTGGGGTTCATGCACCGACGCTTTATGGTACTGCTGGGGTTCTTCCGTAAATTTTAGGTCAATTCAGAGGTTGTCTGTGCTGATCAGGTCACTTACGGTTGTTTCTAGGTAAATCTTAAAAATCTTGTCGAAAGAAAGCATTTTTTTTAAAATGGAAATGAGAGCATTGCTACGTGCTGTGGACAAAAGAGAATGATTTGAAAATGTGAAGAATATAGTAAGAATTCCCAGGACTTTGTGGGTGTTGGCATCTGTCGGTCTGCACAGGCATAACCAGCGTTTCTACGGCATGGTGAATATCCAGGCAGCTTTTTGAAAAAGTGCAGTCTTTCGTTAGGGAAGAATCGGGTTATGGGAAAGATATTTCTTTTATAAGAACGGCATGGATTGAGACACCGAGCAATTCATGTTCTGTCCAGCAGAAGAAAAATGCTGTATCTACACGAATACCAGTGTCCCAGTGAAGTCGTAGATACCTTTACAGTAATTAATACACACGGGTGATACAGAGATTCTCACGTTTATGCATTATTCTTTGAAGAAAAATGAAAAAATTAGTTGGCAACTTTTTGGATGATCTTATTAACTCGTTAAATTTTAAGCTGTTCTCTTTTTTTAAAGCAAAAGAAGAGTGAAGTCCTGCTCCTCTTGTGTCCGAAGTGGACAAATCGCTGCCTCCGCTGGCAGAAAAAACAAGGATGTAATCCCCGCTCTAACTTGACCGCTCTTGCGTTTCGTTTTTCCTTCTCCTTCTTCTCACGTGGATGCTTTGGGAGTACATTTTCCTTCTCCAACGGTTCTTTCCTTCCCTCAGGGAGCCGGTGGATGAAGTCCTCCAGATTCCCCCTTCGCTGCTGACATGCGGCGGTTGCCAGCAGAACATCGGGGACCGCTATTTCCTGAAAGCCATCGACCAGTACTGGCACGAAGACTGCCTCAGCTGCGACCTGTGCGGGTGCAGGCTGGGAGAAGTGGGGAGACGGTTGTATTACAAACTGGGCAGAAAGCTCTGCCGACGGGACTATCTCAGGTACGCCACCCGCTCCTCCTGCCCTCGCTCCCCTTCCTTCCATCGCTTCGGCTTTCCTTAGTCATTTAATTAGCGTAGCTAGTCAGCAAAGATGCGTAAAAAAATCATTTTGGGCTACTTCTAAACATAAAGCCTGACACACAGCGCCTCAGGTTTGCAATCTCAGGTTTACAATATGGGCTCGTATATTTTGGGGGGTTGATGCACAGATGCTTTGTGGTACTGCTGGGGTTCTCCAGTAAGTTAGAGATAAATCCAGAGGTTGTCTGTGTTGATTCAGTCACGTAAAATTGTTTATAGGTTAAATCTTAAAAATCTCATTGGAGAAAAAAAAAAAAAAAAGCGTTTTTCACTGAAAATGAAAGCGTCGCTACCTGTTGTGGGCAATAGAGAATAATTTAAAAACGTGAAGAATATAGTAAGAACTCCCAGGACTTTGGGGTTGTCGGCGTCTGTTGGTCTGCACAGACATCACCCGATAGCTCCAGGGGAACCGTGCAGCGTGGGATTCCGTCAGCTGGAAATTGGGAAAAGGTGATGAATTTCAGCAAGCTCCCCCTGAGATCACAACGAACTGGTTCCCCCGGATGGTTTTCAATAGTTCTGTCCTTCTCTGAGCATTGCCTTGGAGCTGGAAGGTCCGTAAAACCAGGTGCCAAGATTGGCAACTGGTGAGAGATCATTCACTTCTCTCACTTAAGTACACGGTATCCAAGGTAACTGAATTAAATTCATTTTCCTGACGCAGTGATATCAGCTATATGAGAGGTGCTTGCTTCCACTAGCCAGCAGGGCTACTGGAATCAAGGCACCTGCCTGGTGTCTGAAGGCACTGCCTTTTGCACAGGGATCGATCCCCGTCTTTTTCTGCATCGCTGGCAAAGGTATCTGGGACGCTTCAGGCGGAAGGATGCCACGTGCTGTGTGTTTATTGCAAAGCTACAACCAGCACAGGGAAGTTTGAGTGCACTAAGCTTTGGATCCAGCGGATTTTTAGGATTCTCAATCCTGGTCCTAAATAGACAAGAATTTACCCATTTTGCTGAATCAGATCCTACCAATACACCTGTTGCAGGTCTTTTCATTAACATCTCTCGGCCTGTCTGTTTTGCCAAAATTTGTAAGATTAAACTGAGATGAAGATATTTCACAAAAATTTACAATAAAGGATCTTTACATTCTTGATTACAATTAGAGTATTGATCTTCGCTGTGCGGGTTGCGCACTGTTCCCTCTAACGGATCCCTAATGTCACAGGAGGTCTGTGGAACAGAATAGCGACACTTGGTGTTTTTCAGCTCCCTTCCCGAAGTCTGATTTACCTGCCAATAAAAACTAACCCAAAATCTCTGTGGAATTCCTAATTATGGTGTTCCTGAGCTTTACCGACGGGAATTTTGCTAAGCAGAAACTAAGAGCTGAGTTCTGCTAATGGGGCCGCTTGTAAATACTCGGCATAAAGAACAGTCCGGCAGTGATCCACTGTTAGTTACACTTTCCAAATGCTTTTCATCTTACAATGGAAGCAACAGAAAGAATGGCAATACAGTGAATGTATTTTCTTGCTCTGAAGTTCAGCATTTTTATTTATTTAATAAGGCAACATATAATCTCTTCCCTTATTAATGAAAAATTTGGCAACCTTTTTGTAACCTTAGTATTACTTTTGTTGGGCAGAAGTAAACACTGACATCTCCTGGTAGATGAAAGAAATTTTATCTTTTCCCCTTAAAGATCTCTTAATTTAGCAGGCACCCTTTTTTTCCAGCTCAGAGGATGATACAAAGCAGGCACAACATATGTAAAAGAAGTGCAGGAGGTGGAAAAACTCTTTCCAGAATTAGTATGGAAACTTAGAAGTCGAACTCAATAGGTCTATACTCTGAACAAGTGATACGTAGTATTTCTTCCCCCTTTTAAGAACAAAATAATAATGTATTTCTGCTTATTTATTAATGATTTGACTTACAAACTCTGTAGCCAGCAGACTGCATGAAAGGCTGGTGTTCAGCCGTAGCTGAGTCCGTCTCCCTGCTCCAGCTGGGATGTGTGTGGAACGGCAGTGTGCTCTGGGAAGGGAATACATTTCTAGTGCGTTCATTAGAGGCTCCTTTTAATGGACAATACCATAACAAGCTCAGCAGGGTTTTTCGATGCGGATTAAAGAGCGGTCCACATCATAAAATTGTTTGGGCTAGCATAGGAATCTAGAAGGTCTTAGCACTTGGCCTTCTGAAACCCAGCAGGAGTGACTTTACGGATGTTTGAGTTGGAAAGAATCTCCAATGTGGAGGCAACAACAAGAGAGAGGGGAGTCTTAGACCATGGCTTGTGTCAACTCCTTTCTGTAAACTACAATAGCAACAGCTGAAGATAGGCCAAATCTATCAACAGAAAGGTATTCTCCATTGATCGCAGAAATGGAAGTATTAGCATGGCACGACTTTACGCTGTGATCTAGGGAACCTTTACTCCTCCTGAAGCTGCTCAGCAATTCAGGATAAGGTCATTGATCAGCGAAGTCAATTCTATTGAAAATAGGTGAGGACCTTGGACTTTCTACTTCTATTTTTGGTATTGCAAAGTTTAGAGTTCTGCTCGGCAGCTTTCCATGCGACCTCTATCTAACTTGGCAATACTGTGACTAACGGGTCAAGGCACTGATGCCGTGTTCTTGTTTTGATCTGTTTTTTCCCATCTCCCCAGCAAAGGAGCTCTGCTTACTTCTCTGCTGTTGTTGTTTTAGGCTCTTTGGCCAAGACGGCCTCTGCGCCTCCTGTGACAAGCGAATCCGGGCTTACGAGATGACCATGCGGGTGAAGGACAAAGTGTATCACCTTGAATGCTTCAAATGTGCTGCCTGCCAGAAACATTTCTGTGTTGGAGACAGATACCTCCTCATCAACTCGGACATAGTATGTGAACAGGACATCTACGAGTGGACTAAGATAAATGGAATGATCTAGCGAGGACACACGTCCGTAGTCTATCAAAGACATCTCACGGGCGACACCGATGCATAGCTGCAGTGAGGAGATCATCACTGGAGCTATGGGCTTTGTCTAAAATGGGGGGAAAATACCACGGAGTCGGCCCTTTGCAGGCAGTGCTGCGTAGAATCTGAACTACATATGGGTGCAGAAGGGAGAGCGAAGCAATAGTAGATAGACTGACTTCTGCTAACAAAGGCGTATGGACAATAACTGACATCAGCCATGTAGGTGAGAGCTCGGGAGCAAACACAACGCCGTAACGAATCCTCCGAACTGGAAAAAAAAAAAGAGTAGGGACCTCTGTAAAGAGATGTTATGACTTTGCCACCTGCAGACTAGGATTGTGCAATTGAATTTTCTTCTCGTCTTGTTTTAGTTACTGAGTTTAGACGACAGCTCCTAATGTAGACATGAGGAAGAACGCTGGCAGAAAAGGGCCATCACTTGGGTGGTCACTCTATACGGCCTTACACTTCGGGTAGGAGAGAAAGCGGGAAGAGGGTGGGGGTTATTTTTGCATGGATTTTTTTTTGTTTTTTCTTTGCGAATGAACAGTTCATCCTCTTGTCCCAAACTCTTCTTTAAAAAAAAAATATCCTGCTGAATAGTTGTTTTCGGGCACTGCTGTTTCAAGATGAGATGTTCCACAGATCATTTCTATACAAATATAAATCTAAAGAGTTGTTCAACTATTTTATTAACTTAGATTATATCGATAAAATATTTGTTGTGTGTAGTATGACTCTGCAGCTTTAATAAAAATAACAGAAGATTTGAGTGTTGTTATTTCTTTTTTCTTTTTTTTTTAAATTGGGCTGGATTTTTTGTTTGCATTTTTTATTTTATTTTTTGTAGCGGGGCTTCTACACTCTGCCTAGGGCTGATGCCTGCCGGTTGTGTTTCAAAGCAGTAATGTGAGAACCCCGAGGTCTCAGTAAGCCTTGCAGAGTTCATGCTAAGGAGAAATTAGATAGTGTTGTAAGAGAAATTAGGTAGTGTTGTGTGACACTGAAGCTCTTTGGTGTTTATGAGGGTGTTTTGAGGCTGGTGGCCCACAGAGAAATACATTTGGGTGTTACTCCACAGCAAAGACGGAGCCTGTCTGATCTCAGACAAGATCACGTAGGATTAGGGGCTCCTAGAAATGTAGGTCGTCCTGATTTTGCTCTGGATAATTGAATCCAGCTTAATATCACTAGAGCAAATCAATAGTTTCTCATATTTAGAAAGAATTAAGTTCAGAGCCTTTCCTGCAAAGACTGTTGTCACTTGCTTCTTAAGCAAAAGGAAGTTTCTTAGCATTGCAGAATTACTAAGAACATGAGAAGCACACCTGGTCAGGCACAATTGGACATTTGGTATCTTACTTGCACAGAGACGAGTAGTGGGGGCTCAGGCAAGCAGGGAGTGACCTCCGCATGAAGCCTTTCCGGCTTGCAGGAGTCATAGAATCATAGAACCACAGGGTTGGAAGGGCCCTCTGGAGATCATCCCGTCCAACCCCCTGCCAGAGCAGGGTCACCCAGAGCAGGTGGCACAGGAACGCGTCCAGGCGGCGTTTGAACGTCTCCAGAGACGGAGACTCCCCCACCTCTCTGGGCAGCCTGGGCCAGGGCTCTGCCACCCTCAAAGGAAAGAAGTTCCTCCTCATGTTGAGATGGAACTTCCTATGGTCAAGTTTGTGCCCATTACCCCTTGTCCTGTTGCGGGGCACCACTGAAAAGAGCCTGGCCCCATCCTCCTGACACCCCCCCCTTTCAGTATTTATAAGTGTTGATAAGGTCCCCCCTCAGCCGTCTTTTTTCCAGACGGAAAAGACCCAAATCCCTCAGCCTTTCTTCATCAGAGAGATGTTCCAGTCCCCTCAGCATCTTGGTAGCCCTTTGCTGCACCCTCTCCAGCAGTTCCCTGTCCCTCTTGAACCGGGGAGCCCAGAACTGGACACAGTGCTCCAGACGCGGCCTCCCCAGGGCAGAGCAGAGGGGGAGGATGACCTCCCTCCACCTGCTGGCCACACTCTTCTTGATGCCCCCCAGGATGCCATTGGCCTTCTTGGCCACAAGGGCACATTGCTGGCTCATGGTCATCCTGTTGTCCCCCAGGACTCCCAGGTCTCTTTACAGCTTCCAGCTTCAAATGAGCTTTGTGTGAACTTGCCTTCAGACCCCTCTGCCTAACACCAACCCACAGACCCATTCTCCCTGAGTTTGCCTCATCCCTTTTTTTTGCTCTTTGGCCTCCATAAAGTCCCAAAGCAATGATTTTTACAGTTTAATTCTGTGCTGTGTGTATTTCAAAACCTGTTGCCTGATAACTTCGTTGGTTGACCACCATATTGTGTGAGATAATGAACAGTCATTTCCAATCACTTTTTTTTCACTCTTCTTGACTGTAAAGACCTGTATCATATTTCCTCCAACTTATTTTTTTCTGAGATGAATAGCCTAAGATCGTTCTTACATGAAAGCTGTTTCATGCCTCTGATAATCTCTGCTTCTCATCTCTGTATGTTTTCTGGTTCTACGTTATCATTTTCCAGGCTGTCACTAGAACTGCGCGTTGTGTTCAAACGTTCTAAAAAATAAAGCCTATAACACGGCTGAGCAAGTCTGACAGTCCACCCAGAAGACAGCTGGCGTGTCCACTCACCCCAGCAGCGCTTCCCAGTGTAAGGAATAGCACTTCAGCATATGGATATCTATTTGTCTGATCATTTGCAATAAACCTGCCGCCTAAGGGATCTCTCATCCAAGTGGCAGGACTGACCAAGGACAACGTTTTGCATTTTACAATGGATATTCTGAGAGCTCTTTTTTCTTTTCTTTCTTTTGTTGTCACAGCTAGCGTTGGGGACAAAACCTTTACCTCTTACTACTAGTGAAATTGGAAACTATACATAATGAGATCATGCTTGAAAAGACTAGTTTGAGGGCTCTGTGATTTAGCTCTTCTCAAGTGATATGCTGACCTCTGGAGGCCACAGGCAGCTGGTAGAATTTTAATTCTTAGCCTAAAACGTATCCCTGACAGCACAGGCAAGAAAGCTATGGACCCAAGGAAACTACCTATCATCTCTGGCAATATTCTGTCCGGCTAGAAATGAGGTCTCATTATCCCTGTTAGCTTACACATCTTGGTGGGTGTAACCAAGACGCTAACGCAGGGTGGAGGTGGACAACCGTTCTTCAGGTCGGTGCGTGGGAGCGCACACACACACAGTGAGCACCATCAGACAAGGTAGTACCAACAGCGTCGTGGCAGATGCCTTTAAAGCTTCCCAGGTCACCATGCACTGCTGAAGCCCCACCTTGAGTACTGTGTCCAGTTTTGGGCCCCTCACCACAAAAAAGACATTGAGGTGCCGGAGCAGGTCCAGAGAAGGGCAACGGAGCTGGTGAGGGGTCTGGAGAATAAGTCTGATGAGGAGCGGCTGAGGGAGCTGGGGGTGTTCAGCCTGGAGAAGAGGAGGCTGAGGGGAGACCTTCTCGCTCTCTACAGCTACCTGAAAGGAGGGGGTAGCCAGGGGGGTCAGTCTTTTCTCCCAAGGAACAGGCGATGGGACAAGAGGAAACGGCCTCAAGTTGCGCCAGGGGAGGTTTAGGATGGATATTAGGAAAAATTTCTTCACCGAAAGGGTTGTCAAGCATTGGAACAGGCTGCCCAGGGAAGTGGTTGAGGCACCATCCCTGGAGGGATTTAAAAGATGGGCAGACGTGGTGCTTAGAGATATGGTTTTTGTTGAGATATGGGTTTTGTCAGAGTTAGGTTGATGGTTGGACTAGATGATCTGAAAGGTCCCTTCCAACCTGGGTGATTCTATGATTCTATGTCATTGCCATGTCCCTCTCAGAGTCCCTCTTCTTTCCTCTCTCCTTTCCTCAACCTGGATAGCTTGGATGGATGGGCCAATGCTAATGGAATGAGCTTCAACAAGGCCAAGTGCCGGGTCCTGCACTTGGGCCACAACAACCCCACGCATCGCTACAGGCCTGGGGAAGTGTGGCTGGAGAGCTGCCCGGCAGAAAAGGACCTGGGGGTTCTAATTGACAAGCGGCTGAACATGAGCCAGCAGTGTGCCCAGGTGGCCAAGAGGGCCAATGGCATCCTGGCTTGTATTAGAAATAGTGTGACCAGCAGAAGGAGGGAGGTGATTGTCCCCCTGTACTCAGCACTGGTGAGGCCACACCTGGAGTATTGTGTCCAGTTCTGGGCACCTCAATACGAGAGAGATATCGAGGTGCTGGAGCGAGGGCAGAGGAGGGCAACAAAGCTGGTGAAGGGCCTGGAGAATAAACCTTATGAGGAGCGATTGAAGGAGCTGGGACTGTTTAGTTTGAGGAAGAGGAGGCTGAGGGGAGACCTCATCACTCTCTACAACTACTTGAAAGGACATTGTAGAGAGGTTGGGGCTGGTCTCGTCTCACAGGTAATTAGCGACAGAACAAGAGGGAACGGCTTCAAGCTGCAGCAGGGGAGGTTTAGGTTGGACATTAGGAAAAAATTCTTCATGGAAAGCGTGGCTAGACACTGGAATAGGCTGCCCAGGGAGGTGGTGGAGTCACCATCCCTGAATGTGTTTAAGAGTTGTTTAGATGTGGTGTTGGGGAATATGGTGTAAGGGAGAACTTTGTGGAGTGGAGTTGATGGTTGGACTCGATGATCCCACGGGTCTTTTCCAGCCTAAATGATTCTATGATTCTATGATTCTATGAAAAAATATACCTCGGTAGCACTATTGTACGAGCAGGGCAGAGGAGCACTTCTGGCTTCGTGAACACCAACTAGTTCATGGCAAGAAATTTTTGCAGATGATGGCAATCAGCTGTAAAGGTGTAACTCTCTGTAGTCACACACCAATGATGGAGACCAACAGGTATCAAAGGGAGCATCGTACACTGGGGAGACTGGGACTCCGCTCCATTCCACGGCGCTGCCAGCCGAAGGGTGTCTGAACGTGTTTCAGATAACAAGTAGCCATCTGCTGAGAGTCCCGACCCCACGAGGGGAAGAAGGAGATAAAATGAGCTTCCCTTTGACAAAGTAAGCCGCGATTTTGACTTTTCAGAATTGCTATGAGGAGCTTGTGAGCTGCATCCTGATCTCCCGCAGCGTGGTGGTGTAACTGGCTGTAAAATAGCCGCAATCACAGAGTTACACCAGCATAACGATAGCGTCGATGCGGGCAGGATCAACGGGTGTCATGACAGGTAAGAGCTTGGACACTTGTTCCCTAAACTCTTTCCAGTGTAATTTTCAAGCTTACTCAGGCGTGCTGCAGAGCTGATTTCCACGATTCCACCTCACAAAGAGGTTTGGCTGAAAATTTACAGTAAGGGCCCTCGTTAACATCTGGGCTGAGATTAGGTAAGAGTGGCAATGGTTCAGAGAGACTTTGTGGTTTTGCCTAATAAAAGCAAGATCCGTGTTTTGTTCCCACCCCAGAAAGTATTTCCTGTGTGACTTTTGGCAAGGTAGTTACATACTCTGCTTCTCAGTTGCCTGCCTGTAAAATGGAGATATTATCACTTACTCCGTAAAATATCAGTTATTCTGTAAAATTTTTTAGACTTCCTAAAGGAAATACACTAATTATTTTGGGTAAGGGACCATTTCCACAGGAAAATGCATTTTAAAGTGTAAATGAATAGGTTTGTAAAGGAAGGATGCTGCAGGGTCCACAGTGGGTATTCTTGTTTTGTTATAAGACCATCAGTTTTATCTAGTTTATGTAACTTCAGAAAGGGTTTAAGCTGAACTGGAAAATGACAGCTTGTGCCAGAAGAAGAGCCTCTACCTGTATAATTATACCGGTCTGCCGGTGGATTTTTCCCCGCCAGATTCCTAACTCGTGCTCTCCGAATCCAGGAGGAGAGAGAGCAGATTTCTCTTGGAATTAGCGTAACCAACGCTTCCCCTCCATCCTCATCTCAAGTATGTTCCTTACAGTAAGGACTCTCTCCCGAAATAACAAGAAAATAAAATGTTCCAGAACCAACGGCGAAAATAAAAGCAAAGACGATTTAAAGGCGTAGGCAAAAAGCACAATAATCTGAATATGACTTCATCAGCCGATAGTCAAATGCATTGTCCTTTATGTGTTTTCAATATCAGCAGTATTTTAAAAGGCATATCATCCTTCAAGATTTCCCTTCTTTGTCCCCATTATTCAATGTCATGGTAGGAAGATGAGAGCATTACCATCGATATCACTTTTTTAATTCCATGCCCTTGAATAAGGGCAATAAGAACCCCGCATAATAGAGTTTTCAGCGGAGAGAGTAAATGGGAATCGGCTGTTAATTCAATACAGGATACAGAAGCTGTCTCTCCCATCTCTTTTTCTCAAGGTAATACTGCGCCTGCAATTGTCATTATACCCAAGAATCAAATTATTTGAATTCTGGACACATCAGCACAAAACCAAAGACTCCCTGCCAATTCCGTAGCCTGCTTGGAAGAGAACATCAGAGAGCATCACTCATTTATACGACTGCCAGCCCGAGCCCGTAAATGCAGAAAACAAGAAGGCCTCAGGTGCTGCACTTTAACACGTCTTTCTGCTCCTGCATCGCCCCCCCTCACCCCCCCATCACACACGAGGTAACATTTTATCTCTGAAGGGCAAAGCTTTCAAGCATCTGCCGGGGCGAGCATGGACTCCGTATGGCCTGAATGCGAATGGAAAATGAGACTATTAAGTATATTAATTGATAACAGCGACTTGCGAGTGAAGGAGATTTGCGACACTTGGAAAAATAATCTATAAAGATTGTTGGTGCTCTGAAAAGACAGTGCAGCATCAGCTTATTTGACTTGCAGCAGGTTCATCTCTTTTATAGAGCATACTGCACTGCAGGCAAAGGGAATTTTAATGGACACCGGAAAAAAATGATCTACTCCTCTGTCCCACGACAAAAAAGAAACCATAAAAAGACATAGAACAGAGAGACTGAGATACTGTATCAGAAAACATTCAAGGAACTATAATTAAATTAAGATTCAGAAGTCTGTCAATGAGATGAAGATTAAACGGGCAGAAAGTTGAACCTTGTTTGAAGCAACTTGTTCCCTCCTGCTGGGGGTTGTTTCGTACCAGGCTAATGAGAAGGCACATCTCTCCGAGGCTCCTAATAAACCAGCACAACTCTGATGGTTAATTAATACACATCTTTTGCAGGAGTATACCCTGTTCTGTTTAATGCTTTTCAAGTGCCTTGCAAGCATTAATGCAATAATGCTTTCCTTTTTTAAGCCCCGCTCCATAGGTGGGGAAACTGAGGCACAAAATGGACATGACCGGCTTAAAAATCACCCAGTAACTCGGCCGAACTTCCGCGGGAGCAGAATTTAGATCTCTTGGCTTGAGTGTGACCATTCAACCACCCGCTGTTTGGCATCTGCTGAGGAATGGTCCCGCATGGCCTGACCTGTCCGACAGTGGGGATCTCAAATACACCGGGAGAGCAGTCTCAAATAGCGTTTTATATGGATACTTTCTATGAATTATGCCTGACGGTGCTATACATCCCCTCCTGCATGACAGGCAATTCGGTATATAAAGCTCAGCTGTGTTTGCGGAGTCAGGAGTTAAGAGCCTGTGGGGACATTTGGGCATGGGTGGTAAAAACCCATGAACTTTGGCTAAAATAAATGCATTTGGTGACAACTATGGCTTCTTCTTCAAATACAGAGAGCGACCCACCATTTCACTCTCTGTAGCAATATGCAAGCAGTGCCTGAAGCCCCCTTAAGCCCCCTTACCTTTTGGGTTGGCCAACAGCAAAGGGATCATAGAATCACAGAATGGTTTGTGTTGGAAGGGACTTTAAAGACCACCGAGTTCCACCCCCCTGCCCTGGGCAGGGACACCTCCCACTAGACCAGGTTACTCCAAGCCCCATCCAACCTGGCCTTGAACACCTCCAGGGACAGGATGGTGTAACACTAGTGGCTGGAATGGTGAAAAGTAGCTGTTGACAGAGGAATAACCTTTTAGAGCCGTGACCCAAGAGAACTAACTCCATTTGTACTCCAGTAGCTCTGTGCCAGCTACCTTTCACATGATTGCTGAGATGTTTCCTCTTCAGGGCTGGATCTTCTTGGGTTGGTCGGCAAAAGCTGGCACTAAGAAGGCTGTGAAAGAAGCCTGGAAAGCAAGGCAGGCTTTTGTTTTCTTCCTTCGGTTAATCATTGCAGACCTCTGCCTAAAAAACAAAAAAAGCAGAAGCATTTCTTTTGCGTGAAAGCTACCACAAATGTTTGCCAGGCCAAAAATGGCAAATAAAGATCTGGGAAGAGGGGTGCAGCAGACCAGCAAACCAGCATCAGAGGCAGAAGTAACGAGGCAAAAGACCCCGGGTAAAACAGCCGAGAGTTTAGAAGAGTTTATTCGTAACCGACTGATGATATTAGCGGACTACTCTATAACGACTCCCGCTGTGTGTAGCTCCCACAACATGTCAGTGACAAGATGTATTTTCCTTTTCTACGGCCGATTTGGATGCTTGTTAGGACAGGGAGCGGCTTTTCAACCATCACAGCTGAGCCCTTGACTTCAGCCTCCGGCCTTCTGACTTTTGTAGACCCCTGCTTCTGGGCTGGGATTAGTTTTGGTTTTCTTCTCTCCTCAGATACGCGCCTTGCATCTCATATCAGACAACTTTACCAACGTATTTCACAACAGCTGCGAACTCTTTTAGAGATACAGATGGTTCACTTATTTACATTTATTTTAAAGAGACAATCAGAATAAAACTGAAAGTCTTCTACAATAAGACACATACTCTTCAGTCTGACAATATCCCGAAGCATCCTGGCAGCTACCCAAAGCAGTGCTTAGATATCATATTGATATCTTGTGGAAAAGATCTAAGACCTGCAATCATCAACCTAAGGATGCTTTGCAACGTTGGGAAATTCTCAGTCGGCTTGTAAGACAATGAGGTGGTTATTATGGGTTTTTTTTGCAGCCGGTAGGTGCAAGCGAGCGCCGAGCGAGCTGTGGTACAGTCGCCCCGGAGTTCTTGGAGCTGGACCAGCAGTGAGTTTGACCCAACACGCACGAGAGGCGTGTTGTTCAGCTGATAAGGAAACTGAGAATGTGCATCAGCAAATACAGTTTGTTTATCCCGTAATAACTGTTTTTGAGTAGTACAAGCAAAAAGAGCCCGGGTCTGCACTAGACAGATAAGAGCTCTGACCAAAAGGACGACCAAAGGTCGCGCCAGGCCTCCTGGAAACTTCAAAAGGGAAGCCTTCGGTGGGAATGGATGACTAAGGGAATCGCAAAGGGCTGCTGGAGTCTTTTATCTTTGCGCTACCTCTTCAAATCCAGCTCAACACTTCAATCGTTTATTGTTGCCATCGTCTGATGGATGTACACGGGGCTCAGTCTTGTTCCTACTGCACGTGTGTTTGTGGCCAAAAAAACCCCCACCACTGCGGCCACGGCTAACTGGCCATCTCGTTAACAATCTCAGCTAATAACCCAACGAAAGAGCGTGTGGAGCTGAAAAGTGAGCTGCTATCTGGTTCTTAGAGATGTTTTCTTCAGGTCAGGAAAGGCTCAATAGCAGCAGAATTTTCTCGAGGGGTGCCTTAATGTTCTCTGTGTTCCTTGGGTAAAGAAAGACCTTCTGAGCTCCCACAGGGTCCCGGCACTTTCCACAAGATCATGAAATATTCTTCCAACCCTGGCTTTCAGCGGGGTCTTTCACACATCTGTTAGCATCGGGAATCACACTGAGTGGAAATGCTGTAAGCACAGGAAATGATAAGTATTCCTGCAGCTTTATTACGGCTTTTTTTTTTTGACCACATTAAATTTGAAGTTAGGAATCTTGGTCTCCTGTGAACTTTGTCAGCGCTCTTGGCTGTCAGCATTAATCCAACACGCACAACTATATATGTGCAAAAGCTGAAAGCAGGTATTAGCGTTGCTGGCCTGCGATGAAGGCACCTACCTAGTAATTACCCACTGCACTGAGTTTCTCTTCTACACTATCTGCTTAATTTCATGGGTTAGCTCTTGGACGCAAGAACCATGCCTTTTGATGCTATTCACGCACTGTAAAGTAAATAAACTTTATTTTGGATTCTTTCACTGGCTAATGTTTACACTTGCGGCAGTATCTTATATTTGATTTATGTGAAAGGGGATGACGTGAAAGGAAAACCAACTTGGAGCTAAGCGACCCTGGGAAAGAATAACGCCAGTTTGTGTCAACACGGAATCTTTCACCTGAAGAAAACAGCCCACTCTATCAAAATGACTCTCTAAGTGGGATTTCAAACTTGGCAAACATATATAAATATTTTAGACCCATTTTGGAGCTAAGAATAGGAGACAAAAGGAGTTGCTAATAAAAAAAGACAAGCCTGAAGTCACAGAGCACCTTGACTCAGAGCTGTGCTGTGCAAGGCAGGGAAGGACCCGTTCGTGGATTATTCCAACGTGGACCTGATGAAATGGGTCCAGAAGAGGGTCACAAAGATCGTCTGAGGGCTAGAGCACTTCTCCTATGAAGACAGGCTGAAAGAGTTGGGGGGGTTCAGCCTGGAGAAGAGAAGGCTCCGGGGAGACCTTAGAGCCCCTTCCAGTACCTAAAGGGGGCCTACAGGAGAGATGGGGAGGGACTCTGGATCAGGGAGTGGAGTGATAGGAGGAGAGGGAACGGTTTAAACTGAAAGATGGGAGATTTAGATAGATATTAGGAATAAATTCTTGACTATGAGGGTGGTGAGACACTGGAACAGCAAGTTGTGGATGCCCCATCCCTGGAGGGGTTCAAGGCCAGGCTGGATGGGGCTTGGAGCAACCTGGTCTGGTGGGAGGTGTCCCTGCCCAGGGCAGGGGGGTGGAACTAGATGGTCTTTAAGGTCCCTTCCAACCCAAACCATTCTACGATTCTATGATTCTGTGATTCTATGAAGGACCAGCGGCAGCTTTTTGACCACCTTGGCAACTGATGGAGACAAGATCATCCATGTAGGCCCCTCGGACAATTCCAGATAGACCAACCTCAGCCATCTTGCCACAGTGTTCCTTCCCCAGCTCATCCCCACATCAGGAGGTGAGAGGCACAAGGCCATGAAGCTCAAACCAAGCTTGCAGCCTTCTGCACTAAGGGACCGGCCTGGATTACTGCCCACGGCATACCTTGTAAGGGCCAGAAGTACGAAAGCCGGGAGTAGAATCCAGCCATGGTTACTTCAAGTCTTTCACTGCAACCACTAGATAAAGTCCATGGGTTGAATTCTTGGTGATTCCTTTGACTTCATTTGCCTTTGGAGCTGTCAAGGCTAAGTCACCATCGTGTGAGGGAGATCCAGGAGGGCTGTTGTGTCTTTGTTGACGGTGTCTATGTGGCAGTAACGAGGAAGGGTTGATTTTTTTTAAACTGTTGTTTCATTCTGTGAGAAGTCAGCCTGACGCTGTACTCTGACAGATATCCCATTTGTTACTGAAATGTCCAACAAGCTCCCACGTAATATTTAGTTCATTCACGTACACATTTCACTGAAGTTCTGGCTCTGATCCCTTTCGCTACCTCTCCGTCATCCTCCCCATCTCATCTGAGATTCACTCCTGCGAAGCCTGAAAAAGTGATTTGGTTATTGGTTCGTTTGTAAATTCCCTCACCTTTCCAAGGACAGCCCAACTGTCTTTACACTGCTGGGATTCACTGGAGTTGCTGCAGGGTCACACAGCTCCCATTTTTAATTTTCTTACCTTGCTCTTTCCGTGCTCTTTATTACAGCCGCTCATTGTGTTCGGGTTAATTTTAGATGATCAGATTTCCAAGCAAAGGTCATCGCCTTTTCATTCCTATGAAGCCCTGACCTTATTTCATCTTTGCTACAGTAAAGAACAAACGCAATAATAATAGTATAATAACAACACAAATTTTCGGCACCTCAGCTTCTTTCTTGCTACCAATTCCCCAAGCTGTCTACTCCCCTCAAAGTCTCAGTTTTGCCCATTGATTATTGTCCATTTAGAGCACTAAGGAGCTGATCTTGTGAAATGTAGACCATCTCCTGACCAAAAATCTCAGCGCATTAGGTGAATTTCTCAGCACCCGGTGGTGAAGATCCCTAGCGTGTCGTTTCATTAGATTTTCAATAAGCAAAAATAAATGAAGGATGCTAAAAGCCTCATCACCTTTCAAAGATTAAACACGGGGTGCGTGAAGCAATCTGAGAAATTTTTAGTGAGGAATACCTCTGATATATTTAACCATTTTGGCTCTAAGACTGGTGATAATGGAAGAAAAACTGGTCTCCATTATTAAAGCGGAAAAGAACGTTCATGTCTAGACTGAGCTGAAAAAGTGCCACAATAACATACTGTGTCCAGTTTGTGCAGCTCTTGATTATTTAACAGAGAACGCAAAGCCTGCTGTGAGTAAAGCATTAAAATGCAACAATTTTAAGTGGGTTTTTTGCTTTTTGGGGGATTAATTTGTATTTTGAAAAATTTTTGTTCAGCTTCAGGAACAGATATTTCTCTTTTACTTTCTTTGCACTTGTTAGGATATCCATTAGGAAAGTAAAATGCCAGCTCTTCGACGCACACCTGAGGAGCCCCCAGCCGAACCAGGGGGGATAATTAATTTTTACAGCTAATTCCCACATTCTAGACGACTTCATCTCCATCCTCACGGTAGCCTGAGCCCCGGTGTAACACCGGTCCCGGCTACTTTTACCCCTGCCGCAGTCACACCTCTGCCCATCAACTCTCAGAAAATAAACAAAGATCTAGGAACCTTAAGAGCTGCAGATATGGGGCTGTCCTCAAATATTCCAGAATTGTTTTCATTGTTCAAGGTAGTACATGCTTTATGTTATGCATTGAAGGATAACACACACCGGAAGCATATGACATAGGAATACTTTTTAGTCCGTCTCCTCCTGGTTTTCTAATTATTTTTTCAGTCTCTATGATGTTTCATACCGCTCCGACAGGCAAACGTTCTTTAACGCTGTGGGCTGTCATTCCAAATCCAAAGGAAAATTCAGATCACGACGTGGCATTATGCCAATAATAGAGGGATTTAAACACTAAAAATGAGCAGCAAGTGTAGAAAGAAAGGTAAAAAAGGAATTTGGGAAAGAAAGAAATACAGAGTGTAGTTTGTACAATTTTATGAAATATTGAACTTGGCTGCTTGAGGGATGAAATCCTCCCCCAAATATTCATGCTTTACATGGAAGGTAATGTCTCATGTCAATTTACATGGAATTACATCAAGTGAAATGGAGCACAATAGGAGCAGAGGAAGATGGATTCAGCCATTGAAACAACACGAAAGAGTTCAAATAGATTTTCAGCATGAAAACAGAAAGTGTCACAAAGGAAAAGAAGTCACCTCCAGACAATATTAGAAAACTAAACAGTACATTTTAATTATTTACCAAAAAAAAAGGCTACAATTGATAACCAATGCAAGCCTTAGGACTACGGATGTACTAGAAGCAACGCTATCCAGGCTTTGGATCAATCTTTTGGTACAACCTGACAGAAATAAAGAATTATGTAGCTTCTCTTAGCTCTGCATTGTTAGAGTTTAATGGACCACAAAGCCAAGAACAAACACAAATACAAGTAACAGCATTTTAGTAACATTTTAAATATACTTTTACCATTTTATTTGCTTCTCTACAGGGAACTTCACAATTATACAAATCATAAAGGACAAAAACCTCCCCCACAGCTAGCAAAAACGCAGTCATATAACCACTAGCTTGTTCCTTTTCAGTTCTTATTTGAGTGGTGTTGCTAGGACAATCAGCTGGTTCAATAACATACTACTGGTGTCTGAAAAAGAAGAGAGAAAAAAGGATTACTAGTGTAAAATCACCCAGTAGAAACCATTCTTTCTTTCACATAAGAATATTTAACTCACTAAATGTGAGGGACATAAAAAGAGTAGTTTCTGGGTTTTTTCTGCAGCTGTCACATATCGTCTGATTTTTTCCATATAAAATGTGATTTATTTAATATTTATCTGCCTCAGAGAATGCTTGTGAAGCTTAATTCACCGTTTGCGTAACGCTTTGGGATTCTTGGTTTTACAGGACTACTGCACTATAAATTAATTATTTTTGTGACTATATTACCTAATAGCTATTTTTGATGGGCAAGCAGATTTTGCTTGTTGAGCTGGAAATGTTTCACCTGTAACATCTCGGGTTTGACACGCTTTCACACAACTCGAAGTTTCTGCGTATTAGCTGATGGCTGGAAGCTGGTGGGTCTGTGGCTTGTGGCTCAGGAGAGGACGTGGCCATAGCTTTGGGTTCCAGAGGTTGCAGCAGCACCAACGCTTGGCGATGCAGCCGTGTTGGGGACACGGGGCTTCTCCACGCAGACGTAGGAGCTTGGCAGCGCGAGACCTCAGGTTTGCAAAAATTTCTGGATTCCTATTGCAAAGCCAGGACTCAGAATCCTCCTTGAAGGTCTTAGAGGAAATCAGTTCTAGGGACAGTGTTCTGGAAAAAAAGTTTCTCTGAAATGAATTAAAACTAAATGAAAATACACTTTCCCTGAAGACCTATTACTTTTCAATAAAATGTGGAAGAAAGTTGAAAAAAAATCTCTGGGCAACCTGGGCCAGGGGCTCACCACCCCCAGAGTCAAAAATTTCTTCCCATTATCTCATCTAAACCTTCCCTCTTTCAATTTAAAACCGTTGCCCCTCGTCCCATGGCTCCCCTCCCTGATCCAGAGTCCCCCCCCAGCTTTCCTGGAGGCCCTTGAGGGACTGGAAGGGGCTGGAAGGTCTCCCCGGAGCCTTCTCTTCTCCAGGCTGAACCCCCCCGGCTCTCTCAGCCTCCCAGCAGAGGGGCTCCAGCCCTCCCAGCATCTCCGGGGCCTCCTCTGGCCCCGCTCCAACAGCTCCGTCTCCTTCTGCTGTTGGTGCCCCAGCGCTGGAGGCAGCGCTGCAGGGGGGTCTCACAGAGCGGAGCAGAGGGGCAGAATCCCCCCCCCCCCCACGGCCCTGCTGCCCACGCTGCTGGGGATGCAGCCCAGGCTGTGGGGGGCTTTCTGGGCTGGGAGCGCACATCGCCGGCTCTTGTTGAGCTTCTCCTCAACTAACACCCCCAAGCCCCTCTCCTCTGGGCTGCTCTCCGTCCATTCTCGGGTGGCACAGGTGCCTGCAGATGGCCCCGTCTCTCCCTGCTACCTGAGGGTAGTCCCGGCCGCGGGCTGAGGGGCCGCCGGCGGCGGGCGGGCGCGGTCGGCAGGGGGCGCTGCGGGCCGCCCCGCCCCGCCCCGCCCCGCCCCGGCGGCTGACAACGGAGCGGCGCGAGGGGCGGGCGTGTCCCCGGCGGTGGCGGAGCCGCGGGACGTCTCGCAAGATGGCGGCGCCCCTGGACATGGAGCCGTCAGCCCTCAGCCTGGAGCTGCTGCCCACCGACCCGCTGCTTCTCATTCTCAGCTTCCTCGACTACCGGGATCTGATGAGGTACGGGGCCGGTGCTCCGCCGCGACCCGCGCTGCCGGGGGTGAGGGGAAGGGAGGGCCGGGCCGGGCCTCGGCGGGGGGTGGGGGAGGCAGCGCCGGGCCGCGGGGCGGGGCAGGGGAGCGGGGCTGAGGGGCGGGAGGCCCGGCCTGCGCTTGCCGGGTGAGCCGGGGCCTGCTGCGGGTGTCAGGGGAGCGGGGGGGAGCTGAGGGGTGAAGCCCGGAGGAGGCGGAGTGAAGCCCGCGGGGGAGGCGGGGGCTGACGGCGGCTTCGGGTCTCACAACTTCTCGGTGGGCGGGTCGCTGGGCCGGGAAACCGGGTCGGGGGGGAGCGGGTTGGGGGGGAGGCTGGACGGGCACAGCGCTCCCAAAGCGCTGGGCAGTGGGTGGGAAGAGGGGCTGGCTCCTGCTGGAGGAGCTACTGTGTGGAGGACATGTCCTAAAGCACCTTTCCCTTCCAGAAACAGCTGTTCGGTGTTTGGTTTTTTGGGTTTTTTTTTGTTTGTTTGTTTTTAAAGCAAAAGGGCACGTTCGTTGTTTTTCTCTCTCCCGTTCCATGTTGTTTTTGTTTGTACCTAACTTACGACTCAGAGATCATAAAATGGTTTAGGTTGGAAGGGACCGTAAAGCTCATCTAGTTCCATGGCAGGGACACCTCCCGCTAGACCAGATTGCTCAAAATCCCATCCAACCTGGCACTGAGGTGAACCAATAACTGAATTTGTGAAGTCAATAATTCTCTGAAACTGTTGCAAACAAAGGGCGGTCTTGTTGCTGGTAAATACATTTGATTATTTGAACAAGCTGTTTGAGGAAAGCTGAATGAAATAGGGCAATTTTTTTTTCAGGCAGAAAAACATGAACGAAAGTTGCAAGCTGCTCTTGGACACTTTACTAGATGGCTGAAGAGTTATGAGTCATACAGTGAAGACGAGAGTATATTTTCAGCTAAAACCTTACCAATGAAGTACAAGCACTGGCAGTGATTGAAATCACAATATTTAATCAAAGCGGGAGGAATGTGTATGAATAAAATAGAATATTATCAAAATGTTTTTTTGTTTGGGTTCCCCCCTAAATATTAATCAAGAAAGTCATTGGGGAGAATTCTGTTAGGACAACAGCAAAAAAGAAATTAAGCCTAAGCAAAAATGGTAACAATTGTTACAAGTCCAGCACGGGTGATTTAGTAGTAATTGCTAAGGATGTAGTAAAGGCACTGCCTATTTTTATTACGTATTTAACAAAATGAGATGGATTTTGCTGTGCAAGGACAATTAAATACTGTGTATGTTTCTTATTTATAAGGTCAGTAATGGTAGTTTTGCATAACGGGCTGCTTGTAGTACTCAAAGCCTTAATTGGGGAAATCTCTAGGTTGTTTACATTTGTTTTAGTGACATGTATGTACTCTGACCATCACAAACATTACATTTTCCCTAGTATTCCATAGCTCAGTTAATCTGGTGGTGGCCCTTAAATAACGGAAAAGCTGACAGGTGACCAAATATTTATATAATTAATGAGAATGACTTTAATTGCATCTTTATCATGTTTTAAGCCACACGTCCCTGTGATGCCACAGTGACTTCTTTCCTACCAGAAATTACAGGCTTGATTGATAAACACCAATATAATGGATTTCTGCAGCGGCTTTGACTTTGGGATATTTCCCCACCTCACTCCCCAAAAAATAATAGAAAATTCCCCATGTCATGAATGAAGCTTTTACATGGGCAGATGTCAAGGTTTGAAGTAAATGTGGTTTGTGTCTTTGTGTCATTGCACAGGGGATGGGTAATGGCAGGGCCTACAGCAGAATCACTTTACTTTGTTGAGGTTGATTTGGAAATACTAATACAATTCTAGTTTAAACAGCTTATAATGGATATTGAGGAGGAAAAAAAAAAAAAGATTGGATTGGACAGGTAAACGTGAATAATTCTGTAGTCTCAGTGCAACATGTTATCACCAGCCCTGGACTTTGGCTGATTTTACTCACCAAAGAAAAGGTGGAGAGGCATCTTTATTTCAGTGTGTAACTATGTCCATTTACACTGTTGGTCTTTCTTACTTACCGATTTCTGAACTACACTGAAAAAAAACCCCAAAAATCAGTAACTGGAAGCTTAAGTTTGGTAACCTCATTTGGGGTATTTAGATGTTAATCACAGCCATTAAAACACACATGTTAACTGTTAGAACAGGCTACCAGAGGAAGTGATGTTGCCACATCTAAACTGGTGGTATCTTTTGAGGAGTTTCTTGAAAGCATAACTGATAATTCAGCTCAAACACAGAAGAAAAAAAGGTTTATTGTCTGGTGCTCAAGTTAGAGGCGATGATTTCCTTTAAATTCTATGAATCTTTGAGTAACACAGTCATTCCCTGTAGTACTGCTCTGCACATTGCTGATGCTGTACTGAACATTCTTATTCGTATAAATACACTGAAATGTCTTACTGTTGATACAGTTGTACATTCCAGAAAGGCTTTATAACTGTAAAAGTAAATATGGAACAGCCTGTATTTGATGGCACCTCCATTGCTGCTTTTAAAGCGCAAGTTAGTAGGCATCAGGAATATCGGTTAGCTTTTGCTATCTCCTTGCATCAAACCAGGATCAACTTAAGTAATTTCTGAGGACAGTTTTAGACCTATATCCTACAGGTTTTTTAATAACTGCATTTGCAATAGTGCTGCACAGTGAGGGATATGATTCTTTTAACTTCCTGAAGTAGCAATGTTACCTGTCATGCGATGCCAAGAGCTTATATATGGTCTTCATTAGGTTGAGGTTGCTGTATTTATTTCTGTCACCCTATGTATTTTAACCATGTCTGTCTTTGTTTCTGGTGATGAAGTTTGTTATTTAAAGAACTTAAAAGTGGAAAGTAACTTTATAATACTGAAACTGTATAGTTTCTATAGCATATTGATTGAGCTTTCTGTAGTATGGAAACTGGAAAATACAAGGTAAAGACTGACAATCCAGATACGAAAGCAATTTAAATCAGAACAACTAGTCTGTGCTTCGGGAATGCTTACTGCTAATGGAGTGGAGTCAGACAATGTTTATGATGGCATAGTCTACAGGATGACCTGCTTTACAAAATTACTTAATTGCTGACAGTTCTCAAAGTGTGTTGAAAAGTAGTTCACGACTTACAAAGCTGTAGTGAAGACTTTTAACCATTGTAAGTACAACTCTAAAAAGGACAGCTAACTACCTTTCCAACTCTGCATTTATTTCATGAGAATGGATGTGTAATATACTGCTCGGTATTTAGCCCTGTTTATTTTGGTACTCGTCTACAATCAAATTTTATTTTTATAGTTGCTGCTGTTTAAGTCGAAGATTAAATCAGCTATCAAGCCATGATCCATTGTGGAAAAGACACTGCAAGAAATACTGGCTTATTTCAGAGTAAGTATGATTGTTTTAAGCCTTTTTTTTTCCTGTGTAAATAAGGCTTATGTTATTATGCTGTCTGTTTATGTCCACGTTACTTCTAGCGACTCTAAGATTGAATTGGTATTCACCAGCTTCAAACTGATGAAAGGTTAGAGGTATTAAAAATGTTAATTTCCTAAAAAAGCTTTATGAGTGTACAAGTTTTAAAAAGTTTTATGGATGGGTGGAGAAGAGGTGCCCTGTTAATGCCTAGGCTGAAGGAGAAGCTGCAGCATGATCAGACACCAGATATTCTGAATGCTGTAATTATGAGGGGTACAACTGGATGGTTCTGTCAAGGGTAGCCATGACTGGAATTGCAGAGTAGTTGTGGTTGGAAGGGACCTTTTAGGATCCTCTAGGCCAACTCCCCTTCTTACACAGGGTCACCTAGAGCAGGTTGTCCAGGACTGTGTCCGGTGTCCTGTCAGTGGGCACTGCTGAGAAGAGTCTGTCTCCATCTTTACTCCTTCCCATCAGGTAATTGTACACATACACATTGATAAGATCCCCCTAAGCCTTCCCCAGGCAGAAGACTTCCAGCTGTCTCGGCCTGTCCTCGTGTGAAAGATGCTCTGGTCCCATAATCATCTTTGAGGCCCTGCACTGGACTTGTTCCAGTATGCCCATATCTTTCATGTAATATGGAGCCTAGAACTGGACAGAGTACTCCAGATGTCGGTTCACCAGTGCTGATTAGAGAGGGGGGATCACCTCCCTTGACCTGCTGGCAACACTCTTCCTATTGCAGCCTAGGATACTCTTGGCCTTTTGTACTGCGAGGGTGCGGTGCTGGCTCATGGTCAGCTTGGTGTCTACCAAGACCCCCAGGTTCTCAGCTGGCCAGCCCCCAGCGTGTACTGGTGTTGGGTTATTCGTCCCCAGGTACAGGATGTTGCATTTCCCCTTGCTGAGTAGGAGATTCTTCTCTACCTGTTGAGGTCTCTCTGGCTGCACAACCATCTGCTGTGTCAAACACTCCTCACAGTTTTGTAGCTAGAGGGATCTTGATGTGAAGACTTCTAATTGTTACTTTTTTGTTCAGGTGTATGATGCTGTACTAAATCTTTTAGATTCTGTGTGCTGATTGGAGTTGAGGAGTTGGAATATATGCTACAATTTGGAGGCAAGCATCCTTTGTCAGATGTTAGTCAGCACTTTTTTTGGCAGCCTGTATTCCTATAGCCTGCTGTTGTGCCTGTGAGGAGTACTGAACATGCAGCAATTCCTTAAGAAACTGACTTTCCAGATGAGTGCACAGAGTTCTCATTTAACTGTCTGATTTACTTCTTAATATTTATTGGATAAGTAAAGGAGTTTGTGACTAATGCAGTAGATCAAAAAGTGTGGTTTTTTTGAAGGCCTTCTTTGTGTATGTGTGAAATGCAATGTAAATTAGGTATTCACCAGTTTTAAGATTTAATAATAGACAGTGGTCTGTTTAAAGGACTACTGTTTCTAAATTTTCCCCTGATACTAAGTACGTCAAATAGATACTGGAATTAATTGGGTTTCTGTATCTTCATATGTCTCAAAGTGTTCCTGGTTTAATATTATGCATACTATTTCTGCCACATAACAAATAATAACTTCCTGGGTTTAGAAGTCAAGATTTTTAGGCTTGGTATTAGGCTTAGTGGTATTTAAACTTATTTTCCTCATGTCCACTTAGAGAGGAAAAAAGTCAACGAAATCAGACCTGGAAAGCCATCTTCATCAGTACCTACTCTGACCTAGGAAGATACATCCGGTACTATGCTACATTGAAAAAAGCCTGGGATGACCTAGAGAAGTACTTAGGGCAGCGGTGTCCTCGGATGATTGGTTCTTTGAAAGGTAGGGTGTGATACCTCTCTAGTAGGTTGGCTGACGTGACATTGTCTGTGGTTAAGTTTCATACTGCTTTCATCCTAGGTGCCTTAATTACTGGAACCCTGAAAGTCAAACAGATGTGTTTTCCCTTCCTCTCCAGTAAATAAGTAAATCAGACCATGTGTGTAGTCCTTGCCCAGTTACCAGTGATCCATAGAGTCTCTGAAGATTACTTTTCAGAGAAGAAATCAAGATTTTTTTTTTTTTTTTTTTTTCTAGCGACCAGTCTATCTTCTTTATCTCTGGATAATCAGGAAATGAATACACTTTTACCGCTTTTGTCTTTGGTTGCTATGACTGATTTTTTTGTTTGTTTGTTTGTTTTCAGTTTAATAATGCTATTACTTCAAGGACCTGGTGTGATTTTATTTGTGAGACTTTCTTAAGACCTAATTAAAACACTTTCACATGAACGCAGGCATTTTAAACTAAAGCCAATCAGAAAGGAAGTATTTTTTTCTCTTCTGTAGGTCTTACTGTGTTCCTCTAATGAAGGTAAATTAGTGGCTGAACAAGAATTTTACTTTTGTCAAGGTTATGTTTCAAATTAAGTTTGTGTTTTAATACTTGAAGTACTTCCAGTGTTCCGGTTCATAAATCTTACGCGGCAAGATGTACAGCAAGTTTGGGCTTTTATGGTATAGGGACAAAACAACTCTTATATTTGCAACTGTACTTCAGTCTTCTGTATGGAATTGACTGTTAGGTGAAGACGTTTGATTTAACATAATCTGTGAAATTAAGAGAAATGTATAGACAGTGTTCTCTTTCCTATGTAAATCTTGCATTGTTCTTGGCTTGCTGAATAGTGCTGGATTTTTAAGTTCTGCTAAGTATTTACGAATAACAGAACACGGTTAGAAACTAACACTTACTGTTTTCTTTAAAAAAATTTTTGTTTTCTTACTCCTGAGTGTTAGTGAAGGACTGCCCTTTTAGGAAAAGGACAAAACGGTTATATGTAGCCTGACCTCTTGTGTAACACAGGTCATAGGACTTGATGTAGATATCATGCCTTGATTTCCGTGACTCTCATGCTGCTTTATCAAAAACATGGACTTCACTCAGGTACACAGAACCACTGAATTGCCAGTCAAGTATTTTTTTTAATAAAATGGAAAGTGTCTGTGTTGGAGATGTTGAAATGAATAGATTTTACCACAGTTTACTTTCAAAAATCCTCCTAAAGAACTTGGTGCAATGAAGCTTCTCTTTGTCTATAGAAAGACAAAAATAAATTTTAAATTATCAATTTCCACACTTGTATAGTGATGGCAGGTTTTAGCAGAAGCTCTTCCATAACTTACAACTTTTTAATACCATTTGTACAGGATCTTGTTTCAATGAATTGTTAAATTATGCTATATAAGTGAAACTGATTACAAATATGGAAAGGGTTTCCAAAAAAAAAAAATCACCCAAAAAAACCTTGACTGGAACAAACCACACAGGCCACCCAGTTGATCTTTGGTAGAAGTGAGGGTGCAGAAACCCCCTGAAGTGTCTGTGGAAGTGTAAGAGTAGTTGTTCCCCACCCCCTTCTCTTGATGATGATATGAAAATCCCCTCGTTACAGCCCATTTATTGCTTCGAATTCCAGGTGAATGGTGGCTGCGGCCAACATTTCTGTGTTACTGATTGGACTGGAAACTGAAAGAAGCAACCCTTAGAATGATGAAAGAGTAAAATCAATATTGCCGAAAAGTTTTAACTGGGAATTAGTCAGCTAATGACAGTATTGTGGGGAAAGGGTTTGTTTCACTTTATAAATACTTTCTGCTTAAGTCAGGCCTGTTGAGATTTTGCTGGATGGAGATTGGTGCTGTATTAAGTAATCAGTTAATGTAATCAGCTTCCTTTCAAATTTATGTAGTATTCATTTTGTGCCACCTAACATACAATAAAGTCACCAAATATTGACTTGAGTCCACATTCGTTTGGTCAAAGCACTTACAAATTCCATGCTTTGTATTTGAAATACTTGATTTTTAGTGATTCTGGCCACTGGCATGAATTTAATCAGTGGAAGATTCTCGAGACCATGCTGGTAGACAGCTGTCTCATAAAGTTAAACTGAATTTATCTTGCTTTTGAATGTCTGTTGGTTCATTTTCTCTGGATTATAAGTGGTAAAACACTTCAAAATATACATTCCTTTTGTGATAACACTAAAAAAAAAAATATTCCATAATGCTAAGGTTGCTGGGGCTGCTTAAAATTCTCTTTGGCAGTTGAAAACGTGTGGTTATGTCTGGAATGTAGCTGGTTTTTGCTTTATTTCTAGCCATGCAGCTCTGATGAAATGATGTGAAATAAAATTTTAAAGGAGAGGTCATAACACAAATTCTTGTATTCACCTTTGTCAGGAGCAGCATATTGGGCACTCGGGGGCAGAGTAGGGAAGCAGCATTAAATTTGAGAGTTTTGGAGGAGCAGCAGTTCTTGATTCTCCCTCCAAAACTGCCACTTAATCCTGTCTTTCTTTTTGTACACAGAGAGTGTGCGGGAGGAAGATCTAGATGCTGTGGAAGCACAAATAGGTTGCAAACTCCCTGATGACTATCGATGTTCGTTCCGTATCCATAATGGACAGAAGCTAGTGGTTCCTGGGTAAGGAGTGAAAACTACATACCAAGTTTTTAATTCCTTTTGTATTTCTTGAATACTTTATTTCCTAAACAGATAAAACGTCTGCTGAACAGGACAGATGAAGCATTAAACATATTGTAACTGCGTGACCGCTTGAAGTGCCACTTCTAGAATTTACTATCTTTTAGTCTCAGAAGCAATTAAAAACACAGTGTAGATTTCTGATTGCTCAAATTACTCTTACACTTCAATCCTTTTTCCTAACGAAAACCTTTCACTTTTTATTATAATAACTAAATCTTCCAATTGTTAGACTTTTTATCATACCACTGCAAGTTGCTCCCTGGAAGTTTTGCTTTGTATTGCATAAGTAAATTAGCTTCTTGCACTTTTCAGGTTTCGTTATTTAATAACTTCTTTCTTTCAAGTAGCTAGGGAATAACTTTCAAACCAGGCAGTGATTTAAAGTAGATTCAAAATGTCAGTTCTGCAAATTAGGTTTTCTCAGTAGAAGTTTTCATAATTGTATGCAGTTTCAACAATTAAAAAATCCTTTTACGTCAAGGTTAGAAGACAAATGACCAAACATAGTTTCCTATTTTCCAGCTGTAGAAAAAGTTTGAGGTCAGCAGTTGATGAAGTGCTGCGAACATCAGAGTTGGAAAGCGAGGGCAAATCACTGCAGTGGCTGTAGGGGGCCTTCACTAGTAAAGAAGGTGCAGCTTCCTCCAATCCTAGTGCTGTATGTGCAGGAGGGATATGGGAAACAGTTTTATGCAACCATAAGGATGACTTCTCATTCTGTTTCTTTTCCAGGAGAGATTTTTTTTTTTTAGAGAGGAGATAGGTGCCCTAGTTCTGTAGACTTCAAATGGAGCTCGGCAGCTTTTGTGCTTCCTGCTCTTCCTACTGTTTCATTCCCACGAAGCCTCTACTGTGGTGATGTGCCTGTGGAAGGGCTAGGGGAGCTTGAACAACTGCCAGTGAGCTGTGGTCCATTGCTGTATCCTCAAAGCAAGGGCCTGAGCCTTACACACAGGTTGACAAACCTTGTTGGTGGAGCACTGACTGGGGGACTAGTTAGGTGGGACCCTGGAGCAAGAAAGGCTGCCATGCTGCGAGTGGAAGGTGTGGTCTCGCTGTTGGGGACAGGCTTGCTTTCTTGAAGGAATACTGGAAAGATCAGGTGTAGGTAGTAGAAGTCTATGCAGCAAGTTGTTGGCATGTTAGGTCAGAAATGGAGGAGACTCGGGACTCTTTGTCGTTGTTAGATTCGTCAGGTTTCTGTGTCTGGATGTTAGCATCGCTTTTTAAACTTGAAGGTGCTAATTCCAGGCAAGACTACGTAAGGAACAAGAGGAATGGAACCTGTTGCCCAGGATGGGAGCAGTTTATATCATCCTGACATGTGGCAGCTTGTGCCTGAGTCAGTGCTTTCATAACACCCAGTAAAAGCTCAGTGTCTGCAAGAGTTTACACCTGAGAACGTCAGTGAAAGGCAAATTAGAAGGGAGTGTGGGTGGGGAGGTGCACATTACAGGTTTGTGTACTCTTCTTAGTGCTAAGCACGTTGCTGGAGTGTGTGCCCTTCTAGCTGATTACTTTGATCATGTTACCCCTTTTTGTCATTCTTCCATTGTATGCCCCTTTACTACATTGAGTATGTTTTGCTTTTTTTTTTACCCTAGCTGTCATCTAGCCAAACATATCACATCAGTGTTAACTTTAGCTTCTAATGCTCACCTCCATTCCTAATCTGTTACATATTTCAGATTAGTACTACTTTTTTCCAAATTTGTATCTTCTTTTCTTATGTATAGAGAGGCTCCTTTTACTGTCTTCAACGTCACTTCCTTATTGCTAAAAACAAACAAATAAAAAAATCCCATTCTTCGCTGTAATGCTTACAAAAAGCTAGAGGAAAAAATGTGAAACAGTTGATAGCCTTTCCGTGTCATGATGATGAATATTGTCTCATTCTTTCCTTGTGTGTGTGTTTACTTGTGCCTGTATGCCTTAGTGTTTATACTGGGATTATAATCTCTCTGACTCAATAGTTATTTTCCTTGTTTACTTCTCAACCTTGTCTCCAAAGCATATAGAGCACCTCGCTCACCGTAGTTCTGATCAGTGACCGTTTCTATAGCAGCTTGGTATTCTAATTGAAAAATCATGGATGCTTTGATGGTATTGAAATGAACTTTCCCAAAACTTGAGATACCAAGCACTGGTTATTATTACATTATGCTACTATAGGAAGCTGCATCAGCTGTCAACAGCTTCTTTGAAGTAGTTGCAGACGTAGTGGGAATCACCAACACCATTTAAAATGGTGCTTTGGGATGCACAAAACATACAAGGAAGCATTTATTTTAGAGCTGTCAAGCCTCCCCTTGTGAAGGTTGACGTTGTGAACTAATAACCTAGTCCAGCATGTGGATATTAGACTTCATCTAAGCCTAATATGCATCTATAGCATTTGTAGAACCAATGCTTAGAAAAGATTTAAAACTATCTTTGCATTGTGAGTGGTATCTTCTGTTTATCTTTCCTTTTTTTGTTGTTGTCTGTTAAGTTTGATGGGAAGCATGGCACTGTCAAACCACTACCGCTCTGAAGACTTGTTGGATATCGACACAGCGGCTGGAGGTTTTCAGCAGAGGCCAGGTCTGAAACAATGCCTTCCTCTTACTTTTTGCATTCATACTGGCCTGAGTCAATACATGGCCCTGGAGAGTGTGGAGGGACGAAATAAATACGAGATCTTCTATCAATGTCCAGTAAGGAAGATATGTTTATACTTGTGAATGTACTTTTCTAATGATTGATGGTGTCCCTTTGCATGTTATCAGATACCCGAAATATTTTACATAGCATAAAGTGAATACTAAGAGATCGTATTTGTTTGTTACTTGCCCCTGAGTTGCCATCTGGTTTTCATCAAAGCCCACAAGTGAAATGGTTAGTAAGTGAGAGAAATTTACACGAAGTTATTAATGGCTAATGCAATTTCTATAGGTTCATGATAGTGGACAACATTCGTCCTTATTGTAAAAATACTACTTTAATTTGTTCAAACTATGGCAGGTATATGCTCTTGTCTCTATTTCCATAGGGAAGAAAAGCTTCTCCATAATGGAGATGATCAGCATCTGTGTATATCTCCTCCTTCGGATATGTTAAATGTAAACTTAATACAATAAATGATACCCTCTGGGTTGTAAGCAAAACTTACTCTCCAGTGAAAGAACAAGTTGCTCTTGAACAGCTCATTTGTATAACATAATTAAGTATGTAGATAAGCATATGTATTATATATGTAATATACATGTTAAGTATGTAGAACATAATTACAGCTGTAGTATTTTAAAGTAGGCATAGTGTTGCTACTGAAGTTTAAGGATATTATACCTAACAAGATTTTAGCCCTCTCTCTCCTTAGCCATGCCCTGACAACCTCCTCACCCCAAAAAGAAAGGAGGGTGAGTAAAGGGTGTTTCTTGTAAAAAAAGATGGGGATCTTCATCCTGCTATGGAGTTCCTGGATGTTTGTTTTCAAAGCATGTAGCCATGAGATTTCTAGGGAATGCCTTGCTAATGGATCACTCGAATAACGTTAAGATACCCCTTTGTATTGTGCTGAGTAGTTAAACTTTCTGGATAACGCGTGGGAACTTGGAAGGTTACTTACTTACAGTTAAATATGTATTAAGCAGCCATATTTTAGGCTTAGTGAATATAGGGAAAGCGTTCCCTATGTTATATTTCTGGAGTTGAATTTTAACCTTGGAAGTCTAATGCTCTCCTTCTAATACATCCGTAACCTTCCTTCCCTTTTAGGACCAAATGGCTCGCAATCCATCTGCTATTGATATGTTCATTACAGGTAACACTTTAGATAAAATTTTCTGCAAAATGTTTTAATTGCACTGTTTAGAAAATGCATGTCAGTATGACCTGGACAAAGCAAGCATTCTAAACTTTCTGTGCTACTTGCAAGACTCTAACCCGCTTTAAAACATCAGTGGTTACTTGAAAAGAGGTGCAAGTTTTCTATATTAAAGGTTGTCCTGTGTGTCTTGTAGACAAATCATTCCACGTACTAACCTGTCTAACAAGATGAGCAAAACCTTTAGCTTAACTATCATGGGGGTGATGTAAGCAGTTATTAAATACAACACCCAAGTGGACGGAAAGATATTCCCCTCCCCCCCCCCCCCCCCCCCCCCCAAGAAGTTTTTGCAACTATGTTGGAAGTTGAAAATATTTTGTGTCCCTTAATGAAATCTAAATAACTATAAATATAGCTGCAGGAAAAAAACCTTTCTGGAATTTTGATGTGCCTCATTGCTGTGTTCAAAGGATAAAGGAGGGGAGGGGTAAACTATATAATTGTTGTTTGGTGATGTAGTAATCTGTTGTGATCATCTGTCAGACACGTACATTGACTGGAATAGTGTGTTGATTATTTCTTTTTGTTAATCCACTGGAATCTAGTAATTGTGGCTATATCTAACTTAATTCCTTTCACTCAGTAGGAAAGCAGATGTGTAATAAATGGCACCAAAATTAATATTAAGAAATGTGCAAGGCTAAATTTTAGGAAATACATATCAGTGTTACAGTGAGAAACCACATTAGGTAATGCTATACCACTACTGATTTGGGTTGAAGGTAGTCAAACTCTTAGCCATGCTAATTTTAGGAGACCTTTCTATGTACTGATTAATTGTGTGAGCTGATTTCAGTGTGAAGTAGTCAGCCTGTTGTCTGTTTTACAAAGGTCATTGCGGAATGCGTTGTGTGCTTTAGAACCGTCATAGGAAAGATATAGCAAAAGCTCAAGAATTTGGTTACTTGCTTCTCTCCACCTGATGATGGTGTAATACTTCAGAGCTACTTTATGGTGAATTGGTATTGCTGCTTTTATGGAATTGAGTCAATGGTGAGGTGATCCGACATTGTACTTAAATGTGTTCCACTTGGCTGAAAGGGTTAATCTGGATTTATCTCAGAGTGGAGGCAAAGTTTTATATACAGCATTTATCTTTTGTCATTTTGAACATGGTGGGGTAAATTGTTCCGCTTCCTCCATTCGGAGTTCCTTTATACAAGGCTTGCATTTTGTGGGTTAGCGGTAGAAAGGAGGATAATAAACTTGGAGTTCCGTAGGCTTCCTAAAGATCAAAGGACAGTACACATAACTCTTGCTCTAATGAAGAAGTGGTAGGTACACTTAATCTGACAGGATTGGTAGCACTTGATAACATGTTGGTGAGGGTGATGATCATGATTTCTTAGTATTTCAGCTTAAATGCAGTTTTGTATCAGTAATGCTGGCAAATAATTGAAGAACGCTCTACTTTTCTATTGAACTCTATATTGCAATGCTTGGAAGATTTATGGCTGACAAGTTCTTTTATGGAGAGCCAGTATCTCTTGTATGAAACGCTCTTCTTTGAGAGTCGAATGTGACAGCTTGACTGTCTGCTTAGAAATCAAGCTGTTCCTAATTAATGGCTGTAGGTGTATGAGAAGCTGTTCTCAGACAATGGCTGTGAAGGTATGAAAATCCCAGGTTCTTTGGAATGACATACAGCCTTAGTCTTCTGGGTTTGTAGCAGGAGTGCAGAGCATGTCTGTGAATTATACCTGTTTTTTAAGGAGAGGGGAATTCTGCAACTTACTGGCATGTAAGTCTATTTGTACGTGAACCTAAGCCCATAAATCCACCAGTGGGTTTGCATGCTTCTTGTAGGTAGAATAGAAATAGCTGCACAAGTAGTATAGGCCACTATACTTGTCGTCTTTCCCAGTCATAGCAGAAGAGTCAGGAGCAGGAAACCAGATGATGAGAGACACCAGCATTTGAAGACCGTGATTATAAGGTGAAATACTTAGCTAAGAGATTCTTCCTTTGCTGTGTCATTTCTGGAGCGTGCACCCTTCACTCTTAGTTCTTGGTTGGTTTCTCCAAATGATCTTTGTTGATAGAATAGACTGGGATATAGACTGACTCATCTGAGTAATTCTGAGAGTTTATTATAAAAATATTCAAAGCTTTAAACTGTTTCCTTGAAATATTTATTGTAATGGGCTTAGTGGTAAATTGCCTGTTTTTATAAATACTTGTCGTCTTTGGCATCTAGGTACATCTTACTTGGAGTGGTTTACATCCTATGTAAACAAAGTTGTGACTGGTGGTTATCCTATCATCAGAGACCAGATTTTCAGGTATTGTGACTGGGATTTATAACCTCACTGCAAGGTTTTGGTGCTGCTTTTAGAATGCTGACCTCTTTCCAAGTACTTACGGGTATCCGATGATAAAGCTGATGATGGAGAAAGGAGAAAGGATGTTAAACTTGGTGCAGATGAAGCTGTAAAACAGAATGCTTAAAGAAAACTTTTTTACCAGAAGCTTCAGTGTTCATAACTTTGTGTTAACGGGACCGGAATTTTGCATTATAACTGATCCAAAGCTTAGCTAACAGCATAATATTTATTCTGCTTGCCATGAGTGTGTTGCAGCTGCAGGACTGTCCTGAGTTATTAAAAAAGGAATTGTTTCAGTGAACTGGTCGCTAACACAACACTGTTGAATATGTAAATAAACAGGACCTTTCTGGTGTTTGAATCTGTATGTACTTTTTATTTCTTCTAAGCAAGAACCTTAATTCTGTCAAACTGAGATGCTGTAGAACCGAGTTCCTGATCTGTAAATTAACTTGCTGTCGGACTTCGTATTTTTTTGGGTTTTTTTAAATAGCATAATGACACATCTTTATTAACGAGTGCGTCTTCATTGACTTTAGATCAAATTATACACTCAGCTTAATACAAGCATTAATGGAGGTACAAAGAGATTATTGATAGCTGTATGAGTTTAGCTGATGGGGACATATACGTTATGAAGACACTGCATACATCCTTTATTTAAAAGCCAAATGACAAGTTCAGAATTACTTCTAACCTAGCACCACAGTGCTCTTATTAGTAAATAACTAATCACTTGTTTAGTTTTCTGTATTGAATGTTACAGAGCTATTCACAGAGTTAATGCTTTCCTTTCTGTAGGTACGTGCACGATAAAGAATGTGTTGCTACCACCGGAGATATTACTGTTTCTGTGTCCACATCTTTTCTACCTGAACTCAGTTCTGTACATCCACCGCATTATTTCTTCACTTACAGAATCAGGTAAAAATAAGAACTGAATTAACTCTTGTAACCCAGGAAAAACCTATGTAATGTTCAAAGGATCGGTTGTTGCAAATTTATGGACAGCGTTCATAAATGTACTAAAATGAATAGGATGTGCTCAACATGCTGTACTTTTAAATAAAAAAAGTACTAAATCATTACCTGGTCAGGGATGCAAAGTACCAGTACCAATTACTTCACCAGGTAATTGGTAAAGTACAGGGACAGGTGGGGGAAAGAAGCTATGAGTCACTCTCATGATTTAGAAAGGGTTAAATACCGATAGTGAGGCGGAGGCATGGAGATGGATCCCGACAACTTAATTCAGTGTACTTTACCTTAGAGTGGGGTATTTTTTTTTTGCCCAGTCTACTTGGAGAGAGACCCCAAGGATACTACAGCATTTCTTAATACGTGTGACAGTAGTTACATACCCATTGAGTGTGCTGTTTGGCTTCCAGAATTGAAATGTCCAAAGATGCTCTTCCTGAGAAGGCGTGTCAGCTGGACAGTCGATACTGGAGAATAACAAATGCCAAAGGTGATGTAGAAGAAGTTCAGGGGCCTGGAGTAGTTGGTAAGTAAAAGATTGCTTTTACAAACACAATAGAGAGAGTGTTTTTGCATTTAATGTGCATGTTGTCAAAGTTACGTCATTAGTTGTTCATCATGGTGACAGAGGGTAGTAGTTGTATGGTTTGTATCAAAATTATTTTGTTGCTTGAAAGAAAGAGATATATTTCCATCTGTTTTGTCTTTAAAGTTGTTTTGCAAAGGATGTCTGAACATCCTGATAGTTAACCGCTCTTCAGAGGGTTTTTTAACATCAGTAATTGCTGAGAATCATTTATGTGTCCACTGGGATATAAGATGATCTGCCCGAATATGTTATGTAGTGCAAGTGCTTTAGCAAACTGCAGAATTGTAGTTCTGCTTCAGTCCTTCCTATTGTGATCTAATACTTTACCTACAGGGGAGTTTCCAATTATCAGTCCAGGGAGAGTCTATGAATATACCAGCTGTACTACGTTTTCCACAACATCTGGATACATGGAGGGGTATTACACCTTCCATTGTCTCTACTACAAGGACAAGTTCTTTAACGTCACAATTCCCAGATTTCATATGGTGTGTCCAACATTCAAGGTGTCTACAGCACGAATGGTAAGCGGAGATGCAGTTGTGCTTATCCTAGATTTTAATTTTTTTCATGACGTTCATTAGTTCTCACTGAAAGTGCATTTCATGAAGTCATTTAATGACTTTGCAAATCAGTAAGGTATTTACCTTACTGTTAATATAACGTAGTTTTAGTTTGGGGGTTGCAGGTGAACTATATAATTTCTCCCTTTGCTTTGGCCCACTTAAAGAAGAAGGCTTTATTTATTTCATTGCTAGCATAGCCCTTATTTAGTGACTGATCAGAAAGAACTTGGAAGTTTTTTGTGTGAGCATCGAGTCTTTCCTTGGGGGTAGACATCTACTTGGACACTTTCTGACATTTTTCCAGGGATTTGAGACACTCTCAAATTACCAGTAGCTCTAACAGTAAATGCCAGCAGATGTCGTGCTTCTAATAGAAAACGGCATCCCTTAACTCATGCTCACGTGGGAGTTGTAACCTCCTTCCATTCACTTGACTGTAAAAATGATTTGCTTTTCTCCTTTGATCTACTTGTGCTTTAAAGGTAGTAACGACCCCTTTTTTTTTTTTTTAAATTACTTTTTATTAAAAAGCGACATAAGCCACCAAGAAAACTGGTAGAGCAGAGCTACTGAATTGTGGCTTTACAGAGTTGTACACATGAAATAATGAAGGCTAATGGATATTTACCGAGTTAAAGGTCAAGTAGTTTGGCAAAATGATCTCTATTGCAAATTAAACTTTGTAACTATAATGAGCTGGTTTTAGAGCCTAGAGTACAGTGTCTGCTCCGCCTAATTGACATGATAATACAGACTTCAGATTTTTCTAGGGAATTGTTAGTGCTTTCTTAGAATTACCTGGGAGATTTTAATGAAGTATGCATGTGTTTTGTATTAGGAACCAAATCATAATGAATATGCAGTGGATGAAGACGAAGATTCCACAGACACTGACGAATATGAAGATCGACGTAGAGTGTTGGACATTCCTGCACCTTCTGGACGCTGCCCACGTCATACCTGATGGGATTTTTTTTCCAAACAAACTGTTTTCAGAAGCTGAACTCCTTGGGGCTAGTGCATAAGAATATTTCTGACTCGTGTAAATGAACTTTCTGTTGCACATCAGGGCAACTAGCATGAATGTTGGTGCCAGTTCTAATATTCATCAGAGTTATAACTTCTTTTTTTCCTGGTTTGGAAGTGGGGAGGGGGCTTGGGTGGGGGTTGGAGGGAGGGAGGGAGAGAAAGACAAAGGTGTTTGGGCTTTGTTCACTTTCTGCCGAAGTGCGAAACAGCTTGGTAGTCCGAGGTAATCATATCTTACATTTTTAAACTATTGCCTATTTATGATCATATTGCAAATAGGGTGTGGGGATTTGTTTTTATATAAGCATTTAAAATTAGCAATAGACAAGATGGCAAAAAAGGTGCATACTGTTGTCCTTTCTCATGAGTTTCTATTCTTGGTAGCTCCTGCTAAGAATGAAACTTGCAGTTGGGTCTGTGTATCCTGTTTGGGTGAGATCAGGTGCTCTTAATGCTTTTTTTTTTTTTTATTATCATAGAAGTACTAGAAAATTTTGGTCATCAAATGCATAAATTAGGAATGAAACTGGCCTTATTTTTAGACAATCTGTCTTTCAGCTTAATTTTATGCCTAGTGACTCTGATTGGATAATGCCTTTTGGAATGTAGTGTACGTGCATAATCTGCCACTCGGTACCCAAGAAATTTCTCAATGACTACAAAGTATGAATTTGTAAATACGTTTTGAGGTTTGGGGTTTTTTTTCTTTATATGATGTTTGCTGTTCAGACTTTGTCATAGGTGACAAATTTCTGTCGAAGTATGTTCCCCTAAATCCTCTGTGGATTTTTCTAACTACACCTGAATAAGAAAAAAAGAAAAGAAAAAAAAAAAAAAGGGGGGGAGCCTGACAGAACACCAGGTGACTAGAAACTTTATATTTAAAGAAGTATCTGTTTGCTTTATCACTTTTATTTTGTTTCCATTGTCATTAATAAACAACTTAACTGCCTCCTTTGCTCTGAAGTGCTCCATGGGACTCTTCTTGCCAAGACGTGAGCGATAATTGTGTGACTTCCATGGCTGTAGTCAGTTCCGCTTTCTGACGTCCAGATTTCCTGTGAGGAAAACCAGTATATCCTCCTTCCAACTGAATGTTTCTGATGTTGACGGATTACTGCTCATACAGAAAGCCGGGGTGTTTTACAAGCCAGAGTTTTAGATTCTCCGTTCCCCTTTCTCTAGTGCCACGCAACATTTGGATCTTCCACGATGGTACAAGGTAGAAAAACAAATATTCCATGTGACCCCTACAACAGTCCTTCAGGTTAAACATCTAGAGAGGCAAAAAAACCTTGTGTTGCCTGTCGCAGAAGTCTGAACAGCAGTGTGAATGTCTGGAGTGGTTTAAAAACTTCTCCAATTTAAGGATTCCTCAGTATTAACTGTGAGGGGAAAACGTGGTGTTTGTGGCGTAATGCTTTTTCGTAATAAAAATTTCATCATCTCTTAAAAGGGTGAGTGAAAAGGACATTTAGTGGAACTAGAACTTACTGCAGTGCTGTAAGTCTGCTGTGTGTTTTTAAAGACTGATAACTCTCGCGGTTGGAGGTTTGTGTTGTGCTTTGACAGGGTCCGTGTGTTCCATTTGAGCGATAGCAGCACAAGGTCAGAAGGTTCTACAGAAGCGCTTCCCAACTCGCGGCGATCTTGCTCCTCTCAGGGAGTGGCCCTCCCTTGGGTTGTTAAAGAGGAACTATAATTATTGCTTACCGTAGAAGAAGCCAAGAGACGGGGCAGCCGATGCTCTGTCAGCTTCTGAGCGCTGGGATGTGAGGGCTTGAGGCCTCTGGCCCAAGCAGAACCGGCGGTCGCAGGAGTCCTGTGTGAAGGGAGAAGATCACCAGGTAGGGGGAGTGACAGGTCGCCGTTATTGTAGCCAACGCGTATGTATTTGTAGCAGGAAAAGGGTTATTCCATTGCTTCAGGCAGCTATTTTAGCACATGGCATAGTGCCTAAAGCTACCAGATGCATCGTTGCTGCAAGCCTTGTGACTCTTCATTACGTGCATCTCAAGTAGGGCTTATGCCAGCGGTTCTCCTCACCCCACCCAAAACACTGACGCTTGTGCCAGATTGGGATGAAAAGTGAAGTGGCCAAGACCATTGAAGAAAACAAGGAATCGCTTGTGGGGCCAGCGCCGCGGGACTGTAGAAACCGTCTCTGAGGAAGCAGGAGAGAACTGACTGTCGAGATCCCGCTTCAGAAGACAGCGCTTCACCAGGGCTCCGGCTGATTCAGCAGGTGGGTGTTGGGTAGGTGCGCTGGTAGCTGCCGACGTCGCACACCCAACCGCTAAACGCTTCCTACGGTTGCTAGAATTGTGCAATACGCACGCACGGATTGTTATCTATGTACGTCTTTCCCTTTGGCCGCCATCCTTCAGGTTCAGCCTGAAGTTCTGCCAGCGCCTCCTGACTCTGATCCCGACTGTTTGATGCTTGGCTAGGGCTTCTCCTGTTGTGGCTTGGGCCAGACCGGCCCCTGAGACGAAGGGTAAAAGAAGGCTCGTTGAACATCTATGAACACGGTTAAAAACCTAGCACACCCACGCAAATATGGAACTAGTCTAGCCTTTTTGGGGTTTTCTTGTAGGTGGAAAAGGCCTGCACTGACAGTCATTTCATAATTGCGCTGTAGGATTCCTTCAGCATTTTTGTGGGCTTTTGCTGGGTGGATAGTTTAATGGAGGGAACCTTTGTCTACCATTCCGGTGCTGCGATTGCATCACATGAGAGAAAAACAAGTGGTGTGCCAGCCAGTGGAAGAAAACCCCAACAACCAAAAAAAAGTCGCTATGCAAGTTAGTCCAGTGCTGGAGTTTTTTTTTTTTTCTTGTCGTTGTTTAAAATAATTTCTCATCATCTATGCAAAGAATGTAAGGTGGAAAATTCAGGTCAAGTTGCAAATACCATTTATCTGTGATGATACAGATAAATGTATTCCCTGTGAGGGGAAAAGATTTCGGGAAGGGAAAAGAGTTAAATGTTCAGCTATGGCTGAAGTGAAGTTCCTTGTTCCCTGTTCCTCACTGCAAAATTTTTGAAGTGAATTAACCATAGAATGGTTTGGGTTGGAAGGGACCTTAAAACCCATCCAGTGCCACCCCCCTGCCCTGGGCAGGGACACCTCCCACCAGCCCAGGTTGCTCCAAGCCCCGTCCAACCTGGCCTTGAACCCCTCCAGGGATGGGGCAGCCACAGCTTCTCTGGGCAACCTGGGCCAGGGGCTCACCCCCCTCACAGCCAAGAATTTCTGCCTCAGATCTCGCCTAAATCTCCCCTCTTGCAGTGGAAAACCCTTCTCCCTCGTCCCATGGCTCCCCTCCCTGATCCAGAGTCCCTCCCCGTCTCTCCTGCAGGTCCCCTTTGTTGTCCCAAATCTGGGTTCCTCACCCGCTGTGCAAAGAGCCAATCCCCACACGGAGCTGAGACGCTTATTTCATGGGTGCTAGGTGGGAGCCCCACAAAGCTAGCACACTGCGCCTTGTACGTTGTAAGCTTTCATGTTTTACAAAAATTGATTAATTAGCATGCTATAATTATCATTGGTGGCTCATGATTTCACAATAATGGCTACTAGTAGCCTTGCTTTGAACTAAAGGTATAATATGTTCCTAAATCACTGCGCATGCTCAGTGAGTAGGGGTCTCATCTAGGAGGCCTCCAGCTCAGAGTTGCAGGTGTGGTTTCCACGTTACGATGAGCCACCTTCACCTAAAGGACACATACTTTTTATTTTCAACGCTTTGTAACAACCAGCAACCTTGCAGTTTTAACGGAATGCCCCAGTTTTCCCAAGTTGGGCTCCGTGTGTCTTTTTGCTATCTACAGGCTGATACCACACGTTTGTTTTCTGTGATTGCTCAAGGTCTTTCCTTCCTTGGCAACACCTTATCTGCTTTGCCTTCGTCGCTGTTAGGGGCTGGAAGGTCTCCCCGGAGCCTTCTCTTCTCCAGGCTGAACCCCCCCAGCTCTCTCAGCCTGTCCTCCCAGCAGAGGGGCTCCAGCCCTCCCAGCATCTCCGGGGCCTCCCCTGGCCGCGCTCCAACAGCTCCGTGTCCTTCTGCTGTTGGTGCCCCAGTGCTGGAGGCAGTGCTGCAGGGGGGTCTCACAGAGCGGAGCAGAGGGGCAGAATCCCCCCCCCCCCCCGGCCCTGCTGCCCACGATGCTGGGGATGCAGCCCAGGCTGTAGGGGGCTTTCTGGGCTGGGAGCGCACATTGCCATTCATTAGTAAATCAAGGAATTAATTAATAAATTATGGGATTATTTTATATCAAGTCTTAATTGAGTGGATTCTCATTTAATAAGTTGCATGTAATAATGCACAAGCATCTTACTCTTACATCCCTTTGCTTTTATTTATGGCTTAAACAGGGGCAAAATCTTAACGACACTGATAAGCTCATCCGCTGAGCTGACTGATAATTATCTTAACTACTGTAACACGCCAATAGAATCTGATTTAAGTTCTGAGTGATTTAGGGTTTGCTTTAGGACTAACAAATGAATTGGCAGTTGTGCTGGGATAACAAAAATAAATCCAGAATCCCTTTTAAAATACTACAGCTAGTTCCAGGTATTTCATACTGCAATTGCGTACTGCTTATTGAACCTCAGGCGGGGCTGGGTGACAGGCGTGCTTTAGGAGGGAAGTGTTTGAGGGTGATGAGCGTGTGCCCAGAGAAGCTGTGGCTGCCCCATCCCTGGAGGGGTTCAAGGCCAGGTTGGACGGGGCTTGGAGCAACCTGGGCTGGTGGGAGGTGTCCCTGCCCAGGGCAGGGGGTGGCACTGGATGAGCTTTAAGGTCCCTTCCAACCCTTCTGTGATTGCAGTCCAGCTCATCCCATTTTCTTATTCCATTGCTCCGTCCCCCTGAGAAGCTGAGGGACACCAATCATGGTGCCTCTGGGGCCTCCCCCCAGCCACCTTTGGAACCTCGGTTTCTGTCCATAGAAGGGAAGCACGGTGGACACAAAGTGCAGATTTAGCTGCTGGGGTAGAAATGAAGTGTAGGACAGCTATGCTTAATGATGGGGGGAATCATTGACTCATAGAATGGTTAGAGTTGGAAGGGACCTTAAAGCCCACCCAGTGCCACCCCCTGCCCTGGGCAGGGACACCTCCCACCAGCCCCAGTTGCTCCAAGCCCCGTCCAACCTGGCCTTGAACCCCTCCAGGGATGGGGCAGCCACAGCTTCTCTGGGCAACCTGGGCCAGGGGCTCACCACCCTCACAGCCAAGAATTTCTTCCTAATATCTCAGTCTCCCCTCTTCCAGTGGAAAACCCTTCCCCCTCGTCCCATGGCTCCCCTCCCTGCTCCAGAGTCCCTCCCCAGCTTTCCTGGAGCCCCTTGAGGGACTGGAAGGGGCTGGAAGGTCTCCGCGGAGCCTTCTCTTCTCCAGGCTGAACCCCCCCAGCTCTCTCAGCCTGTCCTCCCAGCAGAGGGGCTCCAGCCCTCCCAGCATCTCCGGGGCCTCCTCTGGCCCCGCTCCAACAGCTCCGTGTCCTTCCTGCGCTGGCGACTCCAGAGCTGGACGCCGTTCTCCAGGTGGGGCCTGAACCTCTCCTTCCATCCGTCTCGCTCCGTGGAAAACCAGTAGAGCGTTAAAGTTTCGGCCGCCTGTTCGGCAGGGAACGATCGCTCCCCCCTCCCCTCATCCACCGCTCCCCCGGCTCCTGAGGGAGCGGGGCGGGGCGGGGGGGCGGCTCCTCGCTCTCCCTCCCGGGGCCGGGCCGACGCCGCCGCTCCGCCCCGGGGAGCGGGGGAACGGTACAGCCCGTCGAGGCAACGCCGCTTCCGCAGCCCATCACCGACATCGACACCACCAACCCCCCCGTAACAGACGGTGCGAGGCCGGTCGGCAGCGGGTGCTCCGGGGTGGGGGGGGGGGGGCAGGTAAGGGGCGAACGGGCCGCTTCAGCGCTGCCGCCGGGCCCCCGCCGGGGGTGGAGATGATGGGGATGGGGAGGAAAGCCGGTGTCCCCCGCTTTTCCGGGACCCAGGTTTTTGAGTTGTGGGTTTTTTTTTTGGGGGGGGCAGCCCCTCGTCTCACCTGGCTCTGCTTACCGGGGCTGGAGAAGGGCAGATCCTCATTGCGGCTGGGGGGGGGTGTGCGTGTGTGTGTGAGGGTTTTTCCTAGGAATTTTGAGGGGAGGGGTGGGGGGGGGGTGGGGGAGGAGGGGAGATGTTTTGGGTGGCAATCTGTATGAATAGCGTTTTAGCGGAGGGGGTTTGGGGGTTTGGGGCAGGTTGGCGGGTTGCCCCCCCCCCCCCGGGTCTGAGTCATGCCGACACCGCACTGCGCTAAGCGGGGCGGGCTGCGGAGCCCCCGGGGGGGGGGAGTCCGGCCGAACCCCCCCCCCCCCCCGCAGGGACGCGGGGAGCCGGGGCCCCGGCTCCCCGCGTCCCTGCGGGGGGGGGGGGGGGTCGGCCGGACTCCCCCCCCCCGGGGGCTCCGCCGCATCCCGGCGACCAAAGGCTTAAAAATAGATGGGAAGGAGCCAGGTGGCATCTGCCAGGTGGTCGCTGGCAAACTTGGAGGCCGGGGGGGGGGGGGTGGGGGGTGTGTGTGCAACCATGAGCGACTGCTGAAATGTCCTGGTGTGTCCCCCCCCCGTCCCCCGCCAAGGAATGGGGCTCCCAGTCCGAATTCCACCTTTTCTTGCCTCTTCCTGCTCCGTGGTTGTGACGGGGGCAGCAGCCCCGGCTCCTTCCCTGGGCTCTCTCCCAGGTGGGACTGCGGAGAAATTCTCCTGTTTCACAACCCAGGCAAAAAATAAAAAAAAAAATAATAAAAAAAGCCTCTCTCGCTACTTCCAAGCGCTGTTTTTTCCTGACGGAGATCGGTCGGATGCTTCACTTAAAACAGCAGTTCAGCAAATTCAGTTTGGGAAGTGTTTCCTGCTTCATTTCTTCCAAGCCCTGTTGTGAATTGCTGTCTGTATCTTCTTATTTATTTATTTTTATTTTTTTTTTTAAAGCTAAAATTTTCCTCTTGTCTCACCCCTTCATCATTCAGGAGTACAGAAAAAAAAAAATAATAAAAAATTACTCATTTTCACCAAAATAGATTTGTTGAATGACTGCTGTCAAAGCTAGGATGACTTTTATTAAGCTGCCTTATATTTATTCCGGTCATGACTTGGCTTTGCTAAAAGGCAAAACTGTTTTGCTCTGCTGACAGCCTTGTGCGAGCGAGGGCCCCTGGAAGATGGAGAGGTTCCCAGGGAGGTTCTTGTTGCCATCCAGAATGGCTCTCGCTTTAACCACCAGACTAACAGCGCTCCCGCGGCTTCACGCCACTGTGGGATGAGCCTCTGGTCTTGAAAGGCTTCTCACAAACTTGTTTACCTCAGAAAATCATCTCGTCCTGCGCGTTACGAGTTTGTTTTTCTAGTTTTCCTGCTCAACAGTAGCTCATACAGTCAGGAAAAAAAATAGTGGATTTTTTGTTGAGCTTTTTTGGTGGGGTTTTTTTTTTTTTTTCAGTAGAAAAAATTAACTAGAGTGAAGGTTGAGAAGGATTTCATTATTGGTTTACTATGAAACCGTCTTTTCAAGTCCACAATCAGTCTTCTGGGAGGAAAAAAAAACCAACCCATCCCACCGCGATTATGGTCTGCCACGCTAGACTCTTAGCTGCGTATAGAAATGGCTTCAAACAGTATTAACGGGGTCAAGAGCGGCGATGTGAACGTTTCACTGCAGCCTTATTGGAAGCGAAACGTGTTATCTGAATGCCTCTAATTCCTTGGGGCTTCCAGTCCCACTTGGGCTTTGAAGACAAACATGAAATCGTGCCCTCCTGGCGCAAATATGGGCCCTCCCTCCCTCTTCCCCCCTGTATCTGCACAATACCTTGTCTGAATAGCCCGCTTCCTGCAATAGCAGAGATTTTTTAGTAGTAGGTATTATTATCTGTAGTTCAGACTCTTGTGTGCAGAAGTCTATCTAATAACTTCTGCTTTGGAGTTGCCTACATTAAAAAAATCCTGACTTTCCTAATTCGCTGCTACCTGTGGGTTGCAGTAATTGCGGAGGATTCGAGCCATCACTGCAGTTGCTTTGGAGGGGGGGGGTGTTATTGTATGTGTCGGTCCCTCGGTGAGAGGGAGAAATTTGGGTAGAAAAGAGGCAAAAAGCCCCCTTTAGCGCAGCCAAATCTCTTGCAAGCCCGTGAGAGAGAAGAAGAAAGGAGCACGGTCTGGCTCCAGGGTTATCGGCAACCTGCGGTAAAAGAAAAAGCATCCCAGACCTAAATGGCTTCTCTTTTTTGTTAGGTGCATTTGTAGCTGTGGGAAATAGAGAGAGCTGTTGAATGGTGTGATCAGAGGGGAGAAAGGAGACCCATCCACAGCCTGTCGGGGCTCAAATCTCAGTTCTGAGAATAAAACCCCTGTTCTCAGAAGAAGGATCCTCTCTCGCAAAGTGCTAAGTGACTTTTCTCTCTTCTCTCTCGCTGTTTTTCCTGGCCAATGCCTTCAGTTCCATACTGAAGCAAGTCTTGAAGCCTTGATTCCTTGCGGGAGGTTTTGCCAGTTCCACGTAGCTTTTAAATAAAATAAATGTGTAACATCTGTTTGTGCCTTCAAATTAGGGAAGAAGCATGATCAAGATGAACTGCATCCTGTTAACCGCCTGCCTTGTTCTGGTTGCTTTTTGTAGTTCTGGTGAGTATAAAAGAGATACTTTCCTCATGGCATGTTATGACAGGGGCTGAGGAAACCACGGAAAAAAATTGTCGGAGAGGGGAAAAAAATAACAAGAAAGGCCTGGATTATTTAAGACCACTTTGGGGAATGACAGTAACCGGCGAAGTAGGGCTTGGTTTCTGGTGGTGACCGTCTTTGGGCAGAGGAGAGAATCGGGTGCAGAATAGGATGCTGGTGAATATGGCACCCCGCTGTTCTGGTTTGCTGCTGGAAGATGGAATTCCTGTCGTGTAAATCGGAAGCCAGGTGTATAGCACGAGAGAGAAACGAGATGAAAGAAAAAAGGGATAGAATAGAATTCTGCTGAAAGCGTCTCTCCTTGTCCGTCCTTTTGGAAAAGGCAGTCTTTAAGACGAAAGCAGCAAGCGTTTAACGCGTCGTTCTGCAGGGACGTAAAGGGAAGCGTTTTTAAAGATGACAAAAGTACGTGCTTCAAGATCTTCCTTTCAAAATTGCCGGTTTCCATTTGTACACCGACAAAAGCTTGTAAATTTTAGCTTGAGTCTAACAACCGGGCGTGTGTTTTGTGGCAGCGAGGCGCAGAGAGCGAGTCGAGTCGTCGTTTTCTCCTTTTCAATGCTGCTACAGTTTCAGCCCTTTATTATTCGGTAAAGATAAACCCCTGTCGTCTTAGGTTATACCCTGAGGTGTTACCACTGCGACAACAGCCCTTCCTTGTGCAAGACCAATAGTACGTGCCTAGCGACCGAAGATACTTGCTTGCAGATGAAATTTGGTACGTATGCTGTCCTGCAGACCTAAAATAAACACGGTCGCATCAGTTTTCATTGCCCCTACGCTTCCCATCTGGCCTTAGCATGCATTTCTTAGCCTCACTCAAAAGAGGGTTGCGGACACGTTTGAAGGTCATGCTTGGAGTAAACTGATTTATTTTGACTTCCAAGCAGCTGATAATGATGATTTAGATAGCTGATTTACACTTGTACAAGCATATACACAGAGATTTGTGTATCCAGACTTAAAAAAAAAAACAACAACCACAAACCAACAACCCACCCCCCACCTAAGGGAGCTGGAAACCCATAGGAGACAGCAATGACTTTAAAATACAAAACCTTCGCCCTGAATTTGTTAGAGTTCTAAACAGATAAAGCGTGTGCAACACACAAAATAAACCTGCAGATGAAGACTCAGTAGTTTATGAATTGACACTATTAAAATAAACTTTTCCTGAGGGTGAAGCCACCTGCATCCCAGGAATATGGTGGAGGATATTCAGGGCACAGCATTGTTAATTAACATTTAAGTAACTCTTTTACTAAGAGTGAAAGGAGTTTCATTGGAAAAACAGAAATACTGAGTCAACTGGAATAATCTCCTGCTCTCCTAGCTGGTTCCTTCAGCCTTAGGAAGACCCTTGGGCTGGCTTTGGACAGTGGGAACCAGGATGGGACGGGGCTGCTCTGTTCCCCAAGATGGTCTCTGCTAAAGCTCATGAATTTTGTGGGGAGGAAGGAGAGCTTCTAATGCTGTTGGAGCAGGATGCTGCTTGTATCCTGAAGAATTTTCCCTTTTGCTGTTTCCCTTGAGCCTAAACCTTCGTGAGCACAAACCGTAGTGTGCAGCCTACGGCGCTGGTCCATTGTTAGAGTCGGGAGTTGAGTTCTTGAGGTGTCGGGCATGGGAAGATGGAAGACAAGGTGTTCGATGTCTGGTGTCCAGGGGAACGAGTGAGAAAAAGGGAGGACTGTTCTTCTCTTCGAGCTCTGCCTTCTGCATATTGTTTCTGGAGATGAGGCCGGTCAGGTCTGACGGGACTTGTCTTCAGCACAAAAACTAGCTTGAGTTACTGGGCTTGCTCTGAGCTTCGTGGAAGGAGGACGGCCATGCTGTAGGACAATGCAAGAGCAATGCAAGTTGAGCTAGGCGGTGGCACATGGTCCTTCTGTGTCGGGACCCCCAGAGCAGGTATCACTCAAGCTTCACCCTGTGTCTCCCAGTGGGTCCTTTGGACTGAATTGGAAGCACTGGTTAGCTTGAGCTAGAAATCTTAACCTACAGCTAAGAAGTACAAGAGAGTCTTGTGGAGGCAGGACCATGGCTTGCTATTGCTCTCACACTCCTAAATTCCTAGGGAAGGCAAATTTAGAAACTTCTAAACACTTGAAAAGAAGCTAAAAAAGCAAGTACGCGGCAGCCTAGGCAGTGATTCTCGCTCCGTACCAAAAATGGTATTACTTTCAATATTCTCTTAATCTGTTTAATTTTTTTTTTTTTTTGTAGGTAAATTGAGAACTTCCTCCTGCTGGAAGGCATCCCAGTGCAGCATGAATGATATTGCTGAGTTCTTCCAGTTGGATAATTTTGAATTCTTTTGCTGCCAACACGACTTGTGCAACGAGAGCGCAATTACTGGGGTTAACAAAGCAGCCTTCAGTATTGCCTCCGTAATGACCATGTTATGGATGCTTCTGTAATAATCCCGATTTGTATGCCGTACTATCAAGCTGAGATTATACAAAATCATTAACTCTCTTCTGAATTGTTACTTCTCGCGTTTTCAGTTCCTAACTGTGGGCTGAAACATTACCTTTTAATTTTAAATTCTGTTTGCTAAGGTTCCATCTGTTAAATCACCATCTCCAGCCATGGGAAGGGGATGTATATTGTTACCGGTTATAGGGAGTTCAGGTATTTTGGTCTACCGTATTCATGGGGAAAATAACTTGTTAAGAAGTGGTGTTATCTTGTGGAGAACCTCGGCAAACTTCCGTGGGTGATGTGAAAGGGAAGGAATACTGTAGGTTTTATGCTGGAAAACTATAATTTCTTACCATCCCATAAATTGTGATTGGTTTTGGTTGGGATTTCTGTGGGGTTTTTTGGTGAGTTTGGAAATATTGTTTTGATGAGTATGGAAATACTTAGTTTCAAGTGATGTAGACTCTTTGTTCCCATCACTGTAATTATATTTTTTTTTCTTTTTACAAGCCAATGATATAACCTTGTAAGTACTGTTATTTTGGGAGAAAACATCTACATTTCTTAAACCAAAACCAAAATAATGCCTCTTTTTATATTTCTGTGAGCATGCAGACAACACATGCTAGCTTCTTTTGCTAGCTTTATTTCCCTCCCCCTTATACTTTATCCACGTCTAGGATTTTAACTAAGCATGTGCTTCGCACTGAGTATTTATTGGAATACTGAAAATAGTTTATAAAATGCTAAGGAATTGAAATGGCACATCTAGTTTATTTTCCCACGTAGCAAGCGTTTGGGTTTTGTTGGGAAACAGTGCCATGTAAACTTAACCCTTCAAGCTTCCACCTAAGAGTATTAAACAAAACCTTGCAGAACTTTATATTTTCACTTTTACGCGACTCTATAAATGCCAATACAAAATATACGTGTATTATATAGCATGAATAAAAACCGCTTGGTTTGTATGTGTAAGAGGTCTGGAGCAGAGGAGGTCTGGACGTTGCTCTGCCTCAGCGGTGGAGAAAGACCTTTGGCATTTCTCCGGGACTCGGGGACCCTCTCGGTCAGGTACAATGTCAAATTCTCCTTTTTCTCTTCCGGAGCACTTGGCACATCCCTGCAAGAGTCGTGGTCCATTGCCAATGGCATATTCCCTTTCTGAGGATCCTCGCTTGTGCTATGCAGGGTGCCAGTGACACCAGTTCACCCAGTCATAACAAGGGTGTTACGCCAAATCCATGATATATTCTGCAATGTATCTTTTGGTTAAGCTTATCTTAGCTGTGAAAGCGTCTCCTGGGATCTCTCTGATCACTCAAAATAAGGAAGTCGTGCTGTCTTTGATTAATAAAAATGTCAGAAAAGAAAACGTGGCGAGTGTTGTTATTTATCGGTGTGCTGTGTACAGCTGGGTGTAACTCCTCGTTTCCGTGGGAGATGCATCCGCGCTTCCCATCCAGAGACTCTCAGCAAGTTCAAGGAGACTTCTCTCACTTCTTCTCTGGAGATGGGTGCCGGGTGTAGTCGGTGAGTTTTGGCAGAAGGGTGATTTGCTGTAGGGGGCTGTTTGACAGGACAAGGGGTGATTGTTTTAAACTAAAAGAGGGTAGATTCAGACTAGATATAAAGAAATTTTTTATGCTGAGGGTGATGAAACCCTTGCCCAGGTTGCCCAGAGAGGTGGTAGATGCCCCATCCCTGGAAACATCCAAGGTCAGGTTGGACGGGGCTCTGAGCAACCTGGTCTAGTTGAAGATGTCCCTGCTCATCGTGGCGGCGTTGGACTGGATGCCCTTTAAAGGGCCCTTCCAGCCCAAACCATTCTGTGCTTGGAAATGAGGAGAGTTAGCGATCTTTCCCTAGGTGAACTAACAACTATGTGGCCCTGGGGGGACGTACTAGAATATGTCGTCCCTCAGTCTCTTCTACTTGAGAATTGTCTCATTGGAGATATGAATATGCCACGATTTGGGGAAAAAAAAAAAGGAGTTTTCCCTGTGTGACTGCTTTAACGGCTGAAGCACAGCATGGAACGTGCTCGCTGTGATGGCTCTCGGAGCATTCCTGTGCAGTTTTCCACTATTATATGTCTTTATTCTCCTATGTACTGATTTGGTTTCTTTGTGGAAGTGTTGAGTGTTTCTTCTCTTCTCATCTCCCCTCAGTCCTTAGCTTTAGCTAACTTCTAATACCTGTTTTGGGAGGGAAAACAGTTATATGTGATGCTCCTCAGGTTGTGAATGATCTTACTAGAACGAGTTTGCTTGGAGTGTATGGCCAAGTTGAATAGAAAGCAGTTTAGTTCATATTTGTGAAGTCAGACAACTGGAAAACAATATCGTTTTTCCCTCTCTCACAAGCTAATTATACTTTTGGCCTTGTGGTGTCCGTTCTCGATCTAACAGGTGCTAGAAATGGTGATTTGATGTTGCGCTAGAAAGAAGAAAACAGTCCTTGATTTCCCCCTTTCCTGACCTTCCATCTTTGTATTTCCCATCTGATTAACAAAAGCAGACACTTAAAAGACAGTAATTTCTGCACAGTGACTTTTCCCACCGCTGCACCACCATTTGTCAAGCTCTTGCTCCTTTTAGAGGAAAAAGTGGTCTTAAAGCACTGACTTAATATACACTTGGGGGAGGGTTTGTAGCAGAGAAGGTATTTTGTGTTAGACAAGCTGATAGTTACCTTATGTTTAAATCATCTTGGTTGCAGCGGTTTTGTTCTGCTATTTGTCAGTGTCTCTCTTTTGACGGCTGACACTTCTAAACCCGTTTGATTGCCGTATGGTCTACATATGTAAACTATTCTTTTGTTGTTGTTGTTTTAATAAGCACAAAAAGAAGCTCTGTATTTTGTCTGTCTGAAAGTAGTTCGAACAATAATTTTTAATATTTGTTTTTTGATAGCCTTGAACACTTTCTTGTCTAATCTATCATATTTCTGCTTCCCTTGTCTTCTAGAAGCAGCTTGAGCAACAAGTCCTTGTGTTTTGCACTCTAGAAGGCCACTTCTTTTGGAAAGATCAACAGGAACATTAATTCTTGGGGTGAGAATGCATGTACCAAAGTAAGAGAATTTGCAAAGGCAACTGCTATGATAGCAAACAGCTTTTAAAAAAAAATTACTAGATTTCAAGTGGAAAGCATCCCTTTTGTCCCTCCCCTGGGTAAGGTAGATCAGTTACGTGGGCTGATTCACATCTCGTGCCATTTACAAGCTAAATGGTGCTGCGAGGTTTCACGTTTTGAGATCTATTTGCGTCTTTAAGCCCGTGTGGTCCGACTGGTGAGCTCTCTCCTGCGTAAAAGGGTTGTTGAACACCGACTGCTGCTGTATGATGTCCAGGTTTGATGGCCAGCCCTCAAAGGTGGGTAACCAGAGCCATCGCGCCTTGTGTCAAATACAAACCCATTTAGCGGTAGTAAGAGAAGCTAGTACAGGGTGCCAGGGATCAATTCTGCATGCAGGCATCACATCAGTGCGAATAGTTGGTTTAGCGTTAGGTTGGCGTATGCTTTAAAGACGGCTCCGTCTTTGCTCCGAGTTACAGAGGAAACAACCCTCATTAGGTTGTTGCAAGGTTTTCTGTAGAGGTGATTGGTCATTTGTGTGGATTGCCTTGATATGGTCTTGTGACTGTTCGCTTTTATGTATGTCCCTATTCTTAAGACAATGATTTTTCACTCTATGTAACAGTAGGCTTAATGACTATGATAATTTATTGACTCTTAATTATAGCTAATTATGGCACTGTTATTGGATGGACTGGGGTTTTCCAGTGGTACAGCTCGATACAAGGAACTGAAGGGCTGGTGGGAAGTCATAGAATCACAGAGTGGCTGGGGCTGGAAGGGACCTCTGGAGGTATCTGGTCCAACTCTCTGCTCAAGCAGGGCTACCTATAGCCAGTTGCCCAGAACCATGTCCAGACAGCTTTTGAATACCTCCAAGGATGGAGACTCCACCTCGTCTCTGGGCAACCTGTGCCAGTGCTCAGTCACCCTCACAGTGAAAAAAGGTTTCCTGACGTTCAGAGGGAATCTTCTGTGTTTGAGTTGTTGCCCTTTGCCTCTGGTCCTGCCATTGGGCACCACTGAAATGAGACTGTCTCCATCCTCTTTGCACCCTCCCTTCAGGTATTTATATACATTCATAAAGTCCTCCCTGAACCTTCTCTAGGATGAGCAGTTCTCTCAGCCTTTCCTCACAGGAGGGATGCTCCAGTCCCTTCATTATCTTGGTAGCCCTTTGCAGGACTCTCTCCAGTATGTCCATGCCTGTCTTGCATTGGGGAGCCCAGAACTGGACACCGTACTCCAGGTGTGGCCTCACCAGTGCAGAGCTGATGGGAAGGATCACCTCCCTTGACCTGCTGGCAATACTTTGCCTAATGCAGCCCAGGATACCATTGCCACCTTTGCAGCAAGGGCACATCGCTGGCTCATGTTCAACTTGGTGTCCACCAAGACCCTCAAGTTCTCTTCTGCAAAGCTGTTTTCCAGCTGGTCAGACCCCAGCATGTACTAGTGCCTGGGGTTATTCCTGGTCTTTTGGGGTGGGTGTCACAAAACTGGGCTTGAACCCCAGGGACTCCTGAGTTTAGGCCACCCTCCCTGGGAAGTGCAGGTACCAGGTATTTTGTGTGGTTTAGCTGTGTCCTGTAAGATACAGGTTAGTGAAAAATATATTCAGGGTGACCGGCGGTATTGCTGTGCAAATGTGCCTATTGCGGTCTGCAGTGAGTGCTGGGTAACTTGCCACTATTGTCTGGGTTTCGTTTGGTTTGGCTTTGTAATTATCGCAATGGTTTGCTCTGTTCTGAATTAGTGGCATGACTAAAACCTCATCCTTACTGTTTACCGTTCAGCGTGCTTTTTTTGCCAATACATATAGTTTATATACTAGTGGCCATCTAATCATCAGAGAGTATTCTTCCCTGCATCTAATTCTCAATATTCGTTGTTCTCGTAACCATTACTCCCTTTTTTGGTGGGGGCACAAGATCACAAAGGAGTTATTTTTCCCTACAGGAACAAGAAGGACGAGCTAGCAAATGGAAGCCGCAGTAGCAGCAAGCAGCATGTGCAGAAATTCGTTCTTGTGATCTATCTTTCCTGTGAATTCCTCCTTCAAGCCCTCATCCTGCTTTCTGCCTCCTGTGTGGTGGTGACTCCCTGTCCTTTGACTTGAGCTTGGCCATGGAGAGCTTGGAAGCCCGATGGCGCTGGTGGGAAGGTGGGGCTGACGTACCTGGTTAGTATGGATTTTATCTTATCCTTCTCTAGTTTTACCGCCACTCATCAAAGACAAGGTGGGATGTCTCCCTGCTATTTCAGGATGCAGGAAACTGTGAAAAGAAGCAGATGCCTGGGAAAAAAAACAGATAGGCAGAGCAAGTAATTTCCTCCCACTGCTTGGTGGAGTGAGAGGAATGAGGAGGCTGACCAGTGACAAGCTTTTATTTTGTAAAGAGGAGGAGGAATTGCTAAGATAATAAACTAGTCCTAAGAGAGATCTCCACATTAAGTAACTGGGTATTGCGCTAACTGGGGCGTCTGGATACTGCTGTTATATAAAGGTTAAATGCATTTAATAAGAGCGGTGTTCCTCCAGCTGGAAGAGAGTTTAATGTGTGTGGAGGAATGGCTGAGTGAGAAGAGACATGATCTGATTGCGATGAACAATCCAGCCTCTGATATGAGCCTCAAGGAGAAGCCTTAGTTACAGGCTTGTATGTGACTGCGAGCTCTCCTTGAAGTCCTGTAAATAGTAGAAGTAACAAAACCGTAAACAAAGATAAGCAGAACCACATCTGTGGAGAGAGGGAGAAGCTGTCTTGTGTAGCGATGGGTGGGCCCAAGAAGTGCGCCAACGAACTCTCGAGAAGTGTACCAACGAACTCGCGAGAAGTGTACTAACGAACTCTCGAGAAGTGTACCAACGAACTTCCAAGATGTGTGCCAACGAACTTTCAAAATGTGTGCCAATGAACTGTCTTTAGCCACATAAACATAGGTTGTAAGCCAATCACTTTTGCCAGCGTGTCTTTCACTGTCTGTCTATATATATGCTGTGAAAACTTGAATAAAGGGAGAACGATCATACTCATATTGAGATTTCATCGTTACTCCGGGTCCGGCTCCCACTCTGACACACGCCGACAAATGTGTCTGAATCTCTGCGTGTTTCCGAGGGGCTTGCATCTCGCTGGTCAATCCAGCCCGTCCTAGGGCTGGCATCGCAGCAGGGAAGTTAGGCTGCAAGACAAGCCTAAACATCCCAACCAGTGGTATCTGTAAGATACCCACGTGTGTTCGGGCAGAAACTAGTACACCGCGCTTTCTGTCTCCATGACACGCTGTTAATATTGCACTAACAGGACGGTGATAACCGCGTTCTGCATTTTAGAGAGGGAGAAGAGAGCAGCTAATTTGGCTGTGGGATCCCCAAAAGAAGTAGGTTGTCATTTCCACTCCCATCTTTCCAAGAATAATTTATACATTGGGATAAAATAAAGACCTGCAGATGATATTATCTCTGCGGGTTTATATGCTGCATTGATTATTGCAGTATGACAACTTACAGCATAGGAAAAACTGTTCTGGAGCCTGGAAAAGTGACAGCTTAAAAATGCTTTTGGTTTCTTGCGCTGAAGTGGAATGAATAAAAACACGTTTGGAGCAAAGTTTCAGAAAAAAACCTTTTTCTGGAATGAGAAACTAATTCTGAAGAGTCAATTAAGGTGACGATACAGGTGTAAATAGACAGGGTATATTTATAGGATACAGAGCGTTCCCCCAGGCAACACTGATATGCACATCCCCATATACAAGAGCTGAAAATTCTGTAATTCTTCCTTCCCGAAGAGACTACAGGGCAGGCCCTACTCACAGAGCAATCTTTCTTTACGTGTAAGCTGTCTCTATTGACGTCTTTCTGCATACACCTTCTGCTGCTCTTGGTTTTACCTCCAAGCCCCAGGTGTTTATTTACCTATGGATGAGGACGGCCGTGCTATAGCAACGGCTGTTAGAATGCCAATCTTGCGGGTACAATGCAGAAAAATCTCTCCTCAGAAATGGAGGAGGAGGAAAAATGACCTGAATATAGCTGGACTTAATGTTTTGGACTGTTGTATCTGAACTCATGCTCCTGCATGTAAAAATCTCTACGTATGATCCGATGTTGGTTCCGTTTAAGCGGTTATGAGTCTTGTATTGACTGAGATTCTCCCAGGATTCAGATCCCAGCACGGTTCTGAGTCTAGCTGAGTTATTCATGGCACGCTACCGCTGTTCAGGAATCATAACTACACCGTTCCTCACTGCACAGGGTTGGTCTGATGTTTGATACAATTTAAGACGCCCACTTAGAGCACTTTGGAGGCTAAGGATGAGCGTGAAGCGCATTCATTCCTCTCTTCTCCTTTCTGACAGCTCTTCAGAGATGCTACTTTGGGGCAGGTTTTGAGAAAGACAAACAAGGCCGTGGAGATACTGCAGGATGGGGCTAAAATCATGAAGGCTACAGGTTGAGTAGAAGGAGGTTGTGGTCAGATGCACTGTGGTGTTTGTTTTGGTGACTGCTGCAAACCCAAATTGACGGAAACAAGAAACAGCGCAAACGTGACTGTCTACCTTGTGCTCTGCTGGATGCATAAGGAGGACTAATTGGTGAGTGTGGTAATGAGAATCCTGGCTTAAAAGCTTCCCTTGCTTTTTAAGGATCCAAGTTTCCTTTGGGTTTCATTGAAATGCACAATATTTTTGAATCACGAGCTAGCCAAACAGTATGCTCAGGGTGCAATGCCGTGCTTTTTTCCCCCCCATTTGTATGATTCCCAAAGAAGCCTTTATTCTCATGAGCGCTCCGCTGTAGTTCATTTCGTGCTCGGGTTTGTATTTCCAGAGATGCTAATGTCTTCCGGAGAACTTGAGGCACCCCTCATCCTCAGCTGCTGTGTTACTAAACGTTCAAGGCATGGACGAGAACACGCACAAGGCAGTAAAATCGTTTCTCTCGCATCCAAAGCGAACGAAGGTAGAGTCTGCAGCGTTGCACCGGGGAAAAGTTAAAGTGATGAAAATGACAAGCACATCTTGAAATCTAATCACTGCTAAAGTCTGACGGCTTTCTTCCTTCGTCTTCCCAGTCATTTGAATGTTGTAGTCTCCTGTAAATGAAGGTTTATTCTCTGTTCCGGGTACTATATGATGAACCGAAGCTTGTCTGGGAAATGCTGGGGCTGGGCCACACCAGAACGCAGAAGTGCCAGACACTGCTAGAGAGCTGCAGTTCGCGCACAGGGAAAATGTCTATCTGAATTGTTACAGAAGGCACAACGCGAAAGCTGCTGCTGTCAGACGCACAACGTACAGCTTGCTTTTGTACTTATGAGTATGTTCTACCCCATAGAAAGCTGGAGGTGGTTTTCTTCTTTCCGCTTAGAAAAAGGACTTTCAACCCATTCCTCTCCTTGCAAGCAAGATCAATATAACTATTGTTATGAAAATTTCCTTCCCTAACTGTATAGCAACCAGGCTTTGTAGTATGAAAGTGTTTTAACCTTGTTGATATATATATATACGTGTTAGTTGACACGATGCACTGTAATGCAATGAGGTAGTGGAATTTTACTGGAGACTTTGGCAATGTTCATGCGTCAGCATAACAAACTAAAGGACTGCCTGGCTCTGGAAATAAAGACTTTGCACCTTGGAAACTTAGAGCTGTCCCTGAAGGATAAAGGATATCCCTGAACAACCAAGATAATGCCAGCATTGGGTTGTACCTGGACATTTGAAGAGTGTAAGGACCCTGAGTAAAACCACATCTGGGATGCCCCACTTTGGCTGGGGCTGTTTCTCTTGGATTTCTCTACATTGTGTCCAAGCCTCTCTCCTTGGTCGGCACAGGCCGGTTGCGAATTTTCATGATGCTGTGTGCACCTATGCCCTTACTAACCTCTGCTGAATGGAATTCCTTCTCTCTACAAGAAGTTTATCACAGGGCTTCACTTTTTCCTAATGCTTAACTTCATCTTCCTTGCCGAAATTTAAGTCATAGAATCATAGAATGCGTTGGGTTGGAAGGGACCTTTAAAGGTCAACTAGTCCAACCCCCCCAAGTCCATTGCGATCATATCCCACACAGGCAGAAGATATTGTGGTCACCTTTCTGCCCCATACGAATTCTTCATCGGGTTGGGGAAGTACCACCAGCTCCTTCAACTCCATCGTTCTGTTCTCTTCCACTGAATAGTTACCTTTCTCTCTTTTTTTTTAATTGTCTTGGGGCATCATTTTTTTCCCTCGGGTAACATTTTTTGCCCTGGTTTTATTTGCTTGCCAAGATGACCTTTTGAACAGTTTGCAGCCCACTGTACTTTAAAGCATCTGTAGGTTTTTAGAATCATAGAATCATAGAATTGTTAGGGTTGGCAGGGACCTTAAAGACCATCCAGTTCCAACCCCCTGCCCTGGGCAGGGACACCTCCCACTAGATCAGGTTGCTCAGAGCCCCCGTCCAGCCTGGCCTTAAAAACTTCCAGGGATGGGGCTTCCACCACCTCTCTGGGCAACCTGTTCCAGTGTCTCACCACCCTCAGGCAGGGAGGAGCACAGAATCACAAAATCATGGAATTTTAGGGGTTGGAAGGGACTTCTGGGGATCATCTAATCCAACCCCCTGCCAAAGCAGGGTCATCTAGTGCAGGTGAAATAATCCAACCGGGTTATTTCATACCATGAACGTCACATTCAATAAAAATTAGAAAGTTTGCTGAGAATTTCTCCCTCTCCGTCCCTTGCTGGCTGCCATCCTGAGCACTCCTCGCCCCGGTGCCGGAGCCCTGAGCCCTTCTCTTCCTCCCGAAGCCACAGCGCTCGCAGGGTCCCACATTTGCCGTCCCCTGTGGGGAGCGCACAGCTTCCTGCTGAGAGAATGGGCTGAGTATAATCAATATTGGTTCATTAGTATTAGTAATATTAATTATCTAGTCTTATCCTATAAAATGTGTTGATATTTCAACCCTCCAGTTTCCTTGGTTTTTTTCCCGATTCCCCTTCCCGGGTGGGGAGGGGTCCTGGGGTGAGAGAATAATTGTTTTTGTGGGATCCTCAAACCACTTTTTGGCCCCAGGGGCCCCTTGTACACGGGCCCCAGGTACGACATCGCCTTCATCCCCTCCAGCACCTCCAAGGGGCGGAGGCCGGTACCCGCGGGGGGGGACGGGGACGGACCGCGGTCCTCCGCGCCGCCAGGGGGCGCCGCCGCCGCCGCCTGGCGCCTCCCGCCGGGGCGTGGCGGATGCTGTGGGGGCCGCACTGAGGAGGAGGAGGCGGCGGCGGCGGCAGCGGTGACCGGCTGCGCAGGGCCCGGCCGCCCCACCGTCACCCCGCAGGTGAGGGGGGTGCTGCAGGGGTTCGTCCCGCTGGGCTTTACCCCTTTCCCGCCGCCGGCAGGCCCTGCTGGGCCTCCCCGGGGGGGCGGCCGGAGCCCCTTGGGCCGCTGGCGGAGCAGGCCGTGCCCAGGGAGGGGAGGGCCGGGCCAGCCGGGGCTCTGCCGGTTTGTGTGTGTGTGTATTGGGGGGGGGTTTCTCCTGCTTTGTGCCGGCCTCTGAACCGGGCTGAAAGGTGCTCCCCGCCGCGGGGCTTGCTGTGAAGGCCTTCAGCGAGGGGAGCCCCGCCGAAAACGGGGGGGAAGGCGGGGTGTCGTGTACCTCCAGTCGCAGGGTGCCGGTAGCACTGCACTGCAGGAGGAGCTGCAGCCCGCAGCTCTGGTGGAAACAGCTAATTCTCTGCACCGCACATGCACCTGCACTACCGTCCCCTGAAGCCCCTTCCAGTCCCTAAAGGGGCTTCAGGAAAGCTGGGGAGGGACTCTGGATCGAGGAGTGGAGCGATAGGACGAGGGGGAAGGGTTTTCCACTGCAAGAGGGGAAATTTAGATTAGATATGAGGGAGAAATTCTTTGCTGTGAGGGTGGTGAGCCCCTGGCCCAGGTTGCCCAGAGAAGCTGTGGCTGCCCCATCCCTGGAGGGGTTCAAGGCCAGGTTGGACGGGGCTTGGAGCAACCTGGTCTGGTGGGAGGTGTCCCTGCCCAGGGCAGGGGGTGGCACTGGGTGGGCTTTAAGGTCCCTTCCAACCCAAACCATTCTGTGATTCAGTGGGGGCTCTGCACTGGAGATGATTTCTCCAGTGGTGCACTGTCACAAAATATTACTTCCCTTTTATATTATTTTTAAGACAAAAATGTAGTCAGTGTTATTAAGAAATAGTGTTTAAAATAGATACAAGTAATAACTATATAAATATACTGTTATATTAACTTTATAGAGTACTTGTGGTTTGATTAACACAGCTTTAGTGTTCTTCTTAGCTGTATGTCCTGTCTGTGCAGTTTTTATCCAAGAGCTTTTAAGTCATAGATGGCACAGGCCATTTGAAAACAAGTTTAACTTATTCAGCAGAAGAAGCAACATCTTGGCAAGGCGTCGAACAAGGATGCAAACAAAAATGTGCAGATAGGAAACATCTTGTATTTCTTAAATACAATAAGAAAATAATTGTATTCAAATGCTTTTCTTCCAGTGTGTGTGTTTAAAGCACAAAATTGTTCTCGGAAATGGATTTTAAATAATAAACCACCTGAGTTTTTACACACTTCTGCTATTGTCTGTTTTTCTGCTGTAGTCTTGTGGAAGAGAGAAGAAAGGGGACTGGCCTTGCCTGCCTTGGTAGTAAGAGGAGCGGAGTTCTGCCTCTGTTTTCTTCTACTGTCTGTATTTTTGCAAGAGAAGGGTAAAGGTCCTTCCTTAATAGCTTCACAGTAAGAACTCAAATGAGTGCTCTTTGAAGCCGTTTTTTATATCAGAATGATTTTTGGAATAGGTGTGGGGAAAGTTAGACAAACAAGAGGAGTTCTGTGGAAGTCAGTGGGCTGTTGCTCTGCCTGGGTAGTCATCCAAATAGGTGTTTGTGACAATGCAGTTCAATATTCTACCAGGTACATTGGTCATCTTCAAGCTGTGGGACTTCAGTGACTGCTTCCGCTGCTGAAATCGGTCCTGCCTGCTGTTGTGTGCTCCTGAGTGCCCCTTGTGCAGGGCCTTGTGATATCTGACTCAGGGGAGTTAAGTAGGCTGGAAACTACTGAGATGAATAATACATGGTTAGGTTTTTTTTTAGCTGGATTTGGCTGCAGCTAGTGCTGGGACAACAGAACGGACGAGTACGAAGGCAAAACTGCCAATGGCACTTTTCTTTTTGGCAGCATCCCGTTATGATAAGAGCTGAAACCTTGGTTGTGTTTTGAGGGCCAGAAGAAACTTGTTTCATAAAATTAAGTGGGCCTCTGTTGTATCTTGTGGAGTTTGTGAAAGGTGTGACTGCTGCCCGTGGTTCTTCGGTGAAGAAGAGATTAACAGAAGTGAGTGCATAGTGGATGGCAAAGAATGGTTGTCAACACCGTAGACTGGAACAGAATGTAACTGTAGAATAGAATGATTTAGGTTGGCAAAGACCTTTAAATTGTCAAGTCCAACCGAATATGCAAGATGAAGAGCAGATGAGGTACTGGCGGTGATGAAGCAATGTGAAACCTTGAAAGTGAGGGTGAGCGGTTTGAACTTACAGGGGAAAGACAAATTATCTGTCACTGTGAAAACTTCAGAGAGGGTAGCCGCAGATAATTTGAATTCACCGCTTCTCTTATCCTTGAAGCTTGATAGTGCTGTGTCCATGCTGCCAAAGGAAGGAAAATGGTGATAGACAACTTAATTGAATTGTGTTTAGCTGTACTGCGAGGAGAAGGGATTGAGTTGAAGCGTCCGGCATTCAGATTGCAGCTTCACCAGCTTCAGGGCTTTAACTTGCTGCCTGTACCCCAGAAGAAAAGCAAAAAGACATTATTGGTTGACTTCATGCTGGGTAAGGAAAATCTGTTTGGTTTTGTTTCCCAGCTTGATTTGGAAAACCCGTCAGTATTTAATGTCTCTGATGTAAATAAAAATATACCAGAAAGTGGCAGTTAAGGTATCCAGGTAGGAATGTCATCACATGAAGTGAGCAAAAGTGATTGCATCAGTCAGAGCTGGAAATGAGCTAAAATATTCATAAATTAAATACAAATGCACCACCACGTTACATCTAGTGAGTCATTTTGTCCTCTTTGTACCTGAGTAACCCTTTTATGTGTCTGGAAATGAGCTTTTCACTGAGAACAGATTTGTTGGTACGGCTCTGGAGAAGTTATGAGAGGAGGTTTTTACTTACAAGTTCTGTAATTCCGATCCCCAGGCCCATGGCTCATTTGTTGATTTTAGTGTTAGAAAGGGTCCTTAGCAGAATCCAGTTTGGCCCTGTAGATAATGTAGGCCGTAGATTGCAGCCTGTGATGCCTGGTTTTAGCTTTGAAATGATAAACGGCTTTAAGAGCAGCCTCTGCTATCATACTGCATACTTTTTAAGATAAGCTGTATGCTAGTGTTGATTATAAACTGTTTTCCAAATTCGGTACGGTTCTCTGTATGGATATTTCAAAAGTCTGTAATAAACAAGAAAGGACACATTATTACTAGGTGAGAGTGAAAATTACTGAACAGGTCCAGCCTCTCTTCTCACTTCGTGCTGCTATTGGGAATATCGTCCAGAGGCCAAGCAAGGTGTGTTAGTCTGCTTTTAAGATTATATCTCCAAGACACAATTTGGAATTTACTGCATGGGCTATTTTATAGACTTAGCCCATTTTTTTCTCAACCCAGTTTGTCACTATTGTTCAGTAAAGGTCTTAACCTTTGAGCTGCCTTGTGCCTACTTGATCTTCAGGATTTTGCTTTTTGAAACTTTGTTGTGGCCTATATTGTGTTTATTAGAAAGCTACAGCTTTCCATGATCAGAAACCGTGATTATGTATATGTCTGGTACTTTGGTGCCATTTGTTGTACCTGACTGGGAGCAGAAGCAGCAAGGAACACTCGCTGTTCCTGGGATTTGAGATGTGGGTGTTTTATATGCTGACAAGTGACCTCAAGGGTTGCGACATTCTTCTTTCAGGTATGCAGCATTTCATAGAATCATAGAATCCCTGAGGTTGGAAGAGAGCTTTACGGTCATCAGGTCCAACCTTTAACCTACCCTGACAAAAACCACTTCTAAGCCATGTCCCTAAGTGCCCCATCTACCTTTTTTTTAAACACCTCCAGGGACGGTGAATCCACCACCTCCCTGGGCAGCCTATTCCAATGTTTAGTAACCCTTTTTGTGCAGCAATTAATGCAGTTTGGTGTTCTTTAATGTTTTTAGTCTTATTTATGGTTTTGTAGAAATACACATTGATATAATCCCTGTCATATTGCCATGGCAGGAAGTGTTTAAAGTCAGGTTAAATATTAGCAAACTATACGTGGTTTGTATCTTCTATTAATATGTGGGACAGGCGACTATGCTGAACAATACTTTATGGCATTTACTCTTTAAACACTTTTATGATTATTTTTGATAGTATTGACATTTTACCAACTAACATTTTTTAGAAAAGGCATATTATGCATATTTTATACATAGCTTCATTATTCTCAACAGCTGGTAATGTGGTAGGGATCAGAGGTGCTGTCAGAATTTAACAAACAAATCAGTTTCAAGCATTTTACAGTGGAATATGTAGCAAGAAGCACAATTTAATTACAGTTATGTGACAGTCACTGATACTTACTGTGGTGTATGTTTTTGTAGCCATCGTGAAACTATGTGGAAATGGGGTAGTGGAGATGATTCTCCTTCCAAAACAGTAAGTATTGAATTATTATTAAAATAGTATTTTCTTAAGAATTTCTGATCTAGGGAGTCTTTAATTGATGATAGACAAATCGTATGTTTTTGCTCTTTTGTAAATACGTTGCTTAACTAGTTTTACTGTGACTCAGTTTTAGGACTCTAAAAAGTCAGGTTGGGTTCTTGCTTTTTGTCTGCTTGGTATTTAATCTCTTGTGCGTAACACAGCTGCTCTATTTCTCTTCACTAGGCTTATCTTGATTTAAGAAAACATCTGGAGGAATTACATAAGCTTTATCCTGAGCATATTCTTTGTGTATAGTATGTTCTAGATCAATATTTTGTTGCCACTACTGTAACAGTACTACTGGTTGTTACAATGCAAATCCAGTAAATGAGCCAATTCAGCGTTAGATTCCTAGAGGCTTTGATGGTTTTGCTGTATTTAAAACTATAAATCATAGAAACTGGTTTAGGAATATTAATTTCATATGTCTATCAAACTTGCTAAAAACCATCTGGCATAGGTACGTGTAGTATATGGAAGTTTTAGTATTGCACTCTAATTAAAGATTTGCTGAATGCGTTTATAAATACCCAACCAAACACCAAGTGCAGACTGTTCAGCAGAAGCAGTATTGTCTGCACCATTTTCTTTGTTCTAAGTATATTTAACGGCTGCAGGCTGCAGGCTCGCAAGATGCAAGAAGCGTGTCGGTGACAGATTTGACTGAACAGCTGACAAGTACCGAACAGCTGGTAACACAGCTAAAGGAGCTTGTCAGAGAGAAGGATGCTGAGCTTCGGAATAAAGATCTTCAGTTAAAGGTACCGTGCGTGTATTCATGTCAAAAAGACTGTTTAAAAAGAACCCCTTCAGTCCTGTTTATCGTGAGCTGTTTTCATAGATACAGGCTTATATTCAGTTATAGCAACTCCGGGAACGCAAGAAGCATTGGTCACAATTAGCTGTTGGTGGTTCCTGGACGTTGCCGCTTTTTGCCATGGTGTCTTCTGTTCCAAAACTGTAACTGGGTTTGGGTATTAGATAGGCAACATGTGTTCCTGGCACAAGCAGATGCAAGGGGCAGACGGACTTCCCGAGATCTGCTCGTGCATGGTCACGTTAGGCTAAATATGGGGAAAACCACCATCCAAATAATTGCTGGACATTTAGTGAGACGCCAGCTTACATCAGACTGAATTTCTGTAGATAATTTTTTATTTCTGCTTCCACTATATATGTCTTTTTGTTGTATAATGATCTTACTGTTAATGTTACTGTATATTATGCCTCTGCTTTTGACTGGCATTAGGAAGGATGGAACTAGAAAGAATTCATATCTAATATCCTGAAGACTTTTGAGGGTTTGTTTTTGTTTACTCTGTTGTTTTTTAAACAGTGATAAGGTTGGTCTGTTCCTGCAAGAGACTTATTTTTACGCTTTTAAAAAAATGTCTTCTGTGGATGCAAACAGCCAAGCGTTAAAATACTGAATTTTCTAAAATTTTCTAAATTCTCTAAAATTCATTGTAAATTCAGTCATCTCTGTAAACAAAAAGAAACATGCTTTTATAGTATTATGAAGGTGTCTGTCTCTTTGCATCCAAAAAAGTTTAAATGAATAACTCTTCTTGGTAAAAAATGAAGCCCTGAATTTGTATAGCTATCAAAAAATAGGAATGTTTCTAACGTTTTAATGCCCTATATTCTATACAATAATAATAACCATATGCAGAAAGTTTAAATAATGAAAGGAAGGTTGTTTCATATATGCAGACCTGTTGCACGTGACATTATAATGTCTCTTCAGGGGAAAGATTTTTTTGGTAATCACTTTAGACCTCTCTCTCTCTCTTTTTTTTTTTTTTTTTTTTTTTTTAATGGAGGAATCGAAGGATGCAGTTGTTCATGTAGCTAATTTAGTCCTTCATGACTTTGATGTTTTTAGGAGGAGAAGGAATCTGCTGATGCCAGACTTTCCAAGTTGAAGCTGCAAAACAAAGCCAAGGTTGCATCATTAACCTCACAGTTGGAAGAACTTAAGAAACAGTTATCAGAATCAGGAGGCTTGGAGGCAAAAGCAGAACAAAAAAGGGTAGGTGTCCTTAGGTTTTAAAGCAGACATAATTTCTGTAAGGCTACAGACAGTTTTGTGTGCTGGACTCAACTGTGAAACTGAACTTCACATTTTGAGCTGTGTCAGATTAGGATCAGGGTAAACTCTGTGGGTGCCGTCAGTCCATCCGTGTATTTTTATTTCATTCTTCTTTTATCTTTCTATAGAAATTTACAAAATGGCACATTCCTTTCAAATTGTTTTAGTAAAAAAATTCTTTCTGAGCTTCATCTTATTAGCAGCTCAAACTTTTAACACGTATGAATCAGGAAGATAAATTATTTAGAAGAAATGAAAGCGAAAACTAACTTGTTACTTTAATGTTGAAGATAAAAATGGAAATCTAAAAATATCCTTTGTGGCAAAATGTGAATTAAATATTGGAATGTTTCATTTAAGTGACCAGTGTTTTACCTTTAACAAAGATTCTCGGATTTGTTCGTAGTAGCGCAGTTGTGTGAGTAGGCTTGTACTTGTTCAAAATAGCGTATTTTAACTTCATACAGCTACTGAGTGAGGCTTTAGTGAGGCTTTAATATTTCTAGGGCTTTTGTTTTTTAAAACTATGCTGAAAGGGAACGGAAATAGATCAGTTTCTTGAAGTCCCTACGTGTCTGCAAAGACATGCAGTATTTATGTTTCTGATCCCTTTTGCTAATAAAACATATACTTGCACTTGATTTCTTTTGTAACGGCAAATAATTTCTATAATCCAGTAGCTATACCTACTGAAATTCAGATTGGAGACAATGTGCTTAAGAACAGTTTAGTTCACACTCTTGCTGCTGCCCCCCTGCCCCCCTGAATAGTCCATTTTCCCTCTGAGTTAAATGGACTACACTTGCCAGATTATATGGGTTACAGTTGCGAGAGGAAATCAGTGCCCTTATTGCACGTTTTAGTCCACTTTGCAGCAATAATTATCATTAATAATTTAAATACAAAGATTTTTGCAAGCTTGAATTAAATTCTGTGCCTGCTTTCTTTAGCTTCTACATGGAATATGTAATGTATAAGAGAACTGAAACGCAAACCATGAATAAAGCCCATTTTTTCTCACCAGTATTATCTGAATAAATAGAGGTACAGAAGTCAGATGTTACCTAATTATGGAATGCAAAACTCCCTGTTTTTGCAGGCATCAAAAGACGGTGACCAGGAAAATGCTGCAGCGAATCGTGGGAAAATATTAGTACTGAGAAGGAGAATAGAAGAACTAGAATCCCAGATCACCCAAAAAAATGAAGAGTTACAAAAAAAGGTGATGTTTTATACGATGCTAAGTGTGTGTTTTTTCACATTTGTGGTGTAGGATTACATTTAAATATATTTATTGAAATGGTTTTAGTAATATAACATATAATTAAATATAAATAGGTACTCTGAGAGATTTCTGTTGAGTAGACGAAGAAGTTTATGTGCTACAACCTGCATGAGCAAACGCAGTGAGAATTTTGTCATTGTGTCTTCAGCGAGCAATGATTCCTCAAGCGTGCGTTTGTAGTTGTTTGAAAATGAATGGAATAGGGTACACATACAAGTTCTGTGGATTCATGCTATATTTAAATCTTGTATTTTGAACAAAAATGCTATTTTGCTTCCGTTTTTCTTATTGTAAAAGTAAGTCATAACAGGAAGAAACATAGGCAAGGGGTGATTTCATGTTATGGTTTGTAGCTGTTCTGTGCGGCGATGTGTTTTTGTGTATGTGACTGTGGAAAGTGGCAGGAATGTGAGTGGTGCAGAATTTCAGAAGGAAAGGCTTAGTAATTACAGTTTACACTTAAAATTGAACCAGGTTATAAATTTGATTGTATTTTTTTCAGTATCCTAAAGCAGGCAAAAAGGAAACAATCCAAACCGTTCTTCCATGCTGTAGATGGTGGAAGTATAGATTACAAGCAATGCTGTCTTTTCATTTTCAGAGTGTTGAACTGGAGGCCCAGCGCTGTCGTGGGGCTGAAATGGATGCCATGCTGGCAGAGAAAGAAAAGAAGTTAGCTGAAAGAGATGCTTATATCATCGATTTACAGATAGCGTGTGGATCAAGTGGTGTTGCCAGTGAAACACTCCTGCCCAGTGAAGAACTGAAGGTATATTAGCAGCTCAAATGTAAAATCTTCATAGAGGTTTCAAGGAATCAGCGAATTCTGATGTGGTATATGGTGGATCCTTCTCTGAAGCACAATTCCTCTGCAGATATTCATGTGAATAAAATTTCTTTACTGATTATTTTTCATTTCTAGTAGGTCTATGTATAGGTCTATAGTATATTCATTTTTAGTAGGTCTATACTTCTTTTTTGTCAGTAGCATTTATATATATTAGTGTCAGCTTCAGCATCTGCTGACAAATTTCATTCAAATTTAAACCAAACCTGAATTTTGAGTTTACCGTTCCTTTAACTGAGGGAAGGGGTTGGAGGTGACTTCATGATAATTGCTCTATCTTTTTTCTGGGTCCATTCTTCTAATTGTCTTTTGGTTTGCATTCTGAAGAATCAGCTGGCTGATAAAGAGTCATCGCTAGAAAGCATGCAGATTCTAGTTCAGAACCTTACCAAAAAGGTTGGAGACAGCGAAGAAAAATGTAGTTTGTTCCAGGAACAGATTGAAAGTCTTAAAAATACTCAGAACAAAGAAAGAGAGCGTTTCCAAGGAAAAGAAGCTACGTATCTGGAAAATGTAAGTAAAAACACTATAAAAATATTTACATTCTTTGGCGGAAGAAGTGGTGTCTTAGCTGTAGTGTTTCTGTCTTGATAGTTAAGAAATGCCTTTTTTAATTTTGGATGATTCTTGAGTAAAGGTCTATATGGTGATCAGATGAAATGAGAATAAGGAAGCAGTAGATGTGCTGGCGATAACTGAAGTTGAAAGTTTTATGCAAGAAAGGAGTTTAAGGATGTGGCTGGTGGTTGGGCATGGAGGAACTAGTGTGGAAGAGAGTGGAATGAGTTGAGCAGAAGAACCTCCAAACATCTCTCTGTTGTAGCACTGCATCTGAAAGCGCAAAAACGCACGCGTGCGGTGGCTGGTAGTGTTTTTGGATTATGGTAACCGTTCTTAGCACAAATGGCTTTTTGGCGTATTGCTTTCACTTGTGCTGTGAGCTGTCTGGCACACTTTGTAGCATGGGAGCATGGAAAAAAATTGCGTTTTCCTCTTGACTGAAAAATAGGTGAAGAAGTTTGGTATACTTAATGGGAAACTTTTCTAGAAGTTAGCAGCTGATTAAGAGACCAAGACAAACAACATCATCCTCTTAAATAATACTTAAAAAGAAAAAAAAAAAGTGGAACTAGGGAGCATGTTATCCATTCCTTGATGTTACCAGGCTCTTCCAGCTCCTTTGGAAGCTAAATCTCAGATTTTAATGTGATACGCCTGATCCCTCCATGTTTGAGCTCTACCATGTATGAAACTACTCATCTCAGTATTTCCCACATCGTATGATGTCTTGAGTTTATTTTATCTGTAACAAAAATGCTGCTTTTGATCCTGTAAATGACCACATCTGTTCAGAGGCACACAAGGAATTAGTTTTCATACAGGAAAGAAAGAAAAAGACAAACAATTGAGACTGTAAAAGCCATTTTTGGCAAGCACAGTATCGTCATTCAAATATAAATCTGGGTAGGACTTTATGTGAATTTGTTCAAAATAACATTAGCAAGATTCCAAAAGCTACATCCAGTTCTTATAAAAATTGTAAGATAGCTAACAAAGATGTTAGAAGTAGAATACAGGTTTTTGAGGGGGAGGCAGATAGGTTTTAAAGCTGCCGTTTGGGCTTACTTGGTAGAAACTTGCTAGAAATGAACATGATCTGTGTAGTCTTTTAGAAATCGTAAGCCTCAGAACAATGTCACCCAAAAAAGAAAGGCGAAGATCTGTGATATTAAACAAAAATGAACAGTGCTGTGCTTCTTGCTTCTCATTTAAAGTTTGTTATTGTGGATTTAAGACAAACTATGTAAGTTGGAGGTTTATCTGCTCAGATCTGATCAGCAGTCACTGCCTGGTTACTATATTTAATGTTAAATGGAAGCAAAATTGAGTCAAGATAGAATACAGTATCTTGCTCTGCTTGGACAATTCAGTGTACTTTTACTGTACCTTTGTGTTTCATGTTTACTTTCTATTTGTTTTTAGATACGTGTGTTTCAAAATATTATCCAGGAAAAGGAAAAGGAACTGGAAGCACAGAGAGAAAAGCATGAGCAAGAGCTCTTTAAATTAGCTGCTAAATCTGATGCAAGTGCTGACCTAGAACAGGTATGTTGCTTTGGAAACTCAATAGCTTGCTTTGATTTAGTTAGACGTGGGAATTCGGAATCATGTAATTACTAACCTCTGTGGCACAGTTCAGATGTCTGGCTGGGTGAATAAAGAGAAGTCGTCTTCTTTTTCTTCTGAAAGTTTTAACTCCTTTATTGATTGCTTGATTTCTTTTTTTATTTTTTTTTTAATTTCTTTGCTAGTTACTGAAGGCCTTGAAACAGAAGCTCCATGAAAAGGAAGAAGTCATGCTGGGAAGGACACAGGTGATAGATGTGTTGCAAAAAGAACTGGATGCCAAGGACGAGCAATTGAAAGTAAGAAATAGCATAAGCGCACAACTAAATTCATCGGGTCAATTACGAGTTCAAAAAGCTGTTTGGTTGTGCCCAAAAGATAGTTTTGTATAAAATATTGAGACGGTTCTCTGGGAGGCTTTTCACGTGTGCTAATAATGTAACCATAGTTGTGCAAACAAATGTTAGTTCCAGTTAGGAAATTAACTTAAAGGAGCGGTGAACTCCATAAAATATAAAACTGTCAACTCTCACCTGTAGTTTGTCTTGATTCACTTTGGGAACTTGCCACGTAGGGAAGAATTTTTGCTGTCAAAAGATTTTTAGCTTCTCTGGTTAGAAGTTTTGGGGCTCTGCAGTGAGCCCCAAAACTGAGGCTTTTTTTTCTTTTTTTTCCCCAGAGGGTGTTTTGCTAGTTGCGTGCCTTTCCTTTTGCCGAATTTCTACTGATTGCAAAAGCAATACCTAATCAAGGTTTTTTGTGTTTAAGCACCTTGCAGGAACTCTCATTATAGCCTTTGAGTGCTGCTGCTTCAGTTCAACAGCATAGAAAAAGGATGTTGCCGTCTCTCAGACGGGCTTTTGGTACTCTGAAGCAGACCCATTACAGCCTGTCCGGGGTGCCAGCTCCAGCATTTTAGCTATACACTATTTCCAACAAATTTTCAACTTGCCAAGCGGGCTGCCGGAATCAAAATCTTACTAGAAATTGTTTCAACTATGTACCCAGGTAGATGTCCTGCTCAGATAGTTAAGATCCGTGGTAGTTTAAATCCATTGCATTTGTCCTTCCCATTTGTTAGGCCTCCTGCCTTATGCAGGGCTTTGTTGATTTTTTTTTTTTTCTTTTGGGTTAGTTGCATCTTCCTACAGTGGTGCTCAGCAAGAACTGACGGTACCTAGTGCTAGCGCATGGAGGGGACAGAAATGTACACCTTGAGGGCAGGGGGAAGGTTTGACTGTGACAACATGAACTTAAAGCACTTAAACCTGAGATTCCATTACAGCTTAAGTATTAACATAGTAGGAAGCCTTGCTTTATTTACATAAGCATTTTAAACCATATTTTGGAAATGTTCCCTCAGCTGTTCCGCACAGCTTCTTTGCTTGGACAGTTTATGTTCTGAGGTTTTCGTATCACGAGCGTAGTTTCTGAACAGCAGGTCTAATGTAAGTGGACTGCTCTGCTACAGTGATTTGTAATCTTTCCTAGCTCTCTATGTATTAAACTAACAAATGTAAGGGCACTAAAAGAAGAATAAGCACTAACAGAAAACTAGTTAGCAACAAAACATTGTAAGGAAGAAGTACATCAGTTTGCCAGCTTCAGTTTTAATGCATGTAGGTGGCAACACCTGGGTGGCATTGTAGCGAGCATTCTTAATCGTTGGGATTACTGCTGAAGAGATCTCCTTCTGTTTTTCTTTTATATTCCATAGAACCAAACATTCTTTTTTACTCCATTTTCACCTGTGGGAGAAGTTACCTGTAGCTTGCACTCAAATAGTGATGCCATTTTGCTGAAGTCCCCATTTGTGTCTTGGGAAGTCAGAGCTGAGTAGCTGTTGTAGTAGAGCCAGGTTACCAACAGCAATGCACATATAATATTTGACAGTAGTGCTAAAAATACTTTGCATGAAAGTATAAAGTGGTTGTTTTTTTTTTTTTTTTTTTTTTTCAGGAGATTAATGAAAACTTGAAACGTCTTCTGTCTGAAAAAGAAAACCTCCAGTCTAAACTGGATGCTGAGAAACATGTAATGAGAGCCCAGTTAAGAGACATGATGGAGAAACATGAGCTTGAAATGACAAAAGTTAAGGAGAAATATAACGCTGAACTGCATGAAATTCAAGAGAAACATGAAACCGAGCTACAAGAGAAAGATCAGGCCCTGTTCCAGCTTAAGAAACAAGTGGCAGAATTAAGCCGTAGCGGACAGACTCATTCCAAAGAAGTTAGAGATCTGGAATCTATAACCAAAGAGAAGATGGAAGATTTAGAAGGTATCCTGTTTAAACAGTTGTTACATATGAAGGGTTCCTTTGCCCCAGACTGTTATGTATTGTATGCCAATTTCCTACCTGTTGCAAGTAAAAATACATTAAATTTGGTAGAAGAGTTACTGCCACACTAATTAAAAAGTATCTACCATCAAATCCTATAATAATGAGGGCTATAGGAATACCAAGATCATCACATGAACAATAAATTCCTCACTGCATTTCTTATTTTACATTTTTCCGTAAATTAAGTTGTCTTGTATAAGCGTATGACTTCCAACTGCTAAAGGAATTAAACGTAGATCTTGTATTAATAATATTTCTATGGTTTTAAATAACTTTTTGCATCTTGTTTCTTAGCACAAGTGAAATTGAAAACAGAAGAGGCCAGCAAATCTGAAGCAAAGTTTCTGAAAATGAAGGCTTGGTCTAAATCAAGAATCAAACAACTGGAGGATGAACTAAAAAATGTATGTGTGACATTATGTTTAATATTCCGTACCGTTTTAAACTACTGTGCTTGGAGATTTGACTGAAAAATAAATATATGGGGTAAATAGAATATTAAAATAATTTACTCAGAGTACCTTCATATATGAATGAATGTATAAAAATTGAATGGTTGTAAAATGTGGATACAGGATCAAGTTTCAACAAAAAATAGTGCAGACTGGTGTTATCAGCCTTCAGGGGTAAATTTGCTAGAGATTAGCTAGTTTATTGCACTTCCCAATATTAGAAAAACAGCTACTCTAAATATTGCTAAAAAATCAGGAAAAAAAAAAAGTTGCACTGACTTTGCTGTGTTTGTGGCATGTAAAAAACTCATACCTATTTTTTCTTTTAGTTTTCATCAAAGAATAATGATGTATCTGCCTTAAACAATCGTGTCTCAGAATTAGAAATTGAAAATGAAGAACTACAGTCGAAACTGCAATCGTTACATGAAATTAGAACTCAAAATGGTAAAAAAGAAATCTTTTTTTTTTTGCAGATGATTAAAAGTAAAGAGATAAAGATAAATGAACTTTTTCATTTTCAAAGTGTATCTTCTTTTTTTTTAAAACAGATTCTGAAGTAATTGCATGCAACTTTGAACAACAGCATACAGTACTTCAGTCAGAGCTACAGCTCAGCTTTTCCTTCCCTGTATCAACCTGTGCATAATTCTTGTTACATTTAGGCTTAGGCAGAATATGGGTAAACTTTTCCAGGAGTTGTGGAAGAGGCATCTTCTTAGGAGGAAAAATGAGACCAAATGTATAAAATACATCAAAGTATATACCGTAAACTTCTGGGAGCAGTGAGTTTCAAGTAAATGAAGAATTTTCTTTCCTTGTGTAAGGATTTGAGAGAGAGTTTTTGCTTAAAACCTCAGATAGTTTAAAGTAGAGTTGTGTGAGAGATTTTATTGTTTCATCTTGTGTTATTTTCTCTGATGTCCTTTTCAGTAAATAGAAAACAGTAGAATTTTCAGTTCATCAGTCTAAATTAGATTTAAAGCACTCATTAATATTTAATAGTCGAGCAGACAATTTCATGGGTAAATGGATAACACAGTCCAACAGACATCTTCTAACTGAAATGAATTATCGTCTGAATTTTCATTTTGAATTTTTCTTTTAAGTTGATCTTCCTATTAGTTTTGTGTCCTTATGGGCCAAATTTATTATATTTTTTGTAGAAGAATTGCTGACTAAGCTGGAAGTCTATGAAGAGCAGCAGAGGAAGTTGCAAGCTGATCTTGACCAAGTTACAAAGAGGGCAGCTTCACAGGTTATCTTTCAAATTGATTTGTATGAGTTACTGATTAATTCTAACAGTGCTAATTAGACTTTGAAAAGTGTTACGTGGATTTTGGAGCTGAAAATTAAGGTAGTGATATATGGAATTGTCAGTGTCAGTAGCCGTTCAGTTGGATAACAAGCTGACAGGTTTTGAATTACTTGCTTTTCCACATACCTTACGTTATATTTTCCCAAGCAGTTTACTGTTTATTGAGTTCCATTTAACATGAGTCATTGAAATGTGTCTGTTATTTTGTGTACAATAGAGATAGCTTTCAGAAGGAAATATAGCTGTAACCTTGATAAATGCGCAGCTCCGGATAACAAAGTGAGAAGACTCAGAAAATATTGCTTAAAGGGCTTTAGATGGATTAATAGTATACATTAATCACGCAACCTTTATGCAGCCCTAGCAGCAGAGCCAGTTTGAAACCATTAATTATATTTTACTAAAAAAGAATTTTTTTTCCAAATGTTGTGGAGAAGTTAATTGGTTTTTCTTTTTTTTTTTTTCTAAAATCTTAAAATAGTTTTTATTTTGATGAGAAAGGAGAAATTTTTTTATTCTGTTCACGGAATAGATAATAGATATTTGTTATCCCACATAAAGACAGCTGAATATTGTTTTTCAATGGAACACAGCTAAGACGAAAATGTGCAGCAAAAATATTTTGGTGAAAATAGATGTTTTTCATTTTAAAATGTTTCAGGTTAAAAGTGCAACTGGCGGTAGCATTTTTTTTAATTTTGTAAAGCCGTGAGGCTTGGTTTATACATAATCTATAATAGCAATTTTCACTTTCATAGATTTTTGTTTATGCAGAGTGTTGAATTATAATGGATAGTTTTCTCTGTGAATGGCTTGCCAACTTAAAATGTTATTTCCATTTGCAGTGGGACATGGTAAATATATTTTCATGTGCAATTTTCTCTTGTTAGGCCAGTGAATCAGGGAGCGTGGATGAATTGCAGAGTCAGCTCATGGAATGGCAAGAAAATGTACCGGAGTCCGAGGAGTCCCGTGATCAAGTGAGAGAAGAGAAATCTGCTATGGCCTTGAGAATGGCTCAGATTGAGGAGGAGAGAGAAGGTGAATTGTTTTATTTACGATACAATTATCATATTTATTTATACGATATTTATATATATACACACACATGTCTGTGCGTCTGCTATACTTCAGACTGAATCGATGGCACACCACCACGACTCGTTTCTGTAGTCATAAGATGTGTATAGTTAGTGAAATTGCTTAAATTTGCAATTTTTGCTTTTTTCCCATTTCCTTGAATCTGCTTTCCGTACATTCATCTATTTTGTATCATTTTTATGAGTAGATGTGCTTGTTCTGTTTGCCTTCTGAGTTGCTGCTCTGAAAGACTGCTTGAACTTACTTCGAAAGCTTATTGTCTGCGTATTGAAGGATCAAAGATAAAAAGTTCACCACTGAAATATTAAAGCTGCCTGTCTAGAACGACCGGTGAAGCTGTGGGGAACTATAGTGTTGGTTTGAATTTGATGAATGAAGGTGGTGCTTTAATAAGATGTACCTGAGACAGAGTTTGTCTTTTAAATATAGTTAATGAGAAACCTTTCTTAAAATATCTAGTAATCTGTTAGGTCAGCTGAATAACATTAACTGGCAGTGGTTTGGAGATAGTTAAAAATATTAAATTGCCTACAGAAAATAACATTTCAAGTGACCCCCAGTTTTGTAGTTTTCTAAATTATTAATAAAGAAGGTGAGGAGAGAGTGAAGCAGCTTCTATTAAAACTTGTAAAAGTTTGGTTGAATTTCAGATAGTTTTTGCTGCTTTTTTTTTTCTATGCCATCTAGTACTTTGTTATAATTTTTATCCCATTAGTTAACTGTGTGCGGATTAATGGCAAATTTTAATGTGCACAACCTACCATCATAATTAATCCAGTTAGTTAATTTGAGCCTTCTCTTTTTAATCTGCGATAGAATTATTTTTCATTTACATGATCAATTTGGAAGCTCAGTATGTAAGCATAGAAATGTTTTAAGGATCACGTCCCTCCTTTTTGAGGGATTTACGCGTGTAATGCTTTGGAAGTGAAAAAGAATAATATTCCCTTCATTAAAACTACCTGTTATATCATCTGTGGTAACTACAGATCCACATGCAATATTAATAACAGTTGTAAAATTTCATCTGCGTCAGTCCGTGTTTAATTTTGCATTTTTTCCCCTTGGGATAAGCATGACCTTTCTGTTTCTTTTTTTCCTGCCGTTACACCTGACGAGCCCTCAGCGTCCCTTCCCCCTCCACTCCTACCCTACACTGCGATCTGGTCAGCCAGGGAGAACGTAGTTTCCCATCAGTTTTGTGCATGCAGGTTCCTGCAGCGATGGCAACTTGTAATGTACTGCTGCTGATTTCTTCTGTCGTTGCTCCTTTGGAGGAAATTGCCAACAGTACCTTATAAGATTTGCCATTGATGGTACGTGGGTTTTTAGCAATACATGTAACAAATGCTGGGTTTAACTTGGTTTTGGTTTTTTTTCTGCCTTCCAATACCTGTTTCTTCATTTATATTAACTGAATCATCTTTCTTCACTTTCCTTTGTAGTAACAGCTGACTCCATATTTATATTGTAACGTTATCTAGAGAAAAATCTCTTGGCTTGTTGCAAGTGGTTGTGACTAAGTAAGAATCAAATTCATTTAAATATTCTTAGTAGTACTTGCAATTCAGTAGTAGTTTTTTTTTTTTTTTAATTATTCCATCTCATAAATTGCAGAACTTCGCGTGCATTAATATTAGCTACCAATATTTTGAGCAATATATAAACCCACTACTCATTCCATCATAGCCCGTGACGATTTGCCATATGTGGCAATTCCCTCTTTTGGGTTGAATGTGCGGGGAGCCGCAAAAGCAGAGGGGATGATGGCATTGATTACATTTCTAGACTGGGGCTCGTTTCCTCTGCAAACTACTACAGACTGTGATATTTGGTGTGAATAGTGACACCAGGAAATATAGACACATAATTAGTTAATTTAAATGCAGCGTGTAACTGAAGAAAGGTGTTCTGGGAAGTTTTCCATTTTTTACGTTAGATATAATTGCAAATGAAAAGCTCCCTACGCTGCTGTAAAACACTAGAAGATGTATTTACTTACTAATTGTTGTTAAAGCAGTGCTGAATTTAACTGAAAGTGTTTTAACACTTGCCTAAGTGTTTGAAATCATTCTAAAGCTCCACTTCCTATACTTGCATTTTTCGTGTGACAATGGTAATTTCAGTCTTTTTTTTCATTATCAAATACTTAGGAGCCTAAATATTTTGGGTTCCTAAAGGACAGTGTCTTATTCATTCTGGTTGTGCTTAAAAACAGATTAACTCAATTTCAACTTCCAAGAAATTAATTTTTTTTTTTTTCCTCCAAAGAAGGGGTTAAGTTCTTATCTGGAGTAATGCTTGCTCCTTGAATTGCTTCGCTGAGTTCGATGACAGTTCTTCTAAACAGAGATTTAAGGCATATGATCAAAATTTGGCATTTATTTTTATGTCTTTGAAGAAGTATCTATAATGATAAAAAAAGTACTAAAAATTGTAGAATCTACACTTGAAAATTTACACACCTTTGTTTAATGAATGCTGATAAAGTGACAGTGCCAGAAGCCAAAGCGTAATTAACACCAGAAGTAAAATCCAATTTAGCAGTTCTACCTGAAAAGGGTCATTCTTTTTTTCTTTACATTTTTTCCTCTAATCTTTTCTGACAACACGTTAAGTATGTAATTTTTAAACATGACAGGAAGGACTTAAATCTAGTAGGTGTTACAGAATTGTGTTTTAATGAAATTTGTGGTATAAGTAATCCTTGGACAACTCAGATGAAAGCCGAGTATCCCCAGTTAGGCCGAATCTCCAAGGAGTGCCTGGGGTTTGCCTCCCGGGTGCGTCGACATAAGTTCTGCAAATTGTGCGTGCTGTGAGGGCAGCTCTGGATTGATGTGGTTAAATGGAAAGCTAAATTTGTACTTACCTAATGAATCTAATTCTCAGTTAAAGTATGGAGCCACCTTTACTTTCATTTCTTTTCACTGGCTGTTCTGTTTTGTCTGCTTTGCATGAAACATCTATTTCCTAATCTGTTACCCCAAACATGTTTTGTCATATCACAAAACAGATGGGAATGTACTTTAAATGAAAAATCATTTCTAACAATGAACAGGATGCATACCTAAGCTGTCATATTCTGAATTTATTCAGTGTGTTTATTTACAAGTGATTCTGTATTTGTCTTAAAAAGAATGGTATTATTAATTTAGAAGATGGTTTGATGCCAGTTTGCAGTGTAACATGTGCTTGTGACTTCCTCAAATTATCTGGCTAAAATTAAAGTTGAAAGAGACACGTGTAATTTCCATACAAATGAATGTGATCGTTCAGATTCTAAAAACCACAGCTGTTTCGGCTGATGCCTTCATCGTACAAATTAGGTATATTTTAACCTGGTAAATTGAAATGAGATGTAATTTGGCCTTTTAATTGGTTGGCTTTTTTTCTTAGTATCAGCATAACCTCACCCTTTCCAGTGTCCTGTATAAAGTCTTCATTTAGAGAAGAAGAAGTAAAGTTAGACTTCGGTTTGCTTCTTCTTAGTGAGATATGTGGACTTCATTCTTACGTTCTTCGTAGTAATGTTGGAGGGAAATCACAAGGTGAACGCAATGGGATTTGCTTCTTTAATCTTGTTCCTGTCAGTCATTCATAGGGACTTCAGCCTGTCCCTGGTCTCTTTTCATGTCGTAAGTGTCTGATATAAATGTAACTGCTTTCCTGTGGCACAAAACTGATTGAGGATGACTGGTTCTTTCCTGGCTGCTCTGATCCAGCCATGGTCTCAGGGCAACAGGAGCTGGAGGAGGAACTGGCCACAGCTCAAGGAATGGGCAGGCTGCAGCAGGCACGAAGGAAAAGCAGTCAGACCAGCAGGAAGCTTCAGGTGGGTTAAAAGAGACAACAGTTTATTTTTACCTGTATGTTAATAAAAATATGGAAAGTGCTATTATTTATATGGTGCTTCACACTTAAAAACATTAAGGGCTTAAGAATTTAGATTAGTTGTGTAACTGAAAACTTTGGTAAATTTAATAATCATGCGTGTGGTCAGGAGAGGAGAAATTCCAATGGCATCGCACCTCTCTATTCCTTGAGTAACGAGTCTACTTAATTTTACACTGAAAAATAACTAGCTTCCCTCTGGAGTAATTCACATGCTTGAAGCTATGTGCATGCTTAATATGTTAATGCCATTTTTGGTTTAGATACAGCCTTTACAAATCTCTGCTGGTGGAGCTTTAGTGAATAATTAGGAAGTAGTGTCAGATCATTCAGGTGTTATTGTAGGTAGTCAGTGCTGGAACTTGCGCGAAAAAATGGTGATCTTTTATAAGAAGAATTAGGATGCCATTGTTACGTTAACATACCATTGGAAGAATAGTTTTGTGTTTAGTTAACTGCCATACTTTACCCTGAGATTGAGAGAACCCTATTAACGGTAAAAATCAGGGGACCAATTAAGATATCCAAAAATACTTATCCATTGGCTTTTCAGATGCCTGAGGGTGTCTTCAAAGGCTTTGCAGGTACCAAACCTGTGGGAGACTTGAATTTTCTGTAAATAATAGCTGAAGCTGGGCAGGTTACTCTACAGCAACCCCATATACCTACCTTTAGGCACCTGAGTCACTTGCTGAGTTTTAGGACTTCTAATTGAAACTGCACTTTTAATAACAGAATATGTATTTTACCCTTGCTTCCTTTCTTCTTTCAATTAAACTTGAGTCTTGTGTTTTGTGCGTAGGAAGAATACAACTTCGATAGAAAACAATGCTTTCAAGAATTGAACGTCACCTTGGATAGCACTGATTCAGCTGAAGGAGAAAATATGGGAGGTTGGTGGCCAGAGTACACTTCACCTAATGCAGGTGTGATAGCGACTAGACAGTTTATTAAAGCATGCACAGCATCTGTATTTTGTGTCTATTTTTGTTTTCAAATTCAACTAACAACCCATTTGTGGTGTATTCTAATCTTTGTTGAATTTTTTTGGCTTGTGTTTTCTTCCTTTTCATTTTAAAGCATGTGCGTGCTGTATGAACTGCCTAGTTTTGGTTCAGAAGTAGAATATAAATATGAGTAAACACTGAAACTGAATGAACATTGGCGCCCATAAAATATCCTCCGTGGCAAGATCATGTGCTTTTTAAGTTACGAGTCTTGTTCCCATGAATGTGTTTCCAATCTGCATAACAGTTATGTTGCAATTCCATTGCTGTATGCTTTTAATTTAAAAATCGAATTCTTATTTTTCTGATGCAGATGTTTTTATATCGCTGCTAAAGGCTGCAAATATATCTTATTGTTAAAATGGAATAGACACACTTGCAAATTTTGATACAGACGGGTTTACTTTGTTTACTAATAATTGCTTAAGATCTGATCCTGCCAAGTATATGATTGACTTGTGATTAAAGTAACGTGAGCCACACTATTGGTTGAGCCACAATATTGTTTAGAATATTTCTGCCAGGTTCTCTTGAGTTCTTGAGCTACGTGGCTTTATTTTGGTTTTTCAACAGTTAAGGCCATCTAATGTTTGGAAATGCCAGGCCTCAGGCATTTCCACTGGAAATGGTTGAGACCCGATTGTGCCCAACATTGGTGAGAATTGTGAATAAAAAGCTGAAACCATTTCTAGATTTCAGGAATTTTACTAGACCTTGCTTGAAATTATTTTTCTGCTTTGACTTAAGCAGGCTTACGGAGTGTGGTTGAAGAGTTGGAATTGGAAAGAAATCAACTGCAGGAACAAATTCTGTTTCTAGAAGAGCGTTGTCAGGATTTGGAAGATAGAATGCAGCTTCAAGGTAGAATGGAAGCTCTTCAGGTGAGCTTTTGTATTTGTGTAAAATCCTGCGGTGTAAGAGAATCATTTTATTCTCTGTTTATGGTCTTACTATCATAGCCTACAGTAAGACAAAAATGTCAATTTGCAGCTAGCAAAAATGTCTAAAGCCTACTTTATGCCTCATAATTATGTTGGCAGAGAGTGTACACGTATTATATTACGCTCTGAAGCTGAAGCCTGTCACTTCTGTTCAGCAAAAGTAACGGTCATTACAGGGAGAAACTTGTTTGAAAGTAAGCTTTGTTATTTGCTTTGGAAACATAGTAAAAGGCAACATGATTTTCGTTATTCTTTGCAGGTGGCCTTTGTCAAAAATTCCAGAATTAGATTTTTCTTCCTACTGGCATAAGTCTCCCTCTTCTTACATCCCTCAAGTTTCTTTTATATAAGTGTGTGTGTGTCTATATTACTATTTTTTTATATATACACACACACACTTATAAAAAAGAAACTATGTAAACATATAAAAATAATAATTTAATATTTATTTATATACAATCTAAACCCCGTATATTAATTTTATATGTACTTGTAAAATTAGTCAGTGAAGGCACCAAAAGGAACAGTAAAGTAAATGTTTATCAGAAAAGTTATTTTTAATATTTCCTGATGGACAAGTTACAGTGTTTGATAATTTGTAAACCTTATTTTCACTAAATGACACAACTTATCTCTTACTCCAACTCCTTCAGGCTTGCTGCATTATTCATAGTTCTTTATCTGTTAAGTTGCACATATATAAAAAAGAATTAACGATTTTAAGATGAAAGACAACTTTATATTATTAATTACTTGAGAATCTTGTAACAAAGCCTTTCAATACAGGTAACGTTTGATGTAGATGAAGAAGGGCAGCTATTGAGGGCGGTACAGGTGTGTTCTGCCTTCTCCAGAATGCTAGCTTATTTGCATTAGAGGTGACAAGTTTGCTGTGTTTGTCCTATTTGCTGTTGATTCTGGATATATGTCCTGGTTTTGGTTGCTGTTGTCAGATTTTTTTTTTCTGGTGGTTTTATTTTTGATTTGGTGCAGTGGATCTGGCTAGAGTAGGAGATTTGTATGTGGTTTTCTTTTTAAAAAAAAAAAAAAAAAAACACAAACAAAAACCTGTGTGAATGGAGCTTGCTTCCGTTTTCTTTCTCCACAATCCCCCATCTGCAGGTTTTTGCATTCCTTCAATCTGAAAAATAGGCAGAAAAAAATAAATTTGCAAGTTTGGTACTGTCCTCAAACTAATGAGGAAAGTATATTTTCAAAGCCGTAGCTCCCCCTCTTAAGATAAGTAAGCTGCCTTAACACAGGATGAGTGTGTGTGGTGTGTTGGGCATACAGCAATCATTCTTGAGTTCATGCTGTCACAGCGTTGCTGAAGGAGGTATTTCTGAAAGGTGGGTTGCATCTATTTAAACTAATATCTCAACTTGTGGTATGAGTGGTGTATTTTGCACTGATATCTGCTGAAGTGCTAGAATAATGGTCTCTATTACTGTGTAGGCTGTAAATCTCCTGAAGAGTCAGATTTCCTGAGCTATTCTGAGTGTTTGTAAGTGATGATCCTCTTCACTCTTACTTTGTTGCAGAATGAAAATGAACGTTTGCAAACTCAACTCACCCAATTACGCAACCAACAAACGCGAGATGTGGAAAAGCATCAAATTCTGATCTCTGGCTTGAATGAGCAGCTTAAAGGGTAAAAGCTCTTTACAACCCCACACAGGATTCGCTTTCTTTGCTTTAAGCTTCTACTGAGGATAATCTCTTAAAACACTTGAAAAACAGTTAATTCCTGCTTCTGGTTGCAGTAAGGTTAATTTTTGTACTTTGAAGTTTAAATGGAAAGTGTGAAAACAATTTTTCTTTTAGGAACATAGTTTGGAGCTAATATGCCTAGAAAGCCTAAAGCAAGCTTTGTTTTCAAAATATCTAAATATGTATTTTCTTCTTAGATTAAGTGACAGAAATAGCTTCCTTGAAACTTCACTTGGAGAAAAAGAACAAAAACTGTTGAGCACAACAGAAAAATTAGAACAAATTGAAACTTTGAGGAAACAGCTTCAAGAAAAGGATCTTCTGAACAAAGAGCTTAGTGAAAAGTTTGTGCATACGGAGCAAAAAGTAAGTTAAAGTTATTATTAAATAGTATTTAATTTATTAGAACTGGTGAGCATTAGCCCCAACTTTCTATTTGCATACCAGCAGCTATATTGCTGTTGTCTGCATCTGAAAGTTTTTGCTCTGTTTCTTTACATTTTTGTTTGCTTCGTGTAATTGCTTTGCTTTAGGTTGGGTGTAAGGATTTCTTAGACCCAACACAGAGCTTTGCATGGAAGTATTTACATTTTATTGGGATGATAAGTTACCCTCCTTTATTAATTTCAAAGTATAAACTCCACTGTTTTGTAAATTAAACATGACAAATCTAACATCACAGTTTTAATATAATTCTGTATATTTCTATCACATTGACTTTTATTTTTAATACTAAGCTGAATGAAGCCTTAAAGAAGTGCAGTGTTTATGAAGTGGAGAACGCTGAGCAGAAAACAGTCATCAGTGATCTAACAGAAAAAGTTGCTACACTGAAGGAAAAGGTAACTCGTCAAAGTAAAGTAAGAGAAGAAACTTTATGTTCTTTTGACATGGTCCATTTCAATGTCAGCAAAATAACAGCATTAGCTGCTAAAAATTTCATACACTGAACTTTCTGTATGCTAAAACAATTTAAAGAATAACATGGTTATCTTGTGACGGTTGGGGACAGATTGATTACCTTACATACTCGTTCTACATGTGGAGCGTAACTTCCGTTCTCCCTCTAACGTATGTTTGAAGTATTCTTCTAACGTTATTTTCTTGATGTTTAGACTTTGAAACAAGATGGCGTGGTAGAGTCAATGCAGCTGGATCTGGACCAGACAAATGAAGAGCTCGACAAATTGAACACAAGCCATTTGGAGGAAAGATCTCAACTTATTCAAGATCTCCAGAAACGTGAAAGAGAAATTGATAATCTTAAAGAAGCACTGGCAGAAAAAGACAGGGAGATGTCTGTCCTGTCTTTGACTATGACAGAATATTCTGAACAGATTGTCATCCTGAAGCGTCAAGTGCAGTGCAAAGAGGAAGAAATACGAGGGATGGAGGAGGCTTTATCAAAGGCTGAAAGGGAAACTCATTTACTGAAAGAAGTACAAACAGCCGATGTAAGAGATGCAAGCGTGAAGATATCTGTCCTTTCGGAGCAAAGTAATACGATGAGACTAGAGCTAGAAAGAGTTAGAGTTGAGAATGAAGCTAAAACCAAAGAAAATGAGGAATTAATAAGACAAAACACTGAGAACAACGTTACAATTAAGGACCTCCGTTCTGAAATCAAAGCCAACAATGTCGCTTACTGTAACAAGCTGGCGGAATGTGAGTCACAAATTACTTTGCTGAAAGAACAAATTAGTAAATCATCTGAAAAGCTACAAGAAACCGAGGATAAACAAAGAAAAGAAACTGAATACTTGAAATCTCAGCTTGAGGAAAACAATACTCTAAAGGAAAAATGGAACAATTTGCTTAAAGAGAAAGAGAGTAAAGCACAGACACTTGAAAATGAGTTAAAATCAATTAAAGATTCATGCAACAAACTGGTTTTGGAAAATGCTAAAAAAGATGAAGAGTTGGCTGAGTTATCTAGAAAGCTTATAGAACATACCGAACATCAGGAAACAATTAAAAAAGAATTACAAGAGAAACAAGAGTTTATTGCTTCATTAGAGCAGAAGCTTGGGGTTTTGGAGCAGCAAAATGAAGAGACTAAACTTAAGTTATCTGGAGACCTGAAAGCCAAAGAGACATGTTGCAAAGAACTTAATAACCAATTAAATGAAATACGTAAACAAATTAACAAGATGGAAATAGACACACAGGAGAAAGCTTCAGCTAATAAGCAATTGCAGGCAGATCTTCAAGAAAAAGAAGAAAAATTGGCAGAGCAAATAAAAGCAAACGAATATCTGAAAAAAAGTACAGATATAGTGGAAAAAGAGAAGGAACAGCTGATCAGGGAAAACGAGAATTTGTCCAAACTCCTGGATGTAAAAGAATGTGAATTGTTAAAGAAAATCCAGGCTGTGGCAGAAATAGAGAATAAGTTATCTCTTAGCACTGCTGAGTACGAAAAAACTCTTTCAGTACTCAACTGTGATAAAAACACCCTGGCAAAAGAGATTGAACAACTTTCAATACTTGCCGAGCAAAAAGAAAATTCAGTGGCAGAACAGCTGCAGGAGAAAACAAAGGAATGTAATGTGCTGGCTGATCAGTTGTGTGAAAGTAAGGAACAGACACAACAGTTGCATGAACAAATGCAATCACTTCTCATTCAGCTGAAGGATACTAGAGACAAAGAAATAAAGAAAGAAGAAATGTTAAATAATAAGTCATCTGAATGCAGTAGCCTAATCCAAGAGCTCAGCCATAGTAAGGAAAAGAATTTACTACTGCAGGAACAAATTCAAAGCCTAACTTTGGATTTTGAAGCTGCGAACAGGTCTCTAGAAGAGACAAACCTTCAAAATAATTCATTACGTAAGGCAACTGAAGAGAGTAAGTTTTGTATTGTAGAGCTGCAGGATGAAATAAAAAATCTTAAAGATGAAAAAACAAAGTTATCTCAGTTGGTAGAGGAAAGAGACCTGACTGTAAAAAGTCAGGGTTCAGAACTTGAGAACCTTCATAGGCAAATGTCTGAAAAAATGGAAGAAAGTACAGTGTTAAATAATCAGCTACAGCTAGTAAGTAAAGAATTGGATGTGCTTAAGCATGAAAAGGAGGACTTTTCAAGCTTATTGAGCGAGAAGTCACGTGAATGTGAAGTTCTTCAGTCACAGTTGGTACAGCAACAGTGTGAAATTGCTTCAGCAAGGCAACAAGCACATGCAGCAGCTCTAGAAAATGAAAAATTGAAAGTCGACATTGAAACGGTTAATGTTATGGTAACGAAAAAGTCAGATGAAGTAGCTGCTTTAACTTCACACTTGTCTCAACAAAGCCATAATATTTTAGCTCTGAAGGACCAAATTGATGGCCTCTTGATTGATAAAGAAAACTTAAAAATTGTCTTTGAAGAAAAACAAACTCTCCTTTCTGAAAAGGAGGCTTTGATTCAGCAAATGAAAGATAGTAAAATGGCAGGAGAGGGGCAATATATGCAAATCATTTCAGATCTGCAAAACCAAATACAAGCCCTAGGTTTTGAAACCAGCCAGCTTAGACATGCAATGCAGGAAAAAGAAAGTGAATTTAAGAGGCAAGCCCAAGAATTAAAGTTATTAAAAGATAAATCTGAAGAGTCTGATGTACTTAGGGTTCAACTGTCTGAGAATATGGAGGTTATTTCTGACCTTCAATTTCAGCTTAAAAATGTGACAGAAAAATCATCTCAGTTGAATGATTCAATTATACAGAAGGATGAATCTTTAAAACAAAAGTTAGATGAATACATCAGTTTAAAAGCACAGCTTTCTGAGGTACAGGAATCTTCTGTTTTGCAACGGAAACAGTTGGAGCTTCTAGGCTCTGAAGCAGAGAAATTAAAAGTACTACTTTCAGAAAAAGAATTAACCATCAACAATATTTCATTATCTAGTGAGAATTTAACGAAGCAACTTCAAGAGAAAGGGGATGAATGTGAGGTCTTAAAAAAACAGGTCGTAGAACTGGAGGAAATGAAAGTGAATTTAGAAAAAGAAATACAACATCAGAAGAGTGTAATAATTGAGGTGAACCAGTCCTTATCAGAAAAGGAGTCATCTCTTATGGAAAATAAAAGTCTCCTCAAAACTCTGCAGGAGAAAGCAAGGAAAGATGAAGAGAAGACGAATTTAATTTCTCAGCTTAGAAGTCAGGTAGATGAACTAACACAAGAACTACAGAAATCTAAAGAACTAGTCCATGAGAGTGAAAACGCCTTTTTATCTCTTCAGGAGAAAATTGAAGCACAGTATGTATTAAGGACTGATTTGGATGCAGCTCTTGAGAAAAAAGAAGAAGTTATTGCTGGACTGCGAAATTCTTTAAAAGAGAAAAATACCAGCATACAGTTGGCAGATAGCAACGTTAACGTTCTTTCTAGTGAGATTGAAGTTCTCAGAGAAAAATTAGAGAGAAGCGATACAGCCATGAAAAACCTTACTAAGGAATTTCAGGAAAAGAACGAGGAGCTTGATATTAATCAGAAGAAAATTGGTTCTTTGACAATTGAACTTGATTCTCTTAAAAATGAACACCAAAAAGCACTAGACGAAGTAAGTTCATGGAAAGAACAACTACAGCAAAAAGAATTGACTGTGGAGTCTCTACGTGTGAAGTGCACTGAACAGGCAGATAACATAGCGTGTTTGAAGCTAGAATTGAACAATGTAAATTCCAAATCATCTCAAGACTGCCGTGACAATGCGCTTTTAATAGATAGCCTGCAGTGCCAGGTAGAGTCTTTAGAGAAAGAAAAAAATCGGTTGCAAGAAGATGCTGGTAAACTGGTGGCTGAAAATGCACAGCTTACTACATCTCAAAATCACTTGCAAAAGAAATTGGAAGAGCTCCAAGAAATCAATGAAAAACTAGAAACCAGTGAGAATTATTCAAGAATGCAGATAGATGCTGTCAAACTGCAGATGAAGACTGAAAATGAGAAGTTACAGATGCAGGTTAGTGTGAAAGGTGAAGAACTTTCTAAATTAGAACTTAAATTTGAAACTCTAGAACAAAGTCTACTTGAGTCAGAAAACAAATGGGTGACAGAACTTGATGGGGCAACTTTACAAAATAATAAACTTACTGAGCAATTGAGCAGTTTAGAAAGTGAAATGAAATCAAAGGATAGCAAAATCCAGTCTTTGCAGCAAGAGCTGGATCTTATAAAAGAGGAGTTAACTCAAAGCTTATCTCCATTGCTTAGTAGTAAGTTTCTATGTAAAGAAAAGAAGGCACAGACTGCAGATTCTGAACTGCAGCTAACCGATAGTAAAATTCAGTTGGAAAAATTTGCCACTCTTATAACCGCTATTTTGAGCAAAGAAACAGAAGGAGAACAATTGCAACTGGTGCTTTTAGAAAAACAGAAAGAAATAGACACCATGAAAGATGAATTAAAAAGTATGCAGTCACTTGAGAAGCAGAAGGAGTCACTGCAGAATGATATTGAAAAGATGAAGGACAAATACCAGTCTGAAATTGAATGTCTGTCAAAAGAAATGGTCACAGTCAAGGAAACATTATGTAAACAACAGTCTCTCTTGCAAGAAAGGGAGGAGTCTCTTGCAGAAATAAATAAGCAGGTTGAATTTCTTCAAGACAAGATAAATAAATCGGAAGAAATTGCAAGAACTAGTCAAGAAAAACTGCACGTTGAAGGTAAAAAAGTAGCAAGTCTCCTTGAAGAAATGGGAAAAAAAGATCAACTCCTCCAAAACTTAACTTCCCAGGTAAATCAGCAGAAGGAGTTAATTTCTGGTCTAAGCGAGCAACTGAAGGAAAAGGACTGTTCTGTTACCCAGATCATGGAATCATTGTCTAATGAAATGCTGAATTTTTCCAAAGAGAGAAATACGTTAAATACCAAACTGCAAGACCTCGAAGCTGTTCATAATAGTTCTGTAGGAGAGCTAAACCGAGTATTGCAGGAACTCGAGGATTGTAAGAAAGAACTGGAACACAGTCGGGTTATGTTGAGCAGTAGAGAAGCTGTGTTTAAGGATTTAATGAATGAAAAAGAGGAGATGCAGTTTAATCTTGAGAAAATGGGCAAGGAAAAAGAGAATCTGAAAAAGAAACTTCAAGCAGCATTGATAGTAAGAAGAGATCTAATGCAAAAAGTTGGAAAACTAGAAAAGAGTGGGCAGGAAGAAGTAGAAAAAGAGCAAAAAAAAGCAGAGGAGCTGTTGAAGAAAGTTAATGACTTAACAGACAAGCTGAAACTAGTTGAAGTACAAAATAAAGATTTTGAGTCTCATCTTGGAACTTTGAAGCAACAACTTTTAGAAAAAGATGCCAAAATAAGTGATTTGACTGAAATTTTGTCTTCAAAAGCTGCTTGTTTAGAGGAACTTCAGGACAACATTACGAAACTAAATGATGTCATTGCTGAAAAAGAAAATAGATGTGAGCAGAACCTAAAATCTTTAGAGGAAAAGGACTTCATGCTTGCTCATGCGCAATCTGTACTTGATGAAAAGACAGGTGCATATGAAGAAGAACGTTCTCAGCTGCTTTTAGCTCTTGAAAATTTGAAGTCTGAAGTTAAGAAGAAGGAAGAATTGTTGAAAAATTCCTGTTCAGAAGAGCCTGGTTTAAGTGCTGGGGACAGGAAGAAGTGTCTGGACCCCAAACATGACATTAATGTCTTAAGTCAATTAAAAAAAGAAAAAGACGCTTTGCAGAGGGAGCTTTTGGTCAGGAAAGAAGATATGAAAACATTTCAGAAAGAAAGGGAAGAGCACACTAAACTCGCGGCAGATTTTGAAGAACAAAAAAAATACCTTGAGCAACTGAAACACGAATATAAAGCACTCTGGGAGGGTCTTCAAACAAAACATAAAGAACTTGACTTTATTCAGTTAGAAGAGTACCCTTTAGGGAAAGAGCTGGCTTCACCAAAGGCAGCGCTGGGAGAAGAAGCAGCTGACCTAAGGAATTTGGAATCGGAGAAAGCAAGAAACAAGGTTCAGAGTGCATCCTTAAAAGAGTCAGAAAACATGATCACTTCAGCGGCAAGTAAAGAAACCGAGTTAAAAGAACTAAGAAGTAATTACGCAAAACTTCAGGAGGAAACAGAAATGTTAAAGAAGGAGTTGAGAAAAATATCGGTTGAATTTGGTGGTGAAAGAGAAGAAACAGTCAGCTTAGACTCTTTGAGACAGCAGGAGCAAGGTATGGGCAGCTTGTTGGAGGATGTAAAGCAGATAGAGGAAAAACTGAAAGCATACGAGGCTGAAGCTGTAGAGATGAAGACAGCACTTGAACATGTAAGTAATGAGAAAGAAGCACTTGTTAAAAAAAGTGAAGAGGATTACAAGATGAACCAGGAGGAACTGCAGAGATTGAGAATTGAAGCTAAGAAAGAGGTTGCAGAAAAGAATGAAGAAATAGAAGCGTTGCATTGTTCACTTACGGATGTCAAAGATAAACTTGATATGGAAAAGGAATTATTAAACAAAGCTATAAAGGAGGGCCAAGAAGCAGCCCACCATTACAAAACAGCATTTGAAGAAATGAAGGGTGAAAAAGAGAAACTGCTCGGTTGTTTAGAAAAGTCCAATTTGGAACTAATTAATATGAAAAAGGAGGTAAAACATTTCAGTGAAGAAAACAAAAAACTCCTGACAGAGCTATGTACGCTACGTGAGAAGGCTGAGATGAGTAGACCCGTGGTGTCACACAAAGAGCTGAAGGAAGGAAATGATACTGAAAAAGAATTGGGAGAGTTTTGTTTGGAAAATAATTCCCTTCAAGGAAATTTAGAAGGTAAAGGCACCTGCTTTCAACTCTCAGAGACGGATTACTCCGGGAAAACTAAACTGAGAGAAGCAACAGAATGTCAAATCCAGAAACAAATGCAAATGATTGAAGAGCCGGTGGCAAAAAGTGCAAATGTAAATGATTCTAAACCACAAGAGCAAAGAACTATAGCAGAAGAGAAGTCCAGAGAGCGCCTTCAGAGAAAATTACAGGCGGCTTTAATATCACGTAAAGAAGCCCTGAGAGAAAATAAATGTCTAAAAGACCAAATGGATAAGCTGATGTTGGAAAGAGAAGAACTGGTGCACAAGACAGGTATGCTTGAACACTTGTTAGAGCTCAGTAGAGAAACACAAAGTTCAAGTGCTGTTCCTCCGTTGTCTGAAGAGGAGCGCCTTGTTTCTGAAAATGCCAGGCTGTTGACTGAAAATGAAAACCTCACCGCGGCATGTGAAAGTCTTAAATCCACCATGGAGACCATAGTTCAGGAAAAAGAGGCCTTTTCTTTCCAACTAAATACCTTAAAAGATTCTCAGACAGTTGAATTAACAGGATGGAAGGCTAAACATAGTGAATTAAAGCAGGAGTATGAATCGCTCCTTCAGGCTTACGAGAATATCAGTAGTAAAATAGCAGATATGAGGCAAGTTATTGATCTCACTAGAAAAGAGAAGCAAGAGGCTATTCAAAGGCTCAGGGAAGGAGAATCTGAGAAGGAGACTCTTGAGAAGCGTTTACAAAAACTCACGGATGAAAATGAGGTTATTAAGAATCAACTGAAACAACTCAGCGAATCCAAGAAAACGGAAGTCGACGAATTACAAAGTAAAGCAGAAAGGCAGATCCGTGAGCAAGAGGCAAGGATGCAAGAACACCAGGATCGTCTTCGTGAACTCACTGGTCAGAATCATCAGCTAATGGAGGAAAATGAGCAGCTGAAACAAATGTCTGAAAATTTAAAGCAGGCTTTAGAGAAAATCCAGAATGAAAATGATATCCTTCATAATAACATCACCGTAACTAAAGCAGCTTTGGGAGAGCTCCAAGTTCAAATGGAAGTGTACCAAAATGATATGCAATCTAAAATCAATGATGCATTATGTGAGAACGAATCATTGTTGCAGGACGTTAATGTGCTAAAGGATAAACTCTCTGAAAAACAGCAAGATGTGCTTGTCCTAGAACAAGAAAGAAAACTAATGTCAGAAAAAGCAAAAGAAATTGAAAAATCTCTGGACCGTAAAAATCATTGTCTAACCAAGCTGGACATGGAATGTAAAAGTCTGACACAAGAAATTGTTAGTCTAAATGAAAAGGTTAAGATTTTAGAGGATGATAAATGTCTGTTACAGGAAGAATTAGAAAACGTACAAGAAAGCTCTTACAAAGTAAAGAATGAGAGAGAATTTCTTGAGACAGAATTGCTTAATCATGTTAAAAAAGTTGATCATCTCACTGATAGAATGAAATCAGCACAGGTACAGAATAACTTGCTGTTACAGCAACTGGAAGAATTAAAGGCAGAAAAATGTAATGTGGTTAGAGAAAAAGAAGAGCAGCAGTTACACCTTGTAAAAATGTTTGAGGAGAAGGTGAAAAGTGCTCAGAGGGATAATAATGGAAGTAAAAACAAAACGAAAGAATTGCAAGAACTCTTAAAGGAGAAGCAGCAGGAGATCAACCATTTGCAAAAGGATTCTATAAAGTTCCAGGAGCTGATCCTGGATTTGGAAAGATCTGTGAAACTCTCACAGTCAAAAAGTGAAAAACTCGAAAAAGACTTAAGTAACATTTCAGAAGAGCTTGCAAAATCGAATGAAGAAATCTGTCATCTCAAGGGAGAGCTTTCTTCACGGATGAACTTGTTGGATCAGTCAAAGAATGAAGCGGTCAGGCTTGCAGATGAGAATCTAAATTGGAGAAAAGAACTTAAAAAGAAAGAAGACGAACTACAAATTCAAAAGAGACAATATGAGAGAGAATTGGAATTTAATCTTCAACAATTAAAATTGGTTCACAAAAGAGAATTTTTGAACCTAGAAGAAAGACACGGTGCCCTTGAGAGAGAAAAAGACAGGGCGATTACTGAGGTTCGTGGTTTGCGAGAGGAAGTTACCATTAAGGACTCTCAAAATAAGAAACTTCAAGCAGATCTGAATGCGGCTTTGGCACGATTAGCCGCTTTTACAAAGTGTGTGTCCTCTCTTCAGGATGACCGGGACAGGGTAATCACTGAAATGAAAACCTGGGAAACGCAGTTCAAAGAGGCCATCCAAAATAAAGAGAAACAGATAGAAGACAGCAATAAAAAAATAATGTCTCTGCAAGAGGAACTGAAAGACAAAATTGCTCAGATTCAAGAATTGAATATCAAATATTCTGTGGTAGAGGAAACAAAGGATGAACTGTATTTGAGGCAAAAATCTGTTGATGTACAATGCTATGAAGAGCTCTGCAGAATAAAGGAAGAAAACACGTTTTTCTTTAACAGGCAGCAAGAATTGGAGAGTGTTCTTCAGTCCAAAGAAGAAGCTTTGCAAGCACTCCTTAAAGAAAATAATTCTCTTAATCATCTTATAGAGAATAGCAAAAGTGCAGGAAGAGAGATAAAAGCTCTGGAAAGTAGTTTTACAAGACAGGAGCAAGAACTGCAAGAGCTTCTGGCTGAGAAGGAAAAAATTAGTGCTGAATTGCAAAAGCAGATTACCATTTCTGAGCAAATGAAGATCATGCTAAATAACAAAGACAAAGAAATCTCCTTACTCATTTCTTCAAAAGGTGATGAAATTTCTGACTACTTGATTCAGGTTCAGACTCAACATAGAGAACAAATCAAAGAGTATGAACTTCGGTTGAGGTCTTTGCAGACAGAGAAACAACAATCCGAGGAGTCCTGCCAGAGGATGGAAAACGAATTGAGAAATCTCCAGATGAAAGCAGACAAAGCAGGTCAAGATAAGGCTGCGATTGCCAGTGAAATAGACGCCTTTAAAAAGTCCATGTCGTCTCTTCAGAACGATCGGGATGATCTCTTTTCTAAATACAAAGAACTGGAGCAGCAACACCGAGATGTCTTAAATCAGCGGGACAGTCTGATAGTTGGCAACGCCAGTGAGAATAATGCTTTGAAGCAAGAAATAAGGGTACTTCTCAATCAGATAGATGATCTTCATTCTGAAAACGCGCTGCTAAGTGCACAGCTGATAAAGTACAGGGAAGATCTTAACCAGGTTCTATCTCTGAAAGACCATCAGCTGAAAGACTTACTTAAGCAGAAATTGGATTGTATTAAAAGCCTGGAACAAGAAAAATACGACCTTCAAAAACAAATAAAAGAAGTGCAACTTTCCAGTCAGCTGCAGAAGGATACTGCTGAATCTTTGGAACGTGAAAACAAAAAATTAGCGTCTAAAATAAATGATTTAGAATCTTTAATTGCATCCTTAAACAAAGAGAAACTTGTTTCTGAATCTGGAGAGAAGCTGCTAACCAGTGATAGTGTTCAGAAAAAAGAAAGCGCGTCCAACGGACAGTATGGAGAAAATCTTCAGACGAAGGTTCAAGAACTCCATAAATCAAGAGGCAGAAATGCTAAGGGTGCAGATGAGGAATACAGTAAGAGTCTTCTGGAACTTGAACATGGAAGTGAACCTGATGTTTTGGCAGAGAAGATGTTACTAGAAGTTCAATCTCAAAATAGTGAACTGAGGTCCCAAAATGAGGCCTTTGGGAAAGCAATGACTGCGCTGCAAAATGACAGAGATAGGATAATAGAGGACTTAAAGGTACTTCAGAGCAAATACGCATCTGAACTCAAGACTGAAAAAAAGAAAGGAGATGAACTTGAGGCTCAGTTGGATGTCTTTAAATTACATTTTATCAGTATGCTCAAAGAAAATTCTCTTCTGAATCGGGTTATTTTTGATGCTGCAGATAAGGTTACACTTGATCAGATTGCTGATGGAATTAAAAATCTCTGTAGGACGTTAGTCAGTCGTGAGATGGAGATTAGCAGGCTCTCATCTGAGTGTGGGAATTACGTTCACCAGATTGAAGCGTTTTCCAAGGCTATGGCCAGTCTTCAGGATGACCGAGACAAATTGCTGCAGGAACTCGGCAATCAGAAGGTAACTTCTGAAACAAAACAGGGCACAGTTTCGCTTCCCATTGGTTGTAACAGCATCAGTGAGATAAATCCTTTTAAAAGTAGCTTGGATACGCCTCAGAACAATAGGGAAAGACTGGTAAGTTTTAATTAGCTGTGTCACTTCACTTTTTTTTTTATACAGAGAATGCTTAGAGGCATTATGGATTCTGAAGTTGAACTTTGTAAATTATGTGAGTTCTAAGAAAACATTGTGTGACTAGAGAAGGCACGTTTACACTGTTGGGAGTTTAGGTAATTATCCTGTTAAACAGGAGCAAATGGGGGAAATACATTGTGCTGTAATGAGAATTCTAGCACTAATAAAACTTCAGTCCTATAGTTTTCATTCCAGTTCACTGACCATGTTTATTAAACATAGGCTAAAGAAGGAGCCAACCTTGCAGCTGTTGAAATATCAAAACTGAAGACCAAGGTTGATGATTTGGAGAAGGCATTGCATCAGACAAAAACCTTCCAAGCAGAAACTGAGCGAGAGATTGCATCGTACCAGAATGAGCTTGCTGGATTAAGGTATAAATGTTAAAATTAACCAACATGTGGCTCTTGCTTAGAATTCTTCAGCGACTTCACAACCTGACCTAAAACTGACACAAAACCAAAATTATGGATTGTTTAGCAGGAAGTAGGATGAGGATATTTCTGTAATGTGTGAAATCAACTTCCACAGAGTTGTCTTTGTTTGTGGTTATCCTTCTATCTTTATGTAATGGTCTCTTTTTTTTTTTTGTGTAAAGTTTCAAACAGTCTTAAGTGAATGTTTGCTCTTCTGTTGGTGACTTGGGTATACGGAACTACAGTTTAAGAATCTTATTTCAATGCTTGGTATTATATTCTCTTCTTAGAGTAATGATTGATATGGCTGAACGTTTTCCCCGAAATCTTCTTGTAAAGGATGTCTGAGGTGTTGCATCTTGGCCCAACTTCATATTGAAAATTGACTTCATTTCACATTTCAGCGTTATTTTTGTAGATTCAAGAGTCCGTTTCAGCACTGTTCACATCTTGCATCATCTGTGCCAAGTGAATAATGTGACGCCTTGGGCCTAATTCTGCGAATGCCTCGTGAGGTCTGCTTCGAAGAAGGCAGTAGGCGTTTTTAAGTGGCACTTAGTGGAGGCAGATCAAGATTTGATCCTCTTAAACTGTTCTTCTTCAGGCTTTTAAACTTATGCTGATGATTGAAGTGTGAAAGCATGCTATATGATCAGTTCAGTGAAGATAATTTTGGCTGAATGTGAGGCCAGTAGGCAGTATCCTTAGTGCCTTACTGCACTTTATTGTTCGAAATGTAATTTCTAGATCTCACATTAAAGTCTGTGTGAGATAATATCTGTCTTATACTAGAAGCTTTTGCAGGAGGGGCTGTAGATCAAAAGGTCAGCCCCCACATTTATCTTTGCAACCGTGAGCAAGTTAACATGAAACATTCAAACCTCATTGTAACTTGCAGACTTAACCAGTGAACAGCATGAATAGCCTTTTTCCATTTTTCTTCCCCAGAACTTTAAAAACAAATATTAAATGGCATTCAAAAGGATTTCAGTCGCTTTCACGCCCGTTGTGATATTGCCTGTGTATGATGGCAGTTTCTGGGGATGTGGTGTGTTTGTTTATTTCAGTCTTTTGAGTCTAGGCTATTCCTTTTCAAACTTGTGTTTTTGCAGTAGGGCAGACTGCCTTCCTCGAGCAGCACTCCACACAACTGCGACCTTCAGCCGTTTTGCAGCGCAACCTTATTCTTTAGGTAGCTGAAGCATTTATTGTGTTAATGGATGTTAGTATCTTTACAGCCAATTAACTTCTCTCATCTCCAAGCCAATGAAGCAAACACGATGTTATCACTTCCCAGGCTTTATTTTCTGATTTTTTTAATTTTTTTTTTTTAGCAGATGTCTTTAAACTGAAATATGTATTGAGAATGTTTATATAGTGCTCCATATTTGCATATAACAGTTCAAAAAATACCATTACTTATTTCAGAAATAAATGAGTACAGCTTTATCCTTTTCGTTCACTAGTATGTAGCGTATTACTGTTTAACGTCTAGTCTAATATTTTATGTTCAGAATGGAAAACAACCTCCTCCTCTCAGAGTCCCAGGCACTGCGAAATCAGTGTCAAATCACAGTTGCTGAGAAAGACCGACAGATCGCAGAACTACAGAAGCTGCAACAAGATGCGATTGTTAAGAAATCAGTCTCCGCTGGCAGCAGTTACCCAGCCAAGGTAAACAAATGGAATGTAGCAGGAGGCACGAATGTACTTCCATAGGTTTATTGTATTAAATTTGCAGCCTGCTTCCCAAATGAGAACTATACAGCATACGGTGGTGAAGTGTGGAAGGCTGATGAGAGCTTTACCTCTATGTCAGTGTTGCCTAGGGTCAAGTCAGCAAGTTACCACTGTTCCAAGCAAATGAGTTGTAATTATTAAAACCACTTTATAATGCAATCTGATATGTCGATCAACTTCTTTTAAACAAAGAAAAATCATGAGTTTCTCATACGTTGATATGAACATATGAGAAAACAGAGAAAACTTGCTCATGTGGTGTATTTTAATGGTTAAAAACATGGAAAGCATCTTCACAAAGAAATGAAATGGTTGTGAAGTGAAAGGTGAAGGTCACAAACCAATAATAGTTACTGATTCTTGGTCAAAAGGGAGTAACAATTTGCTGTGGTTATGTTGTAAGGTAACGGCGTTTCCTTGTTCCTGAGTTGCCCGTGTTAGTAGGTTACTTTAGTCATCTTGTAAATTACTGTCTTAGGTTAGTTAAATCCAGAATATAATAAGAAGGTAAAAAAGTATCGTAATAAAATGGTTCAAACACGGTTCTACAGTAGAGAGTAGTATAGCTACAACCTATATTCAGGAACACAGTTTTTACGAGGATCAAGAAAGGACTTTGTAGTTTATTTTGACAACAGTTTTTTCGGAATTTGTATACTTCATGCCAAAAAATTTTAAAGAGCTAATAAAGTTCATTCATGAGAGGCTAAACCAATCTCCAACTACTGCAGATTAGAATAGGACCTAATTGGGGGTAGAAGGGAGGGATGATGTGCCGAATGGAAGCGCTCTTACCATTCCCCTGAAGCAGCTGGAGTTGGCTTCTGGCAGGAACAAAATACTAGATTTAGAAAGGCAGCAGCTGAGACCCAGGCTGGCAATTGCTGTCTACTTTTGTAGCCTATCATTAAAGGTTCAAGGAAAGCGTTATTTTAGAATAATACTCTTATTTGCCTTTTTTGTGCCAAAGGAAGCGAACCTTATTGCTTCTAATTTCATTAAAAACAGCATTTTAGTTGGTCAAGTTTGTGTCTCGTATGCTGTGCGGTTTTAGTGGTTAAAATCACTAATAGGAGCTATTGACCAGTAGCGTCTGTTGGGTTATGGAATATTTTATGTGGTAGAAGTCTTTATTTCGTGATTGTATAGGAAAACAGACTCCATAAAGCATTAGAGATGGCACACTTCCTTCCGTTATTGGAGAGTAACATCAAAATGTTGACCTGCCGGAGATGGAGACGGCCAAAGCTGTGAATTAGTCATAAAGTTGAGTGTTTGTTTTGTTTTTTTCCAAAATGGACTTTCAGCTTTAAATTCATATTCACAAATAGCTCTTCTACAAGTCATTAATACATACATTATTAGTTTGAACGTAATTTTTGCAAGGGTTTTTATATTAATCTGCCTTTTTCTGTTTTTTTCCCTTTGTTATTTTTTTTTGTGCTTCACACTATTTGCGAATTAAAAATTACGTTGGGTTGCCTTTTCATGTTAATTTTTAATTGTTTTTTGTAATTGAAGTGTTTAGGTTGAAAACACTAAGAAGATTTTTTTTTTTTAGATATATATAAAGTCTCTTGCAAATGCAGTATTAACTTGTGAGAAGGAAATGATCTTGTGAAGAGGAAATTATGATGTAGTCTGTGCGTATATTTAGCGTTGGAGTTGTATATTATTGAGAAAACTCCTATACCACTTACACGGAATATGCTAATACTTTTTTTTAAGGTTTTAGAAACTGCCGCCCTCGCTGGAAGTGCAGACGTGCCTGAGGAAATCAAACATGTCTTAGCTGAGAAGAATCAGCTTCAAAATGACCTGCAGCGCTGTCTTCAGGAGATACACCAGAAGGATCTGCATTTTCAGCAGGTTAATTCAAAGGTAACCTAGAACAACAGTTGTGATCCTCAACAGCTCCTGAGAATCTGAGCTTGTATCAACATAGAGATGCTGCTAAATTGGCCATGTCTCGTATACTTGAAAGTGCTTTAGAACTTAGAGTCGTCAAAACAACCCTGTTGGCTCAGACTAGAAATTGCAAACTAAATGTCGTATTTATTTGCCTGAGAGAGGTTTATTTGAATCTGCATTCTGAAGAGAGTGATGGGGCACTGCTGAACTTCTACTCAAAGTAAAATACTTTTCATTGTAGACAGAAACAGATGGCTGTCTTAGCTGGAACGAGATTTTTTAGCTTTAAACTTTAAACACCTCAAAAATGTTTCTTTATGCATTCTTGATGAACACTTTTGTGGCTGTTACGGTGGTAAGAGTGTGTGTCCCCGCGTGCACGTGTGTGTTTGTATTCAGTTTTGTTGGCAAAAGTTTTGTAAATGTTCTTGGAAACCTTCCCGTAATGTTTATCTGTCTTTGCGTGGCCTGGTGTTCAAAGCAAGTTAGGTTTATGTTACCTTGCATCTGTCATTGTGTCCATTTTCGCTGCTTCACCCAAACCTTTTATAAACCTAATAACAGTTTTAACCAAACTTTGAAACAGGTGTAGAAATCTCAAGCTCCTACAAGTGAAGATGAGTATTTGGGTGATGGGTGGACACCGCAGTTGCAGTCTTTTTTTTCTTTTTTTTTTTTTTTTTTAAACACGTTTCTATTATCAGGCTTATTTTCCTATATGCATTGTCCTGAAGCAGCAACTTATGTATATTGTCTTTTGCCAGGTGGTGATATCACAGCAAACACAGCGAGGAAAGTACTGGGGTTAAAAACTCGTGAGTTTCAGGTTTGGGCATATTGAAGACAGGGGAGATCAATACTCACGTTTCATTATTTCCACTGCTCGTAAAACAACTAATTGAATCTGTGAGCTTGCCAAAAAGTTGATGCAATTTTGAAACTAGTACTCGGTTTTCAACATCAGGTCTCAAATCTGTAGTAATTTCCCAGAGGAGGTAATTCCTAATTTTTATTTCTTTAACGTTATTTTGTTTCAGGTTGCGCAGTCAGCAGAAGAGAATGCTGTCTTGTCTGCCCAGTTGAAGACTCTTTCACAGACTCTTAGGGATAACCAGCTTCGTTACACTGATTTGCAAAATCGTTATTTAAGACTGGAGAGAGAATATCAGACCATGCAAGTAACATCTTTCCAAGGCACTGTTCAGGTAAACAAAACACGGAAATGTTTTTAGGGTTTTTTTTCTTCTGTGCTTACCTTTTTCTGTTTTTCTGCTAAAGTGAATACTTTTCGTTGTACTGATTTAGTACTTTTGCTAGCCCATGATGCACTGAAGATAACTTTATTGTTGTAGAGCTGTTTTTACTTGACTTTTCATTTAAGGAAGCTCTTTATACATGCTTTTCTTGTTTTGAAGTATTGTCTTGAATTGGTCTACAGCTGGCAGAGGTAATTGAATGACCACTAATCATTGGATCAGCAAAGTTTAGTGATAATTTCACAGCAGTCGTGAATCATTTTGCAAGGTGTTTGAGTTTCAGTACCCTCTGCCAACCCCTCATACACGTCTGTAAGCTTGTGCCTTTGGGATCGCTTCATTTTTCCGAAGTTTTTCTGTACTGCCTTGGTTACTCAGTAACGCTCAATTAATATAATACCCTAAAATATTGGTCAGGCTGCTGTGTTAATGCAGTGTGAATGTATCCTCCCAGTCCCGCAGCACACACAGGCTGTATTCTGCATCAGCTTTCTGTTAGAAGACAGGTTTGGAAAATAATAGTTCCAGAAATTAAAAGATGAAATAGCACAAAGAGTCGTTTGTTCCACTGCCTTATGGTGCTTCTGGTTTTAATCGAAATAAAGATTCTTAGCAACTAGAAAAACGGTGACTGGCATTTTTCCCCCCTTTAATATTTTCTAGGATGAAACTAGAGCAGAAGTTCCCCCCGGAGCACCACAGGAAAGATCTGCGGTTATTGTTGAAATAGACAATATGGAGCTAAATGAACTCCGAAAAAGGTCAGGACTGAGAGTGTGTATTAGCAATATTGTTTTCCTGACAGCTGTGTTGTAAGTGTGAAAGTAATGCTTTTCTATCCCTCTAAGGCATTTGGGGGGGAAAAAGGAGAGAAGTGGATTTACAGTGGATTAAATGAATCATAGTCACATTCTTGAATTGTTATTACCCGGTAACATTTGTGGTTTGCTTTAGTAAAGGTACAGACTTATTGATGACTTTTTATTTCAGTATCTAATCTAAAGCATCTCATTATAATTAAGTCCTTATTGCAAAAAAAGAACATTCTTTCATAAAAAAGAAAGTAATTCTTTATGTACATAATACACTGATTTCGGATTTCATTTTGTCACAGGCTTGCAGAGACCGAGCAACAGTATGAGTCAGTGCAGCAGACGCTCTCGCAGCTGACGGAAACACTGTCAGAAGAGAAGAGGAGGAGAGAAGCTGCAGAAGAGGCTCTTGGACTCTCGGAGGAGCAAAGTAACAGGTAAAATACTCCGGTCTGTAAGACGTGGGGTTCTCTTCTTTTGAAAGAAAAGTGTCTGTAAAGCAGTATTTCTTTTTCTTATGCTTTTGAAGTATGTGGCAGTTAGATTGCTGCATTAAACCCTTATGTGGGTATGAAATAACTTGCGTGTTCAGAGAGCCAAAGCCATCTTTCACTTCTGCTTCCCCGTGGACAGAAGCGTGCTGAGGTTTTCATTTGCACTCTGCCTGGAGTAAATGCCGTGTGTACTACACAACTGGAAAACAGAGTGTCAGGTTTTTTGTTTGCCTTTTATTTTTAGTGAGATTAGTGATAGGTTTTCCTATGGGTGTTAGGTTTCTGAGCAAATAATAGAAGAAAGAGAACAAACAAATAATAGAACCTCTTTGTGAGTCCACGGTACCTGAAGCAACGAAAATGCATGTGTAACTGTGTTAAAAAGCTAGGTCTAACTCTGTGCATCAAGAAAATGTTATGGGCTTTGGGATTTGTTTTTCTTTATTTAATTTCTTACTTCAGATGTTGGACTCAGTGAGTGGTGTTTCTTTTTTTCCAAGTTAGGAAAAAAAACCTCACATATAGCAGCTTTAGCACAGCTACTGTTTAGATTTAAAATATCATTATCCATCTGCCTACATAAAGTCTCCATCACTACCATCATCTGAAAATCACTTTCAGTCAGGTAGTGATGATGGGGGTTATTCTGAATAAATGAAACACCTTGAGAGTAGATAGCAGAGATTGAACAAGACCCGGCAACGTATACTAAGTTTTGCTGCTTTTTGTGGGGACCTTCCCCCAGTAATGTAAGTATACAAAATAATGTTTCTTACGTGAATTCGGTACTTTAAAAGAACAGATAATTCAGTACTCCCCTGTCTCCCTTTCGTTTTTCTCTAGATTTGAAGTAAGCAGTTACAGGTCTGTACCTAGCGAATACTCTGTTCAGATGGAAACTGAAGAGGAAAGAGAAGCCTTAATCATCAATCCTAGTGAACATGTTATTGTGCGAAAGGTAAGTGAATTAAAGTTTTTAAAACCCCTGAGTTATCAGCTACTTAAAAGTGGTGTGCATATTGTATACTGCTAGTTGCAGACTGGATTGAAGGCAGCACAGCTCATTATCTCCTTCATGCTACTCCTTTCGTTTTCCTGTCTTCCCTCTGCTATCCCTTTCTTTCAACTATAGCTCGTTCTTGGAGCGTGGATTTCCCTTCCGAGTGACTGGGAGTCACTGATTTTGTGTTGTCCTTTTTATATGTAAACACTAGAACGAAGCAGCTACCCTTCTAATCTGCCTTGTCTCTGAAAAGCTGACTGTGAAATACTCTTTTATTGGGTTAGATGTCATGGGGGTGGGTGGGCCATAAAGGCGTCCATTCAGAGTAGCAAACTACTACTGAAACTACACTTTGCTGAAAAAACGTCCTCAATTTCTTTCTCTTTGGGTTGTGGATGGTGAGTTAAATAGAGGCAGCTGTGTAAAACCATGCCATATAACACATTACATCTGTCCAAATTAAGAAGTGAGTAATCATATTTGTATTGCACATGTGGCCGTTAAATAAAACATGTATGCATGTAATTATGCAGTTATGTAATTACATAATACACAACTATCTTGCGTCCACTCCTCTGCCCTTATTGATGCTGTTTTCCTTGGCCTTTAAATCATTTCTGCTTACAGCCTGTGCTGTGGCATCCGTTGCTGCATCAGAGGCCAAAGGCGTATAGTGCCTCAGAAATCTAAGTTAGAGAGAAGCTTCTTCTCATCTGTATTCGTGATTACTTATTTGACGTTTTTTGTTTCCTGACCAGATGAAAGGAGGAGCCCTCTCTTTCAGAAGATGGGTTCGAGGGCGAAGTCTTTACTGTTCTAAGCTGCTGACCTCCAGAGCAAAATCCCGCTATTTATTCCTCACCTACCTAGTGACACTACATCTTGTTGTTTTACTGTGCCTCACCGGTGTTCTCTGAATACCCTGCATTTTCTGGGTAAATGATTTCTCGATAGGTAATGGTGTGCCAACTCAAGACACTAGACTTTTCACATGCTGCTGTTAAGCTATGCACTGGCCACAGGTGTATATATTCTTGTTACACTACATGAATCTTACGCTTCTTCAAAGAAATTTGTGTATATCACAGTTGCTCCAAAGTTGACTTGAATTGCTCTTTATCAGTGGAATATTATATTTGCTAAGGAGAAAATATTCCCTTCTGTTTGCCCTATAAAGAAACTGCTGCATACAAGTTATTTAATATTGTTTGTGAGTACATAATGACTGATTACTACTGAATGGGTTGTAAATGATATCTTTTCTATATAAATTTTATTTTAAGAGTTAAACTATAAATTTTAAAGGAATAATCAGCTATTACTGTTTATTGGCTTCTTGATTATAACAAGAGGTTTTATAGAGTGCAATAAAGAAAGGACTACTGGATTTTTTATTTTCTTTTTGATTTTATTTTTTCCTTGCTGAAAATAAAAGGTATAAGAAGGTTGTTCTTTGGCCATACAGTTTGTAATGGCTCTGACAAGGTGTACGGCTATGTATATGGTAACGAGGTAAGCTGATGATTAAAGATTCGTAATTGAGATGACACAAAGTAATGTCTTCAACTTCTTATATTCCTTTACTGTTGTTTAAAGGTGGAATTTATGTAGCTTTTGTTTAATATCTTTATTGACGATCTGGATGATTGAGTGCACCCTTAGTAAGTTTGCAGATGACACCAAACTAGGTGGGAGTGTTGATCTGCTCGAGGGTAGGAAGGCTCTACAGAGGGACCTGGACAGGCTGGATCGATGGGCCAAGGCCAACTGTGTGAGGTTTAATAAGGCCAAGTGCCGGGTCCTGCATTTCGGTCACAACAACCCCAAGCAACGCTACAGGCTTGGGGAAGAGTGGCTGGAAAGCTGCCCCGCAGAAAAGGACCCTGGGGGTGCTGGTGAACGGTCAGCTTAACATGAGCCAGCAGTGTGCCCAGGTGGCCAAGAAGGCCAACAGCATTCTGGCTTGTATCAGGAACGGCGTGGCCAGCAGGAGCAGGGAAGTGATGGTGCCTCTGTACTCGGCTCTGGTGAGGCCTCACCTCGAGTGCTGTGTTCAGTTCTGGGCCCCGCTGTACAAGAGGGACATTGAGGTGCTGGAGCGTGTCCAGAGGAGAGCTACCAGGCTGGTGAGGGGTCTGGAGACCAGGTCATATGAGGAGAGGCTGAGGGAGCTGGGCATGTTTAGCTTGGGGAAGAGGAGGCTGAGGGGAGACCTCATTGCCCTCTACAACTCCCTGAAAGGAGGGTGTAGAGAGGTGGGGGTTGGCCCCTTCTCCCAGGTGGATAATGACAGGACCAGAGGAAATGGCCTGAAGCTGCGGCAGGGCAGGTTTAGGTTAGATATTAGGCAGAATTCCTTTACTGAACGAGTGGTCAGGCACGGGAACAGCCTGCCCAGGGAGGGGGTTGAGTCACCATCCCTGGAGGTGTTTAAGGAACATCTAGATGTGGCACTTCAGGGCATGCTCTAGTGGCAGAGTCTGTAGGTTGTTTGGTTGGACTCGATGATCTCGAAGGTCCTTTCCAACCATGAAGATTCAATGATTCTATGATTTTCTCATGGTTGTTTTTGTTTGTGGGGTTTTTTTTTTTTTTAATTCACTTGCACTCATTGTCTCAGTGGGTTTAGTTACTGCATATCTTTGGGGCAAAATGTTACTCAGCTGCTTGACACGTGAAATTCAAGCTTATAAAGACACAGCCTTACATATTTTACATACTTGGGCTTCAAGATATAAATGAATAAAGGGTACATTTTCAACTAAGAGGCTATAAGAAGCAGAGGATTTGCATTCCCTTTCTGTAGACACGTAATAGGGTGTTTTGCGTTGCCTAGGAATACATCCATGTTTTGTTACAGTGTTCTCTGAAACAGCACAGCTATTTCTCTGATTCAAAAATTAGCTGTTTTGTGAAGACTGTGGCCACTGGAAGGTTGTTTTTAAAGCCTCTGTTTGTTGTTTGTTGGTGATTGCTCTGTCTGCGTTTCGGCTCACCTCTGTATAAAATGGAGATACAATCAAAGCAAGTCCAGTCTAAAGGAGCAGACATAAAGCCACATGGAAATGGAAGGATTCCATCAGTTTTACTGATGGGCAGACACAGGGTTGACTTGGAAGAGATGCTAGTGAAGTAAATTACCTGCTTAAGGTCCAAGGATTCTTGTACATGAGGTTTGCCGCGGAGTCGTGTGACGGGTTAGAAAGAGGGATTGGTTGGCATTTCCGTTTGCAGAGTTAACGTTTACCAGATTGTATCTGATGTTCTGCATTGCTTGTCTTTTTCACGTGGAATGGGAAGTACAACCAGCCGTAGTTACAACTGTAGGTAAATCCTGTAAACTTCCTTCTTTCGATGGTTCTTTAATATTTCTTAGTCTAGTAAAGGCCTGGATTTCTGTAGAAAAGATATTCCTATATAATTGGTGTCTGTTTTTATGAAATGGTAACGGTTCGTCTCCTTTGAATGGCTGGTGGCTGATTCAGTCCCTGTTTTCAGCCATCGTGTCACCCCACTCCTGAGATAAGTCGGCTATTTTCAGTCTTTGCGCCAAGCAAACAAACAAGTACAGTTGAAACTTGAGTACTGTATGTACATGGTAAGACTTTTCCCTTTCCAGCTTGAAGACGGCTGTTAACAGAATGATAACGAGCTATTCTTAGCTAATTATGTTATAATGAAGCAGAATGCAATGACAACAGTGGACCTACACAAATCCTTCCAGTCTTACTCATCCAGTGTGAGGGATTTTTGTCTTCAGGGGAGGAAACAACCCTCTGTCACGAGGCGTAGCAGGTTAGCGAGTGGGAAAGGATCCAGAGAGGTTAGAAATTCTGCCCTAATTTATCCAGGCCTTTGTGCTGTCACTGCGATAAGCACAAACTGGGGAAAAAAGGCTTCCAAAAATGGCTTGACACATGTAGATATTTTGTGAACTCCATTCCAGAAGCTGATATAAATGTAATGGAAGATGCGACCATGTCATTTACAACGAGGCTTTTACAAATCGTCACCGTTTCCTAGGTAAGTGTTGCCATGAGAGTTTTTTTTCATGTCGCAGTTCATGATTTTAATGCTTCGCTTCACTTGGTCTGAGATCTTTTGGGGATTTACACACTTGCTGGACTTGGATGCGGCTTACCTCAGGCTTTGAAGGAATTCCAGAGGGTCTACTGGTATAAGGTAATTCACGTTTGACTGCATGGATGCAGGGAAACTGCAGACATTCCTCATTGCTGGAAGGATCAGTAGGGTGCGATGAAAACCTTCTTCATCTACCTGAAACCTGGAAGAACACTTCAGTAGTGTTTGCTGTTTGGATATCAGGACTTATGCAGGAACCAAATAGGAAGTGTTAATTGTCTTTAATTTTGCACTGGGAATTAGATAAAGGAAAAACTGAAATAAAAATTAAAATTCAGCAAATTTAGGAAATTTATTTAGAAACTTCATCTGGTAAAAAGATTTCCAAATAGCGGCTTTGTGAAAATGATTATTTTAAACCTATGAATTCGGCAGCTGTAAAGCTGTAACATGACTCAATGACAACTTTTAAGTAGTGCTCTTTATCAGTTCGTTCTCCTTGTAATTAAGTAATGATAAGGAAAGCAAGATTTTATTTTTTTTTTTAATGGGAAATTAACAAATTCAGCGATTGATTTTATTAGGGAGTGTCAGTGGCTTCTCTGGAATCTAATCAATAGTGAATAAAAGTGTTAACCGATTGCTGCCAGCGCTCCAAAGTGTAACTTGTAAAGATCAGCTGGAGTTTCTCTATGAATTTTGTGTCTCCGAGTATGGCCGCGCTGACCTTAGTTTTACACGTCAAGCTATATACGAAATGCTGCGTCTGTGATTGAATGGGAGTATTATTTCTTACCGTGGAGGATTAAACATCTTGGTGCTATACAGCCTTCTTTAGATCCAAGGGGCGATGCTGATCTCTGAGCTTTGTAGCATTTCCCTGCTTTAAAATTCTCTACTCTTAAATTCTGGTATCTCATCCGATGTCATTTCTGATGTATTTAAGAACTGAGTTTTCCTTCTGTTTTACGTTGATGGAGTCAGAGTCTGGGTGCAGTTCTGTAATGTTGGATGCTGCTGGTAAGTGGTTGGTTTAGTGCATTCTAAAAGCCTTTTCCTGAGGGTTTTAGAAGAAGATAACAATTCATGGTAACATGAGTGAAAGTTCAAAAATACCAGCTACTAGAACTAACGGTTAAACATTCCTATATTAAAACTGCAGTAGCCTTCCTTACTGAGTGGAGTTGCCAGAGTAGGAAAAACAAAATCCTTCCCTGTCCTTGACTGCCTAAAGAGGCGATCGCACAGTCCTAAAAATAACCAAGGAATCTGAAACAGAAGTCTTGGTGAAATTCAGGGCCCCCCCCTTGGTGGGAGTTTTGCCATGAATTTCAGTGAGTTCAGGGCTTCGTCTGATGTGTTGGCCAACCGCTGAAGTTGAGTTGTTCCTGGGCGGGTGTGCCAGCTGCCTCTTGTCCTCTTTCCCGGAATAACCACTTCGATAAGGTATTTACCACTTACAAATATGGAATCGGTCCTCTAGGGAGCACTTCGCGTTACAGAGGAGCTGTCATTTAAAAACACGCAGCGAATGCTTTCCTGAGACCTTTTTTTTTTTTTTTGGGGGGGGGGGGGGGGTGGGGTGGGGCATAGTTTTAGTTGGTTGGTTAAGATTGTTGATGACCCTCTATGAAAAAAGCAGATTTTAACATGCCGCTAGGGAACAACCGTGGTCTTTGAAGTAATGAATGTTCGGTGATTCTTATTTACCATCTGCCATTGTAACTGGTAGGTACGTATGACCAATTCATTTTTAACAAAGGAAATTTCTAGAAGGTAATTCAGCCTGGGAAGAGATGGGGTTATGATTGCTTAAGTCCAAGTAGAGCTGAATGTGTATCCTGTAGCCGAAATGGTCACGAGGCCAGTTAACTAGAATATCACAGGACTCCTTGAGGCTACGGCAGTGGAGATGTCCCTTTTGGAAACAAAGCCTGAATGTCCTGATTAATTTGCTTCTGTAAAACCTATTCAGGCTGAAATTTATGTGGATCCTTAAGATGCTTTGCAAGACTGGGGCTTTTGCGTAGACTCTGCTGTTTAGGTTTATTCTTTGCCAAAATTATTCTTTTTACAGCAGTTTGCTCTCTAAATGATGGAGAGTTGCTTCTGTCCTATTCCCTTCCATCTGCTCCTCCCCAACCCCCCGAATTACTGTTTTGCAGCCAAAATTGTGAGGCATAATGTGCGATGACGATGAAACCACTGCCCTTGTGTGTGACAATGGTTCTGGGCTTTGCAAAGCTGGGTTTGCAGGAGATGATGCCCCAAGAGCTGTATTTCCATCCATCGTTGGACGCCCTCGACATCAGGTCGGTTGGTACCAAAATGGGAGTTCTGTCCGGTTTGGGTGCTTGGTTTTGGGGATTTTTTGAGACTTTAGACATGGCAATGATAAAGCATCAGATTTATTCAGGCAAAACTCCCATCGGCCTTTGTAGGAGTTTGGCTTGTTAACTGGGGGATTGAGCTGCGCGGCTTTAAGGTAAACTTCTCGATCCTTTGGCAAAGGTGTTTCAGCCATAAAATGTTGATGGGAGAAGAACGCGAGTGTTTTAAAGATACGAAGGTGTCTTATGGACACTCTTCTCCTACCCTCCACCCCCCCAGCTTGTTGGATTAATTAATACTTGCTGTATCAATACAAAGAAAAACGAAAGGCAGAACATTGCGAACAAGAGAAACCAAATGGCTAATAGTGGTACGTTCCTTTTCTAGTTACATTAAGCAACAATATGACCTAATAAACTTCTAAAAAGGTCTCTAGTGCATCACTTTATCAACTCAAGTCTGGAAAGGAGAAGTCTGGCTTTTCTTGACTTTGGAAAAGGTCTTTCTGCTTAAGTCATTCTTTAACAGTTCCTTTATAAATAGAAGATAAAGATTTTTGTTCATTTTCTTCATATCTGAGTCAGATTTTAATTTTCTGGGCTGTAAAAACCTTTCCCTGAAGTTCTGTGTGTTGTTTTGCTCAGCTAAACATGCCTGGTTTGACAGGCATAAAATACGAAGCATTTTAAGGAATGCATTTTGAACACCTCCGTGAACTGTTGAAGTTGAATGTCGGTGGCTGAAAATATGTCCATTCTTTAACATCTCAAATTGTTCGTTGGCTTTTAGCAGTGATTAGAGCTGGCATGTGATTTTGCCCAGTTAAGCAGCTCAGCAGCTATATTATTGAATTCATGGAATTCAAATGTATCCATGAGAAAAATTAAATATTTTTATGCCAGTTGATGAATAATATTGTACCTTGTATGTTGTTACATTACTTGGGGCAATCATGATAGGCTTCCTAAGGCATACATGATAAACTTAGTAAAACCTTAATTTAATAAGTGAGTTTTCTTTTATAAAATACGTGTTTTATATAAATCAGTGCACTTTTTTTTTTTTCCCCAAAAAAGTATATTTTGAAAAACCAATTCACTTGCAGCAAGGGGGAATAACGTCACTGTTTAAAGGCGACAGTGGAACTGCCTAGACACAAAGTGCCACCCAATATATAAAGTAAACCTAGGGAGCCAAGAAGAGATTATACCGTTTTCACCTGTAATTCCTTCCCTTTATTGCTTTGTGCAATGACAAAGGACCCGTCCCTTGTGGAGAACCGGGAATTTGCTGACGCCTGCTTTAGCTGGGCTCCTGCGTGGACGTTAGTTGCAGCAGGTGTGAGATACCGTCCTTCCGTTTTGGAGCTGCCTTCCTCTTCTGGTGGGATCATAGGGGGTGTTGGTACGGAGTAGGTGGTTACCGATAAATTCGCGTTTTAGTTCCTTGCACATTTTGGGGGTGTGTTCTGGAATGGCAGTAGCAGGTACAGTATTTCACGTGAAGTTTTAAATGAAAAATATTCTAGCTTTAATACGTGTGATCTACTGCACTAATATCAGAATAATGTGCTTTTTGCAGGGTGTTATGGTTGGAATGGGTCAGAAAGACAGCTATGTAGGGGACGAAGCACAAAGTAAAAGAGGGATCCTGACGCTGAAATATCCCATTGAGCATGGAATCATCACTAACTGGGATGACATGGAAAAGGTGGGTGTTTATTTTTAATGCAATCCTGTTGAGGCATCGTCTTGTTCAAGACATACAATTTGCCATTAACCTTCTTGCAAACCAAAGGGAAAATCCTTGATGAATTTGTAATTGCAGTACAGGTAAAGTACAGGATGCTCAGGCAGGGGTTGATCAGGTCTTGGCACTTCTAGGGTTACTATTTTAAAAAGTAAATGCTTATTACTCATCAAATTTGGCGGTATGTTACAGAAGTATTTTATGCTTTGTACATACTCTTTTCAGTCTTGAAGTTCATACTAAAGCAGAACATTTGACAATGATAGAAAGTAGCTACAGGCAAAAAAAATACAGGTTGCAGCATCAGAGGTGAATCAGAGAAATATTAAAGATACATTACGGAAGGTGGGAACAAAAGCTGTGAGGTGGAGGGGTGATTTTTTTTTTCCCCTCCTCAGTACTTGCCTACAAGAAGAACAAGATGATGGGTGATGCCCACATCTCGTATTGCACATGACATTCTCGCTGTCAATTAAAGAGGAAAAGACAGATTGGGGCTTCCTATCCCTATACTAATTCTTTGAGAGCGGGATATCTTTTTTTCCCTGAGGGATGTTTTTCTGTTGCCAATTCCAGTTAGCTTTTAGTGCCTGGATGGTGAGAAGGCGTCTTTATTCCCTATCAAGCACCGACTTCTTGGTGTGTGGCCAGCGCGATGGCCTCTCTGTGACATGCCTGCTGAAGGGTGTCCCAGAGCCGGTGCAGGCAATAAGGTCTGCTCATGGCACATGCTGGAGAGGCAGGAGGAGTCCTAAAGGCACTCCCACTCTGCTAATTCCCTCAAATATCCCATGTGTCCTGGTCTCTTCAGGAAACATCTGAGTCTGGATGTGGGAATATTGTACCCCTTCTTTAGGGACAGGAGTGCAGTTCAGTCGCTTCTTGTCTCCAGGTGGAATGGTGTGGCAACTCTGCAAGCAAATGCTTCTAGTAATGTTGTGTTGTGGAAAATACCATGGAAAGGAAGACACAGGGCTGGTGGTGGTCTGTAGTCCTGCTTGCTGAGATGAGGTGTATAAAATTATAACTTATATATACATAAAGTCAGTTATTGTGTCATATTCGTGAACCCAAAGTGGTAAGTGCAGATTGTTCCAGATCACAGAATAGAATCATAGACTGGTTTGGGTTGGAAGGGACCTTAAAGATTGTCTAGTTCCAACCCCCCTGCCCTGGGCAGGGACACCTCCCACCAGCCCAGGTTGCTCCAAGCCCCGTCCAACCTGGCCTTGAACCCCTCCAGGGATGGGGCAGCCACAGCTTCTCTGGGCAACCTGGGCCAGGGGCTCACCACCCTCACAACCAGGAATTTCTTCCTAATATCTAACCTAAATCTACCCTCCTTCAATTTAAAACCGTTACCCCTTGTCCAATTGCTACACTCCCTGATAAAGATGAAGACACCGAAGTGGATACAGGAGTTCCCCAGTTCATATTTGGAAATAAATTGCCCACCTACTCCTCTAGATGGAAGCACAGTATTTGCATTTCATTATTTCACTGCTTCCTGGGAGGACACCTTGCTCATCTCTGCAGAGTAGAAAGTCTACCTCATACATCCCGGTATGTTGGTCTTCCTGGTAATTTTCCTGCTGTCTGCATTCAGCAAGAAATTTTATTTCCGTCTAGGTAAAACAAAATAAAATAAAATTGGAGGTCACTATTTTATGTGCTTCCCTCAGTGACTGGTCGTCTGGAAATTGTCCTGAGTGTAAGACATACTGGTATGGTTTTTTTTCTCTGGGTAACGCTGGATGCTGGAGCAGACTTTCTAGAATTTAGTTAGGAGAAGGAATTAGGGAAAGTAAAAAAGGTGGGATGTGCTTTACTGTAGTGTAACCCTATGGCTAGATTGATCGTATTTTAGGGTATAATTAGTGGAGGCTTCAGGCAGTGCAGCAATTCAAGTAATGGTCAGATACTGTGTGGGTTCTTGTGGTTTGAACTCTTCTTCTCTTTGTCACTTCAACGGATGAAGGAATTACTCGTGAAAGTGGGTCCCTGGCCCAAATGCACCTTCTTCTGACAGATAGTTTGCAACATCCAGTAGCTGGCGAAGATGCCCCAGCACCGAGTTGTGCGTAGACTTCTGGCTGAGGGCCAGGAGCAGAGTGGGACAGAAAGTTGGAGGCTGCTTGCGAGGAAATGAGCAACAAATAGAAAAAAAAGAAGCGCGAGAGAAAGGCAGCGGTAGGGAAGAGACAAGAAACAGCGTTGCTAACTTCTGCGATTATTGCAAATAAGAAAAAAAGCTTTTTTTTTTTTTTTTTAATGTATGGGCTTCCCTGATTCAATCTAATCATTACGTGCATATCCCAACTTCCCCTAAAGCTCTGGAACGCGCACAGACGTGTGCACGCACTCTTCTGGCTGAAAGAAGTCCTGAAATTCCATTCCTAAAGTTTCGGTGCTAAGGGAATGTGTGTGTTTGTGTGTATATATACATGTGTGTGCGTGTATTAAAAAAAATATATATGTGGGTATATACATACAAATATATATGTGTGTGCATATTTTTATATATAAGTTTATTTATTTATTTATTTATTTTCCTCCCCAAGATTTTTGAAACCAGTTGCATGATTTTGGTCCCGACCACAAATTTCTTTCCGGTGCTCGGAAATAATACTACTAAAAGCATCTCACAGTGTAGAAGAAACAAGAGAATTCCTGGGTAACTGTGCCAAAAGTGGGACAAAGGCAGAGTAGCGCAGTGCCCAGCCATCCACACGTTACACAAAGCCGGCGGGGTGGGGAGTCGCCAAAAATTCGGCTGAGCGTGCGTGTGCGCAGGAGAAAGCAGGAGCGAGGATGCTGCGGGACACACAGATATTCGTGTGAATCGGGAGGAGAGCATGTAGGCGATGAAATGAAGCATTCTTCTCCTCCTGTGCTTCAGTTCACAATATTCAAATTGGGACGGCTCTGTTTTCCGCTGGATAATAACACAGGGCATTGTACATCACTGTTAATTTGTTTGCAGCAACTGAGCTGACAACGTATGGGAGGGAAGGGGTTGGGACGGAGCGTTTTCTGGCTCTGGTGACTATGTAAATGTTTAATATAAGTGTTGGAATAATTCTTCCTCAGTAGTTCCTCTTCGCTGTTGCGCTTGCTGCTTACGTTTAATTCTCATGACCTATAAAATCCAACACTCAACTATATTCTGTTTCCTCTAGAATATAATTATCCATTAACATTATGGTTATCATTAGGGTGAATCTAATGGGCTGTGCAGTGCCTAATTGTGCCTGGTTTTGAGGAAAAACCTGCAAACTGCCCGGGATTTAGGCAGGGTCCTGCTTTATGAGTCCAGGTTTGTTCCTCACTGCTGGAATGGCCAGTACTTTGTTAATTGTGGAAGCACGGAGGTGTCCTTCTCTTCCCTTAGTTCCTTCCTGTCTGAAATGGCAGTCGTCTTGTATCTGATTTATATTTTTAACTTTTACATGAATACTTTTTCTTTTGTTCACCATCCCTAGAGGTGTTTAAGAAACGTCTAGATTTGGCACTTCAGGGCACGCTCTAGTGGCAGAGATTCTAGGGGTTTGGGGTTTTTTGGTGAGTGTATGGTTGGACTCAATGATCTCAAAGGTCCTTTCCAACCATGAAGATTCTATGATTCTATGATTCTCCCTGTATTTCTGTTCTAAAGCTTCAAATGGAAGATGGCCCGGCATCCCAAGCCCCAGTTCCGGAAACGTCTGATAATATTTTTTTAGGGGACTGAGATGGAATTGAAATTTTTTTTTTAGGGCTGATAATTTTCTTAATAATTCTAACTCTGGACAGCTATTGACTTTGTAGGTTCTTCAGATTTAGATAAGATCCTTTTCCCACTTAACTTCATTTTGAAGCATAATAGTATTTGTTTCTAGGACATTAATCAAATAAACCTACCCGTAAAGCTATCGTGATGGCTTGTGCTCAAAGTAAACTTGCTGGGTCAGGCAAAGCTGGAATATGATTAAAAATAGGAAAAAAAAAAAAAAGAAGAAATAGGAGTAGGAAAGAATTGAACAAGATGAAATATTTCAGCATGGTACTGAACAGTCTGTCTTTGAGCTGGAATCAAGAAAAAAATCCCTTCGGTTCCTCACAGCCATAGTCCTCAGGCAGTCAAAGCAAACGTCTTTTGATATAGGTAGCACCTTCCAACGTGAAAAAATATGACAGTACTTTATGGACTTGCGACTAAGAAACTTAGTTATTCTAGAATAACTGAAGAGTTTGAGTCAGGATTTACTGGGTGAAATATCTCGGGCATAAAAGGCCTTTCGCTTCTGTGGAAATAATTAGATTTCTAAAGAGCATCTCGGCAATGACTTGCAACTGGAGCAGTCTCTAAGCAGCTTGAGGTGGAGAAGGCTTTCCAGGTCCAACAACTCGGTGCTTGGCCAAGCTTCTGTGTCGGAGCACTGGGGGTGGGAACTCACCGGTGCCCCTGCTTAGAAAGGGTGGTCTCCGCTCTGCTGAGGGAATCCAGGTGGAAGGACTCCCTTGCGCAGGTAATATTCTATTGTTACACCCAGTAGAAGCCCAATGGTTTCAGTTCTAAAATAGAGTTGAATTTGGCAGATTTGCTCTTGCTTGCTTTCTGTCTATTTTAATATGTCTGTAAAAAAAAAAAAAAAATATAAATTAAATCGCTCCAGCTGTATTTGAAAAGCTTTGTGTGTGGTTCTGTGGACAGAAGAAACGATTTTCGTAATTCTAAAGTAATTTTCATTTTTAGATTTGGCATCATTCTTTCTATAATGAACTCCGGGTTGCGCCGGAGGAACACCCCGTCCTGCTGACCGAGGCGCCCCTGAATCCCAAAGCCAACCGGGAAAAAATGACTCAGGTAATTGTCTGAATGCTGCGCCGCGGATCATCGCTGCACTGAAGCAGCTAAAAATATAAATAGTCCTGGCTATTCAATTTTCTTCTTAATCTGGGAGAATAATCCCTTAGGGCTCGTGTGGGTTAGCGTGCTGGCTAAGCCGTGGTGAGACAGCGAGAGTTTCTGCTGCTCATGCAGTACCAGCTCTCTGGATGGCCCTAAAATGTTTCATACTTGTGTGTGGCAGTGAGCTATTCGGAACTAGCCTCCGAAAAGCTGGAAGGAATTTTCTTTGTTCACAAGATCACATGTGTGCTCAGTTCTGGAAGCGGGGAAGCTGGAGGCTAAGGTGGCTTCTGATGCTGAGCTTTGGTGTGTAGATGATGTCAAACCCAGGATTCATATAACTATTTTGGATGGGGTTATGAGTCATTGATGTATTTAAATCTGAGGGTTGCAAGCGCTGTGACACTGGTCACGTACCAGCTGAATCACGCTTCTGTGTGAGTTTTGGATCAATGACGCCTTTTATGTGCCTACCTCTGGCCACCAAGAGTGCTCAACTTGTCGTAGCCCAGCTCCTCAGCTCACGCTGTACTAACTTCTGCTTTCTGCCCTGAGGACTGTCACTGTATCAACGCTTTTGCATCATACAAAATGCTAGTTATTGTATCAGGATTGTGGGGTTTTGGAAGATTTGAATAAAGATGTTTGAAGGCCATCCTGTAGATGACTTTGTGGAACTCGTAACTAGAGCACCTCTTCGGGGACCAGGTTCAAAAGCTGGAGTCTTTGTGTGCTGTCTTGGGAAAATGAGTTGACTGAAGCAAACTTAAATGATATTTTGCTAAACATTTTTGCCCGTGACGTACCCAGTCTGACGTAGCAAACTCGGGTCAGAACCAAAAGTCAGCCTCCGAGGTTTGTGTGTTCTAGAGCAGCCTTCTGGCCAAAAGTCCATGTTATAAATGTAGCTGGTGATCTAACCAGAAGTGTGATTTAAATACAGATATAGGTCTAAAATCGCCTGGGAAAATTAGATGTAGCTCTGCGCTTCCCTTTGTGCCCACTTTTGGCATATATTTAGTGGGAAGATTATGCATCAATTTAGCAACTGTGTAAATAAACTAATTAAGTAGTGAGCTTGACAGCACGCGTTACTGGGAGATAATACAACTGGGAGATAATAAACAACAAGAGACCGTAAGAAAGGCCTAGTTCATAACAACCAGGAGGTGTGCTGCATACAGTAGACATGTCTAGGACTGTTTCTCTGTGATTATACTGTAATGATAAATCCTGTTTCCAAGATTGTTCATTACTGATTGCATTAAATTCATTACATTAATTAACTATGAAATATCGGTAATTCGTGTATTTTTTTAATTGAAAGCATACTTTTCATTAAAAGTAGACTTCATTGGCAAAGGTATTAGCTTATGAAATTCAAAGTTTAAGTTTAACCCCCTGATGTCTCTGACGGGTACAATGGTGATGGTTGAGTCATCATTCCTGGAGGTATTTAAAAGACGGGTAGACGTGGCCCTTAGGGACATGTTTTAGTGGTGGACTTGGCAGTGTTAAGGTTATGGTTGGACTCGGTCTTAACTGTCTTTTCCAGCCCAAATGATTGTTTGATGGTCCCAGCAGCGCCACCACCTAGGGTAGGCGGCATTGGTTTAAGAAGGATAAAGCACGTCGCATTGTCCAGAGTGTGTTCGTTCACTGTGTGCCCTTAATGGTTTTCCTTAGCAGAACTCCGGTGGAAGTCCAGCTCGAAACAAATGTTATTCCATCTGCTCAGATAAAATTGCAGTGTGTCTGACACAGGAGATGGAAAGAACCGGAGCTTGTTAGAGTAGAGGAGGTGAGGGATGAGACAAGAGGATATGGCTAAGGTCGCCATAAAGAGAAAAGATAAGCTGGTGTGTTTGCTGGGGGGCAGGTTGAGGTGCAATGCATTTAAACTAGGCCACGTGAGGTTTTAGCTAGACACCAAGAAAACCCTGATAATTGCAAGTGTGGTGCATCACTAGATTTGTTTGCCGGAGGAATCTGTATACGCTCCAGCAGAGGATTTTCTGAGACAGAACCTGTGTCAGAAATGGCTGATTCTTCCTTGAGATGGGAATAGACAGATTATTCCTCGTGGCCTCTTCCAGCTGCGTCTTCTGTAAATCTTTTATAGGTGTGCGTGTGTGCATATATGTAAAAAAAGAATATTTTTGATTGCTGCATTCTTCCAGTCCTGCTCGCAGGGTAAAAAAGTTATCCCAAGGTGTCATCTTCAATTATATTATCAGTAAGAATCTGACCTAGACTGAGGTTAATGGAAAGATATCCACTTACTTCCATGATTTTTTCATGAAATCCTAAAGGAAACGTAGCGTGGTGTTCGCAAAAGAACCACAGCTCAGGAGGGGGACTCAGGAGTAGTAACTGGCAGTATTCATTAAAAAAAAATTAAAATTCGCTGTCTCTTCAGATACTCTTCAGTGTAGATCCTAAAGGTTTTCAAATTCTTCATTCCAGATCATGTTTGAGACGTTCAACGTGCCAGCCATGTATGTAGCAATTCAGGCGGTGCTGTCTCTGTATGCGTCTGGAAGAACGACCGGTGAGTCTTTCTGGAAGTCCTGTTTTCCGCCGGTCCTTCCCGCGTGGGTGTGCATGCGTACACACACACATATACGTTGATGATGAGGCACCAGCTGTGTATTAAGAAGAACCGGCGGCCCTATGGAGACGGAATACTTCCCGCCGTGCTGTGCAAGTACTTCTTGGTTGGTTTCAGCTTCATGGCATGTACGGGTATAGCTTATGACTTCCTGCTTCAAAAGCTCAAATGACTATGTCTCGACTATATGAACAGATGAAAGATGATGCAGTTTGATATTGCCCTTAATTGAACAGCGTGGAGAAAAAAACCCCAACCATTCAGTAGCTACATGAAAATATTTCCCTTAAATGTTGAATTTCAATCACCTAAAGATGTCTGCTGTTAAGCAATCGTTAGAATTAGCATGGAGGTCTCTTCGTATTGCCATTTAGAGTCTGATCAAGCATTGAGACGATAAATTACTTCTTAGCCACCCTTGAGTTTTCGTATATTTTGAAAAAAAATAAAATACCATCTGTCTTTGTAGCCTGATGCCACAATAAAATTTTGTATGGAGAGATCACCAGCTTACAGGAATTACAATCGTCATAAATACTTGGTTTATGTTTAAAATTGAATTATTTGTATGCATGTTTGGTATCAGAAATGCTTTATTCATTTTGAGTGGAAAACATGTACTTCATTTCCCATCCAAGAACATAAGTAACATGGCTTTGCACAGATAAACCATTGCTATATTTTCTCTAATATGGGTGGCTTATTTTAATGGCAGATTCAAATTTTTAATTTTTAGATAGGTTTTTAATTACAGTTTGTACATTATTTCATGTCTGTAAAGTGCTCGAGGTTATCTGAAATGGAAGCCTCTGCATCCATACAAGATCATGATTGCTAGCATCCATTCGGGAAGAACAATACAACCAAATCGCTGAATGTTACGTGTCTTTTTTTCCCCAAACGCAGTTGCTGTTTGGTTTGTGCTAACAATTTCATCTCACGTGAGCAGCTCTTTAGTTATAGAAATGTCAGAAGCAACTGGCTTGTGAACGTCTTTATTCGTTGTTGCGTGTTTCAGCTGTGAATATGGAGTATGTGGAAACCCCGTGTCAGTGGGAAATAACCAGCTTCTCCTTTTCTTTCACTTGCCAGGAATAGTTTTGGACTCCGGGGATGGTGTCACACACAATGTGCCTATCTATGAAGGCTATGCCTTGCCTCATGCCATCATGAGGCTGGATCTGGCAGGCAGAGACCTGACTGACTATCTCATGAAAATTCTTACGGAAAGAGGCTACTCTTTTGTCACCACTGGTAACGAGCTGCGCTTTGGATGCACTTCGCATACGTTTGCTCTGTTAGTTGTCCTATTATGCAGGAAGCCTGTACCTGGTGAGATGCATCAAACTCATTAGGTTGGCCTGGGAAAAACAGTTTGCATTAGCGAACAGGATTCTCCTGACTTTGACTTTCAGCTGAGGGACATGTTTTAGCGGTAACTTGGCAGTGCTAGGCTAACGGTTGGACTTGATGATCTTAAAGGCCTCTTCCAACCAAAATGATTCTGTGATTCTACATATGTTGAGCATCAAGGACGAGGATGCCACCTCGTTAGGAAGTCCTAAGTCACTGACAGATATAACTGGTTGTCGTGTTTGATCATATCTCTTCCACAGACAAAGGAACGAAGTTAGCAGCTGGTAATGGATGAACGTCTGGAGGTTTGAACGAGGTTTTGTGACATAGATATGTAAACATTAATCTTTACAATATTCTGTAGTACAATATATCTTTTTATTTGCCGATGAGGGAAATTTGGTAATGCAAAGGGAAAGTAATGTTGTTGAGACAACAGAGAGGTCGTAATCCAAAGAACCATATGACCACCAATAAAACCAAGGAAATGGGCGTGAGAAATAGCTGCCATACTGTATGTTGATTAAAAACTTGTTGGCTGTCTGCAGCGGAACGGGAGATTGTGAGAGACGTCAAGGAGAAGCTTTGTTACGTGGCGTTGGATTTTGAAAATGAAATGGCAACTGCTGCTTCCTCCTCCTCTCTTGAAAAGAGCTATGAGCTTCCTGATGGACAAGTCATCACCATTGGCAATGAACGGTTCCGATGCCCAGAAACTCTCTTCCAGCCATCCTTCATAGGTGAGACAGGACTTTTCTTTCTAGGGACTTGACAGAGGATGAGAAGACGAATTTCTTAGGAAGTATAGACAGCCTTCAGCTGTAGGAACTGAGGTATTTAGCCTCAAATGTCCTTAGAAACATGCAGCTTCTATTGATTTATCAGTTCTTTAGAATCTATGAACGCTGCTGCTGCTGGACACAAAGATGCCTGTCAGTTTAGAAACACATGAATTCTAATATGATTTCAACCTCTTATAAATGCAGTAGAGTTTCTAAGGTGATGTTTTAGGGTATTGTCAGAAAATCATGCTTTTTATCTTGACTGGCTGATATATAACTGCACAGAGCTGCCTATGTGGGTTTTAAATCTAGATGCTGCTTCCGCTTATCGTTTTATTACATTAATCTGTAATTTAATCATACAAAATCAAATCATACGTTATTTTCCAGTCGTTTTAGCTGTAGCGTTAAAATTCCCATGCTATCGAGTGGAGGACTGACACTTTACGTGGTAACTCGTGCTGCCCTCACAAATTTCCCACTTCCCACTTAAATTCCACGCTTGAGGACTGAGCAAAATGGCCGCAGGCAGTTTGGCGCGATTTCCGTTAAACTAAATGGCGAAGCTAGCTACGTTTGTGTGTAGAAGTGAAATTAGTCAGGCATTAATACAGCTCCAAGTTCGGTATTTGAACATCAGTAGGAGCGATGTTCCAATATCCTGTATTTGAACGTCAGCAGGAGAAATTCTCTTAAGCAGACGGAGGGATTTGGCTGCCAGGCGTGGATCAGGGGTCACAGCTGGTGCCTAACAGGGGGCAGTATCAGAAGCGTAGAGGTGGAAATCTGGATTTCCTGGATCACAGATCTTTGTCGAAGTGTGTGTGTTAAGCTAGTTAAAAAGTCTAGTACTTTAAGGTCAAACGCTCTTCCCAGGGCTGTATCCGGGCTGTTTCTTTTCTTTAGCAAAAAGTAGTAGCACAAGTTAACTTCACTGTGCTGGCGTTCAGATTAAACCAACACCTCAAAAGCAAGGTCGCTCACTGAAATACCGAGTGGGATTCTGTTTCTAGATAACAACATCATAAAAGATTATAAAAATGGCAAACTATTGCAGTAACGCCTCACTTCAAAATTTTCCTTAAATAATGTTACTTTTTTTTTTTTAATTGAGGAAGTGAAAAAACCTCAGTATGAAATCATAATGGGCTCTTTCTGCCTCCTGAGTGTACTTTGCTTGTATGATTACGATGCTGAGGTGACAAAGAAGGTGAGGAGTTTGTTCTGTCTTTCTCCTTCCTGTCCTAAGTATCACGTAGCTTTTTTTTTTCTTGGAGTTTTAAGGGAGAGAGCTTGGTGAGACTTCGTTTCGGTTTAACAGTAATAAAAAGAAAGGGACAAAAAGAAATAACATGTTGAAACTTCGTTCCACTCAGGGATGGAATCTGCAGGTATCCATGAAACCACTTACAACAGTATTATGAAATGCGATATCGACATCCGTAAGGATCTTTATGCTAATAACGTCCTCTCTGGAGGAACCACGATGTATCCTGGGATTGGCGATCGTATGCAGAAAGAGATTACAGCTTTGGCTCCAAGTACTATGAAGATCAAGGTAATTTTGAACACCTGCACTTAGGAAAGAAGCTTTTTGTTGGAAAGTTAGATCTTATAAACAAATTGAATTGTCCATTGGAGAATGTCCAGGTCCTGCATCGCAAATCCTGATGTTAGGAGAGCCTTGGACAGCCGCCTTAATGTATAGCTCTTTTCCTCCTACCAGCCAAAGCAGAGTTTAAAAAGGGATTTGAGAGGTAATAAAAATGGTCGCTGAAGCAGTGGGAGTTGATGAGGTCATTTTGAGAAAATGTGAAGCAACAGTTAGGGAAGAGAATCCTGTGGGATTCCCAATGAAATAGGGTTATGAGAGAGAAAAGGGCTGCTTGAAAGACACCACAGGAAAAACAAGAGAGGAACAGCAAGAGAGGTAGGGCTGAACCTAGAGAAGATGGAGCTGTAAATACTAAGGGGGCATGAACAACTTGAAGGTGCGAGGAATATTATAGACGTCAAGGCTTAGCTGTCAGTGAATGTCACCAGTGAAAAGGGTGAAAGGCGTTTCACTTAACCAGTTCTTTACTAAAAAATCCCAAATCCAAGCAGCGTGCAAAGTCTGCAGCTAGTTACCTGTTTGAAAGGACCCTTCCGGGTTAGATTCAAGAAAACGTATAGTGAAATTGAGAGGCTCCTTTTTATCAGGCAGCAGGCCGCACGCCGAACGGGCAGGACAGAGCGGCTGGGATGGAGACAGGAGCGCGCCGAAGCAGGGGTGCATCCAGCGCGTTTTACCGATTCAGTGGCGAAGGGGGGAAGTGGCAGGAGGTGTTCTCGATCTACACCTAGTGCTTAGTTGGATACGCAATGCCAGTGTATCTCAACGTTTTGTTGTTCCTTTTTTTTTGTTCTTTTTTTTTTTTTTTTACATTAAAGAATTTCCTTGTCCTTAAAAAAAAAATAAAAAATAAAATGCTCAGACCATTCTGCGCAGTATAGCCCCAGTGGGCTTTATTTACAACCAAGTTAGGTTGATGTTTTAAAATTTGGATTTTCTTTCATATCTGTTCATAACTCTTTTGGTAGCTGCTTTATGGGCCACCTGCAGATACCTCATGAGCTGCCGTTTTTGCCTGCTCACGGTAACATTATAGCATCTCTATCGACTTGAGGTGGAAGACAAAACATGGCAGCCTTTCCACCTCTGAGGGGCTTTACTTGACTGGAATTGCGCTCCTGTGACGGAGAGCCTTTCACCTCGTCGTTTCATCCAGAGAGATGTTTCCTGCGTTATCTGTTTGTCACTTTATTTACAACAGATTGCGCTTCTCTTCTAGATGATTGCGCCACCAGAACGCAAATACTCGGTCTGGATTGGGGGTTCAATATTGGCATCTCTGTCCACGTTTCAGCAAATGTGGATCAGTAAAGATGAATATGAGGAAGCTGGCCCCTCTATTGTCCATCGCAAGTGCTTTTGAATACTTCCGTCACGTGCTGTCGGTGAGAAGCTTCTCTACACACCACCTGCCCTCGTTCACCTCTGGGGCTGGCTTGGCTTTCTTCCACATGTGACAAACCACACTGTACGGGTGTCGTACGAAGTAGCGAATCACTTCTAATTTTTGATGCTAAAATGAGACTAACGTTTCAGCGATGGGTGCTTTCCAAGATTGATACCAGTAGTTACACTACACGTTTTTATAGACCTCCTTTCCCACCATTTGTAAGTGTTGTACTGCCATCCGGGAGGTGACACACAAGGCTGCTGTGTGCCGGTCTCCGCTAATCGATGGTGAGTCTGAAGTGTGCACATACGTCATTCTTTCAAACTCAAACATAATGCAAGATTTAGGTACCAGAGAAGGCTTATTTTATGCAGTGAAGTGGTACACAGGATTCTTCTAAGAGGGTTTGTTTTACTGAGGATACAGCGGATTTAGGAGGGTACCGCTGTGCACGTGGGTACCAGTAAGGAGCTTCCACAAGCTGCGTTACGTCTGAACTTACCCGGAACAGGTTAATTTATTGGATGCATTATTGCTTTCTTCATCTCTCTGCCTAAGCAGTAAACTGATGTTTCATTTACTTTTACTATACGTGTGCTATGCTGAGCACAGCTCGTGATTACGGAGTAAATAACAACCTTTTGAAAATGTTACTGAAATACTGCGGGTTTAATGGATCAATAAAAAGTGTAATTATCCGTCTAAGGCTGCTGTGGCTTACATTAATTTCATAGCGACTAGTTTATCTGTTAATGGTAAAATAATAATTACTAATTTATATTTTAATTTTACTATGAAGAAAGTTTCATTCCCTCTGAGTTTTCTAGCTAAGCAATTTAAAAATGAAAACAGAATTGTTTCACAGTTTCTATTAAAAAAAAAAAAAAATCTTCCTGGATGACAGTTTTTTTCATAATGTTCCATATGAAGATTAGAGTCAGCTGTGAAGATTCTACTCTTTCAGGTAGCAGGAAAATATGATTCTGGATGCCATACACTTTGAATTGATGTGATGTCCGGCTTGACGCACGTTTCGTGATTTAAATTAAACCTGTCAAGTTCTTGTCAGTAAACACAACATCCTCTTTCCAAAGATGTGGAAAAGATAGGAGTTGGATTTATGGTTTTCTGAAAATGTATCTAGGGGATGTTTTAAGGAATCTTCTTACTGCTGCGGGTTCTGCCTCAGGGGGATCTCATTTCCTTATCCAAATGATCTCTTAATGGTAAAAGCTGGAAGACGTGTAAGGGGAGGATTGTTCAAACATCTGCTGCAGCTAGCGCTGCCTCCTAAGTGAAAGAGGTTGATCTTTTCCTTCATTCCCACTTCGGAACAGCAGTCAGTTCAAATTGCCAGCGTCCGTCTCTTCTCGAGCAAATGTAAATCACTGCAAATTTCTCAGCCTCTGCATGAATTTTACGTTACGTTTTTATCTTGGCCTAAGCTTATATGATAGTTTGCTGCTTAAGTTGATAATAAATCCCTTATATCTAGGAATAGCACTGTTCACTGGCCTTATTGCCTCCCTAAGCAACGTCACTTACATTTGAATCTTGATCTCTTGTAGGTGTGATGTTCAAGAGCATAAACCCAGGTACTGGGATGTCTGGAACCAAATTACCTGTGCAATCCCCTCTAGGATCAAAGCAAAATTCCATTCAGTTTGCTAATAATCTACCTGTCCTTGTTTCAATATTAAAAAAACCCCAAAGAATCTTCTTCAGGTTTTCAGCTTATTTTTTTAATACATCCTTTCAGTGTATACTTACAAGTTGTTAATCAGGGGAAAAAAAATAATGAAAATGTTTAGAAGTGTCTATTTTTTTTGCAAGTGGTAAGGGAGATACTTGTTTACGACATTTGCATATAACTGAAGGAGTTCTTTGGGCTTTTCTTATTCCCTCCCTTCCCCAGGTCTCCTTCTCTCCTTGTGCAAAACAAAACTCTCTTCAGCCCTTGGCTGGCATCTCTAGCCGCTGGCACAGCTGGCGCTGAGACGGGAGCTCTCAATGGTTACAATATGAATCCTCATCCCGCAGCTGACTCCTTTTTCAGTGTGGAAGAGCATGATTATGCTCTGAATGCCTCCCTAACAGTCCGCCTGCGGAATCTTATTGAAAATTAACGTGCATTCTGAAAATGGAATTAATTACGCGCTCGGAGCAAATGCAGATAAAAATAAGTAAAACTATTAAGCAGTTTGTGTCATTTGGCAAACCTCTGCTTCTCTGAAACGGCCGTAGCCACCATGGAAGTTCCTGCCCTATATGCTGTTGTACAGAACACTATAGCGGTTGGAACCGAGAGTAGGGAATACCCTTAGTCAAGAAAATAGTTTACAGTTTTCTCCAAGAAAATAGTTCACAGTTTTCTCCAAACACTCACCTGATGCTCCCAACTACTCCTTGGTTACCCTTTCACTTTAATTTTATATTTAAACACATGGAGGTGTTAACGTTTATACTCGGTTATGCCTGTGCATGCCTTACTCTGGTACTATTTAGGATAGTTCTACTTTAGTATCCTAAATTTGGAAGGGCTTCCATGGATCCTATCTGTGTAACATCAACAGTGCCACCAGTGCCAAGCATTCAGAAGTCGTCTGGCTCTGCAGAATAGTTCTGCATTTCAGTTTTCTAATTTAGTAGGTTTTGCATTCTTAATATTCACTCAGGTTTTCTTCCCACCAGCCATAGAGGCCATAAATGTCTTCTTTAAGTAATAAAAAACCCCAGATTTCTCTCAACTTTAGAAGTCAGGACTCAGAAGATGCCTCCCCACAGAACTAATGTATCTTGAGGTTCGTGATAAATCATGGCTTTACCGTATCATATCAAGCAGCCCTCATGGGCAGAGGTAGTCCAGAAATTTTTAATCTTAAGAGCAGGTGAACTTGATAGAGAAAGAAGAAAGATCGTCGTCTACAATGAGACTTTTAGGTAAGAGCTATTTGTATTTTTAATAGATTCTGTTGTTTCTGTAAATAATGTCAGCTTGCAGGTGAGACACTCCAAAGGTAGAACACTTCTCAGAAACGTAAGGCAGCGAGTCAAGGCTACAAATAACTCTTTGTGTGGCCGAGGGCAATCTGCTTGATTCAGTTCACGATGGTGATTTAATCACATTTTTCTAAAGCGCAGGTAGACTCTTACCAGGTGAATTTGCATAGAAGGTAACATAGAAGTTACCTTAAATCATGAAAAGATTTGTATCTTTGGAGCAGAAAGTGAGAGTTACTGTTACAAACTGTCAGGGTGGAAGGAAACTCAACAGCTTGCTCCGTATGGGCCGAGAGTGTGTCGTAGCCTCCCTACGCACTATCCGATACGACGTGAAGGAAGCGTGTTACGTTGGTCCCAGATTGTGCCTGTCTTGGAAATAGCGTCTTGCAACAGAAATCCTAGTGGTAATGACTCTTCTGCACCAGTTTTTTCTAGTTGTAAAGACAAACCGTTCTGCGTCGGGAGCGTGCCTTTTCCTGCTGGCCAAAGCTGTCCGGCGGGGAGCGTAAGGTAAAGGGCAGGGACCTGCTCCTGTTCCCACAGAGGAATCCTCAGCTACATTTGGATGGCTTGGGCAAAGAGTATCCTCCAGCTTCAGCAGGGAGCCGTGTTCAGTTGCAGATGCTGTATCTTTGGGTTTTGAAGGTATGATTTTTTTTTTTTTTTTTTTGGTCAGTATATTTGCAAGATAAAATTCTTAAAATTCTAAACATATGTTTTGCTTAATGCCACATCCTTTTATTGGACCTTTACTAATGCAGTCTTGTATCTTTTCAAAATATGCTCCATAAGATCATTTTCCTAGCCTGTGTCCTTGATTATTTTATGTCCTTCCTTTATCCAAGAAACGTATGTCTTTATGTTCAAGACCCTTTCATAGTTTTAAGTTTCCCCTTTTTCCCTATTAAATGGTTGATTTATGCTTCTGATCAGCTTCTCTTTCAAGTCAAGCACGTTGTTGCTGCATCTTTGCAACCGCGGTCCTTCTAAATGCTTCTACAAAACTTTGGAAGACCTTGATGCCTCTTAATCCTGACCAGAATCAGAGACTCGGGTGACTTTCTATCAAAAAAGCTTTTTGCCACCGCAGTATTATCCCTTTTCTTAGATTAAAAAGTACTCATGAACAGGAACCAAGTTTTCCTTTTGTCTTTGTACAGGACCTTTCGTAATCAGGTTTTTGGCCTTAGCTGGGCAGCTTTGCAGTGTGGGTGTATCGGAGTTACTACGTGCTTCAAGGCTGTCCTTTACGCGCTCCTCAACCTTGTTGAAGCGGCCTCATTCTTTCACCTGCTCAGTTTCTTTAACAAGTAATAGTATAAAATAGCTCTGGGTGCGTGAAGCATTGCGCTTGAATAATATTCTTGAAAGTAAGGGTGCTCTTAAGAATAAGAGTATTGTTCAGCCTGATATTTTTTCAGACTGACGTTGTCCTAGATATACACAGTGTCCTCACGTAGCGTGTGGGGCTCAGCTCAGAACCCAGCTGTTTATTACCTGACTGTTCAAGAAGCTGCCTCCTATGTACTTTAAAATTTCCCAAGTTTTTCTGAACTTCACAGTCGCTTCTTTTTAATCTGGTAATGGCTACATAATAATAAGCTTTCATTAACATTTCTCAAAATTGCTTTCCTGGAAACACGTTAAATAATGTGTCACTTCAAAGTGACCCCTTGTTCCGTAGTCCCTTTAACAAAGAAAACTTCGTCGCCATCATTTAAATGTAATTTCTTCTAAAGAAAAATCTATCCAATGCAAGAGTAAGCAGATATTCCCCCTCATGGATTTTTTTTTTCCCCCAAGGGGAAATACCTTCTTTTCATAGGAATAAATTGGTGGGGGGAAATATGAGGGTTACCAGCTTCCGTGCATATAAACTAGCAGAGCTGCAGTTGCTTCTGTGGACATCACTTATTAAATCCTCTGAATGTTTGACATCTAGCTTTTAAATGTGAATTCTGTGTTACAGGTGACTTCTGAGGCTCCAGTCTCCTGTGACGGTACCTTCCCGTTCTGCATTTCACATCGGTGATGCGTTGCTGTTCCTGACAGTGATACGGGATCCGAGGTGAAACACGTGTCGCCAGTTATGTCACGGATCTTGATGTGCTCTCATAAAATACAAGCAGCAGTTTGGAGATTTCTTTTGGGGGCTTTTTCCCTCCATTTTTGCTACAAAGTTAGATGTTACATCTTTGGTGAAATAGTATTTTCTTGGAACTATAAACTAGGAAACTAGTGAAGTCGGTATTTGGGCTTTGCCGACATTCTAAGAATCTTTAAACTCTTAGAGAGTTCAGAGTCAGAGGCACGTTTTTTTTAAACAGGAAAATCTGTTTTTAAAAGCAGTAGTGTTTTGGAGCGACAAAATATGTGAGCACTTGGGTAGCTCCGAATTGCAAGGTAAATACAAGGGAAATGGAAAATCCTGAAACTAATCATTAACCTTTGATCAAAATGATTATTGGTAGTTTTAAATGGGGATGCTCGGCTTCCGAAAGCAAATGACATCTGCTTTCCCTCATGTCTGCAGAATAGGGAGGGAAGGGAGAAAAAGGTGTCACGGTGAAAGCAAGTCACCTTGGTAAAAGGCTTCTTGAAACCACTGGGTGCACTGTACTTGGGAGGAACTGACCCTTTTTTCTATCTGGAAAGCTTTTAATGAAAGAGGAAAGGGACCTGATGATCTTTTACTGCAAAGGTTAATAACATAAAATACTGATGAGCATTTTATGTAAGAAGCGGAGCCTGCAGATCTCATTACCTGGCTCTCCCGATTGTGCACTCACGTCCGTTGAGAGAAGTGGGAAATACACTCGACACATTTACAGGGTTATAGTGGACAGCGTTCGCATTTCTGATTCCATTCCCCGTGCATTTTTCTCGTTAATAGAAATACAAAATTCCACTGAGGTCGCCCAGGCTGTCTTCCAGCCCGGGCAAGCTTGTTCACCCACCAGACCCTGACAGCTGAGAGACACGCGTCTGACTGCAATGAACATCAAGGTGAGGGCAAGATTTGGGTTCCAATTCGTTGGTGAGCAATTACTGCAACTCATTTTTGGCTTGCATCACTTTTAGGTAAAGATCTTGATTTCTGTTGCAAATCTACAGTTAGAAAATCCAGGGGGAGGTGCCGGGTCATTGACTGAAGTAAGTGCGACAGCGTGGCCCAATCTTCATCGCATCGTGGGTGGCGACCGGTTTGCGAAGCGTTGCGTGGTGAAAATCACCCCAAATCACAGATCGCCCTTTAACTGGGGATTTCAGAAAACAGCAGTCCGGAGAGAAAGAAAACAAGAATCATAACGTAGTGACAGCAAGCAATAAAAATTGCAAGCTTTGACTTGAATTAAATTTGCAAAGGCGGAAGCCATGCCCAACAACATGACAAGCTAATATGGAGGAGAATGAGATTAACGAGTTGAAATATCTCTTTCCTGTTTAAGGTTAACCTCGGGCAAGAATGAGTTTGTTGGTCTAACGTCTTGTTGAATTTTAATATGGAAATGTCTCCTGGCGCATATTCCAAACACCCTACAAATAGTGATATTGATCTGACCTTCAATTATTGTGAGAGGCCCTCTGCAAAAAGCGGGTCTGGGTTTGAATGGCAAATAGCTTTAATATTCTGGGGAGAGTGGATCATTTGGAAGCCTCAGTTTGAGACTATAAATCACCGGGACTATGGCTTTTTTTATTATCATTTTAATGCAGGCTTGCTTCCCCTGGAGCAAAGGACCAAAAGTGTGGTGTATCATTTAAAAAAATCACAGAGAAGATGTCAGTAGGTACCGAGAACAAATAACGCATTTGTACAAAAGGGAGTTATTTGAAATCCCTTCCTGCTCTCTTGCCCCGTTTTTCAGGTATCTGCTGCGGGTATTTTGGCAGTGGGCTGGAATGAGCGCTCCCCGTCTTCAGCCTTTACGCAGTCCGTGGGTGTCTGTCCCCTTTTCGTTCCCACAGAGCATCTTTTCTAGTGGCCAGCAATTTGCATTTTTGTTTGCTTGTGACAATAATAAAAATTCAATAAGGGGACCTACGTACCTTCCTGTCTTACCTGGTTTTGAAGGCTTTATATCATCTTTATGTCACCGGAGTCTCAATTCTCACACAGTTTCGTGAGTACAGTAACCTCTGGCAGTGCTTCTGTGGCTGTCCACCTTGTGTTTTAGGGAACACCTTAACTCAGTTGGGCATCACTCTGCTTTTCTTACAGGTAATTTTTTTTTTTTTTATAGCAGTCTTCTTCCATCTAGGCTGTTAGCAAATAACCTTTCTTAGCCATGAAGTAATACATAGTTTTGCTGAAGTTGATGCTGATATTGAGCAGTTTTCTATAGCTCATGATCCGGGTGTGAATTTTGCAGGTTTACTCTCTCATTGATTTCCCATCTGGCCCATCTGAAAACGATGTTCTTACAGGACTTCAAAGCCTCCTAATTTAACCGGAGAAGAATTTCAGCCAGTCATAGCCTCCACTGGTCTGTAAAACACCCAAGCTGAAAGACAACTAGATCAACTTGGCCAACTGGACCTTATGGTTTGCCAATCCTACTCATAGAGCTGGCAGCGATGTAGCTGGGTTGAACCTGCTCCCAATCCACAGGACCTTGCCTTAAGAACCATCCTTCTCTGGCAGCTTGACCTGGGAAGCATCACTTTTATTTAATAAAAAAAATAAATAAGAAAAAAGTGAAGATGGGCTCCAGTCTGCCTAAACTTGCCTGGTTGGTGCCACGCAAGTTCCAGACGACAATCCTGTCTACCCACTTTCTGCTGTTGCTTAGTCTCACCTGTGTTACTGGATGAACCTACCGACTCCTCTGCTCAAAGGTGGAGAGGATGGTTGAGTTGGGTAGAGCTTTGCCATACCTTCAAGGTGAAAAAGCATTAAATAAGTGCTGAGGTCTGGGCTTGGATTTTTTTTTTTTTTTCTTTTTTTTAGTAAGATTTTTCTTGGACAAGAAAATATCACAAACCCTCTTCTGGTTTCTCATACAGACTTATGGTCCCTAGCAGTCTGAAGGGGATGTACGGAGCTTGTCTTGAGAAAATATCAATGCTCTGGGCCTTTTCCTGCCCCCGTTCCAGTTGCTGAATATTTTGCTGTTGTCCTCGGTAAGTATGAGAAGATGCGATTCTCTGAAAATGTGCAATTCTTTGAATATGTGCAATTCCCGCTGTTAGGGCTGGGGAGGGAGGTTTCCTTACGGTAGCTCGCTCACTCTGGTAGTTTTGTAAAGAGCATTTTGCATTGCAGGATGCACACTAAATCAGTCGCTTGGCTCTCACACCGAGTTGCTGAATTAACATGATGTGACCCAGAGATGCAAAGGGATTTCTTTCATTAATGGTGCCGGGATGCTCGGGAGAACACAAGATGCGTTTCCTAGACAACAGCCACCGTTAACTGTGTAACTGGAAGAAAGTACAAAGGCTGAAAAGGGAGTTTATGAAGAGTAGGGATCAATTTAGGGGAAAAAAAAAACTGAATAGCAAAATTAAAGTTCTTTTACAAAATGTAAAACGCATCAAACATAGAGACCTGCTATAGAGTCTGTGAAACAGCTGTGATGGCCTCAGAAATAAAAAGCCCCACAAAAAAAAAACCCAACAAAGAAATGCACTTTCAGACACAAGTACATCACCTCCTCAAGCCTGTACATGCCGCAGCCTTAAAGTCACAATCCTTGTCTGACTTTTTTTCCCCAAAATAAAACAAAGAATGATAATCCTGATAGCATAAACACAGATGGCAGCTTGCCCGTGATCTCCTTCAGCTGAAGTTTTACTTCAAATTCCGTGCAGGGTAAACAACCATCAGCTGAAGGGCCATCTCTCCTCTGTTCTGGATGGTCGGGGTAGGGGGGCTGCTGCAGACTTTTGGTTAGTATTTCAGCGGCATTCCTGACAGCGGAATGCTGCGCAGCAGCCTGGGAAACCAGCTTGTGTCTAGCCCCGTGGTTCCTTTTTGAAAGACAGGTTAGAAGCTTGGATGCATGGCTCGTCTGCTTTAGTAGATAGAAAAGGATGACTTAAATTTCCCCTCATCTGACCATTTTAAAATGATTAAAAAGATTATTTTTTCTGCGCTTATAACTATAGCTACTTGGGCTAACCATTACTCTAGAGAACTATTTTAGGATCCTAAAGGTACATACGTCTTTTAGGTTGCCGGTTCACAGACATCCAAGCTGATCTCTTGGCTTGCTGCCATCAGAAAGGCACCGTCTTTCTCTGCCCCCTCGTCTCTTATCCTCCCTTTCCTTTTGCCTAGTCTGCAGGGATTTGTTTTTCGTGAGCTGATTCGGTAACCTGATTTTTAAAAAAAAAAAAGTAGTCTCTTTTCTTTTGCTTTGACTAGTTAGCTTTCAGATGGGTTAGCGAGTTAAATTGTCGAATTGTTTCATTTTGGATAGTCCCGGCAACCGTCAAGGCTGACACAAACCAGTGGGAGATGAAGAGGGAGTTGGCTGCCCCTTTCATCGCCGGGATGCTGTTCGTTGCCCTCCTGTTTCATTAAACTGCAGCGTCAGGGGGGAGAATTTAGTGTTTGCTGAGAAACCGGAGTTCTCATCTGCGTTCCAAACTCAGTAACACCTTTTTCGATAGTCTTGGACCAGAACCCTTGCATCCTATCATTTGTCTGAGGATTTTATAACCTTTTACAGTTAATTCCCGTGAATTAACTAATATGACAGGACAAAGGAAATGCTGCACCATCTTCGGGGTAGGCAAGGAGGAAGGGAACTATGTGCCTTGGTCCTTAGGAATATTATGGAGCGGTTCCTCATGAAAACAGTTTACTAGGGCATGAAGAACAAAAATTTCAAGAGCCAGCGTGGATCTACCAAGAGCAAATCATGCTTGACCATCCCGACTGACTTTTATGATGAAATGACAGGTTTTGTGGATGAAGGGAGAGGAATGGGTGAGGTTCATTTTGGCTTGAGAAAGGCTTTTGGTACAGTCTCGCCTATTATCTTAGTAGCCAAATTAAGGAGATGTGAGCTGGATGGGTGGACAACAAAGCGAGGGAAAAACTGGTTGAAGGGCAGTGGTCCATGGTGCAAAGTCTGACTGGCATCTGCGTACTGGTGATGTTTCTCAAGGATCAGTACTGCAATGACCTGGATTGTAGAATCATACAATGGTTTGGGTTGGAAGGGGGACCTTTAAAGGCCATCTAGTCCACCCCCCCTGCAGTGAGCAGGGACATCTTCAACTAGACCAGGTTGCTCAGAGCCCCGTCCAACCTGACCTTGAATGTTTCCAGGGATGGGGCATCTACCACCTCTCTGGGCAACCTGGGCCAGTGTCTCACCACCCTCACCTGGATGATGGGCCATAATGCACTGCTCAGCAAATTTCCAAATGATGCCAAATTAGGGGAGTGAGTTGATGGTTGGACTCAATGGTCTTAAAGGTCCCTTGCAACGTAAATGATTCTATGTGCTGGAAGGCAGTGTGGCATTGGAAAGGGACTACAGATGGAGAGAGGCTGATAGAACTGGGTTTGTTTAACGTGAAGAGGAGGGAGGGAAGAGAATCACATTTTTCCACTGCCAGAAAGGTGGGGATGGGTGGATAATAGAAGGACTTCCTTCTCAGAAGTGCACAGCCGAAGGACAAGAAGCAACGGTCACAGGCTGAAAAATGGAAGTTCTAGTTGGACTTACGGAGAACATTGTTCATCCTGAGTGTGGTGAAGCACTGGCATAGCCTGCCTGGAGCCATGGGGGGATCTTCGTCCTTAGAAGTTTTTAAAACTTGACTGGACAATGCCATAAGGATCCTGATTTAATTTACAAGTTAGCTCTGCTTCAAGCAGGGGATTGGACCAGGTGAACTTCAAAGGTCTCTTCCAATCTAATTTTTTCTTCATCTGTGATTACTTTGTCTCTCTTATAAACACAGGATAATTTGTCCGCTTGCCCGAGCTCTCAGAAAAAAATAATCGGCAAATCCGAAAACAGACATGAGAACAACTGATGAGAGTTCTGTGGTTTAACCATGAAGATGTTTCTCTGTGTGTGCCTTTATTCACACCAGCATCTCGTAGACAATTGTTAAGCCGCTGCTGTTGCTGCAAAACTTTATCTAACCAGCTCTGCTTTTGGTTCTGTTTATTAAAAAGGGAGAATTATTGGAGAGATAGTAGTAAGCACCTCTGACTTCATTGCTTGCTTTTAATTAATATCTTTTTCCCCTCTCAAAAGTGTTTACTAGGTAAATATCACTCTGTGAGGCTCATATTGGGCAAATATGTTGGTAAAGTTTGTTGGAATAAGAGGTTACATAAATGTTGAGCTCTGGGACGCTGCAGTTCATCGAGCTGTTTGCTTAAGAGGTTTTACTCTCCGCTACCTGCCAGTGGATGTCACACTTACACAAAAATGGCGTAAGTAACGAGCCAAATTTCTACTCCTTCCATTAAAAGAAATGTTCTGGCACTAAATTTTTACAATCTCCTCAAAGAAAGCTTTGACTTCGGCAGGACTATAGCCTGAGGCCGTACAACAAAGTTCAGCATAGGCTATATATTCAACGAGGATTTCTGTTCTGTCTTATGAAACTAGACTGACGACTTCCTAACAGACGCAAGCGATTCTGCTGTGAAAAATTATTAAATTTCTCGGTGAGAAAAGCTTTCTCCCCCATTTTATCAGTGAGCTGTATCTCTGCAAGGGAATTCCGTTATAAATAGAGCTAAATGCACATAGTTCAACCCCGGCAACATTTTCATCATTATTTCGTTATCAGAGCAATGGGGTCCCGGCGTTGTCTTCTAATTCTTTCCCTTGTGACTTTGCATATTCTGTCGTAGCAAAACATGGTGGTACGGGTACTGGAAGGCAAGGAGGTACCGCTGCTGTTAGGCTTCTGTGCCCTGAAAAAAACCAGCGTCAAGATCATGCCGTGGGTTTGTATTGAAACCACAAAGCATTTAGAAATGAGCACTAGTTCAAATGGTACCAACTCAGACACTGAAGTTTACAAAAGTATCTTTTAAAGACATTTCTGGATACTGGAGAGATTATTGCCATTCCCCGAGGCACAGGAAACTTAAGAGGCTTTACCGAAAACTGTGCAGGAGTTCATTGTCAGAATCTTGGTCTCTTGGGCTGGTACCAGGAATACAGAGCCATTTTTCTTTTTGAATTTCATTGCTGAAATCTCAGGGATAAAAGAAACAAACCCAAACCAAGCCAAACCTCTACAGAATTAGCGGCTAAATGTTTTATATTGACTTCACCGTCCAAGACAGTCGCTTTGAAACTGATTCTTGGAAGCTAAAATTAGATTGTTGTCATATTTAAAGCCCTCGTATTTGTCTCGGTCAGTAGAACTGAAATATAGAAACGGTTGGCAGCAACTTTTCTTTCCTAGAGAGGTGTCCTGTCTACTCAGTTCCAGACCATCTATCGATCGTAATGGCATCACAGTTGTATTAATTACTGTGTTTAGTTAGACTAAACTTTTTAGCTGGCAATATTTTAGATTACTTAAAATACTTACAGATATTGTTACAAAGGTTGAATGCGTATCAAAAAGTCTTCCAACTGCGTGTTATTTGACGGTGGAAATGCTGTCTCTTGCTTTGTATCTGTGCCTGGGGGTCGGGTGCAGAGAAAACCAGTCTGAAATGGGAGTCGTAAATCCGAGATGTCGTAACTTGTTTACACCTAACCCCCAAAGTCACGGGTTGCTTTTAAAACACCGTCGAGTGTTTCAGGACATCCTGTGAGCATGGCTGCAGCTTTTCCCTTGTTGGATTCCTTACCTGTTAAAAAAGGATCCTTTACCTCTATACAGTCTTTACGTTTATACTGGAAAACTTCGGCTTTGACGTTTAGGAGAGTAGGATAGAGACAAATGTGATTCCTGCTCTCTGGTGTTTCATCTTGCCAAAGACAGACCAGGTCGGACACAATTTCTGTCTAACGGCTGTATATCGCTATAATCATTTAAATTGTGGTTGTGTTATTGGTGCCGTATTGGTAAGGAAAAGCCGCAGGTACAAAATCGGTGGGCTGTAAGTAGAAGCAGCAGACAGTCGAGGTACCTTGCTGCTCGGTTTGCTGTGCATTTCTTACGAGGGGAGCTCTCGCTCAGTCTGATTAGTCCAGAGCCGTTCCCTGTGGCAGGGATCCTGACGTGACGGAGCAGAAGGCTGGATCCAGTCCCCTTGAGCTGAGGGATGCGATGTGTCCACACGTCCTTCTTCACGTTACTACTGCGTGAAACCAGGCCATAAAGTTCATCGGCTGCTTATACATACCAACGTTATTGTGCCGTCTGCTGTCACCGTTACGTATTTCTTCCTGGCCAGAACGACGTCTCCAGGGAAGGAAATCCTCCGTGCACCGCAGTGGCAGAGCCTTTAACGGAAGGGAGTATGGATTGTGTTCCCGGAGGCCTCCTGCTTTGGCAATGCAGATACAGCTTCCAAATTGGGAGTGATACAATGCTAAGATTTCCGACGGTTGGCAGGAGAAAGGATGCTGATTTGTATAGCGCTGCGCGGCCGAACTGTGCTGCTTTCTGAGGAGAGTGTCTGATCTCCTACCGACAGAGTCCTTTGTCAGAAGATGCCAGAAAAACTGTATTATCGGCTGTTACAACAGTGGTAGCGGGGGTGAAAGAGCC